>OZ026517.1:78639251-79306915 GCA_964019695.1 Loripinus fragilis
TCATGAAATGATTTTTACGGTCATTCTCCTCCCTTCCGCTGATTCATTCAAGAAGGGTTGTTGTCAGTTACAAGCGAAAGTATGTGCACGAATTACTGGTTAACCGCTTGTTCAAGCCTGCCCAGGAAAAAGTGTGGTTAGGTGAACTGACCGTCCCGCAATGACCATAGCTGTTGACTTGGGACGTAAAGCAACAAAACAAACAAACAAAAGTATCAAAACAACAGCATTTATGTTAAATGGACGCAAATAATTACCAACAAGATAAAAACACACATATGTTTTATAAGATAATTCACTTTACCGTGCAGTTTTCAGCTATAGTGAACAGATTTATTGTGAAAACATAACTAAATTCTAATTTTACAAATGATTTAAAAAAAAATCAAAAAAAAAAAAATCGAAAAATATTCATTGTTGCAGACTTAGTCTCTTTAAGCCAGTAAACAACAGGGCAGAAATACATCTTCTTATTTAGTACAACCACACAACTAGCAGGGAAGCAAAGAGGTAGTTCATGAACTCAAATTTGGAGATATAGCTGTCATGCAAATATGAACAATTTGCAGTAGAGTGACAGGAAGTTTAATACTGATTGGCAGTTTGGCATGTTTAAACGAGGTACAGACTTGGAAAATGTAAATTTCCAAATATTTTTCATCCTTACTTTCAGTAACATATGTTGCAGGTAAACATTGGAATTGCCTCTGTGAGGCAATTCCAACGTGTACCTACAACATATGTCTTTTCAATAAATGAGTTTTTCACCATTAGCTTTTTTAAAACAAATTCTCAACCACCTCCATTTACTCAAAGAAATGAGCATGTAGAAATGAACCACTTTTCACGTAGTTTGTCATGCACCTGGATGATAATAATAGACTGTCTATTTTATGTTTCTGACAGCTTATCTTGAGATGTTTCATGGGAGTATATTGCTAAATTGCTGGTTGCGTGTTTGTATATTACTACTGGGGCAGTGAACTTTATTATGGTTATATAAAGATATTTTTAGACATTTGTTTACATTGTTTCTTATGACACTATAGTTTGCTAGTTTGTAATGAGAAACTAAAGACATCACGCCTATTAATTAGTAACAGAGGGTCACATGCCTTAACATGTGGCTATGATTACTGGTCACTGGTTTTGTTGCCATACTTATTTCATAACTAATTGATTGAGCACGAGTCTAATTTCAGCTAAAAAGGTACGTGCATCCAGACAATATTGAGATCAGCCTGTGCATGAACTAAGTCTTTGCTGGCCACCAGATGACACCGTTGTTCTTAGCTATACATATAGAGAGTACTGGAAAGGCAGTGATTAAATCTGGCAGATGGCCAGGCTAATTGTAGCTATAGCCATACAGTTTGAAAAACGTGTTGGATATACTGTAATAAGCTAACTTTGCTGCTAATGAGAACTATTCTTCTTACGTTTTTATGTATGGTATTCACGTTTAGCGCAAAGATTGTCCATGGGGTGTAGAGGGCAAAGGAGATCCCATATAACAATATGACCTAAGAATCAAAGATCAATGTACAAATACACAGATTTTATTATTTAAGGTTTTTAAAACGAGCTCCTAACATTTTAATGAAAGGTGCTTATAACTGACACAATGGATGTAGATGGTTTGTAGATGACAATAAAGGGACTTTTGATAGGACCTAGAAAAATAGGTCAATCCGAAAATTATGTAATTCCTCCAAAGTTGGGATATTTGTGATGACCCCCACCTTCTGACTAACCACATTCTAGTTGGAAACCGTAATACACTCCCTCATAAAATAAGCAACACCAAGAGAAATCTAAATTCCAGTGTTTATCCCATATAAGCCAGCGTCATTTTCATAAGGCAAAGGCATATAATGACGACCAATTGCAAACACAACAGAACCCCACATCTAATCAGGTGCTTCAGTTTCTTACAAATAGTTCTATTAATGTTGACTTAAACGAAGAAAAATCCCCTCTCTAAAACCGTGAGTATGACCGGAAAATGTCATGAGTGCAGATCCCAAACCAAGCAACAATAGACATACTAGTGTGTCAGGTCTGGTTAAACAAGACGCCAAACTTACAGTAAAAAATGTTGCTCATAGCGTTGGCCTAATAAGTTCACCTAATAAGATTATGACTCGGCAGTTAAAACTTAGACCTTTTGACTCCACACATGTGTGGGTGTGTAAAAGGAAAGAATATTTACTTGCATGGCGTTCTATTCTTTATTTCTGTTAATTTGATATGCGACATGACTACTTTCAATAAAGAAAAATACCTTTTGACCCCACCGAAGGGGATAAGGTGTGTGTAAAGGCAACATATTTTCAAGTATGTTTTTTATATGCTTCATTCCTTTTAATTGTTTATGCAACATGACAGTTTTCTGAAAAAGTTGATTTCATATAAGCTTATGCCCCTGTGGTAAGGGCCATTTATTTCCCAGGGGCATATATTGAACAAAACATACTACACACCAAATGTCAAGGCTCTATGCATTTTTGTTTCTGTTTTCAATATATAAGCCTATTTAAAACATGTGACCCCAGGTTAGGCCGTTTTAAGCCCTAGGTGCATTATTTGAGCATACATAGTAGAGGTTTACAAGATGATGCTACATACCAAATATCTCTGCTCTGGGCCTTGTTGTTTCAGACATAAATATCTTTCATGTTTTGCCTATATAAGCCTATGTAAAACATGTGACGCCGGAGCGGGTAGAACAGTCAGGAACGTGTTTGACTGCAGATATCTGTCAGATTGCAGATCCAGGGATTACAAGTTTGGTCCCGGCCTGGTCCCATACTGTTGTGGGGATTGATCATAACATAATATCTACGGCCATCATCCTCCTTTCCCCAAATTCAAAAAGGGTTGTTGTCAGTTACAAGCGAAAGTATGTGGGCGTTATACTGCAAGGCTGGTTAACTGCTTAGTCAAGCTTGCCCAGGAAAAGTATGGTTTGGTGAACTGACCATCCCAGCATGATCATAGCTGTTGATTAGGACGTTAAGCATCAAACCAAACAAACAAACAAAACATGTGGCAACGGGGCAGGCTCTTGTATGACCCCAGGGGCATTATTTGAACAAATATGGTAGAGATCCACTAGAATGATGCTACATACCAAATATCAAGGCTCTATACCTTTTGGTTTCTGACAAGAAGATTTTTTTAATGTTTTCCATATATAAGCCTATGTAAACATGTGACCCATGGAGCATGGCACATTTTTTGGCCCAGTGACTATTTGAACAAACTTCTTAAAGTCCACAACGTGTTACTACATAACGAATTACAAGGCTCTATACTTTATGGTTCCAGACTAGAATATTGTTTCATGTTTTCCCTATGTAAAACATGTGACCCCAGGCGGGCCAATTTTGACCGTATCGGGCATAATTTGAACAAACTTGGTAAAAATTCACTAGATGACGATACTTACTAAATATCAAGCCTCTAGGCCTAGCCTTCTCAGACAAGAAGTATTTTAAAGGTTTCGTCTCAAAAGTCTATATATAGCCTGTGTAGATAAGCCATGGGCCAGAACCTTCGAACAAGTAATAAAGAGGGCACTATAAGAATCATTCCAGCCAAGTTTGTTATAAATCCAGCCAAAAGTTTAGGAGAATATGTTCTTTGAAGGAATTTTTGACGACGGACGAAACACAACGGACATCCAATCTTAAACATGATAAAGCAAACATGCAACCCATCTTAGAGGCATGAGCATTATTCTTAAGGCAGGTGCTCACACGTGATAAACTGCTTCAGGAGTCCATGGAAACGGAAACTGTGGTATAGCTTACAATCCGCCCTATTAACCAGACTTGAGTCCCTGTAACGTTTTCCTTTTCATTTTGCTGAAAAATATTAGATAATTGAGCCTCAAAGTGCTCTTGACCCTGTCATTGTTGAGTGTCTACAGGGTACATTAAGAGACTAGATTTTAAGACAAGATACTAAATTTCTGCCAAAGGGGGACACGTCAACCATATACGAATATTCTGTCCAGAGCATAACACAGAAACTATAAGATATGTCCACTTGAAACTTCACTGGTAGATAGATCTCGATGAGAAGAAGTGCAACGTACTTTCAATTACAATACTGATGCATTTTGTGTATAACGTATTTTAAAAAGCAATTTTTGATCTAGTCTAAATTTTCGGACATCTTTGTGACCCTACTGCTAAGTGAAACAGCAAAAAGAAAATGGTAGAAAATGTTACTAAGATAAATTTTGTGTCATTTTGAAACTTGAAATAACTGTATTGGGATGTCATTTTTCTGTCTAATCTATGGGCCACAGCCAAGGGGTGGGGGGGGGGGGGTACTCTGATATTTTCATACATACGTAGGCTCGGGTCTTTTTTTGGGCATGAAGATTTTGTGGATATATTTTTGGGGTCATCACAAATTGGACTATATTTAGGGGTAATTTCTATGCATTTTAGGGTCTTTTCTTAAGGTCAAGGTACAGAAAGGGGGATATTTTTTGGGTTGGTAAAATTTCAAATATTTTAGTAGTGCTTGAAATTCCTGATATTTATTGGGGGTGACTGGTAGATGCTGGGCCGAAGCATATGTATGAAAAAATGAGAGTACCCCCCTGGGGCCATAGAACTGCATGAAATGAAAGAATAATGCTTTTAGACGCTGATATCTCTGTTTTCGCATGATTTCATTGTGTTTAAATCCTGTCGATACCACACATGCCTTCCCGTGAGAGAAAATTGTCCGTTTGGGCTGTGAAGTAATGACCAGCCTATGGGCTCAGACAGCGCGTTTTGGCGTTTGCCTGTGACAATCTTTGTACCATTCGGCGGGACATCTTTTTTACACTCAAAAGCATAGAATAACGATTGAAAATCTGATTCTTGGTGGCCTAGTGCAAACATTGTCTTGAGTAACAAAACAATACCAAAACCCCAGTGTCAGAGATAAAAATGTTTAATTGCCAGATGATTGAAACTGTTTGAAGAAGTCTTTCGCATGTCAGCTAAATTGTTAAAGTTTAATTTGATGTGATTTTCATTCTGTTCAAATGACCACAGAAGAATTTCTTTACCCAACCAACTGCCTTTTGAAAGTATGTTTTGGGGGTATGTGGGTTGGTCTGCAGTATTTGATTGTGGTATTTCTTGAACATACTCACTTACATTTTGATAAGATTTGAAAAAAAGAAAAGCGGGGTTCATCATGAAATTCCCCACCATGGTAACCCAAATGATTCGTACGGTTAGAATGTTTTTTTAAACATTCATTGTTGTAAAAGCCATGATATAATATCAATTACCAACATTGTTATTAAGAAATTATGATGGAAAAGGTCAAAGTGACATGTTCCTAATTGCTACTGGGAACGTTTACTGTCAATAACTCTTGAGTGTATTAGATAAATAAACAAACATATGAAACACAATATATGGTAAAACACTTAACCCTTAAAGCTGCTTTCTCAGACGTCGTTAAGTTAGATCTCATGGTTAACGAAACACGTTAACTTTAATGGTAAAATTTGTACTGAAAAGGATATTTCAGTTTTTATAAATAATCATGGTCGCCGTTGTGTACTTTTGTTTTTAAGTTCTTTGCCTATTTCGGTTTTACATATTTTAGATTTAGATCTAAAAAAAACATTTAACTTTATGATAGAGCTAACAAATAATTATAAATGTCATCTTCTCATATCCAACCATGTTTTTCAGGCAAACGGTAACGTGGGAATAGGCTCAGTTATGTATGTTTCCATATAATGCTCTGATACTGAGATCGTTTGATACGCTGAACAACCGAAGTTTTAGATGGAGGTAGCTTATTGAATTATGTCTGTTTCCTACGAAACATCCTGCATCTTACCTCAGTAAGGCATCTTACCTCAGTAAGATTGTCAATGGTTGTACCTGGCTGATAAAAGAGACATATGTACTGTTCGAGAGCATTCTAAGTGCTGCCTTACAGTGGGACATGACCAAGTTTCCTGAGGGCTTCATGGACAGAGGATTCTGCGTTACTGAAAGCCTTCCAACGTAACCTTTTACCTTGCCTGACTTTGATCCAGTAATTTCAGCAACAGTTTGAGTTTCTGTTTCGAGTAATTTTCCGTATTGTAGCTATCAAAAATAAATATATGTCTTCATAACCGTATATTGTATGAAAAGTGAACGTAAATATATTTGCATGTCTTGACTGACTTCGGCTGCTCTAGACCATGAACAAAAGCCACAGCAAAATTTAAATCCTGTCTGTTTCGCTTGCTTAGTTTTATTTGATTTTAACCTTTGACAATAAAGAACATATAGGTAAACCGAAACCCTCGCCATTAGCATTTATTTTGCTAAATATGAACACCAACTATCAAAAAATAAAAGGGTTCGTTTAAGTCAGGTTTTAATTGGGCCTCGACGTGAGAAAACCTGTCTTCGGGGTTTGCGAACAACACAGGCGCAGACCAGCCTGCGCACCCGCGCAGTCTGATCAGCGCCTATGTTATACGCGTATCATATCTAGACGAGCTTCAAGCGCAATTTCAATTTTCTGGCTAGTCTATGTGGTTTAGGAGGCTGGTTTGAATCTCACTTTGTCGGAAACACCGACAAGTTTTCTCGTGACGAGGCCCAATTATACTTGACATTGACCTTTAATTCCGCAATCATATCAGTAATCAACATTTACACACCATAAGCAATCATTGTGCAAAATACGAATACCCTTAGACACAAATCAGGGAGGCAATCGGAAGGGCAGCTATAACCCAACCACAGAATGACAGAGTGGTGGTCCTTTGGTTGTAGAATGACTGCTTGGCTGAGCGATGAGTGATTCCAACTTTGGATCACAGCGTCGATTCCTGCTCGACCTCTAGGGTACTTCATCGACACCAGCCTTTTTAAACATCCTTCCATTGTCATATTATGACTGAAAGACAGTTGAAAAGGACATGAAACACCCAGGCATACATCCACCTCTTTAGGTGCTAAGAGATGTCATCACACTCATGAATGTTACCTTGAACGGAGATGAATATGTATTCTGAGCATTTTTTTTTAACATTGGTCAATATGTTACCATAGTTCGATTAATATTCTTCAAGGCTTGGCGCGCTGAAACCGGTTTAAGCCCTCCAGTCAAATATTTTACCAACCTTCCCCAGGCGGTACTTCTTTTGTGGATCATTGTGTTTTTGTGTCTGGTGTTTCTCATGCTTTCGCGTCTGTTCATTGCTGCCTTTTGGTCATCTGCTGGGAAAGGGCTGCCCTCTTGGCCCTTGCTGGTGATGTTTATTGTATTTCGTTACTTTCCCATGTGGTATCCTGGGTCATATGTAATACTTGATTGTATCGTTTCCTGATTTTTGCCGTCTTCTTACTTTGACATGAGGTCCAAGGTTCAAATTATGATATGGATTTTATGCCCGCATAACGGAGACATGAATTATGTATATCTTCTCAATAAAGTAACTATTTTAATTAATTTAAAAGGAAACTTACTGTAACTTCTTTTGGTGTTAAGCTGTTGAGCAAACATGAAATTAAACATTCAATTATTGACTTTCAACTGTACCCTTTGGCATGAGTTGGCATGGTTGGAACATACGTGTTGCATACAGCTCAGAACTGGTTTAAATTGCGGCTAATGCCAAATAAGTTTAATTTGGTTTAGGTCGCCAAACGTCGTCACGAAATTTACACGAGACCTATTTTTTTGTCTCATTCGACATAGACTATTGGCACCATAATGTCATTTTGTTACTAACAGTTTGCAAATTTTGAGACAGCGCAAAGATTTTGCTTTTAACAGGTAAACAACTGATTCAATATATAAGCAATTCAAAAATATTACAATAAGTTTAGTGCTACAATTTTATGTGTTGATCATTACAAGCATATAAGAAATGCCTGTTTTTGTCCAAGCAACTGAATAAAGCTGCACAACCAAACAAAACTGCGTCACTTTACTCGATCAGTGACGAGTATAAAATACAGCAAACGATATAAAGGAAATGAAACAATTGTGTTGTCATGCTATGTAGGCGACACAAAATAACTGGGGCTGCATATGACTTACTTTTAATGGTAGCACTTATTCTGTGATAAACAGTTTAAATTAGCATCCTTGACCTTTCTCGAGTATGTATTTACGTCACTATAAGCATATCAACGACATTATCGAATAGAATGTCAATAAACAGCCACCAGTTTTTTTTTGCCACACCAGAATTTGGCAAAATCACATCATCTTTCTAGTGGTGCAAAAGACTCAAAACCACTAAAATACATAAATACAGACATAAGGGAGCAAAACATATATAATTATGACTAAAAAAATATATGCCATCATAATGAAAAAAATGGTCAAAGTCAAAAACCCCGTGGGGTTTTCCAAAAACCCCGCGGGGTTTTTAAAACCCCGCGGGGTTTTTAAAACCCTGCGCGGGGTTTTTCCCCCACATTTTCAAATGGGGGAAAAACCCCGCAGGGTTTTTTCAAAAAAATAAATATCAAAATAAGTTCAAGAAATAAGTTTGTTTGATTGTAATTATTTCAGAAAATGATTGGTAAGGCTTAATTCCAACCTTTAATTTCCCCCGCGGGGTTTTTCTCCCATTTCAGATTGTGGGGGAAAAACCCCGCAGGGTTTTTTGAAAAAATAAAAAGGTTTGTTTTTAATTGTATTGCTTTACAAAACAATATAGAAGCTGAATTGAAGTTTTTCTCATCATTTGAAGCCTTTCAAGCAAAATAAAAAAAAACCCGTGGGGGAAAACCCCCGCGGGGTTTTTCCCCCACAAAATGAAATGGGAGAAAAACCCTGCGGGGTTTTCACCAAAGAGTGATTATCAGTTTTATTAATGATTGAGATCAGTTATACATTTAGAGCTCATATTATTTAAGTTTTTACAGTAATTAAAGGCCATAAAACAATTCTCTCGATGACCCCTCCCCCACAACCCTTGTCCGCTCCCCCCCCCTCGTCCGCCATGCACTGCATCAGCGGTGATCACTACCAAGTTTGCACCACCGAACGGCCCAAAAAATATTGTTCAGGTAGCACTGATATTATTTGTTTAGCACGATTCATTACATCCCAGTCAACCATTTATCAGTCATGTTAGGATGCGTCTTATGGGTTGAAACAGTTCTAACAGCAGATAAAAGCACTAATATTAATAACGGCCATTGCAGTACCTGTCATACATAACTGCAATCTTATAAACTGGTTAATATGTAGTACATTGACAGACAGTGCAGACCAGGATCAGATGCAGCAGAATGTAGCATCTGATCACCGTCTTCATTGATTGTTTAGGAATCATAGAATGGGTTGGGCATCAAGAAATTTGGGTCTTTTCTACAACCCTGTGTGTATCCTATAGAAAGATCCTGGTCTAAAGCAGACCAATTTGACAGATCTTAATTGATGTACCAATTCCGGCTCCACAGTGTCTTTCATGCATCCAAGGGTCCATGACGTGGGTCGCGCCTATAGCAATGCACCAAACTCCTGGGGAGTGTACAGGAAGATAGAGTACGGAGTGGGTAGTTAAAAAAAACTAAGATGGCAGATTGATTTCTAAATCTGCTAACATTCTATTTTCTACTAGTTACAAGGTATAGTGAGATTTACAAGAAAAGTATTACTGGAATGTGTTCACTTTGACAACTAGCTGATGAAAGGTAAATTGATTTTGCCTTGTCAATTAGTTTTTAGCTACTTTCATTTTGCCTACAAGCTGACAAGTTCCCCACCCCCTGGCCCTGCCTCTGTAGACAGAAAATAACCAGTGACTGTGATTAACTGTGATTTGCAAATAAATTTGTGTTGAGTTGAGTGAAAGAGTTTACTACTTGCAAGACAATACAGTCAAAGGGCTGTTAATAACAATAACAGCTTACATAAATTTTTTGCACTGTCACATTTTTAAACAACAAATTTTAAGCCGGTACAGTCGATAGTAGTGGTAGGCCGATTTATCCAGTTCATCGATCATTTGTCATTTTTAGTGAACTGATTAATTGATCGGTAGTTTTTCAATAATCGATTACTCAGTATAGACATTCTGCTTCATTGGCCTTCAATTTTTAGCTTGGTGTATTTATTTAATATGACCCTTTTCTGCATTTTCAGTTTCTGGTATGAACAGCATATGGTTCAAATAATGTACATAGGTTTAGATAAACAAAAGTTTTGAGTGTAAAATTGTAAATATATACTAATCCATCAGTTTGAACATATGTTTTGGGTGCTCAAAAGAACGTCTTATTGAGATGGTTCTTTTGAGTACCCACAACATATGTTTTGGTTGAGAAAATTAATTTTTTGGTACACACCCTGAACACTTAACATGTCTGGTCAATCAACTTGACCCCGTAAGGCATCTTAGACATACCTGGCATGATATGTACCATATATAATATGTATTTTATTTTAGTCGATTAATGATTGATCATTGGTCACTTGTTATTTTCAATGATCGATTATAAAAATCCAGCCGATTCCTACCACTAGTCGATTGAACCTCACAACCAGAAGAAATGATGCTGCATTCTCGAGACCGCCGTGACGTCACAGCCTTAGCGGCACATATAAACAAATGTACCGAGGTGAATTGGACAGTGAATTTTAACATTACGGGTAACAGGAAAATGATGAAAAACATGCTGCATTCATTCAAATTCTCTGATTTTTTCACCAGTCTGCGCTTAATTCGAAGGAAAAACATTGTCTTTTGTCCCACCACGATTAATTTAATTGTAATTTCACCGATTATTCACAAATTATTGAAAAACTTGGATGTGGGTGGGGTGAACGGCAATCGGTTTGCGATCATTTAGATGTGATCTCTAATGTCTTAGGAGCTTTAACAACAGTAGAACACTCAATGCCTTTGGTACAATATGCAGCCTGTCATAAAAGCTATCCTTTTCAAGAAAAGTTCCCAGCTATTTGTATCAATAGGCCTACATGCGGGGATCCAGGAATTTTCGTCAGGTGGGGCGTCCAGGTTTATCTGTCATAAAAAGATAAAAAATCTTAGACAACAGTTTTCTTTGGGTTTTTTATGCCCCCAAAGGAACTTCGGGAGGCATATAGTAATTGCACAGTCCGTCTGTTTGTCCGTCCGTCCGTCCCGCTTCGTGTCCGGTGCATATCTCCTAGATTCTTTGAGGTAGGGATTCCAAATTTGGTATGTGGATACATCTTGGGATGGCGGAGTGTCGCATACCATTTTCGGGTCACTGTGACCTTGACCTCTGACCTAGTTTTTAGAATAATCCTGTCCGGAGCATATCCCTTATATTATTTGAGGTAGGAATTTCAAATTTGGTGTGTGGATGCATCTTGGGATGACAAAGTGTTGCATACCATAATCGGGTCACTGGGACCTTGAACTTGACTTCTGACCTAGTTTCTAGAAACTGCATTGAGTCTGGTGCATATCTCCTATATTCTTTTAGATAGGAATTCCAAATTTGGTGTGTAAATGCATCTTAGGATGACAGAGTGTCACATACCATTTTCAGGTCACTATGACCTTGACCTCTGACCTAGTTTTAAAAATTATTATGTCCTGAGCCTATCTCCTACATTTTTATCCCCCGACCCGAAAAGGATCGGGGGATATAGCGATCAGCCTGGCGTCCGTCCGTCTGTCCGTCTGTCCGTCTGTCCGTCCGTCTGTCCGTCCGTAGACAAAAGCTTGTGCGCTCAATAACTTTTATACCCTTTGAGATATTTTGATAATATTTGGTAGGCATGTATATCGGGTCAAGACGGTGTGTCGCGTGCAAGAATGGTTGCTCTCCCTTGCTGGCCTTTTGAGTTATCTCTCTTGAATGAACTTTATAAGGGGAAGCTTGTGCGCTCAATAACTTTTATACCCTTTGAGATATTTTGATAATATTTGGTAGGCATGTATATCGGGTCAAGACGGTGTGTCGCGTGCAAGAATGGTTGCTCTCCCTTGCTGGCCTTTTGAGTTATCTCTCTTGAATGAACTTTATAAGGGGAAGCTTGTGCGCTCAATAACTTTCATACCCTTTGAGATATTTTGATAATATTTGGTAGGCATGTATATCGGGTCAAGACGGTGTGTCGCGTGCAAGAATGGTTGCTCTCCCTTGCTGGCCTTTTGAGTTATCTCTCTTGAATGAACTTTATAAGGGGAAGCTTGTGCGCTCAATAACTTTCATACCCTTTGAGATATTTTGATAATATTTGGTAGGCATGTATATCGGGTCAAGACGGTGTGTCGCGTGCAAGAATGGTTACTCTCCTTTAATGGACTTTTGAGCTATCTCCCTTGAGTGAAATTTAAATTTTATAGGGGGAAGCATGTGCACTTTATAACTTTAATACCCTTTGAGATATTTTGATAATATTTGGCATGCATGTATATCAGGTGAAAACGGTGTGTTGCGTGCAAGAATGGTTGCTCTCCTTTAATGTTTTTTGAGTTATCTCCCTTGAATGAACTTTATAGGGGGAAGCTTGTGCGCTCAATAACTTTAATATCCTTTGAGATATTTTGATAATATATGGTATATATGTATAATAGGTCAAGGGGGTGTCTTGCATTCAAGAATTGTTGTTCTCCCTTGCTGGACTTATAAGTTATCTCCCTTGAATGAACTTTATAGGAGGAAGCTTGTGCACTCAATAACTTTAATACCCTTTGAGATATTTTTAAGAGTTTAATGGTGTTAAGTATAGATATATCTTTGAGTCACAGTGTGTTGTTCGGTTTAAGAATGATTGCTCTTTAGGGCTTACATTTTAACGTACCTCCCTTGGATGAATTTAAAGGTAAAAATGAAGTCTCTACAGTCAGCCTTCCACTTTTGTTCGCAGTGACACTCAGTATTATCACATCAAATATATATACTAGGTTGGCTGCTTGTAACTGCATATCAATTACTTTTTGGTCGGGGGATTTGCCATCTCCTCTGATGGCTATTTTTTGAGGTAGGAATTCCAAATTTGGTATGTGGATACATCTTGGGATTGTGGAGTGCCACGTACCATTTTCGGGTCACTGTGACCTTGATCTTGACCTCTGACCTAGTTTTTGGAATAATCGTGTCCGGAGCATATCTCTTATATTATTTGAGGCAGGAATCTCAAATTTGGTGTGTGGGTGCATCTTGGGATGACAAAGTGTCCCGTACCATAATTGGGTCACTGTGACCTTGAACTTGACCTCTGACCTAGTTTCTAGAAACTGCAATGAGTCTGGTGCATATCTCCTATATTCTTAGAGATAGGAATTCCAGATTTGGTGTGTAAATGTATCTCGGGATGACAGAGTGTCACATATCATTTTCGGGTCACTGTGACCTTGACCTCTGACCTAGTTTTAAGAATTATTGCGACCGGAGCCTAAATCCTAGGATGTGGATGCATCTTGGGATGGCGGAGTATTGTTTACCATTTTCGGGTCACTGTGACCTTGACCTAACCTAGTTTTTAGAATAATCGTGTCTGGAACATATCTCTTATATTATTTGGGTAAGGAATCTCAAATTTGGAATGTGGATGCATCTTGAGATGACGAAGTGCCGTGTACCATAATTGGGTCACTGTGACTTTGAACTTGACCTCTGACTTAGTTTTTAGAAACTGCATTGAGTCTGGTGCATATCTCCTATATTATTTGATGTAGGAATCCCAAATTTGGGGTGATGATTCCTCTTGGGATGGCTGAGTGGTGCATACCATTTTGGGTCACTTTGACCTTGACATTGACTTCTGGCCTCATTTCTAGGTTTTTCCTGTCTGGAGCATATCTCCTATATTACAGCTTACTTTCCTCAAATGTGTCTTATGCTAGACCAATTCCTTTGGGGGCATTCGTCACGTGTTTGTGACATTTCTTGTTTAGTCCTCAACTTATTTTACGGAAGTCCAATGGTTTATTTTAAAGAAAATTGTAATTTTCCAAGGTTCCAGAGGGGGTCTATCATGTTTTCCAAGGGGAGGCAGGGGCGTAGCTTGGCTTGAATGAATGTGTAGGCCTAATGGTAGGAGGGTCAGAAAAATTTTCGGTCCTAGACTGTCGAAATATGGATTTTGCGATTATTTCGCACTTATAAATGCGTTCATGCGATTGTTAGAAATTACAGGTAGTTATCACCATCATCGCCCATATGGCCTAATATGCTTATCAAGTTTGATCAACTTACGGTGCTGAAATGCAAAAACAAAATCATCGACCTGGGAGTCAGGGACAGGTATCATACTCTTTTAACCATTAAATGGCCAATCACTACAAAAGTAGTCTGCTTTCTCATCTTCTGAATTGTTTTACAAGCGTCTTCGACAAACAGTGAGAGATCCAGATCTGGGTCTACACTGTTTGCCTCAATACTGACATTAGTCAATAATATTAGCAAATATATGCAACAGAGGACTTAGGCAGACGCGTCTTTCATTTGCAGTTTTTGGCTGGTGCTTTAAGGGTTAGAAGGCTTATAGGAGCCTACATGGTTATATAGCAAGAAGACATGTGACATTGTAATGATCATCCCAAATAAAAGATACAATGTACTGTACATGTATGTTGAAAAACAAGCGACATCAAGTTTCAATATCTAAATGCAGGTAGCAACAAAACTATTAATCACAAGCCAACTTAGAAAAAAAACTAATTTTCTGCATTAAATTTGTCTGACGCAAACATGTTTATCATCCTGTCAACATCAAGTGTCTGTAGATCATCGCTACGAAGGACAGCCTGGCAGACATCATTGTTGAGCGCAAGTAGTTTTTAATTCTTTTCATGCTACCTTTGGCATGTTGCGGACGTCGGTGGCATGGTCAAAAGGACTCCAATTATGGTGAAAATGCAATTATACAGGTTGCAAAGCTTTGTGTGATGGTTCATTTCCTATTGGGTAGGCTAGCAACATCACGTGACAGCTCGTCCTGGAACGCAAACAACCGTTCTTCTACAGTGGGTAATGGGTGACGTCTGATATCAGGATAATTTGGAATATCTTTCTGATTTACTCACCCCTACCCCCTCCCCCCTCCATTTTATTGCATTTTTGGCATTTATATTTTTTTTACTTTCTGAAAAAGTGTAGGCCGCGGCCTACATGGCCTAAAGGAAGCTACGCCACTGGGAGGGGTCCAACTTTTTACAGGGGTGGGGGGGGGAGGAGGGGCAATCGCTTATTCCCTATACCCGTATCAGCAGTGTTTCCGCCAGAGTGCTTTTCTTGCGTTTTTGACAATTTATATTTTGTCATTTATAAGTTTCTCTAAAGTAACCCTTCGCCCGGAATATAAATTTGACAAATTTGCCTTGATTGACTTCTGTTTGGCCAGGCGACACATTCGATTCTCGGAATTCTAGTGTTTTTTTCCTTATCTTATTGTTTCAAGCTGTATATACCATACATGTACAAATTAATTTTAATAAAATATAATATTTGATCCAATTGAAACCGCTGATGGGTGATTTAAAAAAAAAATGCATCCGAAGTGTGACATTGGGGCTCAAATTTCAAAATTGCTCTATCATTATCTTTTTTACATCCTCTTAACCAGGGAACATCAAAATTTCAGAAACAAATACTGGTTTAAGAATAAAATTTAGGACAATGCTTTAAGTTTAATACTTTAATCATTTTTTCCTTATTTTTTTACAATTCTATAAGCTACACTTAGCTTGATTATAAACAACACAGATATGCAGAATTGTAAATATTCTTTCATGAACTGATGAAGTAGTTATGTATACACATTTTCAAAGTAAAATTTAATCTGTCGCTCAAAATTTGCACTTGTAATAAAATTTTATGTGAAAATACACCCCTGGATTTTCACTGTGTAGAGGAAAAAGTTTTTCTAATTAAAATAATAAGCATGATTTTTGTTAAAAATTGGTTTTAGATAACAAGTAGGGTATATGAAAAACATAAAACAAATTTCATTTGAATATATAGGATATAAAACATATTAAACACAATAACATATGTTGGTAATGGAATGTGTTACACTTGTGACAAAATCAGAAGAGGGAGTTTCTCCTTTGAATTTTTTATCTCAGACTCTTATAGATTTTATATAGGATGAAGTGAATTGGCTTCATGGAAATTGATTAAAATGTATCAAAACAGAAATCAATTCCCTTTTTTTAGCACAAAACTTTAAAAAATGAACTATTCAGATTTGTTCATTAAGCATAGTAAGTAGTTATAAAATGTTAATGATCAGAAAACAGTTGACAGCACTCATTATGGGATAAATTATCAATTGAATGATTTGAATGATACCATTTTTGCAATTCTAAAGAATCTGTAACAAATTTAAGGCTTAAATAGAAAGAAATAATTGTGTTACACTTGTGACAAGCAAACAAAGGAACTGATTATGACCCTTTTGTCTTTTCTTATCACTTATACTTTATGTAACCTACTATAGTATGTACAACTTAGCATCTTTTTTGGTTTTCTTCAATAAATTCCTGTAAATATTTTTTGAATTGTGAAAAAATACCTTTCCCTCCTTGTGAGTGCATAATTTTATCCCTTTTGTTTACACCATTTTGTGTTTTCTTTGTATCGAAAGAGTGAATGACTACCCTAAATACAAAAATATATCAAATTAATTGTTGAATAGATCATCCTTTGACCAAACACAGGAAAAAATGAGATGAATTCAATCCATAATATATGTTACACTTGTGACACAAATCACATTTTAAAGTCTACCTGTCTAAATCAAGTTATAGTCTGGTTTAAGATTGTCTGATTTCTTCAGTGTTGAATTTAGCATGATTCCTATCCCAGAATGTAGCTCAAGGATGGTCAGCTTCATAATGAAACTAGTATATGGGCTTGAGGAAGTATCATTCCTGCTGGACCGTAACTAGTATTGACTACACATTTGGTGAAGTTGTTGACTTTTTGCTGTGTTTAAATTATATTTATGCATTCAAGAATTATTAAAAAGACCAAATAAGTAATATTTCATTTAAGATTTGCCATGTATATGCATTTATCACATATTCCTAAAATGTGTTACACTTGTGACATCAGTTAAAATCATGCCACAAAGTCAGCAGCTTAAGGATTTCACCACAATTCCTCATAATGTTTTTTGGGGGCTCCCTTGACCAGAAAAACAGCAAAAAAGCTATGAAATGCAAAACAAATTGAAATGCTGATGGTTGAAACCTTAAATGTTACACTTGTGACATATCTGGGTAGTTTTATTCAGTACTGGCTACATAAAATCATACTTGTTGTTTTATAGGCAAGTTGGTTCCTTTAGAAAGCTTAAAGACTGCTAGTCATTAAAACAGCATTCCTTTTGAATAAAACTTTGTATATTTTATGAGGCAATTCACTTTACTCCAATCATATGAAATTCTGTATGATAAAAATTTGAAAGGGTGTGTTTATAAAAGGTTACAAATTTCCGATTTATCTGGTTTAAAAAAGATGAAAAGATTGTTTTCCTACAGCTTTTATGCTATATTTCAACCTCAATTCACCATTTGACTATACATGAATAGTGTTTAATACAATTTACAGTTGAATTGAAGGTAAGGGAAAAAATGTCACAAAAAAGTGTTACCCTTGTGACAATTTGGATGACATTTTTCCATGTAATTTTTGAACGGAACATTCTAAAGCGATGAAATTTGGCATGATGCAAGAAAAACATTAATTACATATCTTAAAATTAATTTTAACAATAAATCTGCTTTAGATAGTCTATAAACATTGATTATAGAAATGGATGCATTATTTTTGAAATCACCCTGATCCATTTAAGATTTTCATAGCTGGATATTTGGCCAAATAATACTTTTCCATTGTTCAATCTTGGAAATCTGGGTGATATTCATTTGATTTCACGTGATAATATAACTCAATATTTCCCCATCCACATACAATGTAATAGATGGCCCACTCTCAGCAAGGGGTCAAAGGCATTAGATTGAACACTGTTTTCCCTGACCTAATATAGGGCCTTGTATATTTTCAGTCAGACAGAAAAACAGTAAGGATTTTGCTCGGATAGCTCCACAGACACCAGCTGATCTTAATTGACAGTACATGTATTTGAAAAAAAGGATAAATCCAGACTCAGCAGGACTTGGTTTATATTTAAATGTTCTTCAGAGCATCAACATGCAACAGCTGCCATCCAGCAGTCCAATTTATTCCAGAATTGCAGGATTAGTATGGCTATCAGTAGCCAGGAGGCTGTAGAGGCTTCTATGATGAACACATACTTCACTGACAAGAGGGACACCGCAGGCAGTTTGGTCCCTCAGCTGAACATGCTGAATGGTGATAAATGAGGTAAGATTTTGACCTTAGTATGAACAGTAAATATATTTGCGCTGATGAGATTACTGCAAAACATTGAGAGACTGACCCAGAATCTAGGTAGCTGTACAATTATCTAAATAAGTAAAACAGATGTGTTTAACACAAGTCCCCCACCCACATTCTTCCAGAGCGCTGCAAGTCACCAATTGTTATGTACTAAGTACTACTAGTCAATTGTATAGGCTCAAGGTGAGCTATTGTGATCATAGGATGTCCGTCCTCCGTCAACAATTTCCTTTAAATAATGTCTCCTTCTGTACCACTTTGTGGTATTTCACTAAACTACACAGAAATCATGCTTCAAAGCACTTGATGGGCTATTGTGATCGTTGGAAGTCCGTCGTCGTCTGTGGTCAACATTTGCATCAAAGGACATTTCCTAAACTACTAGCTGGATTTTTACCAAACTTGGCAGGAATGATCTTTATTTAGCCCTCTTTGATAATTGTTCAAATGATTTTGGTCAACACAGGCTAAAAATAGATTTTCAAGATGACAAATTTAAAAATGTTCTTGTCTGAAACCACAAGCCATATAGATTTGATATTTGGTATGTGCATCATCTAAGTGACCTCTACCAAGCTTGTTCAAATTATGCCCATTATGCCCATGGGTCATAAATGGGCCTGTCTCTGGGGTTACATGTGATACATAGGCTTATATAGGGAAAACATAAAAAAAATCTTCTTGTCTAAAACCACAAGGCATAGAGCTTTGATATTTGGTATGTAGCATCACCAAGACTAGTGGACCTCTACCAAGTTTGTTCAAATTATGATCCAGGTCCACCAAGTTTGTTCAAATTATGACCCTGGGGCCAAAAATGGTCCTGTCCCAAGGGGCCACATGTTTTATACAGGCTTATGGAAAACATGAAAAAATCTTCTTGTATGAAACCACAAATCATAGAGCCTTGATATTTGATATGAAGTATAACCTAGTAGACCTCTACCACATTTGTTCAAGTTATACTCCTGGGGCCAAAAATGTTCCCGCCTCAGTGGTCACATGATTTACTATTTTACATAGGCTTTAATAAGGAAAACTTGAAAAAATCTTCTTGTCTGAAACTACAAGGCTTAGAGCCTTGATATTTGGTATGTAGCATCACCTCAATTTTTTTGATATTTTTGTCATCTGCTGTCTTTTTTAAAATTAATTTACTATATAGTTCTCAGAGAGTCAAACAGTTTGGATTTAGATCTGGCCCAATATTTTGTTTTTCCTGATTTGGTTCCAAATCTGTTTGCAAAGGTTATCAGCAGACAACAATTGCAGGCAGAGTAACTTCAGCAGTGTTTATTTAACCAACTTGCAGGGTACCACTTATTTGTATGCCTTTGCAAGCAAAGTAGAAAACAATATACATCCTGATCAGCTGGCTTCAGGACCAGGAAAATGTTTAGGTATTTTGTCATCTGCTGTCTTTTCTAAATTAATTTACTATATAGATTACCATATAGATCACCATCAGAGAGTCAAACAGTTTGGATCCAGATCAGGTCTGACATTTTGTCGGTCCTGATCTGGCTTAAACTGTTTGCAAAGGTTATCAGCAGACAACAATTGCAGGCAAAGAGTAACTTTAGCAGTGTATATCTAACCAACTTGCAGGGTACAGTAAGCGCAATGTTTACCGCCGTCGCCCTGGGCCCTGTTATCTGTTAAACTAACGGTACCGGAGCAAACATTGAAGGCATTATACCACTTATTTGTATGCATTTACAAGCAGAGTAGAAAACAATATACATCCTGATCAGCTGATTCAGGACCAGGCAAATGTTTAGGTATTTGTCATCTGCTGTCTTTTCTAAATGAATTTACTATATAGTTCCTTAATGATCACCATCAGAGAGTCATACAGTTTGGACCCAGATCAGGTCTGACATTTTGTCGGTCCTGATCTGGCTCTAAAACTGTTTGCAAAGGTTATCAGCAGACAACAATTTCAGGCAAAGAGTAACTTTAGCAGTGTATATCTAACCAACTTGCAGGGTTCCACTTAATAGTATGCATTAACAAGCAGAGTAGAAAACAATATGCATCCTGATCAGCTGGATAACAATTTGAATAATAAGCTTGTTTCTACTTTGATTAAAATATGAAAAAAAAGTACATTTCAATTTCCAATTCAAGGTATGCCGAAATCACCAGAAAAAAAGGAAATATCCATTTTAATGTTAATTTTATGCCTTTATATGATATAAATGATAGTAGAATAATTGATAAGTTTACAAAAGGCTTATATTTTAATGTGCCAGCAAATTAATATTTCAATAAAAAATATAGCAACACATTATAGCAATTTGAAAGTGATTTTTTTTATCAACATATTTTTAAAAACAGACTAGAAATAAGCATATTATACTAATTCTTATCATATTATTGCATTAAGTAAACAATAAAAAGGTGATTTCTTACTTTTATCTCGTGATTTCAGTGATTTTCTGGTGATTTCGGTGATTTCTGTTGATTTCGGTTAATCATGGCACCGAATCAGGAGATGGGATTCTCTCCAGTTATATAACAATATGTCATATTGGTTTGTGCAATAATTTTTTCAGGGTGAACAGCATCTCACAGATAAGATAGTTTGGTCTCAGAGAAAGTCCAGTTCTAAGGAGTCCATTGACCACAGTCACCAACTTACAGCAATATCTGGGAATTATACCTCTTTCATTTTAATGTTTGATAAGAGTACAGATTTGTTACTCACTGAGCCAAATTTTAACTACTCAGTATGGTCTCAGCAAGAGTTGAACATATAACATCTTTCTTGGCCATTAGGACTCTATTCCAATATTGAATCCCTAACCCATGATTTCTGGATGTGATAAATAAGGAACAAGTTCTGCTGGACAAACTGATTGGCTTGTCGAATGATGGCCAGTGATGGGCAGCTTCAATGTCAGCAGGAAATCAGGAGTGGTACAAGACACTTTAACCTGAGACTGATTGGTACTGGTTCAACACAGAAGACCCATCCCGACATGACTGAAAAATTATTGACGGGTTGAAGAAACAAATCATCCATAATCAAACACTTTGGATCCAGATTAGGACCGACTTCAGTGTTAAATCCATTAAATTTTCAGTGGTCATTTTCATGTGATTTCAGATGGAAAAACACTGTCTAATATTTGCCCATTTGCATGATGTTGATGATGGCCAACTCTACCTTTAGCAAGGGGCCATTTGATACAAAAGGGGGCCACTAAAAGGGGGCCAGTGGCCGCCTCTAGATTTTGCAGAGGTAGTCAGCAGACAACAATAATAGGCAAAAAAGTTAACTCATAAAGTGCCACATACAATTTGCAGCAGACGACAGTTGCAAATTTTGCTGCTTTTTCAAAGAATAAAAAAACAAATAAGACACGACGTTTCATGAGAATCGTCTGCTGGCAGACGATTCTCATGAAATATCATACCTTATTTTATTCAAAAATTAGGAAAGTTGTCGCCATATTTGTCATCTGCTGCTGTAGTGATTGGTGCTTTAAGGGTTAAATAGAAAAGACTGAAGAAATAATCAAATGTCATCTGTTTTAATAAAATGCATAATTTTAAGCTGTATAACTTTTAAATATTGAAATAGATGAGTTTATATGTACATGGAGTTTGGTCTAACATAAGTCCAGATAAGTGAACTTTTATTGACAAAATTGTGAGAACATTATGCAATTTTTCAATCATTTGAACATTTGTTTTGGGTGCTCAAAAGAACCGTCTCATTGAGACGGCTCTTTTGAGCATCAAGAAAATTGTTTTTTGATATGATTTTTAAGCACATTCAACTGGATACCTAAAGTGTATTAGCAATTTTCTATAATGGACTTAACTGATAAGAGACTGCCTGCAGCCAAATCAAGGACAGGTGCCATACTGGGAATTTAGTCATATAGTACACAGGTATAGGTTAACCTCTCAATAGCCCTTCAAGAGCCTCTATATCACCAAATGAGAGTTTTTATCTGAACATCCAGAATATCTGTTCTGGTTGCTTTATTTTATGTGATTCTTTACATCCCATGAACAATCTTTCAGCTATAAAGGGATGGGTCTTCCGGGGTTGAACCAGGACTAAGCTAGGATTAATGTGTCCTGCTCAAGGACACAACGCAGTGATGCCGGTGATGCTCTAACCCGGGGGCCATCTGTCTCGAGTCAAGCACTCTACCACTGAGCCACTGCACTCCTGGTTTTGGTTTTGAAATAACAATTTTTTGTTTTTTGTTTTGTTTGATTTGATTCTTTACGTCCACTCAACAATCTTTCAGTTATGCGGGACGGGTCTTCCTGGGTTGAACCAGTACTAAGCTAGGATAAATGTGTCTTGCTCAAGGACACAACGCAGTGACGCCGGTGAGGCTCGAACCCGCGGCCCTTCGGTCTCGAGTCAAGCACTCTACCACTGAGCCACTGCACTCCTGGTTTTGGTTTTGAAATAACAATTTGAAAATTATTTTCTTATAAGCACTTTCATCTGGAGGCCAAATAGTGGATTTGGAATTGGACATATTAAGTCACCTGGCTATTAAGTGCTCAAACTGAGCTATACTTTTAATATTGCCTTCAAATATGTCTGCAAGATGTGAATGGTGTGTCTGTCATTTGTGTGTCAAGACATGAGGCCCTTCTGAACACTAAACTTAGCATGTGCATTTTCAATTGACAGCACACCATGAGGTCAGGTCATGAATGTTTGCATGCCGGATAGTTTTACAAGCTTTTGTTGTCCTCTACTGATCAGTGCCTTAACCCTTGTTCTGCTGCATAAATATGAATATGGCACATTCACTTCTGTTTTCCCAGTGGAATCTTATGCTGTCTGGAAAGCAGTCAGATCTAGATCTCATGTCCACAGATGTGTTCACTAGATTTAGCCAGCTGATTCTGGATTTACTCTCTTTTCTAAAGATTACATATCCGGTTTCAGCAGGACAAGGGTTTATCCATCATTTTATGGGACATTGGCAAACAGTACATAACCAGATCAGATATGACATAATGTGACCTCTGATCAGGTTCTGCACTGTTTCCTAACATTACATACTTTTAATATTTGAGTGTCATTATAATCCCAACTGGAGATGGATGCATTCAATTGGAAATTCAATTTGTGACTGGGGAGGAATTATTGAAAATTTACAAGCCATTCTTTGAGGAAGTATGTATTAAATGGGTTAGTGCTATCATGTCCCCCAAAATGTTTGTTCCTGAAATGTCTACTGTGCCAAAATGTCTATTCCCATGATGTCTACTATGGCAACTTGCAAGACCAGGCGGATGTCCATGCCCGTTTCAGCAATCTCCGATCCCCAGTATGCATCGTATTAACATTTTTACCTGCTAGGGACAATTTGAAAACAGTTTAGATCTGGATAAAGACTGTCAAAACGGTATGGACCCAGATCAGGGCCACCAGAATGTCGATCATGATCATGATTCAAACCGACTGACACTCTTATAGTGTGTTCCTGAAAAAATTTATGGAAAAAAGTATTTTTAAAAAAAAAAAGCCAGCTGATGACAAAAAGTTTATAGAAAAAGATCTTTCTGGTTCTATTGTATTGTATTTGAATTTAAGGTACAACTTGCATTTTATATTGTAGAACAGTGACCTATGTCACTTTACAGAAATGTGTAGAAAGACCCTTGTCACTGTGTATAACATTTTATCAGACAGAGAATGTCGTCCGCTGATAACCTTGCAAACAGTTAGGACCGAGATCAGAACCAATTGAAAGTCATTCCTGGTCTGCATCCAAAATGTTTGACATCTAATTGAAATCCTGAAAGAATTTTTGCAAAAGACATAAAAAGTATTCAACTAGTTAAAAAGATCTTTTTGGTTTTAATGGTCAGCAGACCTCAAAACATGAATGTGGGCATGTTTGGATTTGTTCATCTAAATTGAAGTGTTCTTGTTACCCTGGCAACAAATAGCAGGCTTCTGACCACATGGTGAGGCTATTACCTGGTCACTTATCCCAATAAACACAGAAATTTCAGTTTTACACTGTCAATCACATACCAGCTTTAGCAAACAGTGTAGATACAGATGAGAAGCAGCTAATAAGGAAATAGTTAAATCATTAAGGTCCTTTAAGATAGTCTTCTGGAATTACCTTTTAGTGAATAAATTATTTTGTTCAAAGCACACAAAAAATAGTCCCTGATCAGACTGCATTGAATTTTTTTATATAAATCTTTACATGCGACATACTTAGTGATTTTGTTGTCGTCTGCTGACTCCTTTCAAAATAAATATTTTCAAGAAATTTCAGGAAAAAAATCAAGGTGTCAAATTGTATGGATCCAGATCAGGACCTAACATACTGTTGGTCCTGATCTGACTCCAAACTGCTCATGAATGTTATCAGCAGATGACAAAAGTTAGATGATCAGTTGTATCCAAAAACGGGATATATCTAGGTTCAGCAGGACAAAGGTTAATTTGATATTTATGCAAGTGCATTTATTATAACATAGTCTCGACAAGCATCCATTTCTATTTTACTCTGCTTGTTGGAAATTATTTAGGTATTTTGTCATCTGTCTTTTCTAAATTAATTAACTATATAGTTCCTTCATTATCACTATCAGAGAGTCAAACAGTTTGGATTCAGATCAGGTCTGACATTTCGTCGGTGCTGATCTGGTTCTAAAACTGTTTGCAAAGGTTATCAGCAGACAACAATTTTAGGCAAAGAGAAACTTCAGCAGTGTATATCTAATCAACTTGCAGGGTTCCACTTGGTAGTATGCATTTATAACCAAAGTAGAAAACAATATGTATCCTGATCAGCTGGTTTCAGGCCAGCTGATTCAGATCTATACTGTTTTCAAAACAAGTTATACCCAGGTACAGCATGGTATGGGCCATTTTACATTATTTACAGGTCATCATATTTCTTTAATTTTTATTTTTGTTAATTTTCTCCGAATTTTATGCACATAAAATTCGACAAAAACACAGAAGAAATTTAGGATACTGCCTAATTATGACTATTTCCTATGAGTGTAGATCCAGATCAGCTAGCTTCTGAGAGGCCAGCTGATCAGGATCCACACTGTAAGGTACAAGAATTGTCATAGGTAAAATAATAAATCGATAGAAGAGAAATGAACAAAATATTCACTAAAAATATATATACAAACTACAAACATGTACTTAAAATGAATAGTTTAGCATTTTAAAAGGATTTTTGCTTGGGAGTATATATTGTGGGAGTATCATTTTGGGAGCAGACATAGACGGCGTGTGTAAAAACAAAAACCTTACACCCTATTGCACATTATGTTTACTAAGTTTAGACATAGAGTGCATTAATAGTGGACATCATGCAATTCACATAACAACTTAAGTTATAATTCATTACTCGAATATTAAGCGAATAAAGAAATGTGCTTCATGCAAGATTGTCATTTTGTATCCTGCTTGATAACTTATATCACTTTAACTATCCTTGTTAGCAAAGACTTTTGTCATCTGCTGATAACCTTTGCAAACAGTAAGGACCCAGATCTGGAACGAGAAGAATGTCGATCCTGATCTTGATCCAAAAGGATTGACACTCTAATAGTGCGTTCCTGAAAGAATTTATTGAAAAAAGTAATTTAAAAAAAAAAGTCAGCAGACGACAAAAAAGTTTATAGATAAAGATCTTTCTGGTTCTATTGTATTGTTATAATTTATAACTCGAAAATATTAAGCGAATAAAGAAATGTGCTTCATGCTAGATTGTCATTTTGTATCCTGCTTGATAACTTATGTTATTTTGAATTATATCATTTTAACTATCCTTGTTAACTAGGTTGCAAGGCAGTAGACATTAGAATAAAAACCCGTATTATTAGCTTTTGGATGAATATTGTGAATGGTAAACAAACAATACTATCAAAATGGTTATACTTACTTCTACTAGGAGAATATGATGGTGGCATCCATCAACATAAATGGATCCATTTTATTAAACATATTCTAATATCTGTTGGGCTTCCCGATCTTTTAAACAAGGAAGTCATTGAAAACCCAAAATCAATCAAAAATCAAATCTCTACAACTCTATCAGACCTTTGTGTTCAGGAGTGGCATAACAAAGTAACTTCATCCTCTAAAGGAAAGAATTATACTCTTTTCAAGCAAGATTTAAATTTTGAAAATTACCTAATCAAATTAAATAGGAAACACTGTTCTTCATTGTTAAAGTTTAGGTTAAGTAATCATCGGCTTCCAGTTGAAACTGGTCGCTGGGAAAACACACCTTTAGAAGACAGAAAATGCACATTATGTAGCAAACATGATATCGGTGACGGATTTCACTATCTTTTTGTTGTTGATCACTTTATAATCTGACAGAAAGAAATATTTAAGATCATATTTTTACAAAAGTCCTAACATTATAAAATTCAAAGAACTATTTTCTTCAGCAAATACCAGGAAGCTTGTAAAGTATATAATCAAGTTTTGTAGAAATTATAATGAATAAATTTTCATGTGCAGCCTAACCCTAAAAGAGTCAATCATTACGATAATATACTTCTTACTATGTCTTGGCTTAAATTTCATGGGAATAACCTGATTATAGACAACTCACTTGATATGTCAAATCATGCGAATTGTCTATAATCAATAATGTGAAGCCTTATTTTGTTTCTTAATGAAGCAACAACAGTCGATTATGTTGCCTACTGTAAGTTATAGAAGGCTCTTTCAGGGTTGATTTTGCTCGCATTTTAATTTTCACCTTTTTCATGCTCTTTGTACTCATGTATTTTATGTACATCATGTATATGCTTTGTTTTTGTATCTTATGCCTTTACGCTATCTATGAGTGGTCTGAGTTTTATGTCAATAAATATATGTTCTGTTCTGTTAACAAAGACTTTTGTCATCTGCTGATAACCTTTGCAAACAGTAAGGATCCAGATCAGGGCCGAGAAGAATGTTGATCCTTATCTTGATCCAAACCGACTGACACTCTAATAGTGTGTTCCTGAAAGAATTTATTGAAAAAAGTTATTTAAAAAAAAAAAGTCAGCAGACGACAAAAAGTTTATAGAAAAAAGATCTTTCTGGTTCTATTGTATTGTATTTGAATTTAAGGTACAACTTGCATTTTATAATGTAGAACAGTGACCTATGTCACTGTACAGAAATGTGTAGAAAGACCCTTGTTACTGTGTATAACATTTTATCAGACAGACAATGTCGTCTGCTGATAACCTTGCAAACAGTTGGGACCAAGATCAGAACCAATTGAAAGTCATTCCTGGTCTGCATCCAAAATGTTTGACATCTAATTGAGTTCCTGAAAGAATTTTTGCAAAAGACATAAAAAGTATTCAACTAGTTAAAAAAGATCTTTTTGGTTTTAATGGTCAGCAGACCTCAAAACATGAATGTGGGCATGGGAGCGCAGTGGCTCAGTGGTAGAGTGCTTGACTCGAGACCGAAGGGTAGCGGGTTCGAGCCTCACCGGCGTCACTGCGTTG
Organism: Loripinus fragilis; assembly: GCA_964019695.1. NCBI lineage: Eukaryota > Metazoa > Mollusca > Bivalvia > Lucinida > Lucinidae > Loripinus > Loripinus fragilis. The sequence goes on from OZ026517.1 coordinate 78,667,109, forward strand.
TGGTCCTTGAGCAAGACACATTTATCCTAGCTTAGTACTGGTTAAACCCAGGAAGAACCGTCCCGCATAACTGAAAGATTGTTGAGTGGACGTAAAGAATCAAATCAAACATGAATGTGGGCATGACTGGATTTGTTCATCTAAATTGAAGTGTTCTTGTTACCCTGGCAACAAATAGCAGGCTTCTGACCACATGGTGAGGCTATTACCCAATAAACACAGAATCTTCAGTTTTACACCGTCAATCACATACCAGCTATAACAAACAGTGTAGATACAGATGAGAAGCAGCTAATAAGGAAAGAGTTAAATCATTAAGGTCCTTTAAGATAGTCTTCTGGAATTACCTTTTAGTGAATAAATTATTTTGTTCAAAGAACAAAAAAAATAGTCCCTGATCAGACTGCATTGCATTTTTTTATATAAATCTTTACATGCGACATACTTAGTGATTTTGTTGTCGTCTGCTGACTCCTTTCAAAATAAATATTTTCATGAAATTTCAGGAAAAAAATCAAAGTGTCAAATTGTATGGATCCAGATCAGGACCAAACATACTGTTGGTCCTGATCTGACTCCAAACTGTTCATGAATGTTATCAGCAGATGACAAAAGTTTGATGATCAGTTGTTTCCAAAAACGGGATATATCTAGGTTCAGCAGGACAAAGGTTAATTTGATATTTATGCAAGTGCATTTATTATAACATAGTAACCCTATTTGTCTCGACAAGCATCCATTTCTATTTTACTCTGCTTGTTGGAAATTATTTAGGTATTTTGTCATCTGCTGTCTTTTCTAAATTAATTTACTATATAGTTCCTTCATTATCACTATCAGAGAGTCAAACAGTTTGGATTCAGATCAGGTCTGACATTTTGTCGGTGCTGATCTGGTTCTAAAACTGTTTGCAAAGGTTATCAGCAGACAACAATTGTAGGCAAAGAGAAACTTCAGCAGTGTATATCTAACCAACTTGCAGGGTTCCACTCATCTTGTCCTACCAAGGGTTGTGATTGTCTAATCTAACCCTTGGCCTCACAGCTTTGATTTTCTCCGACTGAATAGGTTATAAGCCGAAAATAGTAACAATTAATATGATCAATCATAAAGCGGTGCAAAAGATCGATAAACACCAGGCCTCCAGATAAGACGGCGTGATCAATTTACATTCAGTTTTCTTAATTTACAACTAAAATGTACATTTAATGTGCTCAAAAGAACTGTCACAATAAGATGGTTATTTTGAGCACCCATAACATAATTTTGAACTTAATTATAGAAGAAAAATAAAAAAATACGACCAAAATCTTTGCTTATCTGGACTTATGGAGACTTAGCAGGCGGTGCACATTAGATGCCGATAAACTGCTACATTCAATCTGATTGGCAGGAAGGGATTATCGAAAAAATCCTTCCTGGCGTTTTCATTGGTCGATTAGTCTGCGCTAATAATAAATTTTGAGGGTCGTGAGGCGAAGGGTTTGTCGAAAGGTAGATACGACGAAACCTTCGTTGGTGAAGATGGGTTCCACTTAGTAGTATGCATTTATAACCAAAGTAGAAAACAATATGAATCCTGATCAGCTGGTTTCAGGCCAGCTGATTCAGATCTATACTGTTTTCAAAACAAGTTATACCCAGGTACAGCATGGTATGGGCCATTTTACATTATTTACAGGTCATCATATTTCTTTAATTTTTATTTTTGTTAATTTTCTCCGAATTTTATGCACATAAAATTCGACAAAAACACAGAAGAAATTTAGGATACTGCCTAATTATGACTATTTCCTATGAGTGTAGATCCAGATCAGCTAGCTTCTGAGAGGCCAGCTGATCAGGATCCACACTATAAGGTGCAAGAATTGTCATAGGTAAAATAAAAAATCGATAGAAGAGAAATGAACAAAATATTCACTAAAAATATATATACAAACTACAAATATGTACTTAAAATGAATAGTTTAGCATTTTAAACGGATTTTTGCTTGGGAGTATATATTGTGGGAGTATCATTTTGGGAGCAGACATAGACGGCACCTTCAGGTGTGTAAAAACAAAAACCTTACACCCTAGTGCACATAATGTTTACTAAGTTTAGACATAGAGTGCATTAATAGTGAACATCATGCAATTCACATAACAACTTAAGTTATAATTCATTACTCGAATATTAAGCGAATAAAGAAATGTGCTTCATGCAAGATTGTCATTTTGTATCCTGCTTGATAACTTATATCACTTTAACTATCCTTGTTAGCAAAGACTTTTGTCATCTGCTGATAACCTTTGCAAACAGTAAGGACCCAGATCTGGAACGAGAAGAATGTCGATCCTGATCTTGATCCAAAAGGATTGACACTAATAGTGCGTTCCTGAAAGAATTTATTGAAAAAAGTAATTTAAAAAAAAAAGTCAGCAGACGACAAAAAAGTTTATAGATAAAGATCTTTCTGGTTCTATTGTATTGTTATAATTTATAACTCGAAAATATTAAGCGAATAAAGAAATGTGCTTCATGCTAGATTGTCATTTTGTATCCTGCTTGATAACTTATGTTATTTTGAATTATATCATTTTAACTATCCTTGTTAACTAGGTTGCAAGGCAGTAGACATTAGAATAAAAACCCGTATTATTAGCTTTTGGATGAATATTGTGAATGGTAAACAAACAAAACTATCAAAATGGTTATACTTACTTCTACTAGGAGAATATGATGGTGGCATCCATCAACATGAATGGATCCATTTTATTGTCCCCCGCCTTTTCGAAGAAAAGCGGAGGGACATAGTTTTCGGCATTCCGTCCTTCCGTCCTTCCGTCCGTCCTTCCGTCCGTCCTTCCGTCCTTCCGTCCTTCCGTCCCCCTAATATAGTAGGTACCTTGTGTGCGCAACTCCTCCTACAGTTTTATGCCGATTCTTTCGAAACTTTACAGATGTTTTAGTCATGGTCTGAAGATATGCATGTGGTTTGGATATTATCTTGAGATTATTTTTTGTCACTTTTTTCGCAATTTGAACTTAGTCATTTTTAGGCGTTTTTACTATCAAAGTGAAAAGATAGTGGGTACCTTGTGTGCGCAACTCCTCCTACAGTTTTATATCGATTCTTTTGAAACTTCACAGGTGTTTTGTACATGGTCTGAAGATATGCATGTGGTTTGGATATATTCCTCAGATTATTTTTTAACACTTTTTCCGCCAGTTGAACTTAGCCATTTTTCTGACATTTTTACTATCAAAGTGAATGGATAGTGGGTACCTTGTGTGCGCATCTCCTCCTACAGTTTTATATTGATTCTTTTGAAACTTCACAGGTGTTTTGGACATGGTCTGAAGATATGCATGTGGTTTGGATATAATCCTCAAATTATTTTTTATCACTTTTTCTGCTATTTTAACTTAGGCATTTTTCTGGCGTTTTTACTGTCAAAGTTAATGGATACTGGGTACCTTGTGTGCGCAACTCCTCCTGCAGTTTTATGCCGATTCTTTTGAAACTTTACAGATGTTTTTGTCATGATCTGAAGATCACTTTTTCTGCTATTTTAACTTAGGCATTTTTCTGGCGTTTTTACTGTCAAAGTTAATGGATACTGGGTACCTTGTGTGCGCAACTCCTCCTACAGTTTTATGCCGATTCTTTTGAAACTTTACAGATGTTTTTGTCATGATCTGAAGATATGCATGTGGTTTGGATATTATCCTGAGATTATTTTTTGTCACTTTTTTTGCAATTTGAACTTAGTCATTTAAATAATAAACAATAATGGCGGGGGACATAAATTCTCTGAATTTGCTTGTTAAACATATTTTAATATCTGTTGGGCTTCCCGATCTTTTAAACAAGGAAGTCATTGAAAACCCAAAATCAATCAAAAATCAAATGTCTAAAACTCTATCAGACCTTTGTGTTCAGGAGTGGCATAACAAAGTAACTTCATCCTCTAAAGGAAAGTATTATACTCTTTTCAAGCAAGATTTAAATTTTGAAAATTACCTAATCAAATTAAATAGGAAACACTGTTCTTCATTGTTAAAGTTTAGGTTAAGTAATCATCGGCTTCCAGTTGAAACTGGTCGCTGGGAAAACACACCTTTAGAAGACAGAAAATGCACATTATGTAGCAAACATGATATCGGTGACGGATTTCACTATCTTTTTGTTGTTGATCACTTTATAATCTGACAGAAAGAAATATTTAAGATCATATTTTTACAAAAGTCCTAACATTATAAAATTCAAAGAACTTTTTTCTTCAGCAAATACCAGGAAGCTGGTAAAGTAATCAAGTTTTGTAGAAATTATAATGAATAAATTTTCATGTGCAGCCTAACCCTAAAAGAGTCAATCATTACGATAATATACTTCTTACTATGTCTTGGCTTAAATTTCATGGGAATAACCTGATTATAGACAACTCACTTGATATGTCAAATCATGCGAATTGTCTATAATCAATAATGTGAAGCCTTATTTTGTTTCTTAATGAAGCAACAACAGTCGATTATGTTGCCTACTGTAAGTTATAGAAGGCTCTTTCAGGGTTGATTTTGCTCGCATTTTAATTTTCACCTTTTTCATGCTCTTTGTACTCATGTATTTTATGTACATCATGTATATGCTTTGTTTTTGTATCTTATGCCTTTACGCTATCTATGAGTGATCTGAGTTTTATGTCAATAAAGATATGTTCTGTTCTGTTAACAAAGACTTTTGTCATCTGCTGATAACCTTTGCAAACAGTAAGGATCCAGATCAGGGCCGAGAAGAATGTTGATCCTTATCTTGATCCAAACTGACTGACACTCTAATAGTGTGTTCCTGAAAGAATTTATTGAAAAAAGTTATTTAAAAAAAAAAAAGTCAGCAGACGACAAAAAGTTTATAGAAAAAAGATCTTTCTGGTTCTATTGTATTGTATTTGAATTTAAGGTACAACTTGCATTTTATAATGTAGAACAGTAACCTATGTCACTGTACAGAAATGTGTAGAAAGACCCTTGTTACTGTGTATAACATTTTATCAGACAGACAATGTCGTCTGCTGATAACCTTGCAAACAGTTGGGACCAAGATCAGAACCAATTGAAAGTCATTCCTGGTCTGCATCCAAAATGTTTGACATCTAATTGAGTTCCTGAAAGAATTTTTGCAAAAGACATAAAAAGTATTCAACTAGTTAAAAAAGATCTTTTTGGTTTTAATGGTCAGCAGACCTCAAAACATGAATGTGGGCATGACTGGATTTGTTCATCTAAATTGAAGTGTTCTTGTTACCCTGGCAACAAATAGCAGGCTTCTGACCACATGGTGAGGCTATTACCCAATAAACACAGAATCTTCAGTTTTACACCGTCAATCACATACCAGCTATAACAAACAGTGTAGATACAGATGAGAAGCAGCTAATAAGGAAAGAGTTAAATCATTAAGGTCCTTTAAGATAGTCTTCTGGAATTACCTTTTAGTGAATAAATTATTTTGTTCAAAGAACAAAAAAAATAGTCCCTGATCAGACTGCATTGCATTTTTTATATAAATCTTTACATGCGACATACTTAGTGATTTTGTTGTCGTCTGCTGACTCCTTTCAAAATAAATATTTTCATGAAATTTCAGGAAAAAAATCAAAGTGTCAAATTGTATGGATCCAGATCAGGACCAAACATACTGTTGGTCCTGATCTGACTCCAAACTGTTCATGAATGTTATCAGCAGATGACAAAAGTTTGATGATCAGTTGTTTCCAAAAACGGGATATATCTAGGTTCAGCAGGACAAAGGTTAATTTGATATTTATGCAAGTGCATTTATTATAACATAGTAACCCTATTTGTCTCGACAAGTATCCATTTCTATTTTACTCTGCTTGTTGGAAATTATTTAGGTATTTTGTCATCTGCTGTCTTTTCTAAATTAATTTACTATATAGTTCCTTCATTATCACTATCAGAGAGTCAAACAGTTTGGATTCAGATCAGGTCTGACATTTCGTCGGTGCTGATCTGGTTCTAAAACTGTTTGCAAAGGTTATCAGCAGACAACAATTGTAGGCAAAGAGAAACTTCAGCAGTGTATATCTAACCAACTTGCAGGGTTCCACTCATCTTGTCCTACCAAGGGTTGTGATTGTCTAATCTAACCCTTGGCCTCACAGCTTTGATTTTCTCCGACTGAATAGGTTATAAGCCGAAAATAGTAACAATTAATATGATCAATCATAAAGCGGTGCAAAAGATCGATAAACACCAGGCCTCCAGATAAGACGGCGTGATCAATTTACATTCAGTTTTCTTAATTTACAACTAAAATGTACATTTAATGTGCTCAAAAGAACTGTCACAATAAGATGGTTATTTTGAGCACCCATAACATAATTTTGAACTTAATTATAGAAGAAAAATAAAAAAATACGACCAAAATCTTTGCTTATCTGGACTTATGGAGACTTAGCAGGCGGTGCACATTAGATGCCGATAAACTGCTACATTCAATCTGATTGGCAGGAAGGGATTATCGAAAAAATCCTTCCTGGCGTTTTCATTGGTCGATTAGTCTGCGCTAATAATAAATTTTGAGGGTCGTGAGGCGAAGGGTTTGTCGAAAGGTAGATACGACGAAACCTTCGTTGGTGAAGATGGGTTCCACTTAGTAGTATGCATTTATAACCAAAGTAGAAAACAATATGAATCCTGATCAGCTGGTTTCAGGCCAGCTGATTCAGATCTATACTGTTTTCAAAACAAGTTATACCCAGGTACAGCATGGTATGGGCCATTTTACATTATTTACAGGTCATCATATTTCTTTAATTTTTATTTTTGTTAATTTTCTCCGAATTTTATGCACATAAAATTCGACAAAAACACAGAAGAAATTTAGGATACTGCCTAATTATGACTATTTCCTATGAGTGTAGATCCAGATCAGCTAGCTTCTGAGAGGCCAGCTGATCAGGATCCACACTATAAGGTGCAATAATTGTCATAGGTAAAATAAAAAATCGATAGAAGAGAAATGAACAAAATATTCACTAAAAATATATATACAAACTACAAATATGTACTTAAAATGAATAGTTTAGCATTTTAAACGGATTTTTGCTTGGGAGTATATATTGTGGGAGTATCATTTTGGGAGCAGACATAGACGGCACCTTCAGGTGTGTAAAAACAAAAACCTTACACCCTAGTGCACATAATGTTTACTAAGTTTAGACATAGAGTGCATTAATAGTGAACATCATGCAATTCACATAACAACTTAAGTTATAATTCATTACTCGAATATTAAGCGAATAAAGAAATGTGCTTCATGCAAGATTGTCATTTTGTATCCTGCTTGATAACTTATATCACTTTAACTATCCTTGTTAGCAAAGACTTTTGTCATCTGCTGATAACCTTTGCAAACAGTAAGGACCCAGATCTGGAACGAGAAGAATGTCGATCCTGATCTTGATCCAAAAGGATTGACACTAATAGTGCGTTCCTGAAAGAATTTATTGAAAAAAGTAATTTAAAAAAAAAAGTCAGCAGACGACAAAAAAGTTTATAGATAAAGATCTTTCTGGTTCTATTGTATTGTTATAATTTATAACTCGAAAATATTAAGCGAATAAAGAAATGTGCTTCATGCTAGATTGTCATTTTGTATCCTGCTTGATAACTTATGTTATTTTGAATTATATCATTTTAACTATCCTTGTTAACTAGGTTGCAAGGCAGTAGACATTAGAATAAAAACCCGTATTATTAGCTTTTGGATGAATATTGTGAATGGTAAACAAACAAAACTATCAAAATGGTTATACTTACTTCTATTTGGAGAATATGATGGTGGCATCCATCAACATAAATGGATCCATTTTATTAAACATATTCTAATATCTGTTGGGCTTCCCGATCTTTTAAACAAGGAAGTCATTGAAAACCCAAAATCAATCAAAAATCAAATCTCTACAACTCTATCAGACCTTTGTGTTCAGGAGTGGCATAACAAAGTAACTTCATCCTCTAAAGGAAAGAATTATACTCTTTTCAAGCAAGATTTAAATTTTGAAAATTACCTAATCAAATTAAATAGGAAACACTGTTCTTCATTGTTAAAGTTTAGGTTAAGTAATCATCGGCTTCCGGTTGAAACTGGTCGCTGGGAAAACACACCTTTAGAAGACAGAAAATGCACATTATGTAGCAAACATGATATCGGTGACGAATTTCACTATCTTTTTGTTTGTGATCACTTTATACAGGCCCTCTAGTGGAACCTTTAAAACCTTTAGAAACCTTTATTTTGGTTGGAATCCTTTAAAACCTTTTATTTGGCTGAAAAACCTTTAATAACCTTTATTTTGATTAATAAACCTTTACTTTTGCAAGATCAGTTTGAACATAAGAAATAGACCATAAGCATGTTGACAAAAAATGTCTGTGACAGCTTTAGTTTTTCAGAAAGCTGTATTTATCCTCAGACCATTGTGTCTACCTAACTCTTGCACCAGGGTGTCTCCATAGTGGTTTAATGGTCAGTTTTCCTGAGACTTCAGATAAGGCAGCAATAAAAAAAAAGTGAAGTAGGATAAATATAAATGCTTTCAGTTTTGTTTTTGTTTTACATCCATGCTAAACAGCAGAGGTCATGTCAGAATGACTGCACTTTTCCTAGAGTGCCTTAACCCAAATCATTTCATATGTACAAATGTACTCAGTGCTAATCTTTCACCAGTAACTGACAACTAGTGAAAGAATGTGTCAGACATTGGAATAGAACCTGCAAAGCTCCTGAACATTAGGCTGGACACACTACCAACTGCAATGGTAGTCTGTCAAAGTTGGGCTAGTCTCATCCGTTGAACTCTGGGCTCAATTTATTTTGGTCTCAGATGAACAGGGTTAACTTGGGTGAAATGTGCTGATTTTCAAATGTTAATGTCTTAGGTTGCCAAATCTGAACAGTGATGTCTGCACACGAACGAGACTAATGCAGATATATTCATAGTTTTCTAAATCTTTATTTAAAAGGAGCATGCAATATAAATGGGAGCAACATCCTCTGAAATTCTTTACTTACTGAAGGTAAAATTGCCCCTACAAAATGACCAGAGATGGCCTCTCCTGCTTTCTTGGTTTTCAAAATTTTCCGGGGGAGGACCCCCCACCCCCCTTCCAGAACAGGAAATGTGATTAATTTTTCAATCCAACACTGCAATGCAAGCATTAGGTTAAAAGTAAGGTTTTCAACTCAGGGATTAACATAAACAGGGGAAAATTCCTATTGATTTGTGATGAGATGGCTATATATTTGTTGCCTAAGGATTTCCTGTACCAGAAACATACCAATCTCTATCATAGCAGGGATTTAAAGATCAGGGTCCGATGAATTTACCCGAATATTTGAACTTGATTGCTCTTTATTTTTGTTAGAATTTCAATGAAATAACCTTTATTTTGCCTAATATAGCCTTTATAAAAAACCTTTAATTTCATGAGAGTCTGCTAGGGGGCCTGCTTTATATCTGACAGAAAGAAATATTTAAGATCATATTTTTACAAAAGTCCTAACATTATAAAATTCAAAGAACTATTTTCTTCAGCAAATACCAGTAAGCTTGTAAAGTTATCAAGTTTAATTTGTAGAAATTATAATGAATAAATTTTCATGTGCAGCCTAACCCTTAAAGAGTCAATCATTACGATAATATACTTCTTACTATGTCTTGGCTTAATATTTCATTGGAATACCCTGATTATAGACAACCCACATGATATGTCAAATCATGCGAATTGTCTATAATCAATAATGTGAAGCCTTATTTTGTTTCTTAATGAAGCAACAACAGTCGATTATGTTGCCTACTGTAAATTATAGAAGGCTCTTTCAGGGTTGATTTTGCTCGCATTTTAATTTTCACCTTTTTCATGCTCTTTGTACTCATGAATTTTATGTATATCATGTATATGCTTTGTTTTTGTATCTTATGCCTTTACGCTATCTATGAGTGGCCTGAGTTTTATGTCAATAAAGATTTGTTCTGTTCTGTTAACAAAGACTTTTGTCATCTGTTGATAACCTTTGCAAACAGTAAGGACCCAGATCAGGGCCGAGAAGAATGTTATAATCCCAAATAATTGGTATGTTCTAGAATGTTCTAGAAAGTTTCAGTCCAGTTCCAATTCTGCTTGAATAGAACTTCCTGGGATTTTGTGGTACTTCACTTTACATGGTATTTAATGGAATTCCATTAAATCCCAAAAGTTGGAACAATTGGTATTTTCTGTCACTATCTGGAACTGGAAAATCCAAGAAAGTCTCAAATAATTCTGCTTAAAATATAAGTGGGATTTTATGTTACTTTCTGGGATAAATATTCCATTTAATCCCAGAAAGTCCCAGTAGGTACTTTAAATTGGATTATTAAGATTTTCTGGGACTTCATCAATTCAACACATCCATATAATTTGGGATTAAATGGAATCTTTTGGTACTGCTAGTAAATAACTTGGTTCCATTTAATACCAAATAATCCCAACCTAGATTTGCATAGGACCATTATATTCTGAACTCAGTCTGACCTTGAAATATGATATAACTGTGTTAACCTGGTTCTCTCATTTCAATGACTCAAGCTGAAATTCTTTAATCTTGCAGGAAACCAGAAAAAGATTCAAATAAACCTCATGGTTTGCAAGGCTCTAACTATTTGATAAATCCTGTGTTAATTTTGGATATATACTGCATAAACTGCACAAAATAAATCCTACAACAGACAATGTGAGTAAATAGAACATATTTCTATGCTTATAAATAATACTTGCATGAGACTTTTCATCATATAATTTAGTTTCTCAGAAACAAAGCCATTTGTAGTTGTTTCTTTCTTTGAATGCTGATGAAAGACGCTTAATTCTGAATTGTGTTCATTATGGTTATACAATTTTACCATTATCATTATTATTTACAGCAGCATTTATGGCAGTACAACACTTAGTTAGTGTGGTACTTGTAAGCAGGTTAATTACTGAATTTACAGGATAATCAGGCTGATCATTGGGGCTTATTTTTATTTGATTTTTTTATCCATTCTCTTTTTAAAAGGTGTTGGAGATATTGCGATTGCCTTCGTCTGTTTATCAGGTTTTTGTTTGTTATGCTGGACAACTGGACAGATTATCCAACCAAATTTGTTGAGCAACTGGTGTATGCAACTGGTGTATGCAACAGCAAAATTCCAATACCCCAATGATGTGGGATGTAGGTCAAAAGTGTCCTTCGGTCTGCCCATTTGCCTGCAATACTTTCACCTTGCAAACGGTTTGTTTGTTTTGTTGCTTTACGTCCCAAGTCAACAGCTATGGTCATGGCGGGACGGTAAGTTCACCTAACCACACTTTTTCCTGGGCAAGCTTTAACAAGCAGTTAACCAGTACTTCATGCACATACTTTCACTTGTAACTGACAACAACCCTTCTTGAATGATTCAGCGGAAGGGAGGAGAATGACCGTAGAAATTATTTCATGATCAATCTCCACGAAAGTACGGGACCGGGTTGGGATTCAATCTCGCGACCCCTGGATTCAGACTCACATCTGTTCCCAGACACGTTACCGACTGCGCAAACGGTCATACTGAATCCAACCGAATTTGTTTGGTGACTTACTTACACAAGTGGGTGAGCAGGAGCATTACTGTTTTTTGCTTTTTGGATCCCCTTTGCATGGGCCTCAGAGAGTGTGCATTTTCTGGCTAAATTGCAGTCTCTTTCTGAATTGCTGGGTAGAACTCAACCAAATTTGTGCACAACTTAAACAAATTGTGTATACAAGAGCCTATTTTTGGGTACCCCACTCAGAGGCACCTTATAATGGGGTCAAAAGTGTCTGCCCATTCTTCTTTATACCCCCCGCAAACTTTGTTTGTGGTGGGTATACTGTTTTTACGTTGTCCGTGTGTGCGCGCGTGCGTGTGTGTGTCCTTCTGTCCGTCCGTCTGTCCGTCCGTAACATTTTGTTATTTTAATATCTTGAAAAGTCATTGCTGGACTTTCATCAAACCTTGCAAACATGTTCATATATGCAAGACAAATACTTTAGACAAAAAAGTAAGGGCTAGGGGCCAATTCTATTAGAGTTATTTCCCTTTGTAGTTTTAAATGGCTTTTAATATAGGGTTTTATGCTTATGCTATTATAGGCCATACACAGGCCGATCAACTCCTACCACAGCTTTTGATGGAACACTTTGATACTTTGCCTATACAATGTAGACACATTGAACATATGCATGAAGGAGTTAACTTCAGAAAAAATATTTTTTGACAAAATGACAGCTGTGAAAACTTAGACAATTTTTCCCTAATAAGGCTTTTGTATATGCATAGACAGTGCCTTCATGGGCCGATCAACTACTACCACAGCTTTTGATGGAGCAATTTGATACTTTGCCTATACAATGTAGGCACATTGAACATATGCATGAAGGAGTTTGGTTCAGAAAAATAATTTTTGACAAAATGACAGCTGTGAGAACTTAGACAATTTTACCCTAAAAGGGCTTTTGTATATGCATAGACGGTGCCTTCATGGGCCGATTAACTCCTAGTACAGCTTTTGATGGAACAATTTGATACTTTGCCTATACAATGTAGACACATTGAACATATGCATGAAGGAGTTTGGCTCAGAAAAAATAATTTTTGACTATATGACAGCTGTGAGAACTTAGACAATTTTTCCCTAATAAGGCTTCTGTATATGCATAGATGGTGCCTTCATGGGCCGATCAAATCCTACCACAGCTTTTAATGTAGCAATTTGATACTTTTCCTATATAATATAGACAGATTGAACATATGCATGAAGGAGTCTGGTTGAAAAAAAAATCGACAAAATGACAGCTATTAGAACTTAGACAATTATTACCTTATATGACTTTTGTATATGCATGGATAGTGCCTTTATGGGCCGCTCAACTCCTACCACAGCTTTTGATGGAGCAATTTGATACTTTGCGGATACAATGTAGACACATTGAACATATGCATGAAGGAGTTTATAATTTTTGTTTGCACAGATTCTGCTGAAATCTTCTTTTCAAAACTTAGGTCTGCTGGTTTGAACTATAACTTGCCAAGTTTTTTCCACTGAATCTTACTGTGCGGGGGGTATCTAATAAGCATTGCTTATTGACTTTTTTCATTTATGCTAATCCAAACATGCTGGGCTGAATTCAACCTAATTTGTTGAAAGGTCGACTTTCTCACAAGTGGGGAGTGGTAAAGAACATTTATTTTTTTAACCTTCCAGCCAAATTTTCGATTATCCGAAACTACTGGGTTATTCGAAGACTACGGATAGTCCCGACTTTTTTCTCTATTATCTATTGCAATAAACTATACTGAACGAAACTTCTAAACCGCCAGTTAACACAACACATTTTTTCAGTATAGCTCATTTATTATAAAACTGTTTGAAATGATATTTAACACAGTATATTTGGGCACATGTATCCGTCGATTGAACATAACAAAGTTTGATTCAATAAGGATGTTCATTTATGCGTAACGATAGAGTACTAATACCTGTTTTGCACGTGGCACACGATGCTAAATGTTTTTTCGCCTTGTGTATACTCGTATTTTCATCGACAACTATCGGACAACATTATTTTATCACAAAAATAACAAAGTTTGGGTTGTATGAGTATAAAGTAGAGGGGTCGGGCTGTGGGTTCAATCGAAATAGGGGCCTCGTTGAGACAGATTCATAATTTATCATAAGGTTTGGCATGTTTTGATAGAGCCGAAAGTTTAAACCACAACCTGTCGGTCATTTTTCATTTCTGCACTCGTATGACGAGAAAAATCGACAAAAAATGAGTATTACGTATGTCATAAAATGTCCTGTATAGTCCACCATACTTTGGTGCGGTGATTCAAAAATGCTGCATTGGACAGTCGGAAGTGTCGAGATTAATTTGCAGCACACGCTTAATGGGTGACGGATGTTTCAATAATATTGTAGACAAAAACATTTCATCACCATTAACACATTTCTGTGTTCTTATAGGCCATATGGGCCTCCATAGGAGCACTGAATTGCACGAAAATTGCGACTTTATTACTAAATAAACACGATAGTGTTCAATAATGTCCATTTATAGCACCAGAAAGTTCCAATAATATTGTGGACAAAAACATGTAATCTCCATAAATCATTCTTGTGTTGTTTTATGTCATATGGGCTTCCATAGGAACATTATGGCTTACCTGAAAATTCCTACTTCATAAAAGCTAAACCCAAAAATGTTCAATAATCTCCATTTATAACACCATAAAGTTGGTGTTTTTCACTTAAGGTCCCTGGAATACTTGATTTTAAGCGATGAGTTCAATTTTTAGCGTTTGTGTGAAAATGAAATGCGATGGTGCCTTTATACAGTCTTTCAATTGAGCATGTTGATTTCAATTTATGAAAATGAAATTTTGAAAGGTTCAGATTAATTGATTTTTCCATATAGAGTGTAAATTTTAGCCATGTATGTATCATATATTTTAAGATATATGAGAAAATATTGGGTGGCGGTTTAGAAGTTTTGTTCAGTATACCTATTATTCGAATTTCGATTATCCGAAAAATTCAATTTTTCGAAGTGATTTGTCGGTCCCGATTAAAGAAATGGCTATTAAATTACCTTTCAAGATTCGAAGTCCAAATGTCACGCATGGTGATCATGATTTCTTTGTTTGGTCGAGTTTATTTTTATTATATAGATTAATAATAAGAAAAAAATAGGTGAATGCCATTACAATAATACTTCATCAGTGTTGACGTGGTCTATTGTCATATACAGCATGGATGTTGGTGACCTGATTTTGAATGAAACGATTCAAATCTGAATATCGATATATAAACAAACAGGTTTTAAAATATTAAAACCAAACCAATAATGTGTATGATGTATATATGTTCAATGTTTCTATCTTGCTTTTGTAATTGTGCTTTATTTGTATGCTCTTCACATGTGGAGGAAATAAAGATTATTATTATTATTATTATTATTATTATTATTATTATTATTATTATTATATTAAGGTCGTCTGCAATGATGGTTTTGTTTGATGTTTTTTAAATGTCTAATTATGGGCAATAAATGAGCTAAACTTGATTTTAATTGGATCTTCTCATCCTTTGATTTATTCTTGACCACTGTTTACATTATATTTATTATAGAATACAAGTATGTCTACAGAATTCCAAAGGGCCCTTACTTAGACTACAGTTATAATTCTGTCTGATTACTCTACTGGTTGTGATGAGATGAGACGAGCAATTATTTTGCCACACAAGCAGATATAATGATAGATATTGTATACGACTTGGATAAGGATTAGTTTAGATATTTTAAAACATTTAACCAATTTAACAAATACTAAATTGTCATGTTAAAATAGAAACTATTATTTTCCACGCCCCTCTATCTATATCGTAGTATTATACATATATGGAAATATTGAAAAAGTTTATATATAACATCTGTAAAAAAGGTCTTGATAATAGAGCAATGAATTGCTTCCTAAGATTAAAGCACCAAAGCCCAGAGATTTATAAGAAACCATGATTTCCCTTTGAAATATCATCTCTTACACCAAGTCAATGGCCTTGCTAAATTATTATGTTAGGTAACATAAGTTACAACCTGTAACACAACCTGTATCAAGTACTCCTATCTTGTTGTTTAACATGCAAAATCTATGATTCTTTAATATATGAGCAAGACTATCAAAATATGGAAGATTTTATATAATTTTTACGTAAATAATACCTACCAAATTGGGCTCCTTAAAACTTGGGGTAGTGTTGTTTAATTGCTTATATAAGGCAATGCATTTAAGATAGATAAACACACTTTGTTTTTTTTCTATAAGCCAAATAAGTGTGTTAGTACAACAGATTAAAAGCATTTTAAAAATTCACAAATCAGCTGTAAAATTAAATGCTATTGGTCACAGTTACCGTTTTTAAAGGGTAGTTTTATGTAAGTAACGCACATAACACATTAGGATGCCGTAATTTTGCTTTAAAACTTTTATCTGCAGCTTAGGTATCCAGCAGGCAGACTATATGTGTGATTTAAATAGTTAGTTTAATACCTTCTTTCTGTAGCACAGCCTTTTAACTTTTCATTTTCTGAATTTTATATGGTAACATATGTAACAGACTGTCAGAGGCAAACACCAAATCGTAAACATGCAAACGTCTCTTATTCTACGCAGCTTGAAATGCTCTTTTAAGATACGATGTGTCTGCAAAATTCTTTAGCGGGGAGCAAAACATTCTCAGCCATCAGTCTAACAATGATACATTGCCATTTTGGTAACGTATATTTTAGGATTTCCCACCAAGGGAGAAATTGAAATCTCTCTGTTTTTATATAAAACTCTCACAACTTTGAACACAGAGTGTAAAATACTTCTTTGAGCTAAAAACTGAAAATACTATTTTGGATAAAAAAAACCCGCAGGGTTTTTCTCCCATTTCATTTTGTGGGGGGAAAAACCCCGCGGGGGAAAAACCCTGCGGGGGAATTTTCTTTTTCCTCTAGAGGCACAATATAATGCTGAAAGTTATTGATATACCTTTTATTATGCATTGTGATGAATAATAATTCAAAAAAGTCAATTTGAATTTTTCAAAAAACCCTGCGGGGTTTTTCCCCCACAATCTGAAATGGGAGAAAAACCCCGCGGGGGAAATCCAAGTTTTGAATTAAGCCATATCAATCATTTTCTGCAATAATTACAATCAAACAAACTTGTTTCTTGAACAAATTTTAATCTTTATTTTTTTGAAAAAACCCTGCGGGGTTTTTCCCCCATTTGAAAATGTGGGAGAAAAACCCCGCGCGGGGTTTTCAAAACCCCGCGGGGTTTTTAACTTTGACCATTTTTTTCACCATGATGGCATATATTTTTTTAGTCATAATTATATATGTTTTGCTCCCTTATGTCTGTATTTATGTAATATAGTGGTTTAGAGTCTTTTGCATCACTAGAAAGATGATGTGATTTTGCCAAATTCTGGTGTGGCAAAAAAAAACTGGTGGCTGTTAATATTTGCAAAGCTAGGTGCAGTATCAAGATATAGGACTGCTCAATTTCGAAATATATGAATGCTATGATTTGTATGCGTTATGGAATATATATCGGAGCCAAGCAACATCCCCCAGTGTATAATTCATAACCATACAAATCATAGTATAGGTAAAGTCGAAGGCAAAGAACTGACACAATCAAGCACCGCACCTGACCCGAGACACCATATGATAGAGAGACAAAACACAAGGCTGTATCACACACAAGAGCGCCAATAGGTCAGCCAGGCGACCACAAGGCTGCAAAGACAATATAATAAAGAAAAACGTGAATCATAAACAGCAAAAAGGATCCACTAAAGACGCACCGCCTTGGAACGGTCAGTAAACACTCACTGGAGGGCGTAAACATGTTTAACGGTACCTGCCTCACCCCTATATAAGATGTGGATCAAGACATAGCCTATTTAGCCCTGACCCAGATGTTCCCTAGGTTCCAACATGTCAGTTTCAGATCATGAAATATACACATTCTGTACCATTTTTCAATCTTGGTACTTCTACTTTTAGCACTGACGTGTTCAGATGGGACAAAATTGACTTTGTGACATGCATTTAATTGTATTATAAACTTTTGGAATGTTAATACTTGGGACACATATTACTATGCACATGACACAGATGATACGTTTGTGCATTTCAGACTTACAAAATGGAACAGTGGAAATTCTGATCAGGTAATACAATCTGGTGCCGTTTTATATGTGTTTATTAAACAAGCAGTGTACTTTCAGACATCAATTGAACAGCCTTGTCCTTGTTTATGTTTGTTTATTCCACTATTTCCTGTGTTGTCCAGGCTCCAAGGTTATAAGACTCAACTGAGCAATGACATTTCAATTGCTAATAAAAGGAAACATGGGGAGAAATCAAGGTTTTTCCTGCATTAAAGTTTTCAGATGCTGTATTTATCGAGCTAATAAGTGTTAAAATGCCAACAATTGTTGGAATTTAAACATTTATCAGCAGGATGAATTTCATGCTCAGTTGAGTTGAGCATGAAACAGTTTTATAGCGCGGAGCCTGGCTTCAATTTGAAATGTCTAATTCTTAACACTACTTGTAGGGTTCTAAAATCAAAAGTATCTTTGTCAGTATCCTCTCATCGAGTGATGGCAAATCACCTCAAAGAAGTGTAAGGAAAAAAGACCCCGTTCAATAAGTTCCTAGTAAAACAAAATAAAGTGGGCGGGCTATGAGCTAAAATTTAAGTAGAGCAGGCATCTCTCTCTTCCTCAGTGAGGTGATTGCACAGCTTAGAGCTACGTATATTTAAGAAACAAAATCGAGTTTTGGAAGGTTCGTGGAATCATGAATACTTCGGGTCTCTTGCAAAGGGCTTCATGTTAACTTTGCAAGAGACCCGAAGTATTCATGATTCCATAAACCTTCCAAAAATTGAATTTATTGCTTGTATTTACATTTTATCATAGATGTCTAAAATATAAAAAATATTATTAATTCAGGAATTAAAACAGTTTTGTATTTAAAGTATATTCGTATTTAACGGTTTAATCAGAGTGTAAAACGGAAAAGCGGAACAGCCAGTGTGAACACGGACAGCCAATGGAGCAATTTTTCACGTGCGACTCAGGTGTGGCTCGCTGTCAATCACAACCCCAGTGTCACATCTGGCGAATGAATTCGATGTTCGAAGCGAATTGCACGGGAGGCGAGCTTTGCAGCTGTCAATCAAATTTTGTGTAATTCATGAGGATATGAACGGATTCAAAAATCTAAAGATTCATTTACGGATTGCTTTTAAATTGTAAATATGTTATACTATGTTTTATATTGGTTATGTATATGGTTTACTAGGTTATGCACTATATACATTACGAGGGAGCGTAGTTCTAGATTGCATATTTCTCGCATACATGTACCAGATCGGGATTTCCGTTGTTTTTACCTGTGTGAGATCATTCTATCTCACATACCCGTACCAGCCCATGGGAAAGATACAAAACGGCCGCATGTCGATCCGTGACGTCATTGTAATGTTAAAATGACGTCACCATGTCGCATCTCGGCGTATTCAGATTATCTGGAAGCTTTTTTAATGTTTTTTCACACTATAAAATGAGGTATTTAGTGGTAAGCAAGAAAAAAAACCATTATTTGTGTCTGGATGGGATAGAAAAAATCCATCCCTCGCTATCAACGTGGGTCATCAATCGGAAAGCCTCCTGATGCCAGTCGGTGACCCACGGGACGATTTTTTCTATCCAACCCTCACACTAAAGATTCATTCTTATATACATAACCAATACAAACCATAGTATAAGCTAATAAGGACTGAACCATTATAGTCGTTCCCTGTGTTGCCGACACGCTGGTGTCAGATTTTGGAATATACATATAATACATACACATTATCATAATAGTAACTTGATCTGGCGTACTGTATCACGTCGAGTGGATGAGGTCATACCATCGGATCACCCGAGACGTGTAGCGTCGAGGGTGATCCAATGGTATGACCTCACCCACGAGACGTGATACAGTACACCAGATCAAGTTACTATTTTGATAATATGTTTATTATATGCCTTTTTTCTGACATTCTTTCTGATTTTAAAACCTGTTTTGGTCTTTAATCCCGAAAAATAGCGGGAACGTTTGCCATAACGTTACGTTTCTTGACGTCACGTCAACATGTTTTCCGTCTCTGGTTCTCGCAATTTACTTTACGTAACGTCGCCGAAAAGCAGGTAACCGACGTTAGCCTCGTTTAAAAGGATAGTGATATGGATTCAGAAAACATCAGTTCGTTGGTCCGGCTTTCTCTATCAGATTGCCAGAAAACAGACAGTTCTAAAGTCGTATCAGTTATAGGTATATAATAAAGCATTTTGCTGCACTTAATTGAACAGGTTTCCAATGTGTTCCTATGGAGAAATGGATTTCGGTTTACAACATGTTTTGTTATATATATATTGAAAAACTTTAATAATGTGTGGTTGTGACATATTCTTAAATATGGAACCATATCACGGTGGTCAGATTCTGACAACTTATTAACCTACTTCTCTTCATCAATTATGAAGTTTTGGATAATCAAGATAATAAACACTGACTAGTTTTAGGGTAACCTGTTCTCAATATTTTTCGCAATGAAAAAATTAAAAATCTGCGGATAAATTATTTTACGTGTCAAATATTTTCTAAGTTAATTCATAGTTATTTTGCCAGCTAAGGTCTTACTAAAAATCCAATTTTTTTTAAATATAAGACTCTATACATCGACTTCAAACTGGCTTTTTGGGAGGTCTGGTCAAAAAAACGTGTTCCCTCTACACTTTCATGTAGTCTTTGTTTCCAAAGGAAAATCTTTTTAAGAACATATTTGACTTCAATAGAGCTGGTACATGTAGTTGAGACTGTGCGGCAGCGGTATTTAAAAGCGTCACCCTGCCCTTCACTATAGTGTAGATTTTATTTTCTTGTCCTTTGGGATCATGGAATCAATTGTGGAACCAAATAACCATTGAAGGATCACTTTTGAGGCTTCAGTTCGTTAAAGGAATCATTGCTTCCAAAGGATAATCTTTTAATAATATATTTACACTTTTCACCATAGAAATCATGGAACTAAATTATTCATGACGCTTCTCCCAAACTGACATTCTTATGGTGTGTGTGTGTGTGTGTGTGTGTGTGTGTGTGTGTGTGTGTGTGACGAACTTTAACGTTCAACTTGTTGAATTGCATCTGTTGTGGGGGCGGGGTGGTATAGCATTCCATTCTTCTGTGGCAAAAAGAATGTTACCACTCACTCCTTTAAGCAGCGCTTCAGCTGAAAATCAAAACAAGAAAATGCAAAAACTGGGCTATAGATATTACCAGAAGAAACCTGCTTAAATCCCCAGATTCATTATACGCAAAAAAGTTTGAAATAATCTAATAGTTTGTTAACGTAATATATAACATCAAACGTGTTAGGTTTAATGCTAGAAAACACGCTGTCTGTAGGAGTTCATTTTGGCGTGATGACAAGGCTTTTTATGATGGCCAAGGGTATACAATGCTTGTATTTGACAGTTTTCGAGGAGTTAAACTTACCACTTGTTTCAGAAATCTTTAATGAATAATGAATGTTATAAGCCCAATGATGCTGATGCATCCCTCTTCTTCCCTGAGCGTAAATAGAGGATTCTACATAAGTGTTCATGTATTATTGAATTTATCAAACGATTTGAGAAAAAGAGATAATATACAAGGCTTGTCGAATATTTCATCGCTCTTTTGCAACGAGTTTAAAATGCATTAACATAGTACATTGTCGCACGAATGTTAGAATCTTAGTATCTATTTTATGACACAGAAGTACTTTGAAATCGCGTGTTTTTAGTGCTAAGCTTATGGTTTTGCCTAATATACACTTTTTAACCCATATAAGCATAGCGTCCTTTTTGTGGGAAATCGGCAAATAGTGTGAAACCAGATCAAACGCCGCTAAATGCCGCGTCTGATCAGGTTCTCCGCTATTTGCGTACAGAAGTTTCTTTTAAAATTTGAATGAAATGAAATGAACAATATCACCCCAAAACCCTAAAATTGGAAATGGACTCGTCCAATAGGTAAGGATTTGAAAATACATTCGGCATATATGGGTTAACTCTAAGTGTGTCATATTATCTGAGCCAGCACATGAAACGTTGGTACGTATCGCATTGTCTAGCATCGATTGTTCGGGTGAGCGTGCATAGACTCGACAAAGCCTTTGCTGCGCGCATACACACATTCTGGGTGAAGATTTGAACTCAGACCAAACTGTATACCTCTGGCATTGCTAGATACGTCGGCATGTACGTTTAAAGTAAGCTTTTGCGTATTTGTGATACATGGAATTACCAAGATCGCGTGAGCTAGCACATTTCAGCCATGCCATACATGTAACAAACCAACAAAATGAGTGAGAGCCGGGTGAAGACTCAGACCAAATGGACAACCATCCAGTCTAATCACAGTCTTAGTAGTGCCTCAGTATGTAATTAAGGAACCAAGCTTTCTTCATGCGGACATCGAAGACGGATCAGACCGAGCTAATGCCTAGGCTAATCTGAGTCGTGTTGTGACGCGCAGTCACATTGTCTCATTTGAATTGTTGCATAATAAAACTAGTACAATGAAACGTGTACACGTACCCAGCCAAGATTAAGTTCAGCCTCGGGGTGGGTGGTAGGGTTGGTACAGACGTGCGTCCGGAATGGCCCCCTTTATCGTACCACAGATTTATCAATGGGTATGTTTTTTGTAGTCAAAATATATGTTCGAAAATGGCAATGTGCCATAATTTGACATAAACACAGCTAATTTTTCAGGTGTGGCTACAGATGTACTAAGTACACATTGGTTTAAATTTTGTATGTATCAGTGGGTAGAAAAGTAAATCCTAAATGCATGAAACTGTCCGAATTTTCGGATAATCGTTCATATGAATGGGATGAGTACATGTATTTAATATTTAAAATTTCAAACATTACCCCCGACCCCACCGAGGGGTCAGCCTGCAAATCTGCCATTTCTGATGAGGAAAAATGGTAAACTTACTCCAATCCTAGCATCATCCTAACTCTATGCATGCTGGGTATTTCTGCATGTTTCCTTTTTTTGTTTTTTTATTTTTAAAATACCCTTTTCAGGAAGATAATCAGGGCAAACAAACAGTTTGGAAACAGAATATGTAGTTCGGAATCCAAGATCCAAAGTTTGATTTACCCTACATGATCTTGGCCAGAAGTTTTGATGCTTGTTATCGGTAGGTATATGTTAGTAGTCTACAGTCCAGGTGAGTGTATAAAAAATTAGGCCCACGAAAGTCTTCAAAATGGACATTAATTACGTTTCCCCTCATTTTCTTAAAAACTAAAATATGTAAATACGTCTGTCAAGGCGGCAGTTGTAATGTTTAAATGAACAAAACAGTTATGCAATCTGTTAGAACATGCTATTTTCTATGCATATTGATGTTTATAAAGGTCATTTGTTTTCATTATAAGGTCATTTACGTTACATTTCAACTATATCCTTAAATTCCAAAATATTTTGTTAAATAGTTGCAGTTGACAAAACTATTAATAAGTATTTTAGTTTATGACAATATGTATTCAAAAGACCATTTACTGACAATTTCAAAACTGCAAACAAATATCTTTTATCACAAATACTTTGTCAAATATAAGATTTCAATTAGATGACCTCCGATAAAACGTTATATAAGTTAAGAACCCTTAAATTTTGGATTTAAGCAGGCAATTCTTTCTAAAAGCTTTTATACACCTTCTGATAATTGTTTGATGACACTCGACTTAATAGTAGTACTTAATAGTATTTCTTGTGTAAAATATCATTTTTATTCGATTTTCAATAGGTCACGTATATAACAAATGTAAAGACAAACAAATAATGCTTAATTTCATTGGATAGATTTATTTCAATAGAAGGTAAGATGTGTTTAATAGACATGAAATATCCATTTTTTCCAATATAAAATTATAAGTTCTAATTAAGCAGCTGTGTGAATATGGGTGTATATTTTCTTTTTAAGAACTTTTATAGTTCTTAGCTTAAAACAACCACACGTTCTTTGCTATTTTTTCTCAGTTGTTTGTTATAAAATATATAAACCAATAACATGATAAATTTAACGCAACATCGCAGCTAGGATACATTCCCTTGTTCTGTCAAATATGATAAAGTAACATATATAACTAAAGAAATATATATCATAATTATATATTGGTCTCAACTGTTTTCAGTATACAACTGAGTCTGAAAACCTGAACAGATTAAGGTATTTGCATTTTTCTTTTAATTGAAAAAAAATCTTAGCTATTCAAAAGCAACCAAAGCTTTATGTCAAACCAGTCCACACGTATGAGTCTTGTAAATAGTAAATAATAGATTCGTCCTTATCATATCTGGCTCATTTATGATAAAATATCTGTGAATTACTGAAATGCAGTGTGGATGGTGGAAACTTTGTTGTTGCTCCCATTGATTATAGGAGTTATGTTTTGGACCATTGTTTTCTAATTTGGTTCTTGATGCCCTTTCTCGTTCTGCGATTATCTTGCTAAGGAAGATGGCTGGTTGCTTTACTTTGAATAAGTTGTAGCTATCTGTGTCCATTCCTCATGGTGCCATGGGTCGGTCGGCATTCTGTGGCTGTGACATTTCCTGGCCATATTTTGTTGCAGAAAGCATATGTTTGCTGGCAATCCAGATAGCAGCAAGCCGTTGATATTTGAAGTAAAATGATGCATATGTTACAATTAATATATGGCAATATTTGTGTCTTTAATCCGTTATACTTCAAAAAGACTGGCTTTTACTGAGACATTGTAAAACTTAAAAGTGAATGGGTCATTAAAATGAAACATTTCTGTAAAACTAGTGAGTGGTGAAAATCAATCATAAGGGTGGGTTTTACATGGAAATGCAGTGGTCACAAATGATGCGACAATTTCCAAGGAATCTGTTCAATTGTTATTTATTATACCAGATTAAATTTACAAAACTCAAAGAGACAGAAGAAGTTTAGGCCATATTTGACCATGTGACATTCAAATTACTGTTAAATAGATTGTACAAGTATTTTAGAGTGTTGTGGAGTGTCTAGAGTAAAAACGTGCAGTCATAAGATCATACTTAGTTTAAGCAAATAGTGTTAAAATAGCCAATGTTGATTTTGGCCATAGTACCGTTGCAGTATGTGAGTCCCATTTTGAAGAAATGCTCGAGTCCTGTAAATCGATCGCCTAATATAGCAGCGTTTCATGTACATTAAATAAAAGATAAATGTAAAACAACAGGAAAGAGACAAAGGCATATCAATTGTTAAAACAAAACTTAATAATTACATGGACGCACAGTAATGAAGGTTCTCTATTAAGTAACATGACCATCACCAACAATATACTTCTTTTGTGGATCTTTTTTGTTATTTATGTTTTGTGTTTGTCATGTTTTCTTGTCTATTCATTGTAGCCTTGTGGTCACCTGTTGGGAAAGGGCTGACCTCTTGGCTCTCTTGTATGTGATGTTTTATTGGGTTTTTGTCACTTTCCCATGTGGTATCCTGGGTCAGGTGTGGTGTTTGATTGTATCGATTCCTGATCTTTGCTTTCTTTCTTACTTTAACATAATACACCAAGAAAGTATGCATAAAGTAACGATAAGAATGTAATATGCATTTTTAATTTATCTCCCATTTTCTTAATAACAATAGTCTCCATAAGAATTTATACTTCTTTTGCTTTGAAATAAATCATGATACATCTCAGATAGTGATATAATATTTCTTTATTTTCAATTGCGCTATATGTAAGTATAATATAGCATACTATTTGTTGAATAGCATATCATCCGTTGAATATGTTATCTAAAAGTAGGGAGTGAATGGTTCAGTGGTAGAGTGCTTGTCTCGAGATCGAGGGGTTGTAGTTTTGAGCCTCGCCAGCATCACGCAAACACATTGATCCTTGCTTCGTACTTGTTTAACCCAGGAAGACCTATCCGGACATAACTAAAAATGTTGCTGAGAAGTACAGAATCAAGTTAAACAAACAAACTTTCTAAAAGTGTTCTTTGACAGTAGCATAAGTATGAATTTTGCTTCTATAAGATGAACTGTCACTATATACCAGACATTTAGTATCATTTAACAAATTGGTACGTGTTTAATGAGAATACTTGGTTCTAGGCGCTGGATGGCATGCAGTTGCCATGAGTACTTATTGTTGGCGTAAAACTTAATTGTGTTCTACTGAATACAATATTTGCAAGCAGATTCTATCACATATGCTGATAAGCCCCATAGCCAAAAAGCAAACGTCTGCAAATACTTTAGGGTCATTCTGACATATATGTTCAATCAAGTCCTGTACTAGAAAATTGTTAGCTAAAGGTCCTGATTATTGAAGTATTAGCATTTAGAAATGTCTACAATACTTACAATACATTAAGGCTTTTCCAACTAATTAACAGCATGTATCTGTTTCCAATTTATTAAAATGGACATTTAGAATAATTGCAGCCCTGTTTCTTTGCTTTGCAAAATGATAGAGCCAGGCAAAACAATGATAAAGTAGTACTCTCCGTTTTTATTTTGTTATATATACATTACCAACACAAATTACATTCATTATTACCAAACCGAATACTAAGAACATACTAAAATAAATGTACTATGACCACAAGGACATGTATGGTGTGTGCTAATTGTGAGACAGAACCATTACAATTTCCACAAACTTATGCTTTTTATATTACATGGAGGAATTCATTATTTAATGTTTCACTTATTAATTTGGCCTTATACTTGGAATGACTTACAGTTCTTAGAGTTGTAAGTTAATTTTTGTGACTAGTTGTTATGAACATAGCTACTGTAGTCAATAGATGATTACAAATGCAAACAATTGAAGGCTTATAAAATTGTTAATGGATCCTATTACTATATTTCTTCTAGCTTTTTATTTATTTCATCTGAATTGAGCTGCTGACAGTGGGGGGGAAATGTCTTGTAGATGTCGTTCAAAGCATATTAAAAAGAACCAAATGCATGGTAGTGGGGGAGATAAGAGAATCATTTAATCGTTTTTGAAAAATAATTTGATTATATAAAATGAATAGGCATTAAAATCCAATTGAAATGATTCCGAAAAATACAATATTTTGATGTGCTTTAAAAGTAATTTTCCACTTTAAAGCAACTATGCTAAGTTTAATCTCATACAGTCCTAACATTGTATACAAATAATATTAAAATTAGTAACGTATATAACAGAAACACCAGGTGTCTTAGCTAATAATTATCAATCTGCTAGTAAGCTATATTCAGTTCAAAGATCATGATGATATGTAAAAGAAACGCATTATAATAACACTATAATAGGAGTTCAGTATTGGACTTGACTGTTTCATGGTAATGCATCTATTTATAAGGAGCCACTTTACATTTCATTTGTCATTTATAATGTGGTTGAAAAAAAATTAATGCACAAAGCCTAACTCCACAGGTCTTTAGGCAGCATATGGTCAAGTAAAAGTAAGTAACATATATAACAGATATCATAAGCATAAACTATTTTAACCTTATTGGTAGTTTTATCGGTAAAATCAAATATTTAACAAACTGACTGAAATCATACAAGTACATATAGCTTCATGTTTGTGATATTGATGAATGCGAAAAAAACCTTTTTAAAGTGGCCTTGTGTAAACTGGGGATTATAAATTTAAAGAGCTGTTGATGACATACTAATACAGATAGAACGCTCAAACTGGTTTTATTTGAAACCGCTTTAAGCCCTTTATGAAATCAAATTGATTAAAAGTTCAAAAACTATGAAGGGGAACATTGACAGCAAAGAACAACAGTCAATATTATGATTTTAGGGAGTAATTTTAGTAAATTAACGTATGTAGCACCTGAGAACATCAGCATATCGTTTAAAAAGCTTTCATTTTAACGCATAAAAGTAAGAAAGAGGGCAAATATCAGGAATCGATACAATCAAACACCACACCTGACCCAGGATACGAATGGGAATGTGACAACGTCACAACTAGACATCACAAACGAGAGCCAAGAGGTCAGCTATTTCCCAGCAGGTGACCACACGGCATCAACAAGCAGACGTGCATGAAAGCATAACAAAACAAGACAGAGATAACATATTAAATGACCCACAAAAAAAACCCGCATTGGAAACTGAATTTATTAAGATATTAATATTTGATAAAACTTAGATGCAACTCAACCCAAGATAAGTATGTTTTTCACTCAGTGCTATATAGTTCAAAATTTTGGTGGCCATCTTGAATGGCGGCCATTTTGAAGTCTTTCGCCGGTCTAATTTTTATACCCACCTGGATTGTAGACTACTAGCATATACCTACCCAAAACAAGCATCAAAACCTCTGCCAAAGATCCTGTAGGGTAAATCAAAATTTTGACACTTCCTGAAATTTGGATTCTGGACTAATGGGACACAATTTTGATTCAAACTGTTAACAAACGTTATCAGCAGGTGCGTAGAAGATTCTGAGTGGCTCTCTGCACCCAATATCCCCAAACGACCAGAATAAAAACCAAAGTGCCAAATTGAAAATGCTACATACATAATTAGTAATAAAATCATTTATACATTACAGAAAGGAAACATTTAGTTTTGTAAAATACGCTTGCCTTTACTCAAGGCCCTAAAATTTACTGCTTTCGTAACAAATATAGCCCTCTATATTTTTTAATTTGTCTATTGTAATTATTTTTAACGACTCTTTTGAAGTTTTGTAGAATGGCAACATTATATATTTTTAGATGGTATCAGCTAATGTATCTGGCGCTGTTGCAGTGTATTTATGAAAGCAGCCATTCTCTCAGACTTCAAAGTTTTCCAATTTTGTTATCAACGGAAACTATTTAAAACATATTCCAATCCGGATATTAAAGTAATAAATTATTCAGACGTACTCGCACACGTATATCTTACAGAAATGTTGAAATAATTTTTGTTCAAGACACACCTTTACTTTTTATCTCCTATAATCGGAACTGCCCCCGCCAATTCCGTGAAATGCCGAGGAATCAGACCACGGATGTACATCGAGTACCTACTTTGAAAACACGGGTGAAAACGTGATGCTGGCGTTATATAATGTGACGTCAGCCATGTTAACACAATTACAAGGGTGATTGCAGCAAAATAGAAAACGGCTGAAATGAAGTTTATGGGTTTTTTCAATAAAATATCGCTATATAAATGAAGCTTATGTTTTTTTTTCAATAAAATATCGCTATATTTAACTGAAAAAACATAAATTTCATTTATTCTGCTGATTAAACTTTCTGGATAATCAGAATAATCGATTTTAATAGAGCTGAACCCACAAGCTACAGATTTAACTTTCTATACGCCAGTTCCAGCTAACAAAATGGAGCTTTTTGGTACATAGTACTACGCGCAATGCTCCTTTTACATACACCCGAGCCATGATTCGATTGTCGAATTTTGGCCGACTTTACCGAATGTATCTCTTAGTGTTGTCTGTTGATAACTTATGCAGTTTGGCCACAGACTCAGGCCAGACAGAACGTCGGGCCTGACCTGTATCCAAATTGTTTGTCCTCACCGGAGTCACTGCGTTATGTCCTTCAGCAAGACACATTAATCTTTGCTTAGTGTTGGTTAAATCCAGGAATACCCGTCCAAACATGACTGAAAAATTGTTGACTGAAGCGTTAAGAATCAATTCAAACGAAACCAAACTGTTTGACACTTTGAACGTATTCCTAAACGAAAAGTTGATTTTGAAAATAAAATCTGCAGACGGCAAAAAGCGGGGGGAGGGGGGGGGGGCAATTCCCGATTGGCAAAGAGTTAAGGGTTGACGGTACTAAATACGTCATCATTTTCGGTGTACACAAACGTTTTAGCACACATTGTATAATGTCAAAAGTTCAGTCTCTTCCCTTGGATGGTAATGAGTGTAGTGCATGCTTTAATTATTTTTTCTGAGAAAATAGGGATTGCTCGTTATCTTAATGAGTAGTCTGTACTCCTGAGGCCCATCAAATTTCAAACTCTGTTACACCCGCAGGAAAAAACGTTGTTAGTATTTTCAGTCATGTTTACAAAGTGTTCTGTGGTCAATTTTCTGTAAAAGGCATGTAATCAACGTTATCCTACTAACATTGAAAATAGCAGTATACAAAATACAAGGTAAATAGGATACTTTCCAAAAGTATCAATGTAATTATTTGAGCTTTAAATGATTGAGCTAGATATAAACATCAATTGCAGACATCTATGAGATTTATGCCAGCTTGTCAGTGTTATGTATGTTACATTTTATATGAAATTGAAGATAATGTTTTTATAGATAACAATGTTCCCCAACCCCAAGGAGAAGAAAAACCTTGGTTACTATTTCCAGTCAGGGCCATGTCTTGGGGCCTTAGAAACCCATGTTTTACTAAGTTTTCCATGGCCATTTTGTGTTCATGACCTGTAATCAACGTTACCCTACTAACACTGAAACAAGCGGTACACAAGATACACGACTAATAGGATATTTTCCAATTGTATGAATAAAGTTATTTGAGCTTTTTATGTTTGACCTTGACATAAACATCAATTGCAGTATTTCTGCCCGTCAGCTTGCGTTACTTAAGTTACGTTTTATAGGAAATTGTAAATAATTTCTTTATATATTGTATATTAGAGTTAACCATGTATCATAACCTTAAATTTATAATGCAGCTATCTCTATTCTCATGGTAAATTTCCATTTTCACATATTTGAAGCTTTTTATAACCTGTAACTACCGATAGAGTGTACTGAAATAAATATTTAAATATGCTTTTTCGCAAGTAACATCTACTGACTTATAACTTTTCTATTCGACCATTTACATTGCATTGGAATGTACAATGTCTTCTTTGTCTTTGTCACAAGTTTATTAAATAATAACTTTATAAACAAACGTGATGGATACTAACAGGACTGAAATTAATAATTTCATTTCTCATTTCACTCTTTTGTTGTATTTATTTCCATCTACATGTATAAAAAACGGTAAAAAACGATAATTTTCACAATGCCATCACCTATTTATTTCATATACTCATCGTTGCGTCATCATAGCAAGAATATACAGCCTCCTTGCATAAAACATCAGGCATGTTGAAACTATGATAGCAAATGGTAAGTATTGGGAGGAATATATACTCACATTGACTTTCGCATTGACATGTTTACAGATTAGCAATATACATTACGTAAAGATAATTTAAAGGGGTGGGGTAATGTTGTTTTGGTTGATGTTCTGGTGACAAAAGGCTCGAAACAAGGTCATTCAATGACATGTACATGCTATGCACAAAGCTATCATCCATCGTATTGGAGCATCTGATAGCTTGAGTGTACACCCAGTCTTTCATTAGTTAGTGAGAGGTCATGTTCAATGTTTGGAGAAATTGAATTACGCAATGTTTATCGAATATAAATTTACAAGCATAGTCAATTGGTTTAAAATGTCGGATTTGCTTGATGTAGAAAAGAAAAGTTAGAAAGATGGCAAAGATCAGGCAACAATAAATCAAGCACCACACCTGATTCAGGACACCACATTGTAAAGTAGCAAAAATACAATAAACATCACTAAGAAGAGCCAAGTGGTCAGTCCTTTCCCAGCAGGTGACCACAGGGCAGCAATGAACAGACGCAAACGCATGAGAAACACAAGACATAAATAACAGAAAAAATCCACAAAAGAAATACCGCATTGAAACCGTCAGTAAGAATATTTTACTGGAGGGCTTAAAATAGTTCTAAGGCGCCAACCTCACACTTAGTTCAAATGTGGATCAAGACACAAAGATATTTAGTTTGAATGAAAGATCCCTAACTTATCAATGCATCATCTCCTAAGTATAAAAAGGAGATAAATTAAAGATACAAACGTTATAAAGAACTTGGTTGGTTGGAACTCTCTGAAAAAAGGGACCTTCATAAACCTTTCTTGTTTTTCAAAATGGATCATTGCATGGCACCCCTTTACTTATCAAATCTTCTCGCTCCCCATGTTGAAAATTTATCCTATCCTCCTATAGGCTGCGTAATACAGGAAACTATGTAAGTATTCATGCAAACACACGTAGGTATGCAGACTTCTGTCTCCCATAAACTATACAAGCGTGGAGTAACCTTCCTGATTCAGTCAGATCAGCTGATACTCTTGCTACATTTAAGCATCTTCTTATTGTGAACACCCCCAAAGTACCCAAATATTATTTTTGTGGTGACAGATTGAACAAGGTCTTATACACACATTTACGAATTGAATGTAGCTCATTGAACCAACATCTTCACAAACACAATTTGGTATACAAACCTTATTATATATCTGGTGAGATTGAAAACAACACTCACTATCTCTTGACATGCTTCCACTACAGTCACATGCGTGATGAAATGGTCACGTCAATATGCCAAATTACAAACCTAACAATACCACCAGATGTACTGTTGTTTTGCACTGATGAGATTTCAGATGAAATTAATACATCAATGTTTAATGCAGTAAAGATATATATAAAGACTTCAAAGCGATTTGCAAATTGACAATATGGCGCTTACGCTTTAGTTTCCTGGACAATGGTCCCAAAATAAACAAATCAGTGTATTTCCACTCTGCTAGTGTATATGAATTCAGCGTAAACGATTCAATATTTCTTCTTCTTTTTATGTCAGCAACCAGTATTCCCTCTTTGAATTTGAGTATGCATGATCCAGCGGTTTTAACATCATTATTGATATAATGATTGTCCAGCTGTTGAACACTAAATCGAATGGCAAAATAATAGCAATGGAGGTACACTGAGGTTGTGATCTCTCTCTCTCTCTCTCTCTCTCTCTCTCTCTCTCTCTCTCTCTCTCTTTCTGATACTGAGTTCTTCTTTACCAAATTGAAGTAATATCAATGACACTATACGAGGGATGGTCAAAAAGTTCTCGGCCCCAGGGAATAAAAATTCGACTTTTACTTTTCAATATAATCTCCCTTCAAGGCAATGCATTTAGCCCTTCTCTGTTAGAGCTTATTTATCCCTTCAAAATTGAAGGTCTTTTCCTGGTACCCCAAGTACTCGTTTACTGCCTCTATGATGCTTTAATTGCTTCCATACTGTGTACCACGAGGATGGGATTTCAGTTTTAAGAGTAGATAGAAGTCAGATTGAGCCATATCAGGAGAATATGGGGGATGAGGAAGGATTTTAAATCCACATTCAGTCGCAGAAGTCATGGCAACTTGTGTCGTGTATGCAGGGCGTTGTCCTCCAAGAACAGAACATCGCGAGTCAGTTAGCCTTGCCTCTTTCTTGTGATTTCCTCGCGCCTCCATTTGCCTGCATAATATGCACCGCTTATCGTGCGACCTTGTTCAAGATAATCAATCATTACCACCCCTTGACTATCCCAAAAGATTGAGGTCATAACCTTCCCTGCTGAATGAATCCTCTTAAATTTCTTAGGAGGGGATGAGCCAGGGTCCTTCCTTGTTTGCTCTGCATTTTTGGCTCTTGGTCAAGGTGGTGAACCCATGTCTCATCTTACAACTAACTCTATAAAATCGCTAAGATCGTCGACACAGCGGGAGAGGAGATACATAGAACTATCAATCCATGTTCTTATATATCTGATCTTGGCTTAGCATTCGCGGCACCCATTTTGCCGAAAACTTTGACATACCTACGATGTCGATTATGGTTGATTTTACTACCCCAAAATTTATGCCCACTTCGCGAGCTATGCTTCGCAGGTCTTGCCTCCTATCACACATAACCAGGGTGTGCACGACCATGACATTTTCATTAGTGTTGGGGCGGCCAGACCGTCCATCATCCTCATCGATCAATCTCCCCTGTTAAACTCTGTTGCCGATTTTTTCATTGTGCCATAAGAAGGAGACTCCTTCCCAATTCGTCTTCATGAATTTCCTTGGGAGGCATTCCTTTCTAACAGAAGTACTTGATAACCGCTCTGATTTCAAGTTCCTACATTTTGCTAATGTGTCGCATCCTCCTCTCTTAAAAGTGTTTACATATGCAACCAAGCATGACAAAAAGCTTTCCTGGGTCAGGTGCGGCTCTTGATTGTATCGATTCCGGATCTTTGCCCTCTTTCTTACATTCACACTCCAAATGTCCTTCAATTTGATCAAATGACCGACTGACAAAGATATTAATTTAATGAATTTCACGGAAGCATATCTGGACGACAACTTTGTGATCACACCTCGTATATGAAAGTATACAATTTATTGAGCAAACATGCAACATAATACAATTTCTGAGCTGGTATACTTAGTTGTTTATTCGTCTTGGTTTTGGTAGCGTCTGGGCTTTCCAGATTGTAACCGGGACGCTCAGACGTTTCCAAAACGAAGCTACAAGTGTCTTGTACGATGTTATAAAACACTAGTCAGCGCCAATCGCATTGCTCATTGTATGCAGATGATTACTATAAGCAGTGATGCTTGTTATCAGAACTAAGTCTTGTCATGTCCTTGTATATCAATGCATTATTTACTCATGCTTTGTATTTTCAAAAAAATATTGTTTAAGATAAACAGATGGTTAAAGGTGGTGGTTTTCCATTTTTGTTGATTTCTTTGGATCAAAATTAAATATCAAACGGTTTGGATCCAGATTAGGCTCAACTAAATGTAGGTCCAAATGATGATTCAATCTATTTGACTTTTGTGTTGGACAAGTAATATTTGGTGGTGGTAGTTATATATTATTTAAATGAGAGCAAGATGCAATTTATTTTCTATTATGATAATATTATGTAAAATGAAAATTTTATATATATATATATATAGTGTTATTATACTGAACAAAAAAAGTTAAGGAAATCCCAGAAAACCATGCAATATAAGAACACCAAAGCAAACAATTATTCAATTTTTATTCATGTGTTTAGATACATGTCATCGGTTGAAAAACATGTTTACTTTAAGTTGCTAGCACCAATGCCTTTGTTGTGACACAGTGTCAAGTAACCCAGGGGTCAAAGTCAATTTTCGCAAAAATGTCTACAGAGCATTCCCTCATAAACACATGAATATAATGTAAGTTTTCAAATCTTAAAATGCAATTCCTTTGAATGTCACATGAAATGAACTTGATAGCCTTAAACATAACATTTTGAAGATGAGAATGCCCTTAGTAATGAGTGTGTCCCCAGCCAGTGGCAAATTAGGACTAGCACCGGTTTCGCATACTCTGAATAATTCTTTTGATTTGGTGCAGAGGGATCAGCATGGATATCTCCTGCAACACTGCATCGAGGGGCTAGGAGTTTCTTGATGTCATTATTATGCGTTGGGACCTCTGTAAGATGTCACAGACATGTTAAAATTGTAGACATGTCTGACCAGTCAATACGCACAACATTGTTTTTGCTGATTCTAGTGAGGTGTGTTCTGGCACTGTTGTCCTAGGCGTGGTACTGTCACCGGTTTTCGCACAAAAAAGGCAGGGCAACAGATCTCAACATCACATCCATGTACAATTGACTGATCAAATGTCCCTGTATAACCACCAGAGCTGTCGTCCTAGGTTTTTAAACATCTCCATCTCCTGAGGGACCTTGCGAACGTTAATGCATAAAACCTATGTTTGCTCAGTAAATTGATTTTTTGCGAAAAATGGAGTGAAGACCAGTCAATTTTGGCATTGATTTACAAAGCTGCTGTGGGCGCTACAGACCCAGATAAACCGCCATTATAAAGAAAAATGGTCACATTATACTATTTTGAAATTCAAAAGTCTTTAAATGCTTTAGATATTTTGTTATAGCCCCTCAAACACATTTTCCTAAACTTTTTTTGTTGAGTATATTATTATTTTATTTTCTATCATCATTATTATAATTATTATTATTATAATATTTTTTTTGAAAATATTATTTATCGTATTATTCATTTATTTGTTATTCTATATTTTATTTATTTATTATTTATTTATTTATTTATCATTCTTTTTTTTATTCATGCATGGGATGTGTTGTCGTCTGGTAAGTGATGTGACGTCATTTGGCACTTATGCATCAGGACTTTTCGATTTGGCGTACTGACAATGACGTCATAACGTCATTTTTATTTACTGGTTGGCTTAGACAATGGAGATGTAGCTCACAACTAAACTCAAGATATTTGTTTCTTGACAAAGGCCAAGTGGTCGAAAATTTTAAACAGAGTAAAGATAGTGTTTTGGTAATTCTAAATAGTTTACATATTTATGAATTTTATCTAAGGTGAAGAAACTCGAACGCATCAACCACAGCTTACATTTAAAACAACCCCTTTATGAAATGGACTACTATCGCTTTTGTCCATTAATCCAAAAATAGGATAACAGACACACGCATTATTTCAGCCACAATTAAAAAAATCGTGATAAAAAAATGCGAGAATATAAGAAGATTTTCACGTATACAATTGATGCAAGCGTTCAATACGATACTTACTAGATAGCCATAAATCAGGAAAGATTGGCCGTTCTCTTTATTTTGTAAAGATATATCAGTATCATTTGTGACATTCACGTCTGCGATCGAGACAGCACATGCGTGTACCCATGGGATAATTCAAGCTGATCATTTAAGTCAATGACTTTCATTGATATTAAGGGTTTTTGTCCTTATGAAGTACTATTCTCGGGGCTTGGGGAATACGTTTACTCAGAAATAACCATCATTCTATTATTCTGTCCGATGTCAAACTGGCTTTGTATTAAATTGCCCTTTAGATGCTTGTAATTATCGCATGTACTAAGTATTTTATTACAAACTGTGAGTTTGGTACTTTCCTATTGGTATCCTGGGTCAGGTGTATCGATTCCTGATCTTTGCACCCTTACTTACTTTTTGAAGCATGCATTGCCAGCTCTCCGTCTTAATAATTGATCTGCGCATTTATCTATAACAAATCAAAAGGAAGCGGCACCTACACTTAGCCAATGCTTTCAAGAATGAACCAGAACGAGGCTTCAAGTAATACACTTTATAAGATACCCAGGCAAATTATTTTTGCAGTTTCAACCACAGAAACTGTACAATACATGGAACCTATGCAAAGCTGCACAGGTGTTCTCCGTAATATGTACATTGCAAGCGGTTTTTACCTTTAAGCAGCAATGTATCCTTTACCCATATCA
Organism: Loripinus fragilis; assembly: GCA_964019695.1. Taxonomy (NCBI): domain Eukaryota; kingdom Metazoa; phylum Mollusca; class Bivalvia; order Lucinida; family Lucinidae; genus Loripinus; species Loripinus fragilis. The sequence goes on from OZ026517.1 coordinate 78,704,007, forward strand.
TTGTTATGGGGCATAGGCAAGCAGTACATACCCAGATAAGACACCGCATCATGCGATGTCTGATCTGAACCTTCAATGTTTGTTTACTTAATGTTCTATTCACTAAGAGGTTCCTTGGACCTGGATCGCTTACCTGAATCTTTTTAATGAGGAGAGGATGTTTACCACAAAATATAAATCCCTAAGTATATCTTGGGTATCACTCAGACCATAACCAAAGCCTGTGAATTATGTAGTACAGCCAATTGGCTCAGTTCAATCAAACTATACTGATCTGCACAATTTCAGTGTTATGCTTCTTTACCCAACCCAAAAGGTCAGGGGTGTTCATACAGTCAAACATTTACTTTCATAATGCTCTACACTTCTTTCTCTTTTATTTGATATGCATCATAACCACTTTCAGAAAAAAAGGTTTTGCCTCCTCCCAGGGGTAAGAAGTCAGAATATTTGCTTGCATGGGAAACAGGGACATAATTTGAACAAACGTGGTAGAGGCCCAATATGATGCTACATACTCAATATTAAGTCACTAGGCCTTATGGTATCAGACAATATCATTTTTTCATGTTATCCCTATACACGCCTATGTAAAACATGTGGCCCCTTTGGCATGGCCATTTTAGCAACATGAGCTTAATTTGAGCAAAAATAGTAAGTGAGTATGATCAGGAAATACCACAATCACAAACTGCAGACAACCCCGTGGCACCGCGAGGAAGAGCCGCTCAACCATCACAAGACACCAGGAAGACAAATTAAGCAAAGCAATCAGCTCTCTCTTCCCCATCAAGATGATTGCAATACTAGAATGGACATTGTTTGTTTGGTGCTTAACGACGCATCAACCCTTGTGGGTCATTAGCGTCAGACGGTATTAACTAAACATGATGAGGATGGAAAAAGTTAAAAATTTATAAGATAAAATAAAAGGAATGGTGATGATGAGTTTGTTTTATGATAATAAGTTGCAATACGATTGTTGACAGGAGAGACCACGTACAATATCTGACAGTTTCAAAGAGCTATTCAGATAACTGTACATGTTCTTTAACTGAACAGAATACAACATAATATAATCTGTATTATGGTCTGATACAAATGTAAAACAAAACATGATTGTAAAAACAGCAATTAGATTTTGTTAAAAAGATTTATTTGTCTTAAAAATGTCATAATACTATCAATATGTATATCTTGAAATAATTCTTTCATGTTATTAACATGGAAGCAATTATTTCTTACTTGTGCAAAATCGCCACATTCCAAAAGGAAGTGACGTACAGTGAAAGGTGCGTCGCAACCAACACATTGTGGATGCTCTTCACCTTGTAGTAAGTATGAATGAGTGACTTTTGTATGACCTAAGCGGAGTCGAGCTAAAAACTACTTCTTCTCTTCTAATGTTTCGAACAACCGATTGATATTCACCAATAGTTGGTTTGATGTCAAGAAGTTTATTACCAATGCTGTTATTCCATGAAGTTTGCCATTCTTCCAAGATATATTTATTGATAGAGGGCTTAAAATTGGAAAATGGAATTTTAAAAGAAGTTGGTTCTAATGAAAGCGATGTTTTTGCTTGCTTATCTACCATCTCATTCCCTTGGATATCTATATGACTAGGAATCCAACAGAGAACAATTTCTTTATAAGTTAAAAGCTCATGACATTTTTCTAAAAGTTTCTGAATCTGTGGATTCTTTGAACTGGTATGGTTCATTGCTTTCAATACAGAGAGCGAGTCAGAAAATATAATAAATTTATTGTTTGCATCACAAGTGCTAATGAAATCTAAAGCTAGATCAACTGCTTTGGCTTCAGCAGTGAAAATTGATGAATCGTCAAGTATACGTTGCATATTACTATGGTTGTCTGATATAACAGCACAACCAACCTTTGAGTCTTCCTTTGACCCATCAGTATAAATTTGTTGGTAATTCTTATAACGACTTTGCATTTTTCTGAAATCATCTTTTAATATGTGTGGATTTGATTCAGATTTTTTCCCGGAATGTAAATCAAAAAGTATTTCTGGCGGTTTCATGCACCAAGCTGGAATATTTGGTGTAAAATGTTTTTCAATATTTTGTGGTTTGATATTGGCAGATTCTAAAAGTGGTGAAATTCTGATGCCAAATGATTTAATAGCTTTAGGTTTTTGTTCATACAAATTAACATAATTTGGTGGGAATGTAACTTCATGAGCAGGATTTGATGGGTTAGCAGCAATTCTTATAGCATATTGCAAAGAGAGTTTCTCTCTTCGTGAATATAGTGATGGTTCATCTGCTTCCACATAGAGACTAGCAACAGGAGAAGTTCTAAAAGCCCCTAAAGCTAATCTAAGTCCTTGGTTATGTATAGGATCAAGCATTTGAAGATATGATTTTCGTGCAGAGCCATATATGATACAGCCATAGTCTAATTTTGACCAAACTAGAGACCGATACAGCTTTAGAAGTGTAGTTCGGTCTGCACCCCAAGAAGTATGGGAAAGCACTTTTAAAAGATTCAATGCTTTTAAACATTTAGCTTTGAGATATTTAATATGGGGTATAAAACTGAGTTTTCTATCAAATAAAATGCCAAGGAATTTAGATTCCTCAACAACTGGAATAGGTGATCCATATAAATGTAAAACCGGATCATCATGTTGCTTGCGCATCTGACAGAAATGTACACACTGTGTTTTTGATTTGGAAAACTTAAAGCCATTGCTTGTTGCCCAATTTTCAATCTTATTCAAATTTTGTTGTAGTTGACGTTCAATTGTTGCCATGCTTTTCGAGCGATAACAGATACAGAAGTCGTCAACGTATAATGAGCAATCAGTAAGATTACCTAAACATTTCACAATATCATTAATTTTGATACTAAAAAGTGTTGTAGATAGCACACCCCCTTGAGGTACACCTTGCTCCTGGTCATAATAGTCAGACAGAGAGGAGCCAACTCGGACTTGCATGGCGCGGTCTGCAAGGAAGTTTTCAATGAATGTAGGAAGTCTACCTCTTAATCCTAGTTTGTGGATATCTTTTAAAATGCCATATCTCCACGTGGTATCATAAGCTTTTTCCAAATCAAAAAACACAGCAACTACATGTTCCTTTTTAATAAAGGCATCACGTATGAAGGTTTCCAATCTAACTAAATTATCAGTTGTACTGCGGTCAGATCTGAAACCAGACTGAAACCGCGATATATGATTATTGGATTCTAAAAACCAAGTAAGTCTTTTATTTATCATTCTTTCAAGTGTTTTACATAGACAACTTTTTAAAGCTATAGGTCTATAATTATTAGGTTCCGCAGGATCTTTCCCAGGTTTGGGAATTGGGATTATGGTTGCTAAGGTCCAATCTTCTGGAAATTTACCAGTAGTCCAAATGTAATTAAATATATTCAAAAGGGTTTCAAGAGAATTCTCTGGGAGATGTTTAAGCATTTGATAGTGGATCTCGTCAGGACCCGTGGCTGAGTCATGTGATAGTTGAATAGCTTCAACTAATTCATCTAAATTAAAATCTTTGTTATAAATTTCATTATTTTGTGATTTAAAATTCAATTTAACTTTCTCTTGTTCAGTTTTAATCTTTCTGAAGGATTCAGAGTACTTGAATGATGATGAATTGTGACAAAAAGTTTCTCCTAAAGTGTCAGCAATGTCTGTTTTTGAAGTTGCTTTGCTGTCAGTACCCACCATGTTTAAATGTGTGTAACTGGGGGATTTGTTTTTTCCAGAGATTTTTCTTATCATATCCCAAACCTTTTTAATAGGTACTAGAATGGACATAAAGTAACGTACAACAAAACATAGAACAATTACAGACTCCCACAATGGGAGTAACAATAAACAAAAAGTCAACAACAGAACCACCGCCTTAGAACGGACATCAGCCTAAGCCACTGGGGGGGGGGGGGGGGCTTAAATGCATTTTACTGGTACCAAATCTTCGCCCTAGATTCTGCTGTTGTTGAAGTACAAGAAATGTTCAGCTCGCAGAGTTCTACTTGATGATGCGACATAACAAATGTCAAGGCCTATGGCCTTGTGATTTCATACAAGAAGATTTTACATATTTCCCTATATAAGCCTGTTTAAATATGTGACCCACAGGACAGAGCCATTTTTGGCCCCAGGGGCATACTTTGAACAAACTTGGTAGAGGTCTCCTAGGTGATGCTACATACCAAATGTCAAGGCTCTAGGCATTGTTTTTTCTTGAAAAACTATTTAATTTCTGTGTGACATAGATATGAAATGGACCTAAACCATTTGAACAATTATTGAAGAGCGCCAAATAAAGATCATTTCTGCCGAGTGTTGTCAAAAACCAGATAGTACTTTTAAGGAGGAGATATCACCGTCTATCATCGAAACCGGAAATAGCGTACCACTGAATCGAAAGTAGAGAAAAACGGCATGGCAGGCGGTGAGTTTTTACCTTTATTTACGCTTTATTATTTGCTCCTGGGCAACCACTGACATCAAGATTCATTGCCAAGGGATTCATTTCAATGTTGTGTATCTTTATTGTGTTCTTTGTGTCGACACAGTTTTGTTTAAGCAAAGTTATCGCTGCTTGGTACTGGCTGGAAAGTGCCCCTGCCGTAAAAACTGCCTTTGAACTAACGAATACATGGTTTATCTTTGGTTAAGAAGTTAATTCCCTATTTCTATATGCAATTTGCACCCTCTCAAGTTTATCTCTGGTCTTAGTTTGATTATTTTAAATTGGAATCTATTGAAACAAAATAACTGTGGTATACGGCGAATAGTTGTTGATGGCAAAACTCGTGTACTGCGATTAGTTAAAATCGTGTACCGCGAATAGTGGCAACGTTTTATGAGATTGACGCGTATTTCATGACTGACACTAGAAAAATAAAAGAAACTTTGCTTTTTTAGCATTGGAGTTCGTTTCAATTAATATTAAAAGCATGAGGATTAAACGAGGGGCGCAGTTCCTTAGTGGTAGAGTGCTCGACTCGAGATCAAGGGGTCGCAGGTTTGAGCCTCACCTGAGGCACTGCGTTGTTATCCTGAGCAAGACACTTATCATCTGTCTAGTGCTGATTTAACTCAAGAAGACCCATCCAGGCATGACTGAAAATGTGTTGGCTGGGGCATAAAGAAGAAGAAAATACCCCCAGCACACAAGGCTAAATGGGTCACATGGGGGCTCTATCTGAGGGTATTGCCCATGTGGGTGCCACTTGGGAATTTAAGCCCATGTAAAACCCACATAGGGCACATATAATTGTTTGCACTCACATAGCCAGAACCACTTCCGCTTGAGCCTTTGGGTGATCTCAAAATTAAAACCTCAACCCCCTCCACCTGCCAGTACTGGTTACTGTCAGAGAGACTGACTAGGAATGTGACATTTCACCTGTAGTCAGTTTAGCTATGATACTTAACAAAAAGCGAACAACAAAGGAGCTGATCAGACAAAGCAGAAGCGCAGGCTGGTCTGCGCCTTTCTTGTTCTTAGCCCCCCCCCCCCCCCCCACCTTGAAGACAGGTTTTCTCGCATTGAGGACCATATAACCTTTATGTGTTGCCCATAATGACCCAAATGGGTCCCACATGCAACCCATATGGGTTTTCCCACATGGGTCGATGGACCACTGTTTCAAATACCTTATCAGTCCCATTTGGACTACTACTATGCGACACATTTTATATCCCATATTATCGAAAACAAATGCTTTTAACAGTCATGTTAAACCGGCATATCATCAAGGCAATTCACGTGCTATTGATTCACGGCTTTTGTACTTACTGTATACACATTCTGGGGACGTCACAAGAAGTGAGATCAGGAAAAGTGGGGCTATATTAGATTTGGGTTGTCTGTCATTCCATCATTCCGTCCGTCATTCTGTCTGTCTCTCATCATTTCGTTTCCACTTAAAATCTTGAGAACAACTTTATAGAATTTAGCCAAATTTTGTATGTGCATTGATATTGACTTTTTCGACATGATCTAGATTGGGATTTTACACGTCATTTTTTGGACATTTGTACCAGAGTTATGGCCCTTGATTTACGCCAGAATTTCGTTTCCGCTCACTATCTTTAGAACAAATTGACAGATTTTCACTAAATTAATATATGCCTTCATATTAATAAGATCTAGCTTGGGATTGTTCCACGTCGTTTTCCGCACAATTATACCAGAGTTATGGCCTTTGATTTATGCAAAAACGAAATGTATCCCTCAATATCTTGAGAACAAATTGACAGATTTTCACCAAATTTTATTAATATGCATTTATATTGATAAGATCTAGGTTGGGATTGTTACACATCATTTTTAGAACATTTCTTCTAGAGTTATGGCCCTTGATTTATGCCAGATTTTTGTTTCCGCTTAATATCTTAAGAAAAAACTGACAGATTTTCACTAAATTTTATATATTCATTTATATTGACAAGATCTAGGTTTATGACTTATTTGTAACAGAGTTATGACCCTTGATTCATGTCAGAATTTCGTTTCCGCTCAGTATCTTTAGAACAAATGGACAGAATTTGACCAAACTTTATAAATGCATTTATATTGACAAGATCCGTGTCAATAGGATTTTTACCTGTAGTCTTTCACAAATATGTAACAAAGTTATGGCCCCTGTATGGCATCAGAATTTGTTTCTGCTCAATATCTTGAGGACAAATGGACAGAATTTCACCAAATTTTGTAAATGTATTTATAAGATCTATGTTGGGATTGCTATCCTCCATATTTTGCTTATTTGTAACAGAGTTATAGTCTTTGATTGATGTCAGAATTTTATTTCTGCTCAATATCTTTAGAACTTGGCCTTTTTACAGCATAAAAAGGCGCTGCAGCGGGGCTATAGTCAGATTCTCTGACAATTCTAGTAACTCTGGAATTGTCGTTTTTAAAACCTATGCATCTTTCATGAATTTGTTTGCCATTATTATACTAGAGAAATTCAACTTTTCGAATCGTTTCCCCAAGCTTTCAATCAACAATATGAATTTATGCAATAATAGCGGTCAAGCATTTATTAACAATTGCTAGACCCCTCAGATGCTGTTAAAACACCTGTTAGGCTCGGGTAACAACACCACCCTCGGCTCATCTCGTTCAGTTTATTTTATTGTTTTATTTCCTTTTTATTGATAATAAACAAATTCTGAAGCTTCTCATCTTCTATCAAAGGGCACAACCCAAGTATCTACACGTTAAGCAGTGTCAAATAAGTAGGTCAAATATAGCAAAAACAGATTAAATATATGTTACCCGGCCACTATTTTTGGGCCTGAAAGTGTTATCCGCTTTTTACATCTGCTACTATATTAAAATGTACTGCAGACTATTGTTTTCATGAAAGCAAAGACTTTGAACCCTGATCAGACTGCTCCTAAGGGATCAGTCTAAAATGTGTCCGTATTGGTTGCAATATAGGCTACCTAAGAAAATGAGCACACGAAAGAGCAGACAAAAATTGGCTAGTGATAATTGTCAAAAAAATACAAAATAAATTCAATACCAAAAATAACCACAAAGTTTGCCTACATTGTACCCCTCGAGACAGACGCATATCTTTAATCAAGATGATAGAAATGTGAATGTACAAACAGGCGGACAGACGAAATCTACACCAGCTCATGCATCAGGTTAATAATGTTATTCATTGGATATTTTTACATGCTAGAAAGGAAACCTATAGTGTTTGCTTACATAATTTGATAGTTTGCCTTCTTTTGGTAGACAGTCTGTTTTATCGTTAAATCGATCATATTTTGCACCAGTTCATTTATAAGAAAATTCCCCAAAATAGCAGTTTAATTTCATAGTGGGTAACGAACTCATAACTATTCACAGTACACATTTTTCTTATGAATTTGCTATCTGCAGTACACATCCGCACCTATTCGCGGTACACAATTTGATTTGAATATCAGCCCATAATTGCTTTAATTTATAGATTTTAGCTTAAACGCTTGCAAATACGTTTGTTTTCTGTAATTTCACTTGCTTTCCATTGGAAAAGCGACAAAATCCACATAATATCCTTGAATAAAGTGAAAGTAAATGTCAAAATGAAGTGTGTTTTCGGTACCAGCTTTCGGATTGATGATCCATTCCAGCCTTCAAATTCATTAATGAACAAATACAACTACTTACGGTTCAAGCTTAATATATCCACTATTTATGTATTGCAAATATTTTGCAAAACTTTACCGATTTTATAATGAAATATGCTTTTTTTGAAGAGCACTCATCCTCGTGTGTTGTTTACTTTCGATTCAGTGGTACGCTATTTCCGGTTTCGATGATAGACGGTGGATATCCTTTGAAGCATTTGTTGACGAAACACGACGGACAATGGACGACATATGACATACATCCAATGGTCACAAGTGCTAACCATGAGCATTTGGCACTGGTGAGCTAAATTGGAAAAAAAAAGAAATACCACCCAACACCCATAAAAGTAGAAATCGGCTAGTGCTCCTGATAAGGGTTGGCAAGTCCTTTCGGAAGAGGAATTAAAAATATATATTCCGTTAACCTTAACGATAGCCTTTTTGCTACTTATCAGTTATTCTGTAACCTTTCTGGTTGGATCATTTGAAGCTGCATGATCGAAATGTTTCAAAATAAAAAAAACTCTGTTTTCGGAAATAATAGTAATAGCATTAGGCCAGCACTCGGGATGTTGGTACTAACAGCTAAAACTAAAGATCCCTAGCTCCGCGGATACGTCAGCAAGAATGTTTTGAAGGAGGCTGTTGTGCTTACGCGATAAGAGCCGAAATCTCACGTACTAGGGGCGTTCATTTAAATGTGGCACTGTGATATTGCAAGGCGCAATATGATACTTATCTATATTTCATTCATTTCAATTGGTCGGTGTGTCCTCCCTCGACGGAAATTCAGTTTCTAGTTTTAAAATCCAAGATTTGAATGCAGAAAAGTAAGACTTGTTTGGGCACAACCTGTAGACACTGAAAAATGGCACTGCCAAGAGAAATTTGAGAATAATATCGGCGTCTGGAGAGATTTTTTCAGCAAAGTAAACAGGACAAAAATCATAGGGACGCAAGTCTTGTGAAAAAGGCGGGTTAGAGAGCTGAACCACAGTTTCCATTTCATTGACATCCGGAACCAGTTTGCACTTGTGGACACCTACATCGTTATGAATGAGGCACACGCCTCTTAGATCGGTTGAATGTTTGTTTTTCTCTATTTTCATTTCCATTTTTGAAAGCCCGTTGCTTTTATAGAGCTTACTTGTAACTCTTTGTGCTTTGGCACATAAACCTGAACACTGGGCCAATCAGAATTCAAAAATAAGACATATGAAATGCATAATGATCCTGGCGTAAAATATAAAAAGGTCAGTGGCATAAACACAATAATAAAATGCCAGTATCATGTTAAAGCAGAGATAGAGAAAGAATGAAAGGTAGAAAGCTTGAAATAGAAAAAGAAACAGAGGGATAATGACAGAATCAGACTATTAATGATAATTGTGGGTTATACTTTCCACATTAAAATCTTGGTAACAATAGATTTGGGTTGACCAGGACGGGGAATCATCTTTAAGGTTAGTGAAACCATCTTAAAAAGTCTTGTGTCACATGAACCCAAGTTATTTTTGACACTGCAGATGTTCTATGTATCTGACACAGTTCATAAAATGTCCGTGAACCTAAACCTAAAATGGCCAGATTAACACAACCTTTAATATCAGGCACTTGTGTCAAAACTTGCATACATACATGTAGTATTATAATGTAGCCAGTGTATGGCGACTGCGCCTGTTTGATCTTTCAATAATATTTGAAAGAGTGAACGGATTCAAACAAAATTTCACTTCATTATTCAAAGAAAGTAAGTGTCAAAGATCAGGAAGCGATACAATCAAGTACCTCACCTGACCCAGGATACCACTCACCAATAAATTTATCAATCAAAACCAATTAACCATAAAATTACCTCAGTTTCCATGAGTGAAGTGCATAAGTGCCAGAATTGATTTAATGTCCCTCGTACTTGCCCATACGTTTACATCAAGCTTTTACGAGAATAGTCGACTTCACAAGGAAAGTGTACTGCAAATTACATAATATTGCAGCAACATTTTCACACAGTGTGGTTTATTTCTGCTGCTTATGTTTATCATGACAGCTCCAATTTATCATCGCCTGCTTTGCTCTTCGTTATCAGTTATAGCGTAGCAAATGTCTATCTTATCGAACTTGATGCATTAGTTACACATGGTGGTAGGTTAAAGTTTAAGCTTCGCTCTAAATACATGTGATAATAAACTGCGATTTGAAATTAAAAATGCACGAGTGCATGCATTTCATATACTGCAAGACTGCTTGGCATGTAGCCTTTCCCAAAGGCCTAGGACTATTCAAATAGTGCTTTCATTTTTATTTTCATATAAACATAATAGTCCTACTATGTAGCTAGTCTATAGGCTGGAGCTAAAAGAATCCTACAACTCCACTCAGGACAACTACAATTACTGATGTTAAAACAAGTTGGCTTCCTTCAAAAAGGAATCCAATACGTAGGGTGCAATGTTTTGAAAAGTATTCGCCTACTGCGTTGAAAAAGAAAATCCCGTATTTTATCATTATTATTATTATTATTATTATTATTATTATTATTATTATTATTCATTAATTTCTAAAAATCTAGAATTAGTACAAAAATCTACAACCTACTAGTTAAGCAAACAAAACTTTATTAACTAAGACAGTATACACTTCGATGTGTTGTACTCGACGAAATGGCTATTCCACGAAACCTTTGGTCGAAGGATGGTAGCAGACGAAGTGTCTCTCGATGAACTGTCACGCACCGACAAAGCCCAATTTATTCCATCAAAAAGAAACATTAAATGTGCATTCACAGTACCAAGACATGCATACCAGAGATTTTGTTACATATTGCATGCAGCTAAGGGTCAGACGAGATTACGCTGGATGTCTGTTATTCTGGTGACCCCCTATTTTTTCTAAAATGTCAAATGATAGTCCATGAAATAAAAACAAAAAAAGTTTTTAACGTCAGATTTTTAAATATATTAATAAACTCTTCAAATCGAAATCCTTTTTTGAGGAATTACCAAAATATATCATGAACGGCTTGAAAAAAATACATTTTTACATTTTTTTAGAAAGCTTGAGATCATGAGCAATAATTAAATTAAAATAAAGAAGCTGGATGGAGATTTTTTACAAATATTTTAGCTTTATATTCAGGACTTTGTTTTTTTCAGAAAATTTGTAAAATGCTGAAAACTTCCATGTGAAATTATAATAAATGAGTGTGGCGACATATCCTTTTTATTTGACGCACCATTCACTGTACGTCACTTCCTTTTGGAATGTGGCGATTTTGCACAAGTAAGAAATAATTGTTCCATGTTGATAACATGAAAGAATTATTTCAAGATATACATATTGATAGTATTATGACATTTTTAAGACAAATAAATCTTTTTAACAAAATCTAATTGCTATTTTTAAAATCATGTTTTGTTTTACATTTGTATCAGACCATAATACAGATTTTTTAATGTTGTATTCTGTTCAGTTAAAGAACATGTACAGTTATCTGAATAGCTCTTTGAAACTGTCAGATATTGTACGTGGTCTCTCCTGTCAACAATCGTATTGCAACTTATTATCATTATACAAACTCATCATCATCTTTCCTTTTATTTTAATTTATAAATTTTTACTTTTTCCATCTTCATCATGTTTAGTTTAATACCGTCTGACGCTAATGGCCCACAAGGGTTGATGCGCCGTTAAGAACCAAACAAACAAACAAAACAAACAAATATCCTTTTATTTCATAAATTGATAGTCCATAAATAAAGCAAACTGTATGCAAATAATTAGAAATATTTTAATGTGGAAAGTATTACCCGCAATAATCATTAATAGTCTGACGCAATAATCATTATCCCTCTGTTTCTCTTTCAATCTTTCTACTTTTCTTTCTTTCTCTATCTCTGCTTTAACATGATACTGGAATTTATTATAGTGTTTATGCCGTTGACCTTTTTATATTTTACGCCAGGATCTCCTCTTTATGAGATCTCTACACTGTTTGTCAACGTGTCCTGTTTAGGGCTTATTTTATTGCGAAATGAAGTAAGCATTTAACTAACCTGTGTACCTATTATTGTTCTATACACTGACCGAAGTTATAAGTGGCCTCTTTTCAATTTCATTTTTCTGACTAAGCGCTTATGATATTGAAATTATTTTATTTCCCAAATATCTGCATTTCAATGGACAAAAGTTAAGAGTTTAGAAGAGTTTTTTATGACTTCACGATTTTTTGGTTCAAAAATGCAAAACTCAACTTTTTGAAGAAATAAAGCGTTTTAAATTCAGTTTTTACTAAATTGAAGTACATGTGATAATAAACCCATCTAGCCGACTTAAAACATACCAAATACTTAAAATTTTGTTTATGACAGATTTTGGAAGATTTTAAAAAAACTAAATTTCCGCATTTTCCAATATTTTCGAAAATTATCAGCTGCACATACTAAAATCATTGTATGTGTTTTATTTCATGTGAACATGTTTGACCAAGCACATTACAGCTTGATCAGCCCTTTTTTCTAACGAAACGTTTTCAATACTGGTGTCTACTACCGGTTTAAACGTGATACTTTCAAGGTCATTTAAATGGCATATGTAAAAGAATTTTATTTAATTTTCTACTTAGAACAGTGACGCCTACTCATAATGAATAATCACTGAAAAATACAATCCTGTGCCGCAGATAATGAAGCGTACAGAGCAATGCAAAATGTTTGCAAATTGCATGTTTAAATCTAAAGCTGCTGAGAGTGACTGTCTTCATGTTAATGTAGAGGCGGACTGGAGAGTTCAATTGTCACAAAGCTTTAGCTTCGCTTTCATTTTATATCACAGCTGCAAACTAATTAAAATATTTATGGATAACATATCTGAGGAATATTTTATATCACACTAAAAAGTGTGGCTTTTTGAAACGAGGGTACCTTTACTCGGACTTCGTCTGTGCAAGATCTACCAGTCATTTTGAAATGACATAATTTGCTGAGTCTCGACAAAGCCTTTTATTTTTATAGAATTAAAATTATGTAAGAGCGATTTTTACTCTCTGAACAGTCACAAAAATGTAATTTCAGTGTAGACCAATGACTATGGACTGATATCAGTCGTAGATGTTGAAATTGCTCCTATGAATCCATACCAACCGCTACAATTGCATATTTTATCTTATGCTAACATTCCAATTCAGAATTTTAATTTATGCTGGCTCAAACATCTACTGATGAGATAGCAGAAGAAAAAAGTATTTGAGAGGAATGATAAATTTTGGTGAAAAGACATTATTTATAAAAACACACACTTCTATATGAATAAGAAGATCATATCTCATCTAACTTTATAAGTCTATCATAACTACAGTAATTGCCAGAAGTTAGAGGCCAGACCTATCTATCAAAATAAACATGGGTAAATATCACACTATCTATAAATCTATCAATCCTCTGGCCTTGGCGATTTATAGATATGAGCCGTGACATGTGATTTCCAAAAATGTGGCATTTTGACAAGTGTAGACTCAGACGAGCCTGTGCAGCCTCCTTTTAAGCCTAGATACTACAAATGATATTCAGTCAGTAGCTAAAAACTTATAGAATGTTCAAGCGTATGCGCAGGCTGATCTGAGGCTCTGCTGGTCGCACATACCACATTGTTGGAAATCCCATGCCAAGGCTCATATATTGGTATGGCTGCATGAAAAGGTCTTATAGTCTCCAACTATAACAGAACATGTAAACACGGTAAAATGTATTGGAGAAAGTTTAAATGCTTATTCATGATTTTGAAACTGAATTCGGCAGATTATAATTTGATTAGTTTTCAGATGATCACAAAGAAAAACTCCTACATTTAAACAAGACTAAACTCTGTACGTAAAGTCCAAATATACAGGAATTAAAACAAATTACACCCAATGACACAATGTAATCTACAGTAGGTGACGTAACAATTTCTTAGTAAAGCTATCAAATGTCACAAATATAGGGTGTACATGTTCAATGTGTGAACAATCATAATACAAAGTTTTAATATAAAGGAATGAAAATTGCTTGAGTTACAGAGACCAGACACCCCGAAGCCTTTCGGATGGAAAAAATGTCTAAGTCCACCAGCACTAAAATAAGAAAATGTTTATCAAAGTTGCACGAAAAAAAGAGAGGCACATGTCAAATGTATGAACAATCATTAAGCAAAGTTTGAATACTAAGGAATGAAATGCAAACTCTTTGAGTTACAGATTACATGCACATGAAACCATCTAAGCATTTCTAATGAATAAATGTCTCAGTTCAAGACCCCCCCCCCCCAAAAAAAAAAAAAATGAAAAAAAAAATCATGAAATGTGCATTAAATAGAAGATGCACATATTCAATTTGTGAATAATCACTATGCAAAGTTTGAATATAAAGGAATGAATACTGTTAGAGTTATAGATTAAACAAACTAGGCACCCACTAAGCATTTCGGAAGAAAAAATGTCTAAGTTCAATTTCCCTCAAAAATGAGAAATAAAATATGAAACGTGCACAAAATAGAAGGTGCAAATTTTAATGTATGCACATTTTAATGTATGAAAAATCATTATGCAAAGTTTGAATATAAAGCAATGAAAACTGTTGAAATTACTGATTACAAAAACTAGGCACCCCGAAGCATTTCTAATGGAAAAATGTCCTCGTTCGACACCCGTTAAAATGAGAAAAAAATCATGAAACGTGCACAAAATAGGAGGTGCACATTTCGAATATGTAAGCAGTCATTTGGCAAAGTTTGAATAAAAAGGAATGAAAACTTTTGGAGTTACAGATTACACAAACTTGGCACCCCTAAAACAATTCAGATGGAAAAAAATGTCTAAGTCAACACCTCTCAAAAATGATAAAAAAAATATGAAACGTGCACAAAATAGGAGATGCACATCTTCAGTATGTAAACAATCATTAAGCAAAGCTTGAATAAAAAGGAATGGAAACTTTTGGAGTTACAAATTACACAAATTTGGCACTCTCTAGGCAATTTGGATGGGAAAAATGCCTAAGTTCAACACCCCTCACAAATGAGAAAAAAAAATATGAAACGTGCACAAAATAGGAGGTGCACATCTTCAATATGTGAACAATCATTAGGCAAAGTTTGAATGAAAAAACGGTAAGAAAACTTTTGGAGTTTATTTCGGAAATCTAAAGTACCCAACAAGGGTCCATTTGTGATAACGGATGGACGGACGGAGTGGACCAACTACAAGACCTGCTTTCGCGGATAAAATGAATCAAACTAGCTAATTGTGAGCTTTATGATTTGATTTATAACGTTCATAATTTTGAACCTTCACTACTGTAAAAGTCGTGTAACTTTAACCAATAAGTGTGTGTACCTGTTTATGGAGCAAGCATGTTTCTTTTCCTTTGGTCAAAAGTAGGGAGTATTTTACTCATTTTAGTAGTTTGTGAGTGTGGATATAACACAAACTAACATACTTGCGAACGTAGCTTTGGGTTGACACGGCTGTTTGAAGATGAACGACAATTCATTTTAAAATCATGAGATACACGGGCTCTTTGAACATGGGCTTAAACTTGACAGTATTTTAATGAGTCCAGAATTGATTGCATGATGTTATATCGAAATTCATGCGCGGATCCTAAAAATGTTGTCAAAGGGGGTCCAACTTTGACAATGTTCTTTTTTTAATTGATGAATGAGGGAGGATCCAAAATACCATTAAAAGCGAACCATCATCGGTCCACCGGCGACCATTTAAATGGCGTTTGGCTGGCGTGCCTATGATGCCCAAACATTGAATACTGTCCGGACCCCCTGTCCCCTGTTGCTTTACGTCCCAAGTCAACAGCTATGGTCATGGCGGGACGGTCAGTTCACCTAACCACACTTTTTCCTTGGAAAGCTTGAACAAGCAGTTAACCAGTACTTCGTGCACATACTTTCGCTTGTAACTGACAACAACCCTTATTGAATGATTCAGCAGAAGGGAGGAGAATGACCGTAGAAATAAGTTCATGATTAATCTCCACGAGAGTATGGGACCGGGCCGGGATCAAACTCGCGAACCCTGGATCTGCAGTCAGACGTATCTGTTGTCAGACACGTTACCGACTGCGCTACGCGGCCCAGTTGATGAATAAATTAAAATGTGGTTGGTTTATTGGTCATCATTCAAGAATTTTGCTTTACAAATACTCGTGAATATACAAATATTCCTTCTTGTAGGGGGAAACTCGTCTTCGACTCGTCCCGCCTACAAAAGGGAATATTTGTATATACACTCGTAAAATTGTACAATAAAGTTAACATAAAACATGTGTGATGCCTATAATACTTATAAAATATCAATGGCGGAAGACTAGAACGAATATTTCATGTTGTTGTTATACAGTAGATGTTGGAATACGTGACGTTTAACATTAAATAAGGACCTTGGTGTCGATGACTTAGATATCTAGTTATAGAAAATATAGATATGCACCTGCTGAGTTCCTTATAGTATGAACTACATGTAGCGGAAATAAAAAAAGAACGCCTGTGGTGGGCACACGCGCTTATATTCGGAATTCAGATATTGCGTAGACTACCCACGTTAATACGTGACTGTGGGCATGCTAAATAAGCTTATTAAACTCATTCAGGTATTTCTATTCAAAAGTAAAACTTTCATTGTTTTTTTTTTATTTCCGCTAGTATAAAGTCTTTTATCCACGCTCTGTCATGTACCTGAATCTAAAACCTGTTAGGAAATACCGTTTCGTCCAATCGAGCATTACATGTATACAATCCTTATTGATAACTTAACCCATGCAGTTCGTTATGTTGAAGGTTTATACTGGTGTTGGTGGTACACAATAAGCTGAACCTTCTGATCAATTTAAGCAGAGGGCGAAATGAAGACCATTTCTGTGAAATTATTTTGATTTTGGACCAGTGGTTCAGGAGATTTCATTTGAAGATATTTCTTATCTAGAGCTCTGCCAACCCTTTTTCGGCAGAGCAAACCATTTCTGCAAGTTTAGTAGAGAGCATCATGAGAAAACATTCTGTGAAATTATTTTAAATTTGGACCAGTGGTTCGTTCAGGAGAAGACGTCATTTAAAAACATTTCTCATCTAAAGCTCTGGCGACCCTGTATTAAATCTAGTAAAACTGTTTGTACACTGTTGGTAGAAGCCATCATGAGGAACAATTTTGTGAAATTATTTTGAATTTGAACCAGTGGTTCAGGAAGAATGGTCATTAAAAGTCATTTCTTATCTAGAGCTCTGGCAGCCCCTTTGTTCGGTAGAGTGGAACCATTTGTGCAATTTTCGTAGAGGGTATTATGAGAAACAATTCTGTATTTTTTTTTAATTTGGACCATTGGTTCAGGAGATGCATTTTAACGGTATTTCTTATCTGGAGCTTTGGCGGTCCTTTTGTTCAGCGTAGTGAAACCATTTGTGCAATTTTGGTAGCGCGTATCAAGAGGAACAATTCTATGAAATTATTCTAAATTTGGACAAGTGGTTCAGGAGGAGATTTCTTTTAATAATATTTTTTATCTGGAGCTCTGGTGGCCCTTTTGTTCAAGAGAGCGGAACCATTTGTGCAATTTAGTAGAGAGCACTATGAAGAACAAATCTGTGAATTTTATTTCGAATTTGGGCCAGTGGTTCAGGAGATGTCGTTTAAAATATTTCTTATCTGGAGCTCTGGCGGCTCTTGTGTTCTGTGGAGCGGAACCATTTATGCAATTTTGAAAGAGGGCATCATGGAGAACATTCATGTGAAGTTATATGAAATTTGGACCAGGGGTTCAGGAGGAGATGTCGTTTAAAGAAAAAGGTAATGGACGGACGGACGACCAACGGACGGACGGACGAACGAACGAGGGGCGAATACCGATCAAAATTATACCTGACCTTGAGCCATCGGCTCAGTTGAGCTAAAAATGGAAACTAATATTAGGTTTACAATTTTTCTTGCAGGCGACATATTGTCGTTACCTTATACACATTCCTATAAAATTTCATGAAGATATCCCAAACGATTACTGAGTTATGGGGTGTACCAGAATGAAAATTACACACAATAAGCAAAAAAAAAATAAAAAATAAAAAATAAAAGGGATATAACTGAAACGAAATAATGGAAAGTAATCATAATAGTATGCGACGCTTCGTATTGACCTTTTACACATTCCTATAAAGTTTCAAGAAGACATATATAACTGTTATTGAGTTATGATGCGTCCAAGATTTTTTTACAAAAATCAAAGGGGCATAACTTGAAAACTAAGAAAGGGTTGTACGCGACACATCGTCTTGACCTCCACATTCCTTTAAAATTTCATGAAGATATATGTAACGGTTACTGAGTTTTGGTGCGTACAATATGTTTTTTTTTTAATAATCAAAGGGGCAGAGCTCAGAAAGAGGGATAACCATTCGTGTATGCGACGCATCGTCTTGACTCATTCCTATAAAGTTACATGAAGATATCCAAAATGTTACTGATTTATAGGGTGTACAAGAATATTTCGAAAAAATAATCAAAGCTGCATGACAACTATTTTGGTGTGCGACACACTATCTTTACCTAATACACATTTCTAAAAATTGCATGCAAATATCATGAACAGTGAGTGAGTTATGGGGTGCACGAGAATGTAAACTACACAAAATTTGCATAAAACACAATTAAAGGGCCATAACTCTGCAAAGGAAATCGACCGTAAGTGTACGCGATACATCGTCTTGATATGATTTACATTCCTATAAAGTTTCATGAAGATATCTCAAACTGTTACCCAGTTATGGGTCGTACAATATTTTGGAAAACACAGCAAAGGGGTACGCATAACTTTGAAACTAAGAAAGGGGAGCAATCCTTCACCTAATACACATTCCTATAAACTTGCATGAAGATATCATGAACAGTGAGTGTGTAATGGCGTGTACAAGAATGTAGATTACACAAAATAGGCATAAAACAATGCGACACATCGTCTTGACATTCCTATAAAGTTTCATTAAGATATTCCAAAGGGTTACTGAGTTATGGGGTGTACAAGAAGTATGGGAAAATGTAAAAATAAATCAAAGGAGCATTACTAATAGAGGGGGAACAATTATTCTTGTGCGCGACACATTGTTTTGACCTAATTCACATTCCTATAACATTTCATGAAGATATCCTAAACAGTTACAGAGTTATGGGGTGTACAAGAATATAAATGAAACAAAATAGGCATAAATCAATCAAAGGGCCATAACTCTGAAACGGAAAAAAGGAAAGTAACCATAATTAAATGTGACACATCGTCTTGACCTATACACATTCCTATAAAATTTTATGAAGATATATAATATAACGGTTACTCAGTTATGGCTGGTACAAGATTTTTCTACAATTTTCAAAGGGGTAAACTCAGAAACTAATATAAGGGAGCCAAAATACTTGTTTGTGACACTTTGTCTTCTCCTAATACACATTTGTATTAAAAAAA
Source organism: Loripinus fragilis (assembly GCA_964019695.1). Classification (NCBI taxonomy): domain Eukaryota; kingdom Metazoa; phylum Mollusca; class Bivalvia; order Lucinida; family Lucinidae; genus Loripinus; species Loripinus fragilis. Next base: position 78,723,624 of record OZ026517.1, read on the forward strand.
AATGAAGATTTCTTGAATTTTTTACAGACGGACGGACGGAAAGCGGCAGCGCCATGCCATAATACGCGCGTTTTTTTTTCATATTCTGGTCCCTCGGGAATATCAAGTGCTGACGGAAAGCAGGATACCGCTTAAGCTGGTGCTAGGGGCGTGAGAATTGTTGCATTTTCAATTATTTCTCATGAACAGACTCAATAAAACCGAGTCTGCTGTCTTCAAATATTGTAGCTTCTCTCTATTTCTGAAGGATCCATTTTTCCCAGATTATTGTGTGTGCAATAAATGCCCTTTTACTAAATCATAGCCCTAGTTGATCTGCTATCAAATTTTACCATGCCAGAGCTATCTATAAGATAATCTGCACGAAAACGCAATATGAAAGTAGTCTCTGTTTCTTCAGCCATAAAACATTGCAAGCCATGTTATCACAAAAGTGCACTTAAAAATATTAACTTACATGTATAAGGCCCTTGCGGGGAAAAACAATACCCTGCTTCACCCTCATAAATAAATTAAGAATCATGTCCAAAACAGAGCTGATCATTCAATATCACATGACTTAATATACATCTTTATCAGTGTCTGTGCTGTTCGCGTGGTATAAGAACCTAGTGCATAGGTAGGTACTCATTTTAAATAAAATCCAGAAAAAAGTAAGTGAATTGCGTTCAGTGCAAACTGAACACATTTTGCGCAATTAGATTTTTATAACGAGTCCTTAAAGTACAACCTAAAACGTCATACAGCTGTCTAGCGTTGCTTTAACATTGCTTGGAAAATCACTATCAAAAAGCGTTAAAATATCAGTATATTGTCTTGCTAGACGAAATGTAGTTTCCATAGAGAGTTAGGAAGACACCAAGGACAATTAAATGAGAACTCAGCTTATGGAATGTATCTGTTGAAAGCGCTACATGTTCAATGGTGACAAAATCTAAGGTAGGTGTCAATTTATGTTAATTTCGATAACCAGGAATGGTTCCAGACCATGTGATCATGATACAGAAAAGAACAAAAATTGTATTAGATATAAACTATGCAGTTTCTAGTCTATCCTATTATTTCTAATATTGCTAGTAAGCAGACATGATTTATCACATGAAGCAATATATCTATTAGCCCTTTGTATTCGAGAAACCTCTAAACGAGAACTTGTGCATACAGTGAAGACCCAGATGAAATGCAGCAAAATAAACACATTTTTTTTTTAAATTATAACCTGGCACCCTAGCCGAAGTTTATTTATCAAACCTTAAGGAGGAATCCATTAGTATACATATTCACTGAGTTGTCTAGAAATATTTGAATAACCCTTTCATCCATGTTTTGCCAAACTGCTCATGTAGTATGCGATCAGGAGAAAACACTATTCAGGTCAGCTCATGCGATTGTGGTGGTTATGGCATAGGCCAGTAGCTAAGGATCAGACGAGCCTGTACTTACGTGCAGTCTCACCAGAGCCTTCGCTATTCGAATACACAAATTATGGAACTAAAAAGAGATGGAAGTTTATTATGAGACCACAGGTTAGTTCTCTAAAATCCCGTGAACTGACATATATCGTCTATGTTGTAAGATCATTATAAAACCTACATGCGCGACCATCCCGTGCAACCACATGAATATTAAAGTGTAAATTCATGATTTTGATTTATTTACTTTAATCAAAAACAAATATTTCATTATTTGCCAATTTTATTTTCACAAATCATGTTTTCATTTGCTGAATTTATAACAGCACTATTTATTGCATTTATGTAAAAATCTGGGAGTAGCCATCTTACAGCAATTGTCATTTAACAGATACACATTAACCTCTATTCAGGTCAGCCTAAATGATTCAAGCGGCATATGTCAGTGGGTTCCATACACTCCTTCATTTTAACATTGGATAATGGATATTCCGTTTTTTGAAATTACAATCAACAGTCAATGCAATGCAAATTAAAAATTGTTTCGACTACCAAAAAATATAATAAGTTTCATTTGATTTTTTCTGCCTTTTTGTACACAAAACATTACGGAAACGGCTCCGCGTGAAATTTAATATTTACGGGACTACTTTCTGCTGATCGGAGATTTCCGTATATACCCGATAACGAGTGTATCAGAACAAGTATTGGCTTTATAAACCAATAGCAGTCATTCCAGCAACATCAATGCATCGTCTGTGCACGCGTGCATGTTTTTACTTTATTTCCCCATATTATTGTTTTTGTAACAATAAACTCTCATCAGAGTGTGCAAATTCCTGTAAATGCGTTTCATATTCGAAGGCTTGTGACTTGGGGGGGGGGGGGGGGGGGGGGTGTTATCCTCGTAGATGTCGAGAACTGGCGTGCAGATCGATCCTGAGCGCAGGTTTCTCCTAAAATAAAACCAACAATACGATTTGTAAACGAGTCTGGGACATTTTGGCCCAAAGCAAACTTGGTATTTAATCGGCACATAAATTCGACCCCTCATAATTCGGTGCCTTTGATGCGAAAAAAAAAACGTTTAAGAGAACATTTAGCGCGTATGAGTATACACATTTTTCTACACGCCTGGTCTACACACTCGGACACGCTCGAGATACGTATTCATCATAATTTAACCCCGGGTCAGAGCCTGTCGGTTTTGCATCATTGATCCTTTTCATGCGGAACCAGAAAGTTTTGTCAGGGGGGGTCCGGTCCAACTCTGCAACACTGACAATATTTTTTAGGCTGGGAGAGAGGATCCAAATACCGCTAGCGAAACGCCATTTTCGCTGGCGTACCAATTATGGCCCAGCATTGAATGATGGCTTCATAGCTTTTAGAATTTTGAGAATTTCAGGGGATCCGGACCAGTATTGCTAGGAAACCCTATATTTTTGTTATTTTTCAGGAGGGGGGTCCGGACCCCCTGCCCCCCCCCCCATCCCCTCTTCTGAATCCCCGCATGCTTTTGAATACCCAACTTATATTGGGGAGGAGTAGGTGGGGGTCTCTGTAATTCAGAAAACCTTGAACCCCTTACAAAGTAGAAGGAAGGTAGCCCGAGTTCCAGTCTGATCATTTTTTCTTCTTTTTTATTTGTCCGTTTTTTGGTCAAAAATGACAATATTAATCGAAATCAATAACGGACAACCGATACCTTTGATGTGGTATCTTTTTTATTCTCTTATTTTTTTAGAATATTAGCACTAGAAAATATTGCCAAAATATTGACGACTGAACACATGCTTTTTATAACGAATCCAGGGGAAGAAAACAAAATTTACTTGTCAAGAGGTTAGAAGGCCTTATTTTGGGAAATTGACTAACAGTGGTGATCCAGATTAGACGCCACATGGTTCGCCGTCTGATCAGGGTCGCCACAGTTTGCTAAACATAATGTTCTATTAAAATTTGAATAAACATGATAAATACCGCCCAACAGCAGAAGTGGACTGGTCCAATTCAGGACATTTCATTCGACATAAATGGGAGATAAGAGACGTGTTGTGTCCTAACAAAAAATATGTTTTTTTACGTCCCAGTCAGCAGCTACGGTCATGTCGGCACGGTCAGTTCACCTAACAAAGCTTGAACAAGCGGTAACAAGTACTTCATGCACATACTTTTGCCTTTTACTGACAGCAAACCATCTTGAATGAATCAACGGAATGGTGGAGAATGACAGTAGAAATTAATTTATTTTTTAATGATGTAAGATTTAAATCACTTTGGGTGTGCTGGGAAATTAGCTTTCAATGGTGGTGAGCTGCGAGAGTGAGCGGTGAGCGGTATATCCGTGCTCAAAATGTAATTAATAAATGACAACACTGGAGACAGATATAAAGTTCCAATTTTCTTCTTCACTTTGCGTTAGCAAAACTTAATGTTCAAAATACTATAATAACAAGTTCCAATAATATACAGTTTCTGTTAAATCCAAATATAATATATATGTTCTTCTAATTATCGTATAATACTTCAATATGTATGTTTAAATATAAATAAATATGCTGGAACATTCCAAGCGTTCGTTAAAGTTAGTTTCTCGATATTAAACTTCAAAGTTGGTAAAATTACAAAAACATAATAAATGTCTTAAACTTTCAGTTGGCAGATCCAAACTCTATTATGTCTTAACCGTTCAGTTGATAATTCCTAACTTACTTATTACGTGTTACTCGTTTAGTTGGTAAATCCTAACTGAATTCTCTTAATTCAAAATCTCTTTAATTCTAAAAACAGACACGCCCATATTGTAACATATACAGCTGCATTAGCCAATCGCCTTGGCAGAGGCATAAGGCGGTCCTAAAACATTAATATTAATTATTGAGCAGAATAATCCCTTTGAAGGACAATAGCGCCGCCGCTAAACGGACGCGGATGGCAGACGTTGTGATATGAACTTCCGTGAGCATGTTTGCACAACTGACTCATGTGTGAACAGCGCTATTGTTCGTCAAATGTAAGACGCTAAAATATGATCACCCTAATTGATGTCAACACCTGCGAGCAGCGTGGGTTCGACTCAGTAATTAAGGAGACACATCCTGGTCTAAAACTACAAAATAAATTAGAATCTAACGTTGAAAAGTAAAACAAGTTCTAACTAAAATAAACTATTTTGTTTCAGATTCTGCATAAAGTTGTGATTATTTTGATACCAAACATGCCATATTTTATTTGACAATAATTATTTTCTGATTTTTAAAATCATTAATTCTGTTTCCTTTCGACCCAAAGTTGATTTTTATTCTAAGAAACATACTCGTGCAGTCTCATAGGGACATGCACTGTAGTTGTTTTATGTAAAACTGGGACATGCACAACAGTCTTCGAAACAGACTCGCGTGGTCTCGTCGGACATACACGGAGGTCTCGAATACTGAAACATGCACCTATGTTTTGACTAGTAGGTTGAACAGAGATATGTAAGCAAATGATCAAATTCCTTCTCGTGCAGTCTCGCCGGGACGTGCACAACAGTTATGAAATAAACGGGCCATGCACGCTAGTTCAGAAACAGTCTTGTGCAGTCTCATTGGACGTGCACAGATGTTTCTGTAACAGCGACATATACCACGGCTTTAACTTTAATAATTTGAAACAATACCCAAACTCATGTAAGGTAAAATGATCATTTTTCTTCATCATAATAACTCTCTTGGGGCTGTTTTACTTTGGTCCCCAAAGTTGAATTTTATTACGTTTTGATTAGTAACAGTAAGAATAACAATATGTGAAGATAACAGAATATTTCATACAATAGTATCACACGATTTCACACATACAATAATATAACACAAATTCACACATACAAGTATTTACAAATTGGTACCATATCTGGACTTTTGGTTGCTTGAAAATTAATATCCAAGCAACAGTGCCCTTATTTGATATGACTTGTTGTCAATATACTTATCTACCAACAAGTCATATGATATATGTTTACACATGTTTTATGGGTTTTTTGTACAACAGAATGCTTTGGTAACGATGCCCTTATCATATGAACATTAACTGGACTTTTAGTACAACATAATGTTTATGTAACAACGCCCTTGTGACATGATTGTGCATAAACTGGGCTTTTAGTACAACAAGATGTTTATGTAACAATGCCCTTGTTACATGTGCATCAATTGGGCTTTTAGTACAACATAAAGTTTTTGTAACAGTACCATTATTACATGTGCATAACTGGACTTTTAGTACAACATAATATTTATGTAACTATGCCCTTGTTACATGTGCATAAAGTGGGCTTTTAGTACAACAAAATGTTTATGTAGCAGTGCCCCTGTGACATGTGCGTTAACTGGACTTTTAGTACAACATAATGTTTATGTAACAATGCCCTTTTTTGTGCATGAACTGGACTTTTAGTACAATAGAATGTTTATGTAGCAGTGCCCTTGTTACATATACCATTTACATATGTCCTTTAGGACACATGCAGTTTTTTTTTGAGCTCCGTCCTTTAGGACTCTTATTTTGTTTACATATGAACTACGTCCTTTAGGACTCTTATTTTGTTTACACGTCCTTTAGGACTCTTATTTTGATTACATATGAACTACGTCCTTTAGGACTCTTATTGTTTACATATGAACTACGTCCTTTAGGACTCTTATTTTGTTTACATATGAACTACGTCCTTTAGGACTTTTATTTTGTTACATATGAACTACGTCCTTTAGGACTCTTATTTTCTTACATATGTACTACGTCCTTTAGGACTCTTATTGTTTACATATGAACTATGTCCTTTAGGACTCTTATAATGTTTTAATTTGTAATCCGTCCTTTAGGACTATTTTTTGTTTGTTTGTTTATACCTTTTTTGTGGTTTCATACGTTTCATACCCAATAGATGTCAAAAAATAGGCATGATGAATGTACGTTGGCCAGACGCAATTCACCCGCATATTTAATCAGATCAACTTTGGTAGCTATAAAATATGCTCTGTGGCAACAAGTATATGAATTGTACTTTGATTACTTGTGCATCCTTTAGAAGAGCTTTACAAGGTTGTACAGATTCGCCATTGACGAGCATGTACAAACTTATAAAACAGGTATAATCTAGTAGTGTCCATGTATGTTAATTCATCGCTTATAGTGTACTTTATACTTTAAAACCTGAATGTTTGTTGCCCGTTAGTATAGATATGCAGTCCTGATGATGATTTACTGTTATGACCTTTATAGTCGTTTACAATATTTCTGCGACCATATGCTATAGACAAAATATTATTGTTCTAAAACAAATTATAAAAAATATATATCCTTATCTACTTAAATACTCTTAACAAATATACTGTTCGCTTAATGAAACAACAGACTAACGTCTACCAATATGTGTAACGTATGTATTTCAAGCTTCATGGACGTCGTAGTTACTGACGTTACGTGTTTTCGCATTGCACCAAAGCGACCCTTTCTGGTGTATTTTTTTGTGATCCATTTGTAGAAAATTAATATACATAAATTCAAATTTGGCACTGTATTTCCATTCACAAAACATTGCTATCACCTTGAAGAAATGGTTTATGTATGGAAACAGAAATTGACATAACTAGTGTGTTCACATGGCTTCGGGTAACTCAGATAGCTATATGGGATGAAAGAAAGACATAAGAAGAAGGGATGGGCTGGGCTTATTTTTGGACCAAGTGGCGCCTGAGCATATAGGATAAGTTGGACATATTACCCGTTGCCATGGTAAACACCAATATTGTAAATGTCACAAATATAGTGTACATATGCAAAGTAGAGCCATCACATTGACACTATTGCAAACAAAGTGAACAATGGCGTTTATGAAGCTTGAAACTCACCCTACGTTCACACAAAAATACAATAATGTGATTGCCTTGTCTGATTTAACCATCTACATATATTGCTTTTGCTTTATTTAAGCAGACTTGAGCGCATCACCTTCACATTTTACAGGAAAATATACTATGCATCTGATCTGATCGAAGGTAAGCACGCTCAGTTTATGAATGAATGCAAAATATTCAAGAAATGATGCCTAATCTATATCTGGCTGTAATTAAGCTGCCCGGAAAAATTAACATCCGGTCATACACAGTGCTGTGTGCAATACACACTGTTTATGGCAACGAATGGACAAAATGAATACTAAAGACTCCAACCATTCTTCGCTTTTGCATCGTTTGGTTGGGGTATTCGCTATTCAGTGAGCTAACCACTTTAGATATCATAATGTGATAAGTATGACAGTTTTAATGGCCAGCACCAGTCTGCACTGAGCCGTTCATTATTACGCCAGTGTACATCAAAGTAGCTTAATGTTTGATCAGCCTGTGTACCGTAAGCATTATCTTACTATGAACCAAAGACGTACATGTACTTTGTCAAGAACCTGGTCGGTCTGTGTCTTTGTAACTCGCACTTTCAGGCAAACTATGATCAGTCTGACACTAGCCTGTGTCGGTACACCGTCTAGATTGCAGATTGGGCATAGTTTATATAGCGTAATTTTATGCATGCTAAGACCACAATCGGGCTGTAGTTAAAGTTTGTAATTGCATTAAGCCTTACTGCAATATTTATATAGTTGCGATGATTCCGATAGGCCTATGTAGCAAAAATAATATTTACAAATAATCCGACACCAGCATGCGCATGAGCGCAGTCCAGCGCGCAGGCTAACTATAATCATAATTGACTAAGTGTACTGCTCAGTCTAGGATCGACCTCAAATAATTCAGTCAAACCAAACTATCAGAATATACATTTTACAAAGACTCAGATCAGCATGTAACTCAACAACTGCTTAACCATAAAAAAACAATGCTATGTTCTCTATAACTCGCATATCTCGAGCGATAATAAAAAAAAAGAGTAGCTTATAGACTGTAAGAAGCTTAATTCGTACGACTTGCTAAAAGTAAAGCGAATATAATGCCAAACAAAGGAAATAGTGACCAGACTACACAATTGCGCAGCTATACTAGAATTTCCTCCGTTTAACACGTATTGCAGTTAACATATTAGCTGCGAAGCAGTGAAAATGTGATAATTCTCGCGATTTCTATTCAGTGTTCACTTTTATTTTGGAACACCATTTTCAGTCCCAAATCTCGCTCAGAAATGCTAATACATGCTTAGGAAACATAAAAATTTGACTCCATAAAAGCATATATAACAACTTTAAATATAACCAATGTAAAAACAAAAAAAAAAACAAAAAAAAAAAACAATACTTTTTTTTGTTTGTGTGAACAAAGCCCATCGAAAAATGTCCTTTGCATACGTATACCTGTTTAATTGTCATAATTATTAATACAACAAAGTTCTGGTGCGCCTTTAAGGCTAATATGAGTCTGTGCCAAAGCCCAGGCTCATGTGGGCCTTACCGTTGAAAGGCGCGCGCAAAGGACAAGTTTCAAAAAGCATTGCTCACTTACCAAGCCCCAAAACATCTATGTGCCAATGCCTAATTGAACACTTCTGTCTTTCAACGGATCTTCATTTTCCTTATCTGCAGTGGAAGCTCTATTGTTCAAACGCTTAACCCTGTCCTGTGCGTGGAGAGTCGTCGATTGCGCGAGTTCTCTCTTGAGTTTCACAATTTCGCGTTGACGCTCAACGTTCTGAGCAACGAATTTGTGAACAGTTTTCTTTTCATTTTCAAGCTCATTCTTTAAGTTAGACACTTCCTGATCCTGCAGTCTCGCCGGGACGTGCACAACAGTTATGAAATAAACGGGCCATGCACGCTAGTTCAGAAACAGTCTTGTGCAGTCTCATTGGACGTGCACAGATGTTTCTGTAACAGCGACATATACCACGGCTTTAACTTTAATAATTTGAAACAATACCCAAACTCATGTAAGGTAAAATGATCATTTTTCTTCATCATAATAACTTCATGATCAATCTTCACCAAAGTATCGGACCGGGCCGGGATCATACTCACTGACCCCTTGATCTGCAATCAGACACGCATCAGTAGTTACCGACTGCGCTAAGCGGCCTGGTATAAATAAATACGTAAAGCTCACAAGAGATGGCTGCTGGTAATATTTATAAGCAGTTTGGATGTAGATCAAGTCGTAAAATGTCCTGCTTCGGATCTAAACTGCTTGAAACTAGATGAGCCGCAGTAATCTTTAGATGACATTGATGTGCAGGCTGACCTGTTTGTTGCATACAACAAAATCATGAATTTTGCGGTAACGGTCAAAGTCGTTTGAATCTTTTCTTAAATAATAATCTATGAGACTGACAGACAGTATCTACATGTAGCTGTGCCTAGTGAAAACTTAAACATGTTTAAACCAGCCTGGAAACGATTGCATCCTAGCAAAGCGACTTGGCTGGTAGAGCGTTAATCTAGGGACAGTGGCCTATATACGTCACTAGGAATACTCACCAGTCACTGGGCAAGACTTTGACACTTTATCCGCTGAAATGTACTGGTTCAAGCCGCGATGACGAGGGAAATTATCCCGACATGACTGTAAAAATTGTTGACTGTTACATGAAGAATTAGCACAAACAAATTTAAATTTGACTAATCATAGTTGTTGCTGTTTGATTTTGTTTGTGTGATTTGATTCTTTACATGTACGTCCCAGTCCTGTGTTGATCCTGTACTGAGAAAAGATCAATGCTTCTTGCTCGAGGACACAATGAAAGCTTGGACCCGCAACTCCTCGGTCTCAAGTCAAGCACTCTACCATCGAGCCACTACGCCCCTCTGCCCTTTGCTGCTTGAAGAAAATGTAATGCCCAGTTATGCCGGATAAAATTGTATACAGTATACGGGATTGCTAGTTATTTCGTTTGCTGCATGTTTATTTTTGTTGTTGTTTTTTACAGCAAATTAGGTTGACCCTGCCTCGAGCGGTAGCTCATTTGAGCCGTGTCATAAGATTGTCATCAATGTGGCATTTTTGCATGAATAGAATGCAACGAGCCAATGCAGCCACATCTTAAGCGTAAAAACTCAAAATGATGTTCGGTCAGTAACGTAAACACTCATAGAGTATTAAAGCTTCTAGCAAAGTCTCTGATCATACTGCGCGTATGCGCAGGCAGGTCTGAGCCTTTGCTGGTCGCACATACCACATTATTATTGGTCTGCACTGTTTGCGAAGGTTCCATTTTGGTACGGTATTACAAACCTACAGCCCAGTGACCTATATTAGATATAGATCACTGTACAGCCCTACAACCCTTTGTTACCTCTAACTCCTTTTATCGTGTACTTTGGCAAACAGTAAAGACCTTACATCAGGGTCTTCATTGTTTGCCTTTTAGTAGACAAAACGATTTTCAGGAATAGAAATACAAATTTCATTTGCAAATTGTTACAAATGACACCTCAATACCGTGACACAATAGACCATACCAAGTTTAGAGTATCAAGCCAGAAGGAATAGTCTATTTGTGCCTAAAGGGGTAATATCATGTAGACACAGATCTAAATACAGTTTCAGTGATGTGTATTTTAAGCGACGCTACACGATTAACCAGATGTCATTTTATTGCTCCGGGTATTGCAGACTACCTGTTTTCAAAAGCCGTACCAAATGAAAAAACACATTCCTACTTGTGTACCGCAATGCTATGTCGTCGAGAAAATATTAATCCTTTTCATTCTGGATACCAGTAAATATCTCTTTGGCAAACAGTGACGGCTCAGATGTCTCAGCCACCGACACAACCGGCATTTTCGGATAGATTTTGAACTGGTACTTAAATAAGTGGCAGTGCTCTTTTTCTGTAGCGCGCGAACGGTGCGGCGATCGGCGAGTCGTCCCCTGAGAAAACTGAATTCGATTATATGAGGACAGCAAAGGTGCAGATCAGCCTACATATTTGCATAAAATGGTTTGCAGCTATACTGTAGGTATCCATGTAAATATTTCAAATTTAATTTGGAAGTATCCTAGCTGATCAGACCAGTTTGCGCTCTATACGGTTGGAAACTCTATGACTTTTTTTACCATGGTATGGCTAAAAACCGATCGTAACACACGTCTGCTACCGGAAATCGCCGAGTCAGCGTAGTAATATTTATGAAAATGCATTGATATTTTTTTTATATCAATTTAATGTTTTGAATTTATTAAAAATCATTTAAATTAAATTGTTAACTAGTTTCTCTATATATTTAATCTTGTGGGTGGTGTAGTTGCTTTTTTATAGGAAATATAGCTAATTTTTTAGGCGGACTATCTTTTTGCTATTTCAATCCTTCGATTCCCGTCGTTTTACTATATGTTAGGTGCAAATCTGGGGTGTATTTCGCACGGAGACGTTTCCGTGATGTGAAGAAAGTTGTAACAAAATATGATGTCTGCTATAGTAATAATTAGTGCTTTAAGGGTTAGATTTTACAAAATAATATTAAACATTGGCCAGGTATCAAAATATGCTCATCAATGTACATGCTGCTTAAAATATTACTTCGAAATGTTGTTATTTTTTGCCATTATCAAAGATTTATGCTACGTTTACACTATGTCCCCGGCGACCACGGCAGTCACGATTTCGGCCACCGTGGAAGAAACAGGGTGACCGTATCACAACGTAGTGGAACGGGGTCGACAAACGTAGCTCGCCGTGGTTGCCGTGATCGCCGGGACAGATTTTTAAACAGTCAAAAAATTTGCCACGGCAGCCACGGCGGGATTGACCTACTTAAATGTGCCGTAGTAGAACGGGGCGAACGCAACAAAACGTGACGGAACGTAACAGACCTTAACACAACTTGGAGTATGTCCGTAGCTGGACGGCTTGTTACAAGACGGCAACGCAAGGTCTGCCAAGGTCTGTCAAGGTCTATCAAGTTCTGTTGCGGTCTGTCACGTTGTCCTTATTCGACCCCACAGCTCGAACCTGAACATGGAGTCTAAGAATCTCAGATAGATGCATCTGAGGAGGAAAGTAGTGGCAAGGGTAGAAATAATCATTACTGAATGGACTTAATGGGTAGTTTCATTGTATTATAGAGGAGTCATAGGTTATAATGTCACGTGGCAGAATATTGCATTTATTTCTCTGAAGATCAGTCCGATTAGACATTGATAAAATGCTGCATTGTGCGCCATTTCATTAGAATCTTCTGTGTTTTTAAAAAATACTCATAAATGAGTCACTAGAGTACAAAGGGTTAATGCTGATAGAAATGGCTGGCGTTTTTGTTTCAAGACTCATTGTACAGTTTCGAAGAGCTTTGGAGGCCTGAAATGCGTTAACATCTTCGATGCAAAGCTCTCTCGCTATAAAAGTGAGAAATATGCCAGCTGTTGTATTCGTTCTTCCGAAAACCATGCCCGCACTTTGCACCCGTCTTTAACCTTCTCGCTTGAGGATCATTCTTCTATACAGCTGCTGGTGGCCTCCTTGCTGCCACAAAGGCTAGATGTACACTCCTAGCAATTATATAAATACGAAATCGGCTTCTTTATTGCCATTACATTTAATGATGTTTTTGATCAAGGGTGCATAATATAACGATTGCAGCAGCTTTGTGGACCTCCTCTATATACCGTGGGCATATTGGGGCTCAAACACATTTTATCGACCACGTTTTATCGTAGAAAACCTTGACAGAACTTGATAGACGTAGCAGAACTTGATCGCAACGTAACAAAACTTCAGAGGTCCCAACAGAACGTGGCAGGCCGGGATGAAACGTAGAACCATCCGTGACAGACCGTAGCGCGCCGGTGAGCCTCTGTCACGGCAGACCTTGACAGACCGTGAGAAAACGTAGCGAGACTTAACAGAACTTGAACACAAAGACAAAAATGACTAAAAACACCACGGCGAGCTACGTTTCTGGCTACCGTGACTGCCGTGGCTGCCGGGAACATAGTGTAAACCTAGCATTATAAACCTTTCCTGGTAGTGTGTCAGCAGGCGATATAGTTTCCATTTGTCTTTGTGTAGAACTAGTAGACCTCAAAGTTGCCAGACTCCATGAGGAAGTGAAAAGTAATTATTTGCAGGCTAATTGAAGATTGTTTAGTGATTATTCCTACCATAGTGTAAGCTCTATTATAATAAATGCATTTGAATAAAAGTGTAAATTTTACTTTAAATCAGAATACTCTTAATAAATAAAACCATACAAAGTTTAATAACAGCCAACTCCGTTTCCTACATCAACTTTGATACTTTGTCTATGTGAGCCTGAAATGCTCTGTCGTGATGCAGAAGTACGATGACCCGCAATAAGCAAGGCGTAAAATTTACGTAAATTCCAAAGGATATAATGATATAATACAAATTTATTAGCATACAAGCAGAATACAATGCTTTGGCTATATAAAATTACAAAGCAATATGACATACATGTACATCTACTTAAGTCTGTTGTATAAAACCAAAAGCACAGTTGGATATTGTGCGACAGTCTGCATGCCTGGTTATAAACACGCCCACGGGTTATAGATATAATTCCCTGACTGCTTAATTACACGATGGTGAGCCATGCTTAAATGGGCCCCGGCGCGAGAAAACCTGTTTTCGGGGATTTGCGAACAACAAAGGCGCAGACCAGCCTGCGCATACGCGCAGTCTGAACAGCGCCTTCGTTGTTCGCTTAACGGCAAGTAAAATGTCTAGACATTCTACAAGCGAAATTTCAATGCTCTAGATTTTCTCTGTAGCTTAGCAGACTGATTTGAATATCGATTTGTTGGAAACCCGAAAGACCGGTTTTCTCGAGTCGCGGCCCAATTAATGCAAGTGCGTATGACCAGGAAATGCAATAATGACCAACTCACGACCCGTTACGAAGATACACGGTACTATGACAGCCACGTGACAACAAAAAGACAATTGAAAATTTCTTTCTAAAGTTATGGTCTAAATTCAAATAATTATGGAAGACAAATGTGTGTGGTTTAGCAGTGTGCTATCTGGAGAGACATTTTGCTTTCATCTGACTTGTTAGAAAATGTCTGATTACTGAATTATCTAGTTTGGTCACATATGTTTGCAGCAATTAAACGCTCTGGTTAAATGATAGAAGTGTTAAACTTTGGAGTAATTGTTGACAAAACAATCAATAAAAAGTAGGCGAGTATGACCAGGTGATGCCACAATAACACTGCAGATCAACCCACGGCACTGAGGAGGAAAAACAGCAATAACAAAAACAGCATTATGATTAACATGGGAAAAAGGCACCTTCTATCATTAATCAAGAGCAACAATTTGCTGCTAACAGATGTAACCAATGACTGTAATGTGCACTTTTTCTGCGAAATATCACCAATTGGGAAAACATGCATGCTACACATTTGACTTAATCCATAAAAAGCGTTCCTTTTGTTGGACAAACGAGGGATGTTCGAAAAGAATGGCTTTTTTCTATCTGGAGACCTCAAATTTCAAGTTAGCCCAAAAGTGCTCGTTTTATGCCATCGAAGAACTCTCCTTGGTTAGAAATGCAAAGCTTCATCCGATGTAAACAGTTCTTGAAGGCGTCATGGTACGCTGATTTGGGTACAGTAAACAGGTACTGTTGAATAGCAGATCCAAGTGCCTGTGAGGACTGGTATTTCCGCCCAGCAAGGAATTATTTCAATTTCGGAAACACAAAGAAATAACATGGGTCAATATCTAGGGAATATAGGAGGTTAGGTAAAAACAGTTACTTTTTCTTTCTTCAAAAACACCGTAACTATTTCAGAGGCATGAGCAGCGCCATTGCCATACTAGAAGACGGATATGTTAAAAACCAGTGACAGGGCGGCCTTTCTGATGTTTTTTCTGCTTCTCCAGTACTATGCCTTTGTAGTACTTTCCGGTGATGTTTTTGCCTTTCCACTGGCACTTTTATTGCGACTCCTTCACCAGAGAAATAAATTGCATACCAAACCTTCCTTGCACTTAAAGACCGTTTGGCAATTATTGGGCGTATGCTATGTTTAGTGGCCGAGATTTTATTGCTAACCTTTCTGACCGGCTCAAAATAATAGACCCGATTTTTATCACCTGCGACGAAATCGGCAAACTGCTTTTTGTCATAAGTTTGAAACATTTGAATCAACGTTTTGGCCACTTTAACCCGTAATCTGTTTTGTTCATAAGTCAACAGATGTGGCACCCATCTAGCAAAAATATTTCGGACTTTCAAATGCTTCTTCAAAATAAGATGAACCGTTGATAGTGAAATGCCTACTTTTCATGCAATATCTCGTACTGTAAATCTTGCATCTCCTTCAATGATTTCCTTTATTTTTGAAACGATTTCTTTACGAGCTGCAAATTTTGGCCTACCTGATTTTGGTGCATTTTTGATTGACTCTACACCAGATTAAATTTTATTTTTCCAGCGCCTAGCTGTGTCATAAGGCACACAAGAAGGTCAGTAAGTAGTAGAAAGTTCAATCATCAGCTGTTTCAAAGAACAGTCAAGTTTTGAGCGAGCTTTAATGTAACTCCTTATTTCATCTTTCTTGTCGTTGCTTCTATCAACTATTTCTATTACAGTGGTCAAAGACTGCGTGTATTAATATGGCAAATTTTGTGTCTTACATTTAGTCTAACGCGTACATTAATACACCGTTGTGTAGACCTTGAATAAACCTATATAGGTATATATTGGTTTTTATCGTGCCCCACGTGGATATCGAGATATAGGACAATTAGCAAGTCATTTCGAACATCCCTCGTATACAAAAAAGTGAAGACCAGATCAGATACTGGAGAACGTGGCGTCCAATCAGGGTCACCACCGATTGCTTACAGAATGTTCTATCAAAATGATCAGCGCCTTTGTTGTTTGTTTAACGGAAGGTATAATGTCTAGACATCCCACCAGCAAAATTTCAATGTTCTAGCCTGTCTCTGTAGCTGAGCAAACTAATTGGAATATTTAAAGAGTTCCAGGGGCTACCTTAGCATACCTTGCGCCATCAGGATAAATTTTCATGGGTGCCAAATTGTTAATAAAGACCCACTGCATGCGAAACAAAGTTGTCATAAAATAACTTGTTATGGCTATTTGAAAATGCATGGTTTCCATGGCAGTCCATAACGAATTCAAAAACGAGTGAAAATTTCGGTGTGTTCAACTCACGAAATGACATATATTTGGTATATACTGTAAAAAAGTGTTTTTTTTTAATTTTTTTTATTTTATACTTTTTAGAAGATTTACGGTTAATCAATTAACCATGATTCAAGCCGAATCACAATAATATAAAAGAAGACAAATGAGTATTTGTGACAGAATACCTGTATCAATTTATACAGATAGAACGAAATTTATTCAGCGTCATAGTGCGAGACAAGTGACGTCATAAGTAACGTCATAAATATTAGATGACGTTACGTAACATAGGCTAAATGCATTGCCTCACTCCCTGAAGCGGGAGGTGCTGAAAATGCAAAATCGAAAAAAATCAGCAAATCTGAAATATTTTGGTACCAAAAAATTCCTACCCACACTTAATGTTTTTGTTCACAACTAAGAAAGTTATATGCGTTTGCACTTTCGAAGTGAGCTGCGTTAATAGAATTGAAAAGTCAGAGGTAATCCCAAAAAGTGATATCAATCACTAGTGAAAATATAGGCTGATATCAATCACTAGTGATTGATACCATATCGTTTCACTCTGTGAAAATACCATTTTTATTTGTTTTAGATATGTATTGCTTTCACTGCTAAGTGTGAAATAAATAATAATAGTGCAGTCGGTATCCAGATTTACTTATTCAATGCATTCAAAATTGAGCTGACAACAGGTGTAAAAATTAACTTCTAAAAATAAGGTTCTATTTTGCTGTTTGACTTCCACGAAATGAACAAAATATGAACCTGTGCAATGAACAAAATATGAAACATGTACAATTAACAAAATATGAAACATGTGCAAAGTAAATATGAAATATGTGCTTACTATAAATTACAGTATTTAGCGAAACAATGATATGATTTTCTACACTAAAACTTTTTTGGTCAAAAATAGTAGTTTCAGTGACGCGCGCGTGATGACGCCAATTTGTAACAAGTTTGAATCAACCAATCGGGCGAATCACATTATTTGCTGACGCTAACGGTAAACAAATATTTCTAATGTACCCACGATACTCAAATCAGACAGGTTAGTATTTGAACAATCCAACAAAGAAAACAGCTAAATTTGACTTGAATCATGTCTTAGATTGATACATCTTTACAATCAGATAGATTGATATAAGAAGAATTAGCAAAATAATTTTACTTTGATACTCAGGTGGGTGGGGGTCAAGATAAACTGGCCTGGACAGCTTACTCCCCACCCCTGCAACTAAGCATACAGAACAATGCGACAAAGAAAACAGCTGAATTTGACTTGAATTATGTTTATAATTGGTACATCATCACATTCAGATAGTTTAAAATGAGAAAACTTAGCAAAAAAAATTTACTTTGATACTCTGGTGGGTGGGGGGCAAGATAAACTGGCCTGGACAGCTTACCCCCCACCCCTGTAACTAAGTATACGGAACAATCCGACAAAGAAATCAGCTGAATTTGACTTGAATTATGTTTTAGATTGATACATCTTCACAATCAGATAGATTAAAATAAGTAGAATTAGCAAAATAATTTTACTTTGATACCCAAGTGAGTGGGGGGCAAGATAAACTGGCCTGGACAGCTTACCCCCCACCCCTGCAACTAAGCATACAGAACAATCTGACAAAGAAAACAGCTGAATTTGACTTGAATTATGTTTATTATTGATACATCTTCACATTCAGATAGTTTAAAATAAGAATAGGCACAATACTTCTACTTTGATACTTAGGTGGGTGGGGGTCAAGATAAACTGGCCTGGACAGCTTACCCCCCACCCATGCAACTAAGCATGCAGAACAATCTGACAAAGAAAAAAGCTGAATTTGACTTGAATTATGTTTATAATTGATACATCATCACATTCAGATAGTTTAAAATGAGAAAACTTAGCAAAATACTTTTACTTTGATTCTCAGGTGGGTGGGGGTCAAGATAAACTGGCCTGGACAGCTTACCCCCCACTCCTGTAACTAAGTATACGGAACAATCCGACAAAGAAATCAGCTGAATTTGACTTGAATCATGTTTAAGATTGATACATCTTTACAATCAGATAGATTGAAATAAGTAGAATTAGCAAAATAATTTTACTTTGATACTCAGGTGGGTGGGGGTCAAGATAAATTGGCCTGGACAGCTTACCCCCCAACCCTGCAACTAAGCATACAGAACAATGCGACAAAGAAAACAGCTAAATTTGACTTGAATTATGTTTATAATTGGAACATCATCCTATTCAGATAGTTTAAAATGAGAAAACTTTGCAATATAATTTTACTTTGATACTCAGGTGGGTGGGGGTCAAGATAAACTGGCCTGGACAGCTTACCGCCCACCCCTGAAACTAAGTATACGGAACAATCCAACAAAGAAAACAGCTTAATTTGCACTTGAATTATGTTTATAATTGATACATCATCACATTCAGATAGTTTAAAATGAGAAAACTTAGCAAAATAATTTTACTTTGATACCCAAGTGGGTGGGGGGCAAGATAAACTGGCCTGGACAGCTTACCCCCCACCCCTGTAACTAAGTATACGGAACAATCCGACAAAGAAAACAGCTGAATTTCACTTGAATTAGGTTTATAATTGATACATCTTCACAATCAAATAGTTTAAAATAAGTAGAATTAGCAAAATAATTTTACTTTGATACCCAAGTGGGTGGGGGGCAAGATAAACTGGCCTAGACAGCTTACCCACACCCATGCAACTAAGCATACAGAACAATCCGACAAAGAAAACAGCTAAATTTCACTTGAATTATGTTTATAATTGATACATCTTCACATTCAAATAGTTTAAAATAAGTAGAATTAGCAAAATAATTTTACTTTGATACCCAAGTGGGTGGGGGGCAAGATAAACTGGCCTGGACAGCTTACCCCCAACCCCTGCAACTAAGCATACAGAACAATGCGACAAAGAAAACAGCTAAATTTGACTTGAATTATGTTTATAATTGGTACATCATCACATTCAGATAGTTTAAAATGAGAAAACTTAGCAAAAAAATTTTACTTTGATACTCAGGTGGGTGGGGGGCAAGATAAACTGGTTTGGACAGCTTACCCCCCACCCCTGCAACTAAGCATACAGAACAATCTGACAAAGAAAACAGCTGAATTTGACTTGAATTATGTTTATTATTGATACATCTTCACATTCAGATAGTTTAAAATAAGAAGAATAGGCACAATACTTTTACTTTGATTGATACTCAGGTGGGTGGGGGGCAAGATAAACTGGCCTGGACAGCTTACCCACACCCATGCAACTAAGCATACAGAACAATCCGACAAAGAAAACAGCTGAATTCGACTTGAATTATGTTTATAATTGATACATCATCACATTCAGATAGTTTAAATGAGAAAACTTAGCAAAATAATTTTACTTTGATACTCAGGTGGGTGAGGGTCAAGATAAACTGGCCTGGACAGCTTACCCCCCACCTCTGAAACTAAGCATACAGAACAATCTGACAAAGAAAACAGCTGAATTTGACTTGAAATATGTTTTTAATAGATACATCTTCACATTCAGATAGTTTAAAATAAGTAGAATTAGCAAAATAATTTTACTTTGATACTCAGGTGGGTGGGGGTCAAGATAAACTGGCCTGGACAGCTTACCCCCCAACCCTGCAACTAAGCATACAGAACAATGCGACAAAGAAAACAGCAAAATTTGACTTGAATTATGTTTATAATTGATACATCTTCACATTCAGATAGTTTAAAATGAGAAAACTAAGCAAAAAAAAAATTACTTTGATACTCAGGTGGGTGGGGCTCAAGACAAACTGGCCTGGACAGCATACCCCCCACCCCTGTAACTAAGTATACGGAACTATTTGACAAAGAAATCAGCTGAATTTGACTTGAATTATGTTTTTGATTGATAAATCTTCACAATCAGATAGATTAAAATAAGTAGAATTTGCAAAATAATTTTACTTTGATACCCAAGTGGGTGGGGGGCAAGATAAACTGGCCTGGACAGCTTACCCCCCACCCCTGTAACTAAGCATACAGAACAATCCGACAAAGAAAACAGCTGAATTTCACTTGAATTATGTTTATAATTGATACATCATCACATTCAGATAGTTTAAATGAGAAAACTTAGCAAAATAATTTTACTTTGATACCCAAGTGGGTGGGGGTCAAGATAAACTGGCCTGGACAGCTTACCCCCCATCCCTGTAACTAAGCATACAGAACAATCCGACAAAGAAAACGGCTGAATTTGACTTGAATTATGTTAACAATTGATACATCAGCACATTCAGATAGTTTAAAATAAGTAGTATTAGCAAAATAATTAAGCTTAAAATCACTTAATCTTGATATTTTTATTCAAGATGATGTTAAAGTTTTACCAATATTAACCCCACAGGCACCAATTTCTCACTTTAAGACTTGTATAGGACCTGAATTCATTAAAATGATACAGAAAAATAACAAAATAACATACATATATTTTTACTTGTGTTGGCGGGGGGCAAGATAAACCGGCCTGGACAGCTTGCCCCCCGGGGGTGAAGATAACCAGGGTGGGGGGCAAGATATCCCGGGACAGCTTGCCCCCCGGGGGGCAAGCTGTCCAGGGGGGCAAGATAAACTGTTACAACGGCTTAGACAATTTTGAGAACATCACCAAACCGGTGACACTTATTGAGTTGGTCTTCATGTAAACATTTCACTATTTGAAGAATGGCTAAAAATCTCGCCAAAAGCAAATTGGCGGTGTGGTATCGAGCTATCAAGCCAATCTAGCGATGGAAATTCCTCATATAACCGAAAAATACGTAAATTCGCACGTTTTCACTAGTCAACATTGGGTATCTGCAATGCTTGTTTAAATATAGGTCACGATGTTGGGATGTTCGATGATTGGCCAGATTGTTTTCGATTCGGAGCTAATCGGAACGTGTCGGGGAAACTCGGTATGAAATTGGCTATAGGTATTGAGTTAAGTACCCGTACATGCATATAATGTTGCTTTATTCACCCAATTGGGCAAAAACAGGTTTTTCTTTCATACTTCTAACTGTAAATCTTTTTCGTCAAGCAAGGACTCTATATGAAAGTATTGATAAAACATAGTAGCACCTAATTTGTCAGTATATTATGAGCGTAACCTTGCATTTTGATCTTTTATCTTGACCTTATGTATCGATAAGTTTCCTTATCACGTGGTCGAGCTTCTGACGCTATGAACGTCCCTATCTTTTTACTGAGATTCTGGAGGCTTTTCTGTCTTAGTTCAATCAATAACTAATCCCATTTTACAAAAGATGGGCAGTGCTTATTTATTCCCCAGTTCAAATATTATACAAATACTTAATAATTTCCAGTCGAGTAATCTAATAAAACAGATGAATATTTGTCTTATTTATATGAATTGACAGTCCGAATTGACAAGTGACATGGACCAGTTCAAGTTTCATAAATAGGTACTAGGAAAGTAATGTGACTTCACTAATGGCATCAAGGGATGTCTGGCCATTATCCCGGAAGTCGTTCTCCATTAAATCAACCAGCTCATGACATGTTTGATACTTATGTCATATGCTAGCATGGACGAAACTGCAGTCTGGCTAGAGTCCGTGCTGCTCGCTTCCACAGAGTATGTGGACTTACATGAAGGTTCTAGCCAATCAATAGACCTATAGCCCCACTAGATAGCTATGCATGCGCGTGTAAACTATGACTACACACTCATTTTTGATAAGTACCATCATCCCATGGGCGGGAATAAATCATACAACTGGTAAAGTGACAATCCAGTCTTTACTAGGATTGATTAGAGATGAAAGCGCTCTGATAGCATTTAAAACGACCAGCTTATCGAGAAATGCTGCGACTCTTAGCGAATTGACGCGTACAGTAAACCCTGTCTTATTGTGGCCACTCAAAAATAGACAAAACAAAGATCTTACTGGCAAATGGTAGCTTAATGACGTCGAAAGTATTCTGCAATACTTTTAACCTACATGAAGCGACAATCGGTTTCAGAAAAGTTACGTTTAATCCGTATTTATCTCCCTTTTGCCCTTTGTTTGAACATCATAAAATATGTTTATGAATAATTTAGATGAATATCCATTCATAGCCATGAAAATTATTGTAAAAATCACAGTTTGAAAATTTGACTTTTTAACTTATTACTTTTAAGCAGATTTCACGTCTTAACGGGATCCAGCAATTGGCAATTTTGAACTGCAGTAACCACAATTTTCGCAAGTAAGTTCTGTATTAAAGTGCCTTTGAACGACATGACAGTAAGAATGTATATGCCTAGTGCGAAGGGACCGCGGCACACCGTCATCATAACCGAAAACATGACAGTAAGAAAGTATGCATGTTACTACTATGACGCTGTAAAAGAGTTTTTGATGTGATATTATTAAAACTAAATCGGTTATGTGAATAGTTAATAGAAGAACAGGCAAACGTTTTCGTGAATTTGCCAGACAAATGATCATGGTTTTACGATAACCATGTCATTTTGAACTCTTGAAGACCGTTCGAAGGCAGTTCTATTGCCTTAAAATTCAGATGTATTTAAATATTCGCTTTGATCTTCAGAAATATATATATATAAAAAAGTTGATATACTTTAATTCATTATCACACTTTTTAACATAACAGTCATGTGATTACTTTAATAATCGCATTACATACCATGCCTAGATAATTAAATGGCCCTTACAAGGTCAAAAGGCTTCAAATATACCCATGGAACTTCCAACATGTGCGGATCCAGAAATTATTGTCAGAGGGGGTCCTGACAAGGGCTTTTCAGTCATCAACGTACTTCTTAGAGTGCCACCCTAGCCTCCCTCGAGAAGCAATTTGACCCAGTATTTCTAAGCAAACCTATAGCCACTTGTAATTGTTCCAGGGGAGGGGGTCTGGACCTCCTCCCCCTCTGGATCCGCTCATGTTCAACATATAGGAGTTTTTAAGTATGCTGGTGCTCTCAGCATCGGATGTAATACACATACTCACAATTTACATGTACCCCCAATCCGGTTGCTGTATAAGATCAGAGGTATGCGTATATCATTTTTCTTGCGATGTTTCACACAGAAAACGGAACAATGAAATGACATTTCAGCGCAGAATCAGTATTATACCAAAAAGAAAACATGTAATGTCAAAGGTGAGCTTTGGTTTCCTGTTCGGTAACGGGACAATGCAGGTGACGTTGAGAACTCACACAGTACAACACAGTTATTCTCTCTATAACAATTCGATTGCAGATTTGTATTTTAACCATTTGTATACTGGAAAACCCTCGGGGAGGGGGTAACTTGAAGGTAATTTTGGTACGGGTGTGCGAGCCAGTTTTTTAAACCTACCCCAATCATATACCTGGTCTTCGAAAAAAATGTCCCATTCATATAACTTGATTGAACAATAAGAAAAAGGGGGCTTATCGTATACCTGACAGCGCTGAAAAAGGGGGCTATTCGGGCCGCACATTCATACTATGTCCTATATAGGTAGTTACCTCCCCACCTAGGGGAAACCCTAAACGGGTATTTGGCAAACAGTGAAGACTCAGATGAAAGGCAGTAAAAAAGGGTCTTTAGACAATAATTGCAATTATATTTTTGAAAAGTATGACCTGATAGGTACAATGGATTATCCCATGTTAATTATACCATATCAGAAGGAATAATCCATTTGTATACAAAGGGTTAATGCTTATTGAAAGGTAATGGCTGTTGTCAATCTCTTAAATTCAAGTGCTGTAAAGGTGCAAATTTGGGGTCACATATTTTAGAAAAAAATGTCTGTGGTGCAAGTACCAATCAATTTTATAAACCAATCACGTTTCTACTGAAAGTTAAGGATAACGACGCATATTAAGGCATTTTAGCACTGCGTTTTATCACAACTCTTGCATAGAAAACAATTGCATGAAGGACGAAAAGAGAATAACCTCAATAAATCCAAACAAAACACTCAGTCAGGTAAATGTGAACAGATACGACCAAATAATGGCAGTCACAACAGGACAACTACATGTAACATAACGAATAAAAACAACATGACAACGACATGCAACATAACGAATAAACACAGCAGGACAACTACATGCAACATAACGAATAAACACAGCAGGACAACTACATGCAACATAACGAATAAACACAGCAGGACAACTGCATGTAACATGACGAATAGACACAACAGGACAACTGCATGTACCATAACGAATGGACACAACAGGACAACTGCATGTACCATAACGAATAAACACAGCAGGACAACTGCATGTAACATAACGAATAGACACAACAGGACAACTGCATGTAACATAACGAATAGACACAACAGGACAACTGCATGTAACATGACGAATAGACACAACAGGACAACTGCATGTAACATGACGAATAGACACAACAGGACAACTGCATGTAACATGACGAATAAACACAGCAGGACAACTACATGCAACATAACGAATAAACACAGCAGGACAACTACATGCAACATAACGAATAAACACAACAGGACAACTGCATGTAACATGACGAATAAACACAGCAGGACAACTGCATGTAACATGACGAATAAACACAGCAGGACAACTGCATGTAACATAACGAATGGACACAACAGGACAACTGCATGTACCATAACGAATAAACACAGCAGGACAACTGCATGCAACATAACGAATAAACACAACAGGACAACTGCATGTACCATAACGAATAAACACAGCAGGACAACTGCATGTAACATAACGAATAAACACAGCAGGACAACTGCATGTAACATGACGAATAGACACAACAGGACAACTACATGCAACATAACGAATAAACACAGCAGGACAACTGCATGTAACATAACGAATAGACACAACAGGACAACTGCATGTAACATGAAGAATAGACACAACAGGACAACTACATGCAACATAACGAATAAACACAGCAGGACAACTGCATGTAACATAACGAATAAACACAACAGGACAACTGCATGTACCATAACGAATGGACACAACAGGACAACTGCATGTACCATAACGAATAGACACAGCAGGACAACTGCAAGTACCATAACGAATAAACACAGCAGGACAACTGCATGTACCATAACGAATAAACACAGCAGGACAACTGCATGTACCATAACGAATAAACACAGCAGGACAACTGCATGTAACATAACGAATAAACACAGCAGGACAACTGCATGTAACATGACGAATAGACACAACAGGACAACTACATGCAACATAACGAATAAACACAGCAGGACAACTGCATGTAACATAGCGAATAGACACAACAGGACAACTAAATGCAACATAACGAATAAACACAGCAGGACAACTGCATGTAACATAACGAATAGACACAACAGGACAACTAAATGCAACATAACGAATAAACACAGCAGGACAACTGCATGCAACATAACGAATAAACACAGCAGGACAACTGCATGTAACATGACGAATAGACACAACAGGACAACTGCATGTACCATAACGAATAGACACAACAGGACAACGGCATGTAACATAGCGAATAGACACAACAGGACAGATACATAGACACAACAGGACAACTACATGTAACATGACGAATAGACACAACAGGACAACTGCATGTAACATAGCGGATAGACACAACAGGACAACGGCATGTACCATAACGAATAGACTCAACAGGACAACGGCATGCAACATGACGAATGGACACAACAGGACAACGGCATGTACCATAACGAATAGACACAACAGGACAACTGCATGTACCATAACGAATAGACACAACAGGACAACTGCATGTAACATGACGAATAGACACAACAGGACAACTGCATGTACCATAACGAATAGACACAACAGGACAACTGCATGTAACATGACGAATAGACACAACAGGACAACTGCATGTACCATAACGAATAGACACAACAGGACAACTGCATGTAACATGACGAATAGACACAACAGGACAACTGCATGTACCATAACGAATAGACACAACAGGACAACTGCATGTAACATAGCGGATAGACACAACAGGACAACGGCATGTACCATAACGAATAAACACAACAGGACAACTGCATGTAACATAACGAATAGACACAGCAGGACAACTGCATGTAACATGACGAATAAACACAACAGGACAACGGCATGTACCATAACGAATAAACACAACAGGACAACTGCATGTACCATAACGAATAAACACAACAGGACAACTGCATGTATTATGACGAATGGACACAACAGGACAACGGCATGTAACATAACGAATAGACACAACAGGACAACTGCATGTACCATAACGAATAGACACAGCAGGACAACTGCATGTAACATGACGAATAAACACAACAGGACAACTGCATGAACCATAACGAATAGACACAACAGGACAACTGCATGTACCATAACGAATAGACACAACAGGACAACTGCATGTAACATAGCGGATAGACACAACAGGACAACGGCATGTACCATAACGAATAGACACAGCAGGACAACTGCATGTAACATAGCGAATAGACACAACAGGACAACGGCATGCAACATGACGAATGGACACAACAGGACAACGGCATGTACCATAACGAATAGACACAACAGGACAACGGCATGTACCATAACGAATAGACACAACAGGACAACTACATGTAACATAACGAATAGACACAGCAGGACAACTGCATGTAACATAACGAATAAACACAACAGGACAACTGCATGTACCATAACGAATAGACACAACAGGACAACTGCATGTAACATAACGAATAAACACAGCAGGACAACTGCATGTAACATAGCGAATAGACACAACAGGACAACTACATGTAACATAACGAATAGACACAGCAGGACAACTGCATGTAACATAACGAATAAACACAACAGGACAACTGCATGTACCATAACGAATAGACACAACAGGACAACTGCATGTACCATAACGAATAAACACAACAGGACAACTGCATGTAATATAACGAATAGACACAACAGGACAACTGCATGTAACATAGCGAATAGACACAACAGGACAGATACATAGACACAACAGGACAACGGCATGTACCATAACGAATAGACACAACAGGACAACTGCATGTAACATAACGAATAGACACAGCAGGACAACTGCATGTAACATAACGAATAGACACAGCAGGACAACTGCATGTAACATAACGAATAGACACAGCAGGACAACTGCATGTAACATAACGAATAGACACAACAGGACAACTGCATGTACAATAACGAATAGATATAACAGGACAACGGCATGTACCATAACGAATGGACACAACAGGACAACGGCATGTACCATTACGAATAGACACAACAGGACAACTGCATGTAACATAACGAATAGACACAGCAGGACAACTGCATGTAACATAACGAATAGACACAGCAGGACAACTGCATGTAACATAACGAATAGACACAACAGGACAACTGCATGTACAATAACGAATAGATATAACAGGACAACGGCATGTACCATAACGAATGGACACAACAGGACAACGGCATGTACCATTACGAATAGACACAACAGGACAACTGCATGTACCATAACGAATAAACACAACATGACAACTGCATGTAACATAACGAATAAACACAACAGGACAACTGCATGTACAATAACGAATAGATATAACAGGACAACGGCATGTACCATAACGAATGGACACAACAGGACAACGGCATGTACCATTACGAATAGACACAACAGGACAACTGCATGTAACATAACGAATAGACACAACAGGACAACTGCATGTAACATAACGAATAGACACAGCAGGACAACTGCATGTAACATAACGAATGGACACAACAGGACAACGGCATGTAACATGACGAATAGACACAACAGGACAACTGCATGTACCATAACGAATAAACACAGCAGGACAACTACATGCAACATAACGAATAAAAACAACATGACAACTGCATGTAACATGACGAATAGACACAACAGGACAACTGCATGTACCATAACGAATGGACACAACAGGACAACTGCATGCAACATAACGAATAAACACAGCAGGACAACTGCATGTAACATGACGAATAGACACAACAGGACAACTACATGCAACATAACGAATAAACACAGCAGGACAACTGCATGTAACATAACGAATAAACACAGCAGGACAACTGCATGTAACATAACGAATAGACACAGCAGGACAACTGCATGTAACATAGCGAATAGACACAACAGGACAACTGCATGTAACATAACGAATAAACACAGCAGGACAACTGCATGTAACATGACGAATAGACACAACAGGACAACTGCATGTACCATAACGAATGGACACAACAGGACAACTGCATGTACCATAACGAATAAACACAGCAGGACAACTGCATGTAACATAACGAATAGACACAACAGGACAACTGCATGTAACATAACGAATAGACACAACAGGACAACTGCATGTAACATGACGAATAGACACAACAGGACAACTGCATGTAACATGACGAATAGACACAACAGGACAACTGCATGTAACATGACGAATAAACACAGCAGGACAACTACATGCAACATAACGAATAAACACAGCAGGACAACTACATGCAACATAACGAATAAACACAACAGGACAACTGCATGTAACATGACGAATAAACACAGCAGGACAACTGCATGTAACATGACGAATAAACACAGCAGGACAACTGCATGTAACATAACGAATGGACACAACAGGACAACTGCATGTACCATAACGAATAAACACAGCAGGACAACTGCATGCAACATAACGAATAAACACAACAGGACAACTGCATGTACCATAACGAATAAACACAGCAGGACAACTGCATGTAACATAACGAATAAACACAGCAGGACAACTGCATGTAACATGACGAATAGACACAACAGGACAACTACATGCAACATAACGAATAAACACAGCAGGACAACTGCATGTAACATAACGAATAGACACAACAGGACAACTGCATGTAACATGAAGAATAGACACAACAGGACAACTACATGCAACATAACGAATAAACACAGCAGGACAACTGCATGTAACATAACGAATAAACACAACAGGACAACTGCATGTACCATAACGAATGGACACAACAGGACAACTGCATGTACCATAACGAATAGACACAGCAGGACAACTGCAAGTACCATAACGAATAAACACAGCAGGACAACTGCATGTACCATAACGAATAAACACAGCAGGACAACTGCATGTACCATAACGAATAAACACAGCAGGACAACTGCATGTAACATAACGAATAAACACAGCAGGACAACTGCATGTAACATGACGAATAGACACAACAGGACAACTACATGCAACATAACGAATAAACACAGCAGGACAACTGCATGTAACATAGCGAATAGACACAACAGGACAACTAAATGCAACATAACGAATAAACACAGCAGGACAACTGCATGTAACATAACGAATAGACACAACAGGACAACTAAATGCAACATAACGAATAAACACAGCAGGACAACTGCATGCAACATAACGAATAAACACAGCAGGACAACTGCATGTAACATGACGAATAGACACAACAGGACAACTGCATGTACCATAACGAATAGACACAACAGGACAACGGCATGTAACATAGCGAATAGACACAACAGGACAGATACATAGACACAACAGGACAACTACATGTAACATGACGAATAGACACAACAGGACAACTGCATGTAACATAGCGGATAGACACAACAGGACAACGGCATGTACCATAACGAATAGACTCAACAGGACAACGGCATGCAACATGACGAATGGACACAACAGGACAACGGCATGTACCATAACGAATAGACACAACAGGACAACTGCATGTACCATAACGAATAGACACAACAGGACAACTGCATGTAACATGACGAATAGACACAACAGGACAACTGCATGTACCATAACGAATAGACACAATAGGACAACTGCATGTAACATGACGAATAGACACAACAGGACAACTGCATGTACCATAACGAATAGACACAACAGGACAACTGCATGTAACATGACGAATAGACACAACAGGACAACTGCATGTACCATAACGAATAGACACAACAGGACAACTGCATGTAACATAGCGGATAGACACAACAGGACAACGGCATGTACCATAACGAATAAACACAACAGGACAACTGCATGTAACATAACGAATAGACACAGCAGGACAACTGCATGTAACATGACGAATAAACACAACAGGACAACGGCATGTACCATAACGAATAAACACAACAGGACAACTGCATGTACCATAACGAATAAACACAACAGGACAACTGCATGTAACATGACGAATGGACACAACAGGACAACGGCATGTAACATAACGAATAGACACAACAGGACAACTGCATGTACCATAACGAATAGACACAGCAGGACAACTGCATGTAACATGACGAATAAACACAACAGGACAACTGCATGTACCATAACGAATAGACACAACAGGACAACTGCATGTACCATAACGAATAGACACAACAGGACAACTGCATGTAACATAGCGGATAGACACAACAGGACAACGGCATGTACCATAACGAATAGACACAGCAGGACAACTGCATGTAACATAGCGAATAGACACAACAGGACAACGGCATGCAACATGACGAATGGACACAACAGGACAACGGCATGTACCATAACGAATAGACACAACAGGACAACGGCATGTACCATAACGAATAGACACAACAGGACAACTACATGTAACATAACGAATAGACACAGCAGGACAACTGCATGTAACATAACGAATAAACACAACAGGACAACTGCATGTACCATAACGAATAGACACAACAGGACAACTGCATGTAACATAACGAATAAACACAGCAGGACAACTGCATGTAACATAGCGAATAGACACAACAGGACAACTACATGTAACATAACGAATAGACACAGCAGGACAACTGCATGTAACATAACGAATAAACACAACAGGACAACTGCATGTACCATAACGAATAGACACAACAGGACAACTGCATGTACCATAACGAATAAACACAACAGGACAACTGCATGTAATATAACGAATAGACACAACAGGACAACTGCATGTAACATAGCGAATAGACACAACAGGACAGATACATAGACACAACAGGACAACGGCATGTACCATAACGAATAGACACAACAGGACAACTGCATGTAACATAACGAATAGACACAGCAGGACAACTGCATGTAACATAACGAATAAAAACAACATGACAACTGCATGTAACATAACGAATAGACACAACAGGACAACTGCATGTACAATAACGAATAGATATAACAGGACAACGGCATGTACCATAACGAATGGACACAACAGGACAACGGCATGTACCATTACGAATAGACACAACAGGACAACTGCATGTAACATAACGAATAGACACAGCAGGACAACTGCATGTAACATAACGAATAGACACAGCAGGACAACTGCATGTAACATAACGAATAGACACAACAGGACAACTGCATGTACAATAACGAATAGATATAACAGGACAACGGCATGTACCATAACGAATGGACACAACAGGACAACGGCATGTACCATTACGAATAGACACAACAGGACAACTGCATGTACCATAACGAATAAACACAACATGACAACTGCATGTAACATAACGAATAAACACAACAGGACAACTGCATGTACAATAACGAATAGATATAACAGGACAACGGCATGTACCATAACGAATGGACACAACAGGACAACGGCATGTACCATTACGAATAGACACAACAGGACAACTGCATGTAACATAACGAATAGACACAACAGGACAACTGCATGTAACATAACGAATAGACACAGCAGGACAACTGCATGTAACATAACGAATGGACACAACAGGACAACGGCATGTAACATGACGAATAGACACAACAGGACAACTGCATGTACCATAACGAATAAACACAGCAGGACAACTACATGCAACATAACGAATAGACACAGCAGGACAACTGCATGTAACATAACGAATAGACACAACAGGACAACTGCATGTAACATAACGAATGGACACAACAGGACAACTGCATGCAACATAACGAATAAACACAGCAGGACAACTGCATGTAACATGACGAATAGACACAACAGGACAACTACATGCAACATAACGAATAAACACAGCAGGACAACTGCATGTAACATAACGAATAAACACAGCAGGACAACTGCATGTAACATAACGAATAGACACAGCAGGACAACTGCATGTAACATAGCGAATAGACACAACAGGACAACTGCATGTAACATAACGAATAAACACAGCAGGACAACTGCATGTAACATGACGAATAGACACAACAGGACAACTACATGCAACATAACGAATAAACACAGCAGGACAACTGCATGTAACATAACGAATAGACACAGCAGGACAACTGCATGTAACATAGCGAATAGACACAACAGGACAACTACATGCAACATAACGAATAGACACAACAGGACAACTGCATGTACCATAACGAATAGACACAACAGGACAACTAAATGCAACATAACGAATAAACACAGCAGGACAACTGCATGTAACATAACGAATAGACACAACAGGACAACTGCATGTAACATGACGAATAGACACAACAGGACAACTACATGCAACATAACGAATAAACACAGCAGGACAACTGCATGTAACATAACGAATAGACACAACAGGACAACTGCATGTAACATGAAGAATAGACACAACAGGACAACTGCATGCAACATAACGAATAGACACAACAATACAGCTACATAGACACAACAGGACAACTGCATGTACCATAACGAATAAACACAACAGGACAACTGCATGTACCATAACGAATAAACACAACAGGACAACTGCATGTAACATAACGAATAGACACAACAGGACAACTGCATGTAACATGACGAATGGACACAATAGGACAGATACATAGATACAACAGGACAACGGCATGTACCATAACGAATAAACACAGCAGGACAACTGCATGTAACATAACGAATAGACACAACAGGACAACGGCATGCAACATGACGAATGGACACAACAGGACAGATACATAGACACAACAGGACAACGGCATGTACCATAACGAATAAACACAACAGGACAACTGCATGTAACATAACGAATAGACACAGCAGGACAACTGCATGTAACATAACGAATAAACACAACAGGACAACTGCATGTAACATAACGAATAGACACAACAGGACAACTGCATGTAACATAGCGAATAGACACAACAGGACAACTGCATGTAACATAACGAAAAGACACAACAGGACAACTGCATGTAACATAACGAATAGACACAGCAGGACAACTGCATGTAACATAACGAATAAACACAGCAGGACAACTGCATGTAACATAACGAATAGACACAACAGGACAACTGCATGTAACATAACGAAAAGACACAACAGGACAACTGCATGTAACATAACGAATAAACACAGCAGGACAACTGCATGTAACATAACGAATAGACACAACAGGACAACTGCATGTAACATAACGAATAGACACAACAGGACAACGGCATGCAACATGACGAATAAACACAACAGGACAACTGCATGTAACATAACGAATAGACACAACAGGACAACTACACGTAACATAACGAATAGACACAACAGGACAACTGCATGTAACATAGCGGATAGACACAACAGGACAACTGCATGTAACATGACGAATAGACACAACAGGACAACTGCATGTAACATGACGAATAGACACAACAGGACAACTGCATGTACCATAACGAATAGACACAACAGGACAACTGCATGTACCATAACGAAAAGACACAACAGGACAACTGCATGTAACATGACGAATGGACACAACAGGACAACGGCATGTACCATAACGAATAAACACAACAGGACAACTGCATGTAACATAACGAATAAACACAACAGGACAACTGCATGTAACATGACGAATAGACACAGCAGGACAACTGCATGTAACATGACGAATAGACACAACAGGACAACTGCATGTAACATGACGAATAGACACAGCAGGACAACTGCATGTAACATAACGAATAAACACAACAGGACAACTGCATGTAACATGACGAATAGACACAGCAGGACAACTGCATGTAACATGACGAATAGACACAACAGGACAACTGCATGTAACATGACGAATAGACACAGCAGGACAACTGCATGTAACATAACGAATAAACACAGCAGGACAACTGCATGTAACATAACGAATAAACACAACAGAACAACTGCATGTAACATAACGAATAAACACAACAGGACAACTGCATGTAACATAACGAATAAACACAGCAGGACAACTGCATGTACCATAACGAATAAACACAACAGAACAACTGCATGTAACATAACGAATAAACACAACAGGACAACTGCATGTAACATAACGAATAAACACAGCAGGACAACTGCATGTACCATAACGAATAAACACAACAGGACAACTGCATGTAACATAACGAATAGACACAACAGGACAACTGCATGTAACATAGCGAATAGACACAACAGGACAACTGCATGTAACATAACGAAAAGACACAACAGGACAACTGCATGTAACATAACGAATAAACACAGCAGGACAACTGCAGGTAACATAGCGAATAGACACAACAGGACAACTGCATGTAACATAGCGAATAGACACAACAGGACAGATACATAGACACAACAGGACAACGGCATGTAACATAACGAATAGACACAACAGGACAACTGCATGTAACATAACGAATAGACACAGCAGGACAACTGCATGTAACATAACGAATAAACACAACAGGACAACTGCATGTAACATAACGAATAGACACAACAGGACAACTGCATGTACAATAACGAATAGATATAACAGGACAACGGCATGTACCATAACGAATGGACACAACAGGACAACGGCATGTACCATTACGAATAGACACAACAGGACAACTGCATGTACCATAACGAATAAACACAACATGACAACTGCATGTAACATAACGAATAAACACAACAGGACAACTGCATGTACAATAACGAATAGATATAACAGGACAACGGCATGTACCATAACGAATGGACACAACAGGACAACGGCATGTACCATTACGAATAGACACAACAGGACAACTGCATGTAACATAACGAATAGACACAACAGGACAACGGCATGTAACATGACGAATAGACACAACAGGACAACTGCATGTACCATAACGAATAAACACAGCAGGACAACTACATGCAACATAACGAATAAAAACAACATGACAACTGCATGTAACATGACGAATAGACACAACAGGACAACTGCATGTAACATGACGAATAGACACAACAGGACAACTGCATGTAACATGACGAATAGACACAACAGGACAACTGCATGTAACATGACGAATAGACACAACAGGACAACTGCATGTAACATTACGAATAAACACAGCAGGACAACGGCATGCAACATAACGAATAAAAACAACAGGACTACTACATGCAACATAACGAATAAACACAGCAGGACAACTGCATGTAACATAACGAATAAACACAACAGGACTACTACATGAAACATAGCGAATAAAAACAACAGGACTACTACATGCAACATAACGAATAAAAACAACAGGACTACTACATGCAACATAACGAATAAACACAGCAGGACTACTACATGTAACATAACAAATAAACACAGCAGGACAACTACATGCAACATAACAAATAAACACAGCAGGACAACTACATGTAACATAACGAAAAAAAAAAACAGGACAACGGCATGCAACATAACGAATAAACACAACAAGACAACTACATGCAACATAACGAATAAACACAGCAGGACAACTACATGCAACATAACGAATAAACACAGCAGGACAACTACATGCAACATAACGAATAAAAACAACAGGACTACTACATGCAACATAGCGAATAAAAACAACAGGACTACCACATGCAACATAGCGAATAAACACAGCAGGACAACTACATGTAACATAACGAATAAAAACAACAGGACTACTACATGCAACATAACGAATAAAAACAACAGGACTACTACATGCAACATAACGAATAAAAACAACAGGACAACTACATGCAACATAACGAATAAAAACAACAGGACTACTACATGCAACATAACGAATAAAAACAACAGGACTACTACATGCAACATAACGAATAAAAACAACAGGACTACTACATGCAACATAGCGAATAAAAACATCAGGACTACCACATGCAACATAGCGAATAAACACAGCAGGACAACTACATGTAACATAACGAATAAAAACAACAGGACTACTACATGCAACATAACGAATAAAAACAACAGGACTACTACATGCAACATAACGAATAAAAACAACAGGACAACTACATGCAACATAACAAATAAAAACAACAGGACTACTACATGCAACATAGCGAAAAAAAAAACAGGACTACCACATGCAACATAGCGAATAAACACAGCAGGACAACTACATGTAACATAACGAGTAAAAACAACAGGACTACTACATGCAACATAGCGAAGAGACACAGCAGGACAACTACGTGTAACATAACGAATAAAAACAACAGGACTACTACATGCAACATAACGAATAAACACAACAGGACAACTACATGCAACATAACGAATAAAAACAACAGGACTACTACATGCAACATAACGAATAAACACAGCAGCACTACTTCATGCAACATAACGAATAAACACAACAGGACAACGGCATGCAACATAACGAATAAAAACAACAGGACTACTACATGCAACATAACGAATAGACACAGCAGGACTACTACACTACATAAAAACATCAGGACAACTGCATGTATCCTAACGAATAGACACAACACAACAACTACATGTGACATAACGAATAGACTTAACAGGACAACTGCATGTAGCACTGTAACATGCAGTTGTCCTGTTAAAGTAAGTAAGGGTGCAAAGATCAGTAATCGATACAATCAAGTACCAAACCTGACCCAGGATACCAATGAGAAAGTGACAAACTCAAAATTAGACACCACAAACGAGAGCCAAGAGGTCAGCCCTTTCCCAGCAATTGACCACAAGGCACATACAAACAGACGCACACAAAGGCATAGCAAACACAAGACAGAAAAAAACATAAAAAATCCACAAAAATAGTAACGCCTTGCAACGGTCAGTAAAATATTGTACTGGAGGGCTTAAGTCAGTTTCACGGCGCGCCAATTTCACCCTTAATTCAGATATGGATCAAGATACAAAGATCTTTAAGATACATTATACAATTCATGCATTCTTTTGAGGTTAACATCAGGATTTGTCATCCCGAGAACAGTGGTGTTCACCGAGGCAAAGCCGAGGTGAACATCACTTTCGAGGGTTGACAAATCCTGGTATTAACTGAAAAAGAATGCGCCAATTGTTTTGTTATATAACGCTATCTCTCTTTTACTAGTTTTATTTAAAGTAGTTTCATATTTATAAATTTACTCAAGTCAGATGTTCCTAGTGCGCTTTAACCAACAATACTTATGGGATAAGCAAAACACTGCGACAGTGACTTCTACGCAGATGATGCGACGGTCCAAACACATGGAAGTGCGCCAAATGTCATAGAGTCCAAGTTACAGCAAGATGGCAATAATAAAAAAGCTTGTGTTTAAACACAATAAAATGGAAATAAATTATAATAAAACTACATGTATGATCGTAGGAATACAACACAGAACAAAAAAGACATTCTACCTTTAAACATTTGCATTGATGGCAACAAAATTATTGATTAAAACAGAAATTACTTGGTATCTACATTGACGAAAATCTTCGCTGGACAGATCATATTGACCACCTTTGCGCCAATATCTCATCCTAAATTTTACTATTGAGGCAACTTTCCACATATATCCACATATATCCCAACTGAAGCCCAAAAAATGTTCTATCAAGGGTTTATTTTACCGTTGATTGACTATGGATCAAGTACCTGGGGTACCACGACAAAAAGTAACTTAGAAAGACTATCAAGACTTCAAAAACGAGCAGCTCGAATCATTTTAAACGCACCCTACGATACAGCCTCTTCTGATATGTTCAACGCTTTAGGATGGCCAACCATAGAAAAACGACATAGCAATAATAAGGCTGTGCTTACATATAAGGCGCTTAATAATCTCACGCCTTTATATATATCTGAACTGCTAATTCCTATGTCAGAAACTCATAACCGGACGTAAAAGTTCAACTTTAAACGGCTTTTTAGCGGTACCCAGATCGAAAACAGCAATATTTGATGGCTCTTTCTCATGTACTGCACCACGATTGTGGAATCAGCTACCTGAGGCTACCAAAAAAGCATCTTCTTTAAGTTGTTTTAAGACGCAAGTCAAACAGTTTATGTTTAATGAATGATTTTAACTTTTATTATGGAGTTTTAAATCATTTTCATAAATTTTAATGATCATTTATCAGCTTTTATGTCTATGTTTACATTGTATTCACATGACCAAATGCTGCCAAATGTTTTATACGCTCGTTTATTCTTGACATATTCTATGTTTTTTATCATATGTTTAACTTGTGTATATATGTAAATATGCTTTAGAGGGACGCATGGTAGACAAGCGTTGATCGCTATTTAAATAAAGATAAATAAAATATTTACATTTTAACCCACATATGCCTAGCGTCCTTTTTCTGGGACATAGGCAAATAGTGCAGACCCAGATCAGACGCCGCAGCCTAACACGGTGTCTGATCAGAGTCTCCACTGCTTGCATAATTTTCTATTAAAATTTGAATAAAAATGAAAAATACCACCTAGCATCCCTTAAAACAGAATTAAGGGACTGTTTCAATTGATAACGGTTGGAAATTCCATTTGCCATATATGAGTTAAATGCTGTTCTCATACAATGAACAAATTCTGAATTCAACACATTTTGCCTGTGAAATATACATAAGAAACCAGTCAGTGTTTCAATGTCTATTTTTAGCTCTCTGTTAGAACTGACAAAAACAATGTCACCTGGGCTAGATTTAGTTCAATCTATTTTAGCTCTCTGTCAGCATGACAACTAGTGTTAAGCTGTCTTTAGCTCATCACTGTTTGACATCATGATCTGTCACACCTAGTGCAAGCTAGTTTCAGCCAATCAGAGCAGGTCTTTTATAGGAGTCATATAACACAGATATTTTAAGTCTATTCGTTATGTTACATGTAGTTGTCCTGGTAAGCCTATTCGTTATGTTACATGTAGTTGTCCTGTTAAGTCTATTCGTAATCATCCCCCGACGAAGTCGGAGGGATATACATGTAGTTTTGGCGTCGGCCGTGCGTCAGTCCATCTATTCCGTCTGTCCGATCACACTTTTTGTCTGTCCAGAACCATATCTCAGTACCTAATGGTCAGATTTGATTCATTCTTGGTACAAATGATAAGTACTATAGACTCTCGATATCATATAAGTTTGGTCAAAATCGACCCCATAACACTTGAGTTATTGCCCTTGTTTTAGTATAGGCAATATACTATAAGTTTATATTATGCCCACAGACGCACCTCGACCCAGGGGATGGGGTCAAAAGGTCAAACTATATCGTTTTCTGAAAGTAGTCATTTTGCATATCAAATTAAAGGGAATTGAGCACAAAGCACCATGAAAGCAAAGATGCTGTCATTACACACACCAACGACCCCTGGGGTGGGGTCAAAAGGTCATTTTATTTTTCTTTTCTAAAAGTGATCATGTTGCATATCAAATTAAAGTTGAAGAAGTGTAGACCTACATGCAAGGTAACAATTTGATTTTACACACACCCTTGATCTCTGGGGTTGGGTTTAAAGGTCAGATATTGAAATTGTGCAGATGTAAGTATATTTTTATTAAACTAAGCACTAAAATATACTGACAGGTGTTTGTTATGATCTGAATAATACTGAAGGTGAACTAAGGGTTAGATAAATGGGATTTATGTTTTGTGATTTACATGTTTCTCTCAAAAAACCCTTCGTCGGGGGATATAAATTCTTCGAATTTGTCTTGTTTAACATGCAGTTGTCTCGTTAAGTCTATTCGTTATAGACACATTAGGACAATCACATAGACACAACAGGACAACTGTATGTAGCATCACGAGTCGCATATACAAGGAAGAATAGTTCTTTTAATGTATTGCACAAGTTCAAATGTAACCACGCAACGTTTCATTTCAATGAAACATCCAAGGATAAGCTGTCAGCATAAAATTGGCAGTCTATTATTGTCATGAAGGTACACGCCAAAGCTAACTACTTGAAAGTTTGTTCATTACACTGAAATACTACATGTATAATGGTAGATGAGAAGTTTTTAAACAAGGTTTATGGTGTAAAATATTGAAAAAAGCATATGTTGGAGGTGCACATTGTTATGGCCTCACAGAGATTATTCTAATGTTCACAAACAACATATGCTTCTAAAAAAAAGAAAACCTATTTTGAAATTTACACTTTTATCATACCATCACTTCTCGCACACACTTTTAAAGGCAGGTATGTGATAAGTACGAGAATCTCACTATTTTATGAGCCGTGTCGGAAGAAATCCTGTTTTTTCGCGATTTCCGACTGACCAACCTGTTGTTGTCTAGAATATTGACATTTGGCATGAAGCAAGTTTAAATATTACACTTTCCAGTAGGAGGTAAATAAGGCTGATGATCAGGCGCAGACTGGTATTCACTTTTTTGTTCGCATAAACATTCAGGGTGTCTCGCGACAGGGTTCAATTATAATCCTATACCGCACTGTGTATATGTATGTGAATGTTTTGGCATATACACGCACCCTCAGACAGGTCAGCAACATTGAAAGCAAGTGAAATATGTAATGCAATTCCGTATTAAGTAATAGTTATACAATGGGTTGTCCGCCTGTACATGGAGATAATCCACGAGCTTTAGCGAGTGGATTATCTTACGTACAGGTGGACAAACATGGTATAACTATTTTATACCACCTATATCAGTGTAGACCTTGCACATCACAAGATATTTCGTGCTTAAGTTGGTAAGAGTGGTTTAAACCACGCAATCTGCCACAAACTTAATCAAAATCGGATGTAAAGTAAGAAAGTTATAGCAATATAAAAATAAAATTTATGACTTCTTACAATCCCATGAAGGCCGTCATATTAAGTAAAATTTGAAAAGCTAATAGATTCCCCAATTTAAATTTAAAATCAATTATTTTCAACACACGAATTAATAAAGATGTAAATATTATTTAAATACATGTACATAGATATTGTTTAATATGCAGTATTTAATTAGGGCTATGTGATGTCACGCAACCTAAAAGGCTGCTCTCAATAACCTACGTTCTCATATGTACCGTATTTAACTTTCAATTTTGATAGGGTCTGGTGCAGATTGCATATTTTAAGAATGGCTTGATGGTCAGGTTCACGTGCTTTAAATGTTGCTGTACCATTTACTATACAGCTTGAGTTACATTTGTACGGAGATGTATCAATGATGTAGGTTTATTTTGTATTTTAATGGTCTGTTTCTTTTTTTATTGTAGTGAGTGTCAGAATTGACATTTCCAACGAAGATATGACTCTAAATACAGTACAACCTGTGTAAAACGGCCACTCAAAAATAGACAAAAAAGGATCTTATGACATGAAGGTCGAAAGTATTGCAGAATGCTCCCTGTTCCCTTAAGCGATAAGTGGTCTTGAAAACCAATTTTCGGTCCTTCTTGAGAGTGGCCGTTTACACAGTCTTTACAGTACTCATCAGAAGCGTGACACTTTGTCAGAATGGAGGACATAGAAGAATCAGAGAAGGTTGCAGTTCATGTGTGTAACACTACACTGGTTGACACTAACTGTACAGTGTACGAGGAAACTGAAATTACCGAGGGACCAGGTCCAGAAAATGTTATTGTTCCTGTGGTCCTGGGAGTTGCATTTATTATTGGTGTGTCAGGAAATACTTTTCTTCTCTGGTTCATTGTTCGTGTAAAGAGAAGGCGATACTCTCATCTATTACTCATCGCAAATCTCGCCGCTAGTGACCTATTGATGCTTGTGATAGGTATGCCATTCGTGAGTACTATCTATACATTTGAAGACTGGCCCTATGGATTATATGTTTGTAAATTGAGTGAGTTTGCACAAACACTATCAGCCGCAGCTGCTATTCTGAGCCTTACAGCGCTAAGTGCTGATCGTTATTTTATAGTATCAAGGCGAGGAGCATCTTCAGGTTGCAAGCCATCTATTGTCGTGATATCAGTAATCTGGGCAACGTCATTATTGTTCGCATTACCTGACCTTATCTCGTCCACAATCTTGACATTTGGGTCCTTGGAGTTTTGCGTCGTGTATCCAGAATCTTTGGGGACAGTGTATGCAAATATCCACGTTATTATGAAATTTATCTATCTATTTGTATTACCAACACTGACAATAGTTATGTTTTACATACTGATTGCTTTTAAATTGGTTACACAAAACGACTTTCTCCCAGCTTCTGGTGCAAAACTCTTGAGAACGAATGAACCTTCAAGAACTAGAATCTCACAACACGGCATAACGAGAACTGTAGTATCCATGGCAATATTGGGGCTCGTGGCTGTATTCATTTTAACATGGCTTCCTCGTTACGTATATCTAATGTGGTATCATTTTGATTCGTCTGAATTCAACGAATTTTGGCATGCATTCAAAATAGTGTCATTCTGTTTGATGTTTATGAATGCAGTCCTGAATCCGTTTATTTACTGTGCTATCGATAGATCATTTAGGCGCCGATTACTCAGATTCCTATCGTGCAAGACAGAAAGCGCTCATGAAACAAGTAAGACAGACTCAGACCTGGATGATCATCAGCAAATTACCTTGACTGTTCTGACCAAA
This sequence comes from Loripinus fragilis, assembly GCA_964019695.1. NCBI lineage: Eukaryota > Metazoa > Mollusca > Bivalvia > Lucinida > Lucinidae > Loripinus > Loripinus fragilis. The sequence goes on from OZ026517.1 coordinate 78,767,253, forward strand.
CAGTTGGAGAGCTCAGAACATATACCATGATATTGTTCCATCATTTCCATGTACTTATATGAGCAACCCCGCCAGGTATATGACGTCAAAACAACGTCGATGCTACGCATGACGCCGCATGGGGGTTGATACGACGTTTTATCAGCCACCCCTAATATTAACTGAATTGTTTCAACATAACCTAATAAACGTTTCCTATCTCACGGCATGTTACCTTTATCAGGTCATGATGACGTTGCACTTTTTGAATGACGTCGCTAATGGCGCTGAATCTACACAAAAATAAAAAAAATACGTCATAATCGCTAGTTTAAAGAGTGTTCAACAATGGGTAAACTGATAAATAGAATACCAGGTTCGCGTCTTTTAATATCAAGTTTACCAGGCTCGGCTTTGAGAACGCATGTTGAATCGCTCGGCAAGCCTCGCGATGTCAACATGCGTTCTCAAAGCCTTGCCTGGTAAACTTGATGTCAAAAGACACTCACCTAGTATTCTCTATGTATATGTAAGTTGTTCCAATGGGAAGGATTTAGTATTAAAGAATTTGTTTATTTTCAATATTTGAAAATTATGATACTGAAAGTATGTAATGAGGGTCAGCGTCACCCTGTTTTGTTGAATGCTGCATTAAATGCATGCTGACTTTTATTATATTGGTATAGGATGTGGTTGTTTTCTCTCTACTTAAAATATCGTTCTTGCATTTCGTTTGGGTAAGGACAGATGTAAGTGGACTAGCCAATCTCTGCCAGTTTCAAACACTGTTCAGTGTATGGATGTGCTCAACCACAACTGTAGCTGAATATATATTTTAGATGACATTGTCTATTTTATTATGTTTTCTCTTGGCAGAGGTGGAGCGTGTTGCATCTGGTAGATGTTCTTCTCTCAGTCAGTTGGATAATTGTTTTTAAGTTGTCTTATTTTTCATGTACATATATTTGTAATGTTCTCTCATGTTTTCATGTATGTATTGATTGCAAAATACTCTTCTATGTGGAGGAAATAAAGAATATCTATCTATCTTTATAAAGCACCCATTATAGGTAAACAATATTGACCAGGCACTCATTAATCTTCAACAACATGCGTTCGGAGTGTATTAGCTATTTAAATTGATAACTATGAAACAAGTACCTTTCCGCAAGTAGAGTTTACACTGCTTTGCCAATAGCGAAGTGGAAAGACAGTTAGCTCATGCTCGGGATTATGAGGGCTCGATCCTAGCTAGATATGGTTAAATTCTATGTAAAATGAATGTATATTTTAAAGCTATAATATTGTGTTTTTTATTTGATGACTTATAATATACAGTTCCCTCTATTTCAGGGGCTGTATGTGTTGTACCGCCGATTAATACTGCCGTCGACGGAATCATTTGGTACTTATCGCATATGTACATGTGTGCAACTGTATATAACGCACATAATGGCAAGCTAGCGGTCAAACGTTTTTGTCTGAGCCTTCATCTACGTATATTCTGAGAATATATGATAAGTATCGAAACCTCGCTCCCTAGCCAATATATTGATTTACACGTATAGGTGATCAAAAATCTTTGAGACATGACCGTATTTACAATACTGAAAGTACAGATCTAGAAGTAGGGGGTTCAGGAGAGGCCGCGGGTCAGGTGTGGTACTGGATTGTATCGTTTTCTGATCTTTGCCTCCTTTCTTACTTACAGCCTCACCGGTGTCACTGTGTTGTGCCCTTGAGCAAGACACATTTTCCTTGCTTAGTACTGGTTAAACCCTGGAAGACCTGTCCTGACATAACTGAAAAATTGTTGACTGAGGTGTAAAAATCCATTCACACCAAAAAACAAAAAAGTCCACCCTGACTGGCTCTTTTAAGCGTTAGGCATCAACCTTTTGAAATAGAATGATCCAAAGAACATTACTCCAAGGCCGTGGCACATCAACACATACACTTATCAAACTTTCTGATTTGTCACTTTTTAAACTCATTATATCTGACCAAGCGCTAAAATTATTGAACTGAATTTTTGCCTAAATATGTGCTGCTTAATGGGCAAAATATTAATGGTCTTTCAGAAAAGTTGTCCGTCAATTCACAGCTTTTTGATTAAAAATGCAAAAATATGCTTTTTAGATCAAATTTAAGTGCAGTTGGTAATAAACCGGGCTTGTCGAAATCAAGAAACACCAAACACTTGAAATTTTGACTCAATGGGAGTTTAAGGCATTTTTCTTTAAAAAAATCACATTTTGTGATTTTATAACTTAATCAGTAACTCGTGCTAAAATTGTTGAATGCATTTTATTTTATGTGAACAAGATAGGCCAAACAGAATAGAAAACGATTCGTCCATTTTGTGAAGAAAAAACATTTCACTGCTGCTGTGCACTTCTAGTTTTGATGCAAAATTTTAAAAATCATTTTGACAACAACTAGCATTTTTTCCCAATTTCAAAACTAGATAGTGACGACGAGTGGTAATGAATAATCTGAGAAAATGTCAATGCCGTGTCGCAGATAATAAGGCGTACAGAACAGTGCGAACTTCCTAATATATAAACTGCATGCATAAAGCTGAATTGCTATGATTAAGCTACTGACAGTGTTTGTTTTCATGCTATTACGTAACAGAAACGAGAGAAGTCCGAATGAAGCAAATCATTTGAAGCATGTTCGTCTTAAATCTCAGCAGCCAGTAACATCTTAAAGCAAACAAAATACAAAAGGATAACGTCTCTTTGAGATATTACATTATGTAGAAAAAAATGACTTTTTAAAATGAGAGTACATTTACTCTAGCATCGTCTGTGCAAGAAGTACCAGTACTTTTTAAATGAAATGACCAGCAGAATCTTGGTAAAGACTTGGTTTATTTAAAAAAGTATGAATTTGTTTAACCGAATCTTACTTTCAAAACTAGCGTAAAAATGTAAGCTGACCAATTAGAAATTTTGCTGAGTGTGTGTGTTTATTTACAGAACAAGCCATTAGCTAATTACAAGCAAAATTATTTAAGAGCAAAAGAAAAAAAAAGAAGTTGTAAACTATTTATTATGTCGTGAGATTCGATCTCCCCATTTACACCTCAATAGCTGTACACTCTGACCACAATGCTAATTAGGACAGTGATGGACAGCTGATTAGAACATGTTTCATTCTGAAACCAATTCTTTTTCATAATTATCGGAAATCTAAAATTAGAATAACGGATTTATACGAGTTCATACGGCATATGCATGAGTGCCAATTTAATTCTGTTTACCTATACCTGGATAAATTTATATTTTTAGTTTAAAACGATTATGCCAATCGTTCTAAACTAAAAATATAAATATTAACTATCCTTTAACGGACAGTAATTCTGCGCGTGATGTTTATGTTTTGTACAGTGTATCAATCAAATCCGCTTACATTTCTATTTATGTGAGCATATGGTGGTTTCAGCTAATCTAAAGGCGTTTACTTAACTGTGATCAAGACAGTCTACACGTTTGTTTGTGGCATGTACACACTGGTAAATTTATATCCGTGCTCGATAGAAGTAGGGTGACGAAACAGATTTACAGTTAGAAGTATGAATGAAAACCCTATATTTGCCCAATCAAGTGAACAAAGTACTGTAACGTGACCAACTACATGTACGTAACTGTACTCTTATCAAGCACGGACTCTACTTCGCTTTGCTTTACATGTACGCGTATTGCTGGTATGTGGTAAGTATTTTCATCTTTGTTGGTGTTAATACTACATAGAAAAACATGCCGTATGCCAAATGATCCAATTTATGTTTAAGTATTTGGCATGTAAATGATGATTTATGAAAAGCATTTAGGATTAGATTCGGAGGGTACATTTTGTATGTCATTTTTTTTTATTTCTTGTAAATTACCGAATTTTCAGTGATATAATTTGGATCTAAGGTACATCTCTCTCACTTTATCAATGCACAAGTCTTCCTCTGGACTCATAGCACCGGACAGTTGTAATAAGTGGAAAGTGAAACTTGTTTTATGAGAAAAATATGGAAAAATAAAAAAAAAAACTGACATACGGAGTCAGCTGTCAGATATTGACGTTCCAGTCGAGTCTGCTTTTTGGGACTGCCATTGATATAATACAGCATACTGTCGATGGAATTCGACCATGGATATCGAGTCTGAGCGACCAAGTCAAATATGTTCTATAAAGGGTATCAAGTTGCTTGTCAATAAAAATGATTCAGTCACGTGCTAGATGTAGATTGGGTTGTTCTCTCCCCACCTACTGTGTAAAGTTATTAACCGCGATGCTTCGAACTGTTTAGGAAAGCAAAACCTACATGTGTGTAATATATGCATTACGTCATGTAGTGCTCTATTTTGGGGATTTATGGTGTCAATTATCACATATACAAAGCCTTCATCATTTTTATCCAAACATACATTTCAAACTGACATTATCTCTTAATTGTCCGCATATAGATTTGTCGTTTTAACTTTGCCTGCCTTGCATACAATTTTAACAGATCAGTTTGTCCCAAAAAAGAAACAAAAAGATTGCCGCCATTAACCCTTGAAAACAGTTTGAACCCAGATCAGACCCAACCAAACATCTGTAGCTGTCTGGTGATGTTCCTAAAATAGTAATATATTGACAAAATATGCAAACTTATCCAGCATGCAAATAGTCACTAGATTCTATAAATAAGTATGCAACATAATATGTCAGTGTCAAAAATCTTTTTATCTGGAGCTTGAAAAGGATACCGCTTTGATCTTAACCCTTATAAAGGCCGATCATGACAAATTGCACTGTACACTTATGTGATGTATTGCTTGAATTTCAGGGAGAAAATAGACCTTGATATTTCATATGAACCATCTACCTGCAGACAATTTACGTGAAATGTCGTTCCTTATTTGATTCCTAGGACAGCAACAAACTTTAAAAGTGCTGTCTGTTTTTGTGGGCATGCGAATCTTATAGGGTCAGCTTTAAATATTGCGTAAGAAATGTGTGATTTATACTGCAAGCACAGTGAAAGAACGTGGTTTTAATTTCAACACAGAGGACACATGATAAGGTTATATGCTGCGGAATATACCTGGAGATTAAAACCACCCAACACGGAGCCTGATATTTGTGATCTATAACAAGCCAAAAGTAGCTATTTTTGGAGCACTGACACGTTACGTGTACAGTGACCTTTCCCTTTACAGACAGGTAGGCGTTGCTTTCCTTTTGCGGTTGAATATTTGAATCCAATCAGGATCGACCATATGACTTTGTGATGAGCTGCTGACAATCATTGTGATCACGCTCGTGAATCGGTTTGTCCATGGTCGTGTTCCAACGGCAGTATCTTCTCAGAATCTCAGACATTCAATACAAGGGACAGCTTAAATATATCTATGTGTTCTAGGTCCAAATGGTCACCATGGCCAAGTTTAAAATAAATCCTTCAAACATCTGATGTGGAACCAATAGGCAAACTACTTCGGATCACAGCATGAGGCATTCGAGATGTTAGCCATTCTAAGGTTATTTGAATACTAACGATAGGTTGACATTGATCTACTTTAGGGCAAGGTTACATGTTGATTCCTAAATTATTTACATGTATATGTGCAAACTCCTGAAAAGATTTTTTCGACAATGTTGAAGCAAAATTCATTATAACTTTTAAGGCATTGATAATAGATACTTAAAATCGAGTTTTATATAGACAACAAAAATATTAATAGGGCATTGACACGCAATAACTTGTCTTCAGGGTTTGCAAAACACAAAGGCGCCGACCAGCCTTAACTAGCTACAAGCGAAATTTTAATTTTCTAGCTAGTCTCTGTAGCTCGGGAGTCTGGCTTGAGTTTCGCTTTATCGGAAACCACGAAGACAGATTTTGTCGCGACGAGTCCCATTAATTATAACTACATGGTCCAGATCACGTGATGATATGGCTGACATGCAAAGGTTGGCACAAACTCCTAGTAATTCCCATCTTAGGAACGAAAGGGTAAATAACCTCGGGTCTTGATACATGTCAATATCAGTGGGGTCGTAGGTTCTTGGAACGATGATCCTTGGTTGACTTTGGCCCAGTGACTCAGTGTCAGGTAAGCGCCACATGATTTTATTGTCATAATATGGTTGAGTCTTAAATACGCTTATTAGAAAATCGCTAGGGATTCAAAAATCTAAATCTGTCATTCTTAATTATAGTGACTGATTCGACCATTCTGCATCGCCATGATAAACATTAGTGTCGACGGCCGCTTCGTGTTATGCTCAATTCAAGTATATCCCTTTAAATGGAACTGTGTCTTTCGGCAATAACATTAACTCTGAAATGCGAAATTACAGCTGCTTTCCAAATTTTCTCTAGATAACGATTTTTGTCATAATTATTTATATACCCTATGTACTTAAGATTTGATTTTGCAATGTATTAAAAGGTGCAAACCATTATTTGTTATGTGTTTTATTAAAACACATGTATAGCACTGTAACAACAGAGCATTTTATCTTAAAACTGATTTCATTTCCAGCGAAAATCTGGCATGCCATCTTACACTTAGTAACACCACCATTAGTTGTAATGACTACTTGGATTCTTTTTGGTATAGCCGAATGCATGACTTCTGGGTCATCTGAATTCAAGGTGCACCAAATTTGATAGTAGTTTCTAAAAATGTCTGTCTTTTATATTTGACATCCGACTAACGTGACGTTTAATAATGGTCCAGTTAGTATCTATGGAGGTCAGATCTACACTGTAATGTGGCAACTCAAATATATCACCACCCTGGTCCCTGGTGAATGCGTGAATATTTTAAAGAGCAATTGCAAGGTGTGTTAGCTTGTTGAATGCTTGGGGCATAGTGCATTCATATATCGTTTTTGATAGTATCCTGATATGCCTTACTGATGATTGTTTCATTAACAAGCTTACGTTGAGAGACCCCTTTAAAAGTTACCAGATTGTCCCCTCAATGCGATGTTTACCCATCCATCAATATAATGTGGATAAATTTGTTCGTGTTTCAGACGCCAGATGGGAATAGGTTTGCATGAGAAATAGGTTTAGAGTGTGGATTCATCTGAAAAGATGACAAGTTCCTATATTGTAATACGATTTCAAACCCTCTTGGCCCATTTATCTGTTTGGCAGTACTGTACTTTCCTTTTGGGGTTTCTGCTAATAATTGGGCTCTTACTATGTAGCATCAAATTTGAACACCCAAAAATGCACTTACACTATCTCTTTAAAGTAATCATGTAAAATTATAAGTTTTTGCAACCTGCTAGCGCACATACACTAAAGTCAATCAAGTGAATCATTGTTGATACACTCGATAGCTTCAATTCTTAAAGTATTTTTACAATAATCCGTATACATGACTTTACAGATTACCATCGTAGTTTTCTTTGCTGCTCTTCTTATTATTCCATAATTCAAAATAGTGTTTTGATAAGCAACTTTGATTTGCTAAAAATATAATCAACGTTTTAAGAAGATAAAACTTGATGTACAACACCTTCAAAAGCAAGCCATATATTTACTCGCTATAACTAGATGTGTCGTGCATACTGGAGTAGAAATAAATCAGATATCAAACAAAGCACAACTTTATTACAAACACTCAAACAAGTATAGGGTATGTAAATAATAATGACAAAAATCGCTATCTATAAAAAATGAAAAGCAGCTGTTGTTAGATAAATTCTGTGATAGGATGGAATTTTTACATTCTTAGTGTTTTAGGCCAAATAATTTCCCTTCTGGTAACTTGAGCGAAACGGACCATTGGCTATCAGTACAGCCATGTATATATTAACATAATTTGTTTGTTTGTTTGATTTGATTCTTTTACGCCCCATCAACAATATTTCAGGTAAACAGGGACGGATCTTCCTGGGTTGAACCACTACTAAGCTAGGATAAATGTGTCTTGCTTAAGGACCTCAATGCAGTGACGCCGGTGGGGCTCAAACCCGCGGCCTCTCGGTCTCCAGTCAAGCAATCTACCACTGAGACACTGAGCTCACTACATGTACTAACATAAGACAATTTACAACAAGGCTTAAGTGGTTTTAAATATTAATGTACATGTAGCTGCATATTGGCTTACGTTGCCATTTATCAGCCTAGCCAATAATGTTTCAGCTTTTTTCCAATCGTGTTACAATAATGGTGACACAAAAGAAAGGCTACATCAATGTGTTTTTTTTACAAAAATAGCCCTCTGCGTCTAGCTGTTCCATGAATGAGTCTGCTTATTGATCTCACCTCTCTCATATGTCTGATGTAATGCCAACAGGCATATTTTCTGTCGAATAAAGTAATGCTTAAAGTTAAAATATAAAAATAAAATGTAGTAAGTGCCTATACATGACGGTGTCAGTCTAGTTAACTATCGCACATATAGACACGTGAAAAAAACATACATGAAGGTAGACAGACGGAAACAGACGAAATGATAATTTAGTATTTGGTAGGCATTCAACTCAAAAAATAACCCATTATTTGTAGACCTATATAAGCAGCTTGGGTTGCATCGTAAGCCGCACAATTTAATGCCTTCAACAAGATAACTGTCTGTTGAATATCAAATGGGCAATTTATAGATGAGTAAATACTTGGATATCTATCCCATGTGTTGCACCGACAGTACAAAATTATTTTCATGCCAGCAAAAACTTAGTCATTTATTTTTCCAAGATATCAGGGCAGTAAGACTGATAACATTGTTCACCAAAATTTAAGTCTAGTTAGGGTTTTGCTATTTCTATGCGCATGCAAACTTTTGGTGTGAAGTAACTTTTATGTAAAATTTAAACAAAGAAAAACCGTGTTCCATTTGAGGCGCAATACTACAGTAATCTGCAATATCTTGTTCAGAACAACAGACAATGTCACTTGATTTGGCCATATATTCTAAAACGGCAACTAAAAGCCACTCTTAAAACGTTTATGCACAACTACAAAGTGAGAGTATGTCTAATTTTTGGAGTGAGCTTTTATTTACGTCCATACTTTGTTTACACGAGCTGGGAGGGCCCTGACAAGTATGTGGCATACGCAGTCTCGCATGAACCAGCGCTGCTCATATATGCAATAAGTAATAAACTCTCAGGAACTGGATCAAAACGATTCATACACATTTGTATATCTCTCCAAGGGACTCAAATACGTTGGTCAAGATGAGCTCAGCTCATGGCCTAAGCTCGTGTCTAATTATATGTCATTGCGTGTAGCAAAGCCTGTTCATCAATAGCATGATACTATACAATAATTATGCATGTTTCAGATGGCATTCCAGACGTTCAAACATATCATTTATGAGACTGTTTGTATCGAGAGCTTAAAACTGTAACTATTGCAACCAAAAACAAATATGTATAGCGAATATTGTTGGATGATTTATGATGCTTTGTCTTCTTAATTCTTTATGTGATATTTGAAAGACGGATTTTTGCTTGTATCTTGCCATTTGGCGGATAGTCTAAACAATTTTCTTTAACTTGTTTTTAATGCGTTGTTTTCAAGTCTGCTTTTTGTTACTGTTGTGTGGGTGTCCACTTGTGAATGAACTGGCTGTGTGGGAAGATAATGAGAAAAGGCAACACGTGTACACCACGAAAAGGCATCCTCTCAATCTGACTAGAGCTGTCACATGAAGACATCATATGTCCTAAGCTAATTATTGCGTGTTAGGCAAAAGGACTGATCATTCTAAGTTGATGTCCGCACTAACCTAGACCTACACTTGGTGTTGATTTTGTCTGACACTGAAACATATTATTACATACGGGGGCAACCGAGGCCAAAGCTCAGTTTCCACACTGCAGTCTGATCGGCGGTCTAGATAGTAATTTATCACATACATAATGGCTTAAGGTTAAGCATATTTAGCATATTTAGATAGTTTTGCTATTTTTTACCTGATCGTCGATTTAAGAAAACTGTTTATCGCATCGTACTAAAATATCCAACATTTAGCAGTATAGCACTTTACCAACCCTGATGACGTCACGGCAACCCTAGAATTGTACCTTCTGTTTTAAGTTGGCACTCAAAAATTGATACTATAAAGATTTTACTGACAAATGGTATCCTAATGAAAGTCGAATGTATTGCAGAATGCTCCCATTGAAGCATCTGTAATACTTTTCATCTGCATTAAGCAATAATCGGCCTTAAAAACATTTTTGTCTTCCTTTTTGGTGACCGCTTAAGAGAGGTTTTACTTTACAATATCAAACATCATTTTAGATACATATATATAATAATCTATTTTTGTCTCAATCGTGTCTGGAAATAGGATAATATTGACACGTCCCTAGTATTTATCCCCCGTCGCAAATCGGAGAGGGGTTAATTGGAATGGCCTTCGTCCTTCCGTCCGTTTTCCAGTCCGTATCACTTTCGTGTCCACTCCATATCTCGCGAACCATTTGATAAACTTTGGTCAAAGGTTCACCTCAGTAAGACGGCATACAGAACCTATCAATCAACTATGCAGAATCAAGGTCAATGCCACAGATAAAAGCCATAGGATAAAGCCTTTAATTCCGTGACTGCGCTACATGTATAGCTTCTTTTCCCCTGAAAGGGTGTTCATTAAACTTTGGTAGGATGAGATAGTAGGTAAAACCTACATGCACGTCTCAACCAAACGGGTTCAATGACACGTCAGCAGAATCTATGACTCGGGCATGCAGACTCAGGGCCAAGGTCACAGTTGAAGGTCATGGGATTGAACCTTGTATTTCGTGTCCGCTATATATCTCCTTAATGCATGGACAAATTGTCATTAAACTTTCGTCAAATATTTTCCTCAAAGAGATTATGTTCAGATTCTATATCATACCAACTTAAGCTCAAGGTCACAGTTGAAGGTCACGAGTTCGAGCCATTACTTTGTGTCCGTTTCATATCTAAGTTCAAGGCCATAGTTAAAGGATTTAGCCTTGAATATGTTCTTAAAAAGGTTATCCGTTGGAAGCAAATAATGCTCCAAAGAACTGAAACTAGAGTGTGCAAATTGTCTGGGCCAGTCTAGCTAGCTTCGGCCATTTAGGCCTCACCAGTGACCCTCTAATAGTTTCAAAGTTCCGCGACGAAACCATTGATCCAAAAGGAACGGAAAATTCATACATTTGTATGTACACTGTATTGAATTTTGTATCCGCTCTATATCTCCTCCTTGGAAGGATTTTCATTAAACTTTGGTCAAACATTGGAACATAATATTTTAATAATATTTGGTAGGGACCTTCTTGTTTCGATAGGGAAGTTAATATCCCCTATCCACCCCTACCCCACCCCTCGTGTTTCGTGCGGCAAGGTTCATTTGCTAAAGTGTAGCAAAACCAATCATTTGTGGTCATATAATATTATACATGTAGGTATTTTCTACTTTTGTGGTACCCCAAAAATGTTGTATCCAACATTATTTAACTTGCTTGCATCATTACTATATCGTTTAAAATACAACATCACAAATAAACGAGTTAGTAGGACCAGGCAATGACACAATTACAGACCAACCAAAGCACACTGACCAGGTCCCTCGGTTATAAAACTTTTTTTCAATTTCAACTCAACTGAGTATGAAATTTATCATGCTTGTAAATGTTTAAACGCCAACAAGTGTTGGCATTTTAAGTTATTTTTCAGCAATTTAGTTTTGTGAGCAGTTGAAAAAATATGCTCAGTTGAGTTAAGCATGATAAACGTTATTATATTGGGTCAAGTCTGCCCTACTCACATTCTCAAGTTTATAAAATGCCACATTGTTGGTAAACCCCATGTCGTGGCTTACATCTACCACCAGTTCACCATTGACGCTGACTATAAACCAACCAATATTTCCTGTGATATTATTTTAGAGGAAATGCGCATAACTGTGCACGTGAATGTATGTATGTATTATTCTCAAAAAGCAAGCGCGTATGACCAGGAAATGTCACAATGACATACCACAGACCAATCCATGTCACCATAAGCCTGCAAAGCCTAAATGAATCAGAATACATGTAATTAATTACAAATTTATAGCTGCTATATTTTCAAAAATTCAATTTACTTCAAGAGTCGTTGTATGATTCCTTATGTTAAAAATTTGAATGCTGAATTATATAAAAATGGTATGTTCCAGATTGAGAAGTGGATTAATCTAGACTAGTTAACAAAAAACAATTTCTGAAGAAAGTAAATATATACATGAACTAACAAGGTTATTGGAAGCAGTCAGTTCTGTGACTATTTTGTTTGCGAATTCTTTCCCTGTCTGCATTTGATTCTGACACTCAGGGTTAAACCCTATATTGTATTGTGGTTTAGTTTATAAATTCAAAAGAATTGTTGGAAACCCTAAAATTAGGAATCAATTCAAAAAGCTTATCAAACCTTATAAAAAGTTAGATATAACTCGGATAACATGCGGCAGTCTGCATGCCTGGTTGTAAACCCAATCACGGTTTTTGGCTATGGTTTCCTCTTTAATTTCATGACTAAGACTCAATTACGGCTCTGACATAAAGCTTTAATCGGTGGGTTGGTGCCTGATGCTTTGCTGTAGCTTGTTCCACTGTGGTCCTACTTTGTGTCCATTCTGGTTTTGCAATCATCTCGATTGGGAATAGAGAGCTGGATGCTTTGCTTTGTTTGTCTTCCTGGTGTCTCGTGAATGTTATGTGGCTCTTCCTCACGATCCATGGATTTGTCTGCAGTTTGTGATTTAGGTATTTGTTCCTCACTCACTATTTTAGATTGAGTGTTATTATGACGTTTGGATGTTTTCAACCTTAATAGACCAATGGAGTTCCCCAGAACGTTTGATGCAGTTAGATCAGGATGGTCCATTGTATATATTGGAGGTCACGTCTTCTAATTGCCAAATATATTGTATTTCTTACTCTGTAGAATGAGTTTGTCTTGGCAAACAATGCCGACCCTTTTGAAATGCGGCGTTCTCCGGCGTGCTGCGGCATTTCATCTGGGCCTCAACTGTTTGCAATAGTACCCTTTTAGAGATTTCACGTCTACAAAGTGTTATCTTTGTACCATGGGATATTTTGCATGTTTATTACAGTTTGCTGATTTTTTTTTCAACATAATCGTCTTCAAAATGATCTTTTACAATATCTATCAGATTTTCTAACATATTGGATCCAAAGACCCAGATCAGGCCCCGAGGTTTTAAAACTTTTTTCATGCTCAACTCAGCTGAGCACGAAATTTATCCTGCTCATAAATGCTTAAATGCCAACAATTGTTGGCATTTTAGCATTTATTAGCATGATAAATACAACATCTGAGAGGCTTAAAGCAAGACACTTATTTAACTGTCTGTATTGTCGTTTTTTATGAGCAATTGAAATTTCGTGCTCAGTTGAGTTGAGCATGATTTTTTTATAATCTCGGGGCGTGATCTGAGTCTTATCTATGTGCAATGTTACATATATCAGTAGATGACACTAGCAGACACAATGTTAAACGTCTATTATATTATCGGTCACTGTTAGTACTCACGTAGTTTTATATGGACAGGATGTATTCTGAACCATAAAAATCCGCACACAGTTGTGCAAGCTTTTTCATATGATGGGACAATGTTGTTAACATTGGTTCAAAGCATATCGGTTACTGTGGTATTGCACATCTTTTGAAACCAGGGGTAAAAACTGTGTTCAAGAAAATTGGCCATAGATCAGACAAGGGTCGAATTATAAAAACATATACAATTTGTGTCTTCTTCTGATTAATTCACGCAAAAGGAATCGACCTCAGCGTAATTTTTGCGTATTAGTTAAGCAGTTGTTTTCCTCTTTGTAGTCGGCCCGTTGTGTGATTATCCTTTAATTAACGATTCCATACTAGCGATAAACCTTACAAAACGCAAACAAATTTGAGCATGGTTTTGTTCAAGTTTCACAGTCATGTCATATTAAAATGGATTTTGGAAAGACAAAAAACAAAACAAAACTAGAACACGCAGTCGATGGTTCGCCAACGCAAATCCCCACGACCCCAGCACCCCCAAATCCCACTCCTGGGGCATGACATAGATCACAGAATGAAAATTCCGGTTGATATGTTTTATGTATTTTACTTGTGAGAACACAAACAAAGTTTGGTATAAAAAAATCTTTGGAATTGACTTTGTAAATAAAAGTTCATGATAGTTGACCTTTTGACCTCATCCCAAGATCATCGGGTTGACCACAGAGTAGAATTGTACTGCTCATCACCCCCGTCAATTTGAAATGCCACATGACCACGTTTGAAAACATTTTTCGACCCCCTGGGCTGCCCCGGCGCCACCAAGTCCCACCTCTGTGGCATGACAACCAAAATCCCGTTGTTTCATATCTTTTGTTTGTAAGTACACACACAAAGTTTAGAATAAAAATCTTTGAAAATGACTATGTTATTCAGATTTAATGATATTCAACCTGTTGACCCCCTTCCCATGGCCCCCGTGGGCGGGGCCAAACTGTTTTTGCTGTTGCACTCCCCATTCATGTTAGTAACTTACACACCAAATTTGGTTTGATTTCGTCCAATGGTAAAGGGGGAGATAGATGCAGCATAACGGACAGATGGACGGATGGGCGGAGGCGATTAAAACATCCCCTTACCCTTTAAAAAAGCGTGGGGGTAACAAAACAAACTTGAATAAACTTTGAGATGTCTCAAATAGTGAAAAGATATGATCGTTTTTGTACTTCGCATTTGTAATTGAAATTCCATATACAGTACCGTTGATTAAACGCCTCCAAAACATTTATGCCTGTTACATTGATATTTTAGCCGCGACATGAGATTTCCAACAATGGGCATTTTAACAGGTGTAGACTCAGACGAGCATTTGCAGCCTCTTTTAAAGCTTAGAAACTCCAAATGCTGTTCGGTCAGTAGCTTAACAGTCATAGAATATTCAAGCGACTAGCAAAAGCTCTTATCAGACTGCGCGTATGCACAGGTTGGTCTCAGCCTTTGGTGGTCGCACATACCACATTTGGAAATCTCATGTCGCGGCTCAATTTATTGTTGATGCACATGAAAGAAACAGATACTGATCTAGGCCATACTGAAGTCTCAGAAATAATTATTTTATGACAATTTACATTTTTCGCATTTAACTCATTATATACCGGGCTCTTTAGCAAACAGTGAACACCCAGAAGAAATCAGAGTCTACACTGTTTGCTAAGACTACAACCATATTTAGAGAGAGAAATTCAATTTTAGTTGGTAATTATTACCTGTGACCCCTCAGTATACACAATGAACCATCCCAAGCTTATTGTATCGTATGAGATGGAAGAACCCATCGTTAAAGGAGAAATTAGGAAAATTTCACTGGTGCGTTTCATTTCTTTAGTATAAAATTCAATTTGAGGTACTTATGGCATATGCCAACAGCGAAAGCCCAGACTAGCGGAGGCATCAGCACAATCTCGCTAGAGCTTTTACTGCTCACATACGTACGTATAGTCTTAGATACCCGTACATGTCCATGTCAAAATGTAGGTCTCTAGCTTATAGAATGACTCCGCACGTGGCTCATTTTTCAAATGATGGTTTTAATTAGGAGACACACCCAGAGAATGTCAGTTTTCTAAGGTTTGCACAGTTGTCTCATGATATATTAGTTTGATTAGTATAATCACATGGCACGTACATTTCATTAATACATGCTTCTAGGTGCAGACATATCGGACACGCTGGGATCGGCTCGAGTGATAAGCCTAGACTGTACATTTCTGGTCATAATGTTGTCCTGCTTTATAACCCGGATTTATCAATTTTGAAAGCACAGCTGCTTTCTGACGAAGTCATCTGACAGGATCCACACTGCTTACTATTTAGCGTGATAATACATGCTTACAACCGGAATACTGTATATTAACATTATTGTACATATACTACATAAAATATATCTGATTTATAAATAATCAGATTTACAGTAAAACCTGTGTAAAACGGCCACTCAAAATACAGTAAAACCTGTGTAAAACGGCCACTCAAAATAGACAACACAAAGATCTTTAGACAAATGGTAGCTTAATGAAGGTCGAAAGTATGGTAAAATGCGTGTCTACTTTTGACCTGCATTAAGCGATGAGTAGTCTCGAAGTAAGAAAGAGGACAAAGATCAGGAATCGATACAATCAAGCATCACACCCGACCCAGGATACCAGTGGGAAAGTGTTGGCGTCAGCCCTTTCCCAGCAAGTGACCAGGAGGCATCAACAAAAAGACGTACATATAAGCATAACAAAACAAGACAGAAATAACATAAATGATCCCCAAAAGAAGCTTTTTGTGAAGACACTTTTTTGGTCAATTTGAGAGTGGTCGTTTACACAGGTTTTACTGTATTCTTTGATATTCTATTTGTTGGACAAAACCCCGGACGTTGACCAGGAAATGCCACAATCACAGATCACGAACCGACCAAAGTGGCACAAAGTGAATCCGAGGCTGAAGAACAAACTGCATTTTCGGATCCAGAGGGGGTATAGGAGGCCCGGACCCCCTACCCCCCCCCCTGAAAAATCACAAGATTATTAGGTTTCTTAGCAATACTGGTCCGGATCCCCTGAAAAATCTCAAAGCTACCAAGCCAGCATTCAATGTTGGGCAATCATCGGCAAATGGCGTTTCGTTGGCGGGCGGATGATGGCCCGTTTATACATGTAATGGTTCTTGGATCCTCCCACTCCTCATCAACTAAACAAACAGAGCAAAACGAAACACGCTTTGAAAGTTGGACCCTCTCTGACAAAACTTTCTGAATCCACGCATTCACTGTTACGGTAACATAAAATGAACCGCAAACACAAGCATGAACATTTGAGTCCTTAACAGTTTTTGTAATCGAACAACAACAATATCTTGGGCGAAGATTAGATACCGGGTTACATGCATTTAAGCCCCCCCCCCCCTCCAGTCGCTTAGGGTGATGTTCGTTCTAAGGCGGCGGTTATGTTTTTGTTAAATTAAATTCGTTGTTGACTGTTGCTCGCGTTGCGGAGTTCTGTGTGTGTTCCATGTTTTGTTGTGCATTGCTTTGTTTTCTTGATAGAAAAGACGAATGTGACTTCAATTTTAGCAACCTTGGCTGAAAGGTCAAAGATCAAGCTTGACCTTTGAAACTTATTTATAGCCATTGTCTCATTATGTTAAACATATCAAGTAAGAATCATGCATTTGGCTGTAACAGTATTAAAAAATTAACTTTTCAAAAATATCCTACTAAATGCATTAGGAAACCAAGGGGTACGTGTATTAAGGGGCTATTTTGGCCCCCTCTAGAGTCGAAAACTGACATATGCTTTTCACCAATTTCCTTTGATTGGTTTATTAGAAGAATAACTGAAGTGTAAAAGTTCGACATTAATGTAAATTTTACCGTTGCTATGGTAACAAAAATGGCCGACAAAATAGGCTTAAAACAGAGAAATTGCCAGTTTGAACCAAATGTAAGGTTTTGGTGCCCTATTTTTTAAGAATTAGCTATCAGCACAGCTAAATATCAAAAATCATTTTAATATGTTGTGTGCCGTGGTAAATCTCATCTTCTGTTAAAACATCTTGTGGGAATTTCCTTGTAAACTATACTATAGTATAGTAGTATTAGACTAAATCACGACAAAAACACATGTGCAGAAAGCAGTTGAAGTTTAGAAGAATCCTCTTTTCAGTTAATGTTAAAAACTAAAACTGATAATCTTTACTTCCAACATTCGAGTAGTACAGATCAAACAGCCCGCTACATTTTACCTCATTTTTATAAAAAAAGCTATTTTCTGAAATGTGAAAATTCTCATCCCTGCCTTAATGGCAAGTGTTGTGGGAGCAATGCGCTGCTGCAAAAAAGCTAATTCTTTTGTCTCATTTAGTGGCTATTCAAGTTTTCAGTAATCTTATGGTATAGCAATAGATGTTAATGAAATAAAATTCGTATTTCAATGAACAAAATAATTGAAAACTGAATGATTTTATCTAACATATGACGTAAAACAAAATTAATATGAAAGTATGAGTCTGCTAATTAGCCTGTCTAGTCCGATTTCGAACTGAAAGTTTGGGTGAATTACTACATTGTTTGAAAGGGAGAGGGGTCCAGCTTCCGAATAGGGTGGTCATGCTTCAGACCAGGAGAGATGTCCAGACCATGCCCCCCTCTTGAACTGCCTAGAGAAGGAGTAAAAAATTTACATGTATGTAGTCACCTTTCACGCAATAATCATGCACTAGTCTTATCTTTGATTTGTCTGAGGCTTAAATCGATTATAACGCTAACTGTTGTTATTTGGACATTGCTCATTATCAAGCAATGCTACTGTGTCCTAACTTGAAGTATGGTAAACAATGTAGAATTTATACTGACAAGGTACTACTGTTGACTAGATATTGACACTATTGACAAGATAAACAAAGCATGTACATCATATGCACCAGTAAATGTTACCGCAACATCTTAGCTCTGCAGAATGTTGTGAGATAGCGGAAACATATAGTTTGTACTTTTATATACTCCTCAAAATAATTGAAGGACCAATGCTATCAATTATAACATTGATGCATTTTGTGTAGAACGTATTTTGAAAACCAATTTTACGATCTAACCTTAATTTTTTGGACATCTTTGGCGCCCAAGTGCCAAGTGAAAAGGCAAAAAGAAAATAGTAGAAAATGTTACTAACAAGGATTTTTTTGTCTTTTTGAAACTTGACCTAAATGCATTGGAATGCCATTTTTTGTGTGTGATCCATGGACCACAGAACTGCATGAAATGAATGAAAAAGGCTATAGGATGCTAAAATCTCTGTTTTCACATGATTTTATGGTGTATTATTCCCGTCAATACCATCCACCTCTTCCTGTGAGAGAAAATTGCCCCTTTTGGCTGTGGCGTAATAGCCAGTCTATGGGATCAGACGACTGGTTTTGGCGTTTGTCTATGTTAATATTTAAACAATTCGCTGTGACATCTATCTAACTCTCAAAGGCAAATAATGACAGTTGAAAATCTGATTCTTAATGGTCAAGTACACACATTGTTTTCAGAAAACAAAACAATGTCACAACTCCATTGTCAGAAATGAAAATGCTTGCTCCCCAGTATATTGGAACTGTTTGGAGAAATGTTTTGCATGTAAGCTGACTTGTTTAAAACAACGTTTACTTTAATGTGACTTTCATTCTACTCCATTGATCACAGAAGAATTTCTTTACCCCACCCACTGCCTTTTGAAAGTGTGTTTTTGAGGGTATGTGCATTTGAGACACAGTTATGGCAGTATTAGGCATGGGAATCATTAATAATGATTCTTGATTTATGGGCATAAAGAACAGAAAGCTTTGAGCCAAGTTTTACAGAAATTAAATGTTTGAGCTAATTATACTCGCATTCTAAAATCTTGGTCCTTTAATTATTTTGAGGAGTATATGTTGCACAATTCATGTGTATGCTTAGACATTAGGCAAAAATGAAAGTGTAATATGTATTGACATACTGCTAGGGAAAAGGGCTGTGACTTTACTCCTGGCTGTCCCTCATTAGTGGGTTCTTAGGAGGGATTTGCAAGATAAATTGTGAAAGTCATCGGTATTCGCTATGGCTAGTGGGAGCTGTGGTTACAAATTGACTGGTGCATTTACAAAGTAGAATAAAAAACCCCAATAAATTCAGGGTTAGTGAATGGTTGAAGTTTGCAATGTTTTACCACAAGAATATAAACTTTTATGCAAAATTATTGACTCCCTTTTCTGCACCACATACTTTAAATAGGGTTTCAACTCATCCCAAGCGCTCTGTTTTTCTTTAACTTTTGAACATTAAACCAAACCACAAACTAAGAGAAGAAATTTGAAGATATTGAATATATTAAAGGTTGGACAAGCCGTCTAATTGTGTGGTTAAATGAACGTTTGATAATTGTAAAGCGCTCACCGATCTGGATGTCAGTGCAGCAGTCTAAAGCTTTTCGCAGCAAGGAATACAATATTGAGAAAGCGTATTGCAGACATGGACCTGTAATTATCAACACAGCGATGTCACAATCTTCCCAATATACTTTACTGCGTGGTTAGGGCCCCACGCCAAAAGTAGTTCCAGTAAAAACCTTACATGTATCACTAGTGAAATATTTCACCCCTCAAGATACTTAAAGTATCCTCCTGCAAAACAATCAGAAATTAATGCTAAGTGTATAATCTATTGCATTATAACACTCCTAAACTCTACGCCAAATGCAAGCTAACCGCTGGTAAGTTCGCTTCAATGTACAGTGAAGTTTTAATGTACATGTACAGTAAATTAAACCTGTCTTAAGCAGATACTCGAAAATAGACAATAGACAAAACTAAGGTCTTAAATACCGATAATGCTTAATGTATGTCAAAAGTATTGCACAATGCTCCAAAGGGAGCATTCTGCAATACCTTTGACCTGCATTAAGCGATAATCGGTCTTGAAAACCAATTTTGGCCTTCTTTTGAGTGACTGCTTAAGACAGGTTTTACTGTAAATGTGATAGAGACATCAATTCTGTTCTACAAATACTGCGTAAAGTGTTACCGTTTCTTTCCTCTCAATTAATCTTCATTAACAATTAATCAAGTACAAACACCTTTCATGACACCAAGTTTATTGTTTATTGGAAATCTTTGTGCGTGGAATGGAGATTCTTTCTGAGGCTAATTCAAATTCAGAGTTCGATTATATCTCAATGATTTCGTTGCTGATCACGAATACTTCTGTCAATGGTATTTAATTACCGGTCCTCTGGTATTTTTGTAGGCTTAATTGCTTCGTGCAATAACAGAAAACGTTAACAGAGCGTCAATCATGCTTCATAATGTTACAAAACGTACATTTGTTTATCAATATGCCCTTTAGCTCAGCCAGATTCATAGGTCCAGTTAGGCAATATCTTAAACGTAATATTTACCTGCCTCACCATGGTTTAGTAGTGAGTCCACTCCATCGTCCGTCCGTTTGTCCGTCTGTCCGCAATACTTTGGGGTGCCTAGTTTGAGTAATCTGTAACCCTAAAAGTTTCCATTCTTTTAGATTCAAACTTTGTATAATGCTTGTTCACACATTGAAAATGTGCACCTCCTATTTAAAGCACATATTATGACTATTTTCTCATTTTTTGGGGGTTGAACTTGGACATTTTTCTGCTCAAAATGCTTTGATGGTGTCTAATTTGTGTAATCTTAAACTCCAATAGTTTCAATTTCTTTATATTCAAACGTTGCATAATGATTGTTCACACATTGAAGATGTGCACCTCCTATTTTGTGCACATTTGGTGGCAAAAATATTATTTTTGGAATATTGAACTAAGACATTATTACGTCTACAACCTACTTTGGGGTGCTTACATTGTGTAATATGTAATTCCAACAGTTTTCATTTCGGATTATTCAAACCTTGTATACTGATTTCTGACATATTGAAGATGTGCCCCTCCGATTGTGTTCCCTTTATTTATATATTCTCATATTATTTGGATGTTGAACATTCTTAGACATTTTTACGTCCACAACACATGGAACGTAGACATTATTTTTACGTCCGCAACACTTATTGGGTACCTTTGTATAATCGGCATCGCAAACAGTTTTCATTCCTGTTTTTACAAACCTTGCACACATACAAATCTCAGCAAAATTCCTTGGCAGGTGTGCGCGCGCGTGTGTGTGTGTGTGTGTGTGGGTGGTCAATTTATTTGCATAGATTTAGATATAATCTCCCCTAGTAGATATGTCAATATACAATCAGTATTTTAGCAACGTAGAGCCAGAGCAGATTTTGGTCTTGTTTTTCCTTCGTATCTACACTAATGTATCAGTTAAAACATGTGTTTTGAGTACTCATAAGAATCGTCTCATTGAGACTGACTGTCCCTTATAGTATCCAAATGAGACGGGTTTTTTGAGTGCCCACAATATATGCTTTGGTTGAGAAATATGCAAACTAATTTTCAGATACGCACTGTTATCTGAGTACATGCAACCTTGGTGTTTCAATTTCGGACATAAGCCTATCAGTATATACTACTACATGCATATGACCAGATAACAGCAAACCGCGATCCGTCCTGAGTTGATGTGTGGGCTAATTTGGGTATGTGCTTGTACATAATATAAGTGCAATTTTCTCATTTCTCGTGTAAATTTGTTTGGCTCTTAAATTCAAGTTCCATTTTATAACAATCACAATACATTTTTCAATAACTTTACAAAACAGCATTACAGATATAGAGCTGACATTACTACATGCTATTATTAATATAATCAGACCAACACAGACGATCACATATAATAATACAATAAAGTAATTACAACAATCATTTGTTTCTGTCTCGGCGAGGCGGGGGAATATCTGCCCTTGCATTGATGTACTTAGGGGTTGTAGAAACAAGAATCATATTGTGTGCATTACTCTATTCAGTAAAACTGATTAATCTTCGGCGGGATGATAAACCTTGTTTATATATAACTAAAAGAACAACACATTTGGAACATATAACTGGTATGGCCCAGTGCAATGGATTTTAGTATTTATTGCATCACTGATCCGTGAGGGCTCAGGTGAGTGTGCCTCGCCAGAGCCTTTGCAGCTCGCATACATTGAGTATGGATGTAGTTGGAAGCTCCGACTAGATATTTAGACCGCTAGCTTTGCCAGATACGTCAGCTTTGGCGTGTATTCATAATAGAGATGTTTGTGCATATGCTTAACGTACAGAAATCTCGTGCACTGGGGCTAACATTACTACATATATCCTGTAAACATTAAGTTGAAACGAGGGCCAAACAGATACTATTCGAAAAAGAAAAGCTCTTATTAAATGTTATACTAAAAGTAGTAACAAAATGCTTAGTTACCCTGGCGTATTCTGCTCGTGATACCGAACCTTTAACAGCCCGCTCACGTGAACCCATATCGGCTCTCGCCTGCACCCATATCGGCCCTCGCGTCCACCCTCAGCATTATAAATGACGTCATTCACGTCGCCGCGACGTAAAGTCTCGCGCGTAAACATGTAATAAAAAGATTAAAACATGGCTTTCGGGCAAAATACGGAGAACCTGGACCCATATGCCTGGTAACGTGGCGGCGGCTATGTATTAATCTCTTAACCATGTATTAATCTCTAAACCTCATAGGCCTTGAGCTGGCTATAGACCCCCTCCCCCAAGGGGGAATTTTGTACACTATGATTTTCTGAAACTACATTATATAAGACACAACATAAAAGATGTTAGCCCTCTGAAAGTGGCCGTGTTAACGTGTAACATCACGTTATATACGTTACCCCCCCCCCCCCCGCAAATAGCATTAAACGTCCCTGATAATGTCTCAACCATGACATGTTCGTACATACCGGTATTTGCATGCTGACACAGGTTTATGAACTTCTTATAACACAGTTACATATTTTAGTATTAATTTTATAATTGTCTTGAGTTATAACCGCTGTAAACGTTACTTAGTGTTTCCTGCGTTATTTTCGAGTATCAGTATGGTATTTATTGACTATACGTGTATTTCTTCTGTCACAGAATATAGTAAATCTATAAGGCTGCTACTTAAATGATTTAAAGTTCTGTATTATGGTCGCTTACACTATTTACCAGGTCCATATTATGTTTGTTACCTTCAAAATAGCATTAAACATTTAAGTTAATGTCTCAAACAAGCCCTGTGTATACTTATTTGCATGCTTGCACAGGTTTATGTACTTCTTTTAACAAGATTTACCTATTTTAAGTATTCATGTAATAAATGCCTTGAGCTTTAACTGTTATGCGTGTTACCAAATGATACATAAATTATTCTGAGTATCTGTATAGCAGTTGGTGACTATACATGTATAAAGTCTATCAGAGAATTTAGAAAATTTATAAGGTTGAAATAAATTGAAGTTCCTTATTGATTTATGGTGACTTAAACTAATAATATAATGTGAGCTATCAACCTTCGCTGTTTGCTCACATACACAGTATAGATACCATGCATTCAAGTCAGAAGTTCTGAAAGACAGTCACTGTGAAACAGCTCAGTTCTGGGCAAGTTATATGGATATGATCCAGATGGTGTTGACACTGATTAGGGCTACAAGGTAAACAACTTTGACTTGCATGTCATCTCTATCTGTATGCCTTGTTCCCAATGTTCATTGCTAACGATCACAACAACTACGCACAATATGTACCTGTGTAACTGATTACACTCATAAATTTGTCTGATACACATCGCAGATGCAAAAAACTTCTCGAACGAAATGGGTTTAGTTCGTCACAACCATTGGTTCTTTGCTTGAGAAATGCTTTTGACATAACGATCAGGCAAACAATAAAGAGGTATTATAGGCTTCAGCAACTAGAACTACACTTCGTACTACAGATGGAATGGTGTATTACTCATCACACCAGAGCTCAATATATTGAACCAACTCTTCAATGCATTGAAATGAAATATTCAATCTGCTCAGATGCAAAGTAGAACGAGTACCAGAGGCAGTTTCAGGCTTCACCAATCCTTTTAGTTCTAGTTTTGAAGACAATGAACTGTACTTTTTGTCTTTCGGTGTGCCTGCTAAGCCTGGCATAGCTAATTGGCAAGAAGGCTGTTGCAGACTTCATTGACTCACTTTTAGTTACAAAAATTTGTCTTTCACAACCCCATAAAATGCGAATGCAAATGAGATAAAGCAAAGATAAGGACTCAACAGGAAATAAAACTGAATACCGGAGCTGAGAAATCCAACAGGTAAATCCCGGTGGGCCTGACAACAGCCAAAGCATCAGGCCCCTACCATCTCATCAATAGATGATACTTTAGGTCATAGAGTCTGAAGTCTGACCCACCGGGGTGCATTAAAGAGGAAAGTAAAGTTGCCAACTGTGATTGGGTTGACCGTCAAGCATGCAGTCTGCTGCATTACATTTATTTTATAGCCAATCTTTTAATAATGGGAAAATTATTTTAATGAACTGGGCTGAAAAATTATTATAGCCAACAATCTTCTTCAATTTATACACCAAGTCACCATAGAATTCAGGTTTCGAAAATCCTTGGTGCAAGAGAGATTTAAGTCCAATTTGAAATTTAGATATCAAATCATAGTATCGTCTATAAAATTTAGAAAAGGTTTTGCGAAGTTTATGATAACAATATCCTTGTTTAAAAAGTTTTTGAATAACAATTTATTGCGAGTGTTGAACATGGCTAGATGCTCTAGCAAAACGAATGAGTTGAGAGATATAGACTCCATAGGATGCAGAGCGAGGAACATCACCATCTAAAAATGGGAAATTGACAATTTTAAAATCAAAGTCGTCACGTTTATCATAAATTTTGGTAGAAACAATATTAGTAGAAATTGACAAATGCAAGTATAAAAACGCGGCTTCTGTATCAGAGGTATTAGCTTTGTTAAGTTGGAGTTCTGAAGGGTATATTTGACTTACCATAGTGTAAAAATAAACATTATTAATGTTTAAAATGTCGTCCAAATATCTGGATGAAGTGTTAAAAGCATCAATAATATCAGCCTGCTTATAATCAGAAAGAGACATCTTAAAGTCCTTCTCACAACAAAACAGGAATAAATCTGCAACCAAGGGAGCACAATTAATGCCAATAGGAATCCCAACTACTTGTCAGTACAACTTTGTGCCAATCGAATAAAAATCTTGTCCAACAGAAAGGCGCATCACAAATATTTTGACAAGACCATGCATGCTATTTTGTAGGTTTTTCTGATGTAAAAAGTGCATTTTTGTCGTTACATGCAAGGTAAGGAGAGCCCTCTCTATTGAAGGTCCTTCAATAAGATCAATACGTTTATCTTTAGTTAAATTACGAGGTAAAGTAGTGTAAAGAGTAAAAAAAGAAAAGTAGGCAAACTGGTCGCATTGAAATTACTAGC
This sequence comes from Loripinus fragilis, assembly GCA_964019695.1. NCBI lineage: Eukaryota > Metazoa > Mollusca > Bivalvia > Lucinida > Lucinidae > Loripinus > Loripinus fragilis. The sequence continues at coordinate 78,793,191 of OZ026517.1, forward strand.
TTTAAGTTTATCCAAAATTTCACCTGAATTTTTAATAGACCAAAATAGAGTTTCACTTGATCTCTCATATACCTTTTCACAGTACTAGATAACATGCTTTTTGACAGCTGTAAGACATAAGGTTAACAATTTAAAAAGTTCTGCGGTCGTACAAGAACTAGAGTTAGAAATAAATCTTGCTTTATAGGGGTTTTATGGAGTTATATGTAATCAGTACAACGTAGGAACTTTGTTTTGGTTTTCTTTAGCTTTGACACCAAAATGTAGGGCTGTATGACAACCATGCCCATCGACAACCACCCTATCACTTAAAGAAGGCTGCAGTTTATAGGCATTGGCGTCAACAAGCTCACGCTTAAGAGTATTGATATAATACAATCTTCAAACAACTACAACATTGTTAGCAGCTTTATCTGGTGGAGCCCACTCTATGTCCATGCCACTGTGCAACTGCGCTGTCCGATCAGCGCAATTGCTATTCGATGCCTAAACAATATAGCATTTGCAGATCTTAAACTCTGGTTAGGTTCTGTGTAATTGACCAGATAAAGCCGGCTGATTTGAGTCTTCATGGACCCCAAGGACTGTTTTTTATGACGGGGCTCCTGTCAGTATTTGAACTTGCGTTGCTCTTTGGCAAGCTTTCATCTTTTAAGCTATTTCGGGAGCGGGGTGAGGGGGAGAGAGAGAGCGTTGTATGCAGAAGATACAATTACGTATTTTGCCTAATGCACATATATATTCCTAGATTGGATGCACATATGGCAAAAGTCAAACCTTACATGTAAGAACAAAGTTTGTAACATTAAAATGTACTGTGTAAAATTTTAAACCAGTTTATAATCTTATCAACGATGATTCAAATGGGTTATAGGAAGGTCTTAAAAACTTTAAAGCTCACAAAATGTGCATCTAATAAAGGCTTTATCAATATGTACATTTTAGCATGACTTTGGTCAAAATCGAATGTAAAATAAGAAAGTTATAGCAACTCAAACTCTCTTATCTGAGTTCTAACAAGCAAGTGGAGGCGGCAAGTTTGAATATCAGATTAACTTCCTTTAAAGAGCTGTTTTCATAGTCCATTAAAATCCACAATTTCATGGCAAATATTACAAAATGTTTTCAAAACCTCTTATGTTCAACAAAAAAATCAATAAAATGCAAAGCAGGCAATTGTATCGTGTGACATCGGCAGCCTTCCATGGCTTCTCATGTTCGACCATGTAAATATCGATACATTGTCCTTTCAATTACCACTTATTTGATATATTTGAGAACACCCCTGCGTAAAATTGTAAATCTCTGAAGTCAATCGTACCCTAACTTTAAATTCCCACTATGCTTCCGCTACGCTGTTGCCGCGCTGGCCACGATTCTGTTGCGCTTGTGCTGTCAGTGCGCTTCTGCGGCGCTTGATATTTTTCAAGGCGCTTCTGCTACGATCCCACTACGACAACGGACTTCTGGCTACGCTTAGTCTTCGCTGATGGCGATGCAACTGCGACATTGCTACGACCATAGGCGATGGAAATACGCTTTCGTTGTGGTGTTGTATCCTTTCTATATAAAAACTGAAGTTCAACTGATTTATATCAGTTGAATGTCAACATTCAAAGAAAATGGATAGACACGCTTAAGGTCGGTATGAACTACAGACTTATTATGTTGAATGATGAGGTCCAGGCAAGACGGAAGTGTGAGGGCCAAAAGGTTCTGGATCCGTCCATGGTTATCCGCAGATGGACGGCTACAATTGGGGCACTACGACCTAACCATCTAATTAGAGAACTAGAGATGAAAAACACTTCATTCTTCAATTACATGAGAATATAACCGCTGATGTTTGACGAGATCCTCAACATAGTTGGTCCTAGAATCCAAAACAGCGACAGCAACCTCAGGAGAGCACTTGAACCAGGCCTGAAGTTGGCCAGAACGCCAATGCAAGAGTGTAGCAGAACTTGTTGGGTTGACTATGCCTAGATAGCACAGTCGCCATGAAAGCGCGTTGTTTGTAGGGAGGTCGTACATGTAGCAAAAGCGTACAGCGCGTAACAGGATTGCGTAGAGCTTAGCAGAAGCGTAGCTACATCGCGGACGAATTACTTGGTGATTTCGTCACGATGTAATGGCGTTTCTGCTACGATGCCGCCGTAAATACGGCTACGCTCATGAAGATCTTACTGCGACGTGACCACGCTTCCAGTGTGCTTCGAGTCCACGGCGATGTCGCTACCTGTACGTAAATTATGAGCAGAGTCAAAACAACCGCCGTGAGGTGGCGATCATGAAGATTCCGATAAGCTCCTACGGTACCTCAGTGTACGACTTAGGCGCTTCTACTGCGCTCTTGTCGTTTCTGCTACGACTCGTGTCGTTTTGACTAACATTTCGAATCGCAGGGAATCGCTGTCCAGTGGAATTGGATGTTTTGTAACACTAAATCGTCCAATACAAGAAGAACATCTACATGTAATCAGGGACTATGGTTTTGCTTTCTTCTGCAATTTATTTATTTAGAACAAGGATGGATTAATCAAGATAGTTAAATGGAAGGTTGGATTTTTCTTACTCCAAGCACTTTAGCCCTTAAGCACCAGCAAAATCTGCATCCGAAAATGCTGTCTGCTTAAGTAGTGTGCTGCTTGTATTTGATAACACTATTGGTTAAAGAAAGTATAAATAAAAAAAGTGTGAACCCAGATCGGACTGCTCCTACATGAGCAGTTTGATCTGGATTTACTTCATTTGTCGAAGAGGCTTATTGTTTGTTTGTTTTGATTCTTTACGTCCCGGTCAGTAATTTCTCAGTTAAGTTGGGACGGGTCTTCCTAGGTTGAACCAGTACTAAGCAAGGGTTAATGTATCTTGCTCAAAGACACAACGCAGCGACGCCGGTGAGGCTCGAACTCACGGCCTTTCGGTTTCGAGTCAAGCGTTCTACGACTACGACTGAGCAACTGCGACACAACGCAGCGACGCCGGTGAGGCTCGAACCCACGGCCTTTCGGTTTCGAGTCAAGCGTTCTACCACTGAGCAACTGCGCTCCTGAAGAGGCTTATAAACATTCAAGTCGTCGACAAAAACAGGCGACTATTATTGAGATTCTGAAATGGATTGGTGTTGTTTTTTGCACTAAGATTTTTCTATGATTTTTTGCCGATATGCCATTCCTTGTATAATTTAGGGACCGATTTCTCGGTTCTGTATTTGCCAATTCTCACGTAACTTAAGATAAAAATGACTTAATTAATTAATCTTAATATTTGTCTAACCCAATAGGGCAGAACGTATTTGTTCCGAATTAAAAGACGTCAGTCATTTTTAACTCAATCATCTAATAGATCAATTTCTAGCTATTTCCTTGAATTTTAAACTGTTTAAACAACATGTCTGCACATCGGAAATTATTAATCATCCTCCAGACAGAACAATCTGAGAGAGCCTCCGAGAGCTTATGTGTATATGTACAAGATGGACACATTAGGAGACTACTTACACTATCAGTGTTAATGCCCGATGGCTTCACATTGGCCAGACTATGAGATAGGTGCTTGTCGCATATGCGCTAAAGCCTCCTTTAAACGTGCATGCTATGGTATTCAACTGGGCATTCACAGGGTGGGAAATTACGAGCTGAAATTACGTGACTTTTGTAATGATACACTGCATGGACAATTGTTTCTTTCCATACGTATTTTTCTTCTTTGATATATGAGCCCTGACATGATATTTCCAACAATGTGGTATGTGCGACCAGCAAAGGCTCAGACCAGCCTGCGCATACGGTCAGGTCTGGTCAGAGCCTTAGCTAGTCGCTTGAATATTTTATGACACTTGGGCTACTGATTGAACATCATTTGGAGTTTCTATGCTTAAAAGGAGGCTGCACAGGCTCGTCTGAGTCTGCACTTGTCAAAATGCCACATTGTTGGAAATCACATGTCACGGCTCAATTATGTACATGTACCGCTTTCTAGCTCTATTTATTCCGAATCATTTGATACCATATTGATCTAAAAATAAGTTTTCTAGTTTGATCAAACTTTCTGTCACAAAATTTCCAGCAGTGTACCCCGGCATTCATAACTTCAAATTGTGTGACAGAGTGTTTGCCCAAAGTAGGACTTGTTTTTGAAAATAGTATGGCGCCATCGAATCCTAAAAAAGTTGGCTGGCATATGGGGTATGAATTAATTGATACGATCACCGGAATATAGAGAAGAAAAAAACACTCCTTACTTGTCACGAACAAATAAAAGACTTCCATTTCGTCCATGCAGTGTATCGAAACAAAAACCACGTTTGTGTTTTTACCATTTTTACCATGCATCATACATGTTCAAACTGTGTGTATGCAAGTAGCAAATGCTCTGATGAGACTGCGCGTGTGTGCAAGCTCACCTGAGCCTTGGCTTCTCGCAGATGCTATAAGTACTACACATTTACAATCACATGGACTTCCTTACATTTTGTATTAATAGTCCATCAGATAATGAAGCTTATCGCAAAGCCACGTCAGTGACCATATTTTGCAAAAAACTAATTGTTTTTTTTTCTTGACAAAGGCCAAGACTGGCCGAAAATTCGAAACAAAATAAAAATACAATGCAGTTTTATTTTATTGTCTTTGAATGGATTCCTTTTGGAAGATTTACTGAAATAAAAACTTAAAGGGCAAATCGTGCTGGCAGGACACGCATTAGTCGCTTGAACTGTTTAAATATTATTTTAAGCCAATGAAAGAAAAGCGTAACCTTGTTTTGTAAAGGAAAAGAAAGACAAAACTAAAAAGACACAATAAAAAGTAGCAAAACACACACGAAATCAACACCTGCAAATCAGAAAGATAAAACACATATTTTTTTAGATAGCATCATTCTTTGAGTGCAAGACTTAGTATCATTTTCAAAAACAATAAAAAAGATTATCTGATTTTACCGCAGACATATCTACTGTTTTAATGGTTTAATAAAAGGAAAATGGCTTCTTAACTGATTTTTTACTGTTATTGTTTCATAGTTATACCTATATAAAAATAGCGCTATTAATTGTTATAAACCAGCACATGGGATCTACATGTAGACAAAACAGCATTAACACCCTCATTCTCGCCGAAGCCCCCACAATTCTTATGCACAAAGGAGGGCAGTGGATGAAAACGTCCAAAGCTGGACTACATGCCCCCGAGGTTATACAGCTTTTTTCATGCTCAACTAAATTCAGCATACTAATTGTACACAAAACTATAATACTAATAAGAGGACTTTTCTGGCTTTACAACACTCATCTTTTCTATTTATCCTGCTATTAAATGTTAAAATACAATACAAATACTTTATTGGCATTAAACATAAAATGTCAATAATTGTTGGTAGTTTAACACTTATGAGCAATAATTAATTCCATGCCCAATTGAGTCGAACATGACAAAAGTTTTTTAACCTCGGAGCCAGGGAAAAGACCACCCTAGAGTGACGTGACAATGACCAATATCTTACAGCTACACAAATGTACATTTAAGAAATAAATTCGATTTTTGGAATACTCATAGAATCATGAATACTTGGGTCTCTGGCAAAGCAAGTGAAGCCCGAATGGCTTCTTCACGTTATCTTTGCAAGAGACCCGAAGTATTCACCATTCCATGAACAAAACAAAAACCGAATGTATTGCTTATATTTAATTTAAATTTTATTATAAATATCTGAAATGTAGAAATTATCTATAATTTAGGGGAAACAGTTTTGTATTTTAAATGTTATCATATAAACGGTTTTGTGAGAATGTAAAATGCAAAAGCGGAACAGCCAGTGTGAACACGGACAGCCAATGGAGCAAACAAGAAGATTGTCTTGCACGTGTAACTCAGGTGTGGCTCGCTGACAATAGTTCGTGCGTTAACTAGACTATAGTCCAGTCCCTATAGTCCCTATAGTCCCATAGAGCGACAAAACTCTCTCGGATTTTATGCAATGCGCATGCTGGATTCACTGGACAAACCAGATATTTAATCTGCGATCGGGCCATGGTTGATTGGTACCCGTCTTCCAATGCAAACTGGGAATTGCCGGAAACCTGTCTGTTTTGTATCGATGGCTGTGATTGGTTGACTGTTTTACTGGGAAGGAACGCTGACAGTTAACGCGCGAACTCAATACAACACCAGTGGCGAATGAACTCGATGTTCGAAGCGTATTGCACGGGCAGTGGAGCTTGGCAGCTGTCAATCAAATTAATGTCTTCCATGAGGCTATGAACGGTTGCAAAAATCTAAAGATTCATTTAAGGCTTGCTTTGAAAATGTAAATATATTAGTCAAAAGTTCTAACCGGCCACGTGTGTTTTATCGATTAAGCACAATTATAGATTTCATTTTCATTCCCGAATAGGCCAGCCTATTAGTAAATGATACCAGAAAACGGCTGAGCAAAATTCTTAAAATTGTATCTGAGAGGCTTTGCCGAATACACATACCTTCAATTTTGAAATTCACAAGAATTTGCAATGGATGGTGGCGTAATTTTCGACACTTTGGCCAATAACAACGAGTCTCGTCTGGCTATTTGGAGATGCAAAAAGTGTTGTCATGTCATTTTACATTTTGAAAAAAAAAATATAATGAAATGCAGGTGGCCGGTTAGAACTTTTGGCTAGTATATATGAGCCGCAACATGAGGTTTCGAACAATGTGGTATGTGCGACCAGCAAAGCCTCAGATCAGCCTGCGCATACGCGCAGTCTGATCAGAGCCTTTGCTAGTCGCTTGAATATTCTATTAGTGTTAAGCTACTGACTGAACATCATTTGGAGCTTCTAAGCTTAAAAGGAGGCTGCACAGGCTTAGCTCGTCTGAGTCTACACTTGTCAAAATGCCACATTGTTGGAATTCACATGTCACAGCTCATATTATGCTCATGTCTTTCAGATACCAAACGAGGCAACAAATGAACAGAAATAAGACAAAACACTGTGGGCAGTTCTAAATCGAGCGAGCTCAGGTGCTGGCTACTCCAGTAACCGGCGTTCCAATAAAAGTCATCTAATAGGGAACTGTTGACCTCTTAAGATTTACAAAGTACAGAATCATAAGGTCTCTAGAAAGTACAGAATCATAAGGCCTCTAGATAAGAGTGCGAAATAAAAAACAAAAACAAAAATCAACAAAAACATATGTTGTGGGTACATGTACATAAAAGAACCTTATCAATGATACGTTTCTTTTAGTACACAAAACAAATGTTAAAATGGATGGATAAGAAACTATTTTCGACTTTACGCTCTAAACGTTTGTCTATCTTGACCAATGGCGGCCTGAATAACAATATTTATGTGAATAGAAAAGTCACGTGCCATAGTAAACTTTAATAACATGTACTGGGTCTGAATATGAATTTTGTTGAAATTCTAACAGCGGACTACGTGTCCCGCCATAATGACAAATTTCCCCAACAAACAATGTGTGTTTTATGAAATGAACATGTGCAATCCACACGTTAGCTGTATTGACTTATTTCATGTATCTGATACGTTTGACTAATACGTATGACATAAACACCCCATTCCACTGGATGGCGATTCCGCTACGCTCATGGCGATCACAGATTTTCTCTAAAATTTATCCAAATCGCCGCGGAAGCGTAGACAACCAGACGGACTTGGCGCTTCCAGTACGCTTCCACTAAGCTTCTACTACACTTCCGCTACGATCCCACTACGACAATGATGACCCGGCGGCTACGCTTAGTCTACGCTGATGGCGATCAGCTGCGACCTTGCTACGATCTTGGCGATGGAGCTACGCTTTCGTTGCGCTTTGTATCCTTTCTATATAAAATCTGAAGTTCAACTGATATATGTTAAGTTGAATGTCAACGATGCTTCAGCTGGCCATTATGAACCACAGACTTATTATTATGGATGATCGGACATCCAGGCAAGACGGAGTCGGAGGACCAAAAGGCCCTGGGTCCGTCCATGATTATCCGCTGACATACGGCTACAATATGGGTACTATGACTAAGAGCAATGAGCATGGAAGATGGCTCTTCATTCTTAAATTACATGAGAATGGAACCGCTCAGAATTGGTCCTAGAATAAAAAAGAGCGACACCAACTTTAGGAGAGCACTTGAACTAGGCCTGGAGTTGGTTAGAGCGCCACGAGCGTAGCGGAAGCGTGGCAGAAGCGCCAAGGTTGACTATTCCTAAATAGCACAGTCGCCGCGGAAGCGCGTTGGTCGTAGCGAGAGCGTACAGAGCGTAACAAGATCGTACAGAGCGCAGCAGAAGCATAGCTGCATCACGGATGAATAACTCGGCAATTTCGCCATGATGTGACGGCGATTGAGCTACGATGCTCACGATGCCGCCGCGATACGGCTACGCTCATGAAGATCTTACTGCGATGTGACTACGCTTCCGTTGCGCTTCGAGTCCACGGCGATGTCGCTACGTAATTTTTGAGCAGGTCAAAACAATCGCCGTGAGGTGGCGATCATGAAGATTCCAATACGCTTCTTCTACGACCTAGGCGCTTCTACTGCGCTTCTACTATGCCCTTGCCGTTTCTGCTACGATTCGTGTCGTTTCGACCAAAATTTCGAATCGTAGCGGAATCGCCGTCCAGTGAAATCGGGGTTTAAGTAACATATGGAATATCAAAGCTCTTGACAGCTTAAGGTTGACACACACACACACCGGAAGACAATGCATGTATATGCCCCGATCTTCTATATTAGTGGGTATAGATGGCAATGATTATTTCACTATTTAAAGCTGCATAGTCTGTAACTTTTGATCATTTGATTTTAGAACTAATGTTTCTATTTTTCAAGAACACAGTAAAATAAAACTCAGGTATACATTTGACCAATTTCGTAAAGCTTAACAAATTATCAGTATCAAAACAACAGCATTTATGTTAAAATTAACTGTCTATAATTATTGAAGGGACGCAAATAATTACCAACAAGAGAAAACACACCTGTTTTATAACATAATTCACTTTTCCGTGCAGTTTTCAGCTATAGTGAACAGATTTATTGTGAAAACACAACTTAATTTTACTTTTACAATTGATTTAAAAAGAAAATAAAAAAAAAATAGAATAATGTTCATAGTTACAGACTTAGTCTGTTTAATTTGAATGGCAGACAAATGTCCGAATGTTCGATATTTAAGGTGAAGTAAAAAAAAGTGTATACTATTCCGCTCAATTAAAAATTATTAGCAGCGGAGACGACGGGAGCAATTTAATTCCCCCTTTCACGGTAACGTACTTGTATTTGCACAGATTATTCAGATATGAGGATATTTTATGGGCTTAATTTGACCAGAATGTGTTTTAGTATGTTTAAACTAATATTTGATATGTGTGGGTAGAGGTGTTACATTGACAAAGACACACATATCTGTATATAAAAGCAAGAAAACAGTCAAAAACAACAACCCCATTTATGCATCCTTCAATTGGACGAGTCAATTTCCAATGTTTGAGGTTGTTAGGTGTTTTTCTTTTTTTAAATTGTATTCAAATTTTAAAAGACACTTCTGTAAGCAAACTGTGAAGAAACTTTTTTGCGGCGTCTGATCTGGTTTTGCACTGTTGCCGATGTTCCACAAAAAGGACGCTAGGCTTACATGGATACAAGCTGATAATTGACCAATTGCAAATTATAAGTTGACATTTTGCGAAATTAACCGCTATTTGAAGTAGTACCTTTTCATATTCAGTATGCACTTTGATGCACACATTTTCAAATGGTTATTTATTAATTATTGCATAATTATTCCCCATTGTGTATTTTGATGCGATTCATTCAATTAATAAGATGAGTTACATATGCATATGCAGTCAAAAGCATTTTAGTCATTCCATTAGATTTTGGTATTTATACCTGTCGCATCGAGCAGCGGATGTTCAAACAAGCCTGTGTAAAGGCACAGTTATATAATCTATAAGTCTAAACAAGGCCTTTATAAACTTTAAGCTAAAAAGGTCCTGCCCCCCATCCTTAAGGAAATTTGCAGGCATATCCTATCTTGAAGAACAATCCAAGCTGCGTCGAATAAGAGATGTCTACCCTCTGTACGTTAGCCTGTAACAGCGTGTTCCATATGTCACTATAGGAAATTAAGGGAAAAAAGTTAGATGAAAGTTTGAGCTACAGGAAGAAGACATTTAACTATTCTGTATGCCAAAGCTACATAAAAAGCATTTTTAACAAAATTAAAGCCTCCAATGGACATAGATGCACTTTCTCTTTAAAATCGTAATTATGACTAACATCATTGTAATTACAACTGATCTATTTTTAAAAAATGTTTTAATCTAAGTTGACTTAAATACTCATTTGAATGATAGAAAAACAAAGTTTGTTTTTCTATTTTAAATATTTTGTCTTAAAAGTGCTATTAAATATCCCAAATCCAAGTTTTAATTAGCCAATTTTGGTAAATATTATTTAAGTAAAATATGTAAACAATATTAGCTGCTGGTCGATATTTTATATTTTTCGGACTGTTTTACTAATATAATTCAGAATCATCGACCTGTAAGTTTGAGACCAATATCAGAGTACTTATTAAAGATTCTAACATTCACCGGCGTCACTGTGTTGTGGTCCTTGAGCAAGACACATTTATCCTAGCTTAGTGCTGGTTCAAACCAGGAAGACCCGTCCCTGTTTAACTGAAAGATTGTTGATGGGACGTAAAGAATCAAAACAAACAAACAAAGGTTGTAACATATGTTATAATCGAGCAAGGAAAATGTATTGATGGAAGAGATGATATATCAGAACAAATGAATATTTTCGCATGGTTTCATATAAATCTCTGATGTTTGGTGCCTAAATCTTAATAATCATATTCATTGCTGAAGATAAGCCCATGGATGTTATAAATAATTCCTAATATCTATAATACTAAGATATATAGAGATACAAAATTAATAGAAAATAAAAGTGTCAATTTTAAACAAGACAATTTAAAAAATGCCCCTGTTAAATGTAAATATTAAAAACAAATCCTTATTCAAGTCATCTTAATATACACTGTCTATGAGATGTGGCTGCTTCTGTGGCAAATTAATCGTCTACCTCATCACAACCAGTAGAGCCAACTCGCGTATTATGACTGCAAGCTGAGTAAGGTCCTGTTCAACTCACACACCCTTGGAAATTTTGCATACATATCCTGTTTTAAAGAACAATCCAAGTTGCGTCAACTAAAATATGTTTACACCCTGTAATCAGGGGGTTAGCATGTAACAGCTTGTTACATATGTTACTATATCAAATAAAGAATAAGCAAATTGAAAGTTTGAGCTACAGTAAGAAGACATTAAACTATCTATTTATTTAAATCAATAATGCAATTTGCATGTTGGATGCCTTTACTCCATATGAAAGCTTTTAGAACAAAAATACAGCTTCCTTTGATGTTATATGCGTTACATTACTTGAATTGCAGTTTGCTTGTTGTAATTGTGACAAACATCATTTATAAAAAAAATCCTGTTTACCTCATCTTTTCCCCCAAAAGACTTAATTGAGTATTCCTTGTATGTGTGGCATGTGTCAGTATCAAACAAAGTGACTGAACCATAATTTAAGTCCTTGTAAAGTATTCTTTAAAATCAGAACAACCATGTCAGCGTCAAGAGATCAAACACTTAATTAAAAAGTGGGTAGTGTTTGGTGCTGTTTAACATATAGACATACAATAGAGCATGGTTCTGGCATCTGCCTCTTCTTGCGAGAGTATCCTCTGATCTTACTGCAACTGCCTCTGCATCCGTTTTCAATAGTAAAATCATACTTTGACCAATAGAGAGAGGTAGGTAGTCGCAGATATTAATCTTTTAATACTACTAGAAAAGAGCCCACGCAAGCGCGGAAATATTTCATGATTGTCAATTTACCTTTATTTTGCATTTAAAAAAGCTGAAACTTGTATCCCCCTTTCATGTGTGTTAATTTTTCACAGCTTTATGAAATCTGAAACTTGTATTGGCGATTCTAGTCGCCGAAATGACCATGGGCCCAAATAGGTATGGGCCGAAATGACCCGAAACCGGCGAGTTTTAATTTTTTTTACAAAAGCTGATACTTGTAAACATGATTATGCTTATATCTTCTCATCTTGAAAATCACTAAAAATCTTCAGCGAGGTGACTTTTACTATATTTGTTTTCCTCCAAACAATGCCAAAAATCGCTCAAATCCAGGTTCTTATTTCTGAACAATGCACTTTTTTAAACAGATTTTATTGATAGCGTCATTGCCTACTGCGTCAAGTGGTACGACCAAGCCTATCAATGTAAGCTGTTTAGCGACCTTGAAACTTAGGATTATTGAGCGTGAGTCAGAGAAAGGTGTCTTGAACTTTCATAACTCTAGTTGCCATCAATGGTAGTAATTAACTATTTTATAGAAGTTCTGTTTGTTTTGTTACTGTTTTGTGAGTCCCCCCCCAAAAGTCTGTACTTGTTTAAAGCTAGTGTCAATTTAAGTTTATACTAAGGTCTGCTGATTATTATAGTTTAGTGTTGTGTTGGTTACTGGTACTGTCCAAAAATAGGGACAATGTCGGAAAAATTAGTCTGCAATTTTTTAAGTGGTAGCTGCCCAAACCAATAAATGAGTGGTTTTCACACTCAAAATGCAAAGAAATACAATATTTAAGGAAATTTTTGTATACCAAATTATCTTCTTCAAAGGCAAACCTGGAAATGTCGTTACTTTTCGTGGTTAAAAAACAAACTTTTTCTCCTTATTTTTCTTCCAACTTCTGATTGGGAATTTTACTGTGCCAATTGGGAAAAAGGAGGTGTTTCGCCTTTGGGAGTGGGGCCGAATTTCGCCCCCCAAAATGGCCTGAAAAGGAACACTGATGCCGAAATGGTTTGGATTGATTGGTGTTTTACGTCCCGGTAAACAATTTTTCAGTCATGTTGAGACGGAGCCACTTCTTCCTGGGTATTATTAGTACTTTGGGAAGGTGAAAGTGCCTTTCTCAAGGACACTACACAGCGGTCGTGGGGTTCGAACTCGGGGCCTCTAGGTCCCGAGTCCGACGCTCTACCACTGAGCCACCGCACCTCCATATGCCGAAATACACTTCCCTTTTTACGACCATTATAGGCGAAAAGGAGCGGTCTGGGGCGAAGTATTTCGCCGATTTGCCCTCAAACTGGAACCCTGCTTGTACCTGAAAGCTAACATATAAAATTTGGGTTTGATTGGCCCATCAATTTCCGAGAAAAGCCAGTTTTAATTTTCATATACGTAAATGACCTTTAGCCAAGGTCAAGAAATGACCTCGGCCTTCAATACTCACAATTCTTCATTTTTTCAGTTGGTTTCAGGTCAGAGGCTGAAATATTTGTGAAAAAATCAACAGCTTTCACTTTTTCCTGTAGAAAAGCCTAAGTTAACAAATTTGACCTTGTTGTAAAATTGGTCAAGGTCAACCGTAGGTCATCATTTGAACAAAGTATGATGGGCAGAGTCACCACTGCTACATACCAAGTTTCGTGGAAATTGGTTCACCGGTTCCGGGGAAGAAGATTTTTGAAGGGTTTTTACCATATATGGGCGTGGCGGCCATCTTGGTCATGTGACCCAGATGCAACAAACAAACTTTCGTTCCCCCTACCCAAAGAGGCTCCACATAAAATTTGTCTTTGATTGGTCAAATGGTTTCCGAGAAGAAGATGTTTGAAATTGTTGACGACAACGGACCATGGGCATCCTACCTATAAGCTGACATATGCTGCTAAGGTGAGCTAAAAACAAATTCAACCTCAAGCCCTCACCAGTAGCTTGCACCTGACCGTTCTAAGGTGGTGATTTTGGTGTAGTTCTTACTTCGTTATTTGCATACCTGTCAACTTTTTGAAATCTTAAAGAGTGAGATTGCGCGCGACGCCCTTAAAATGGTTATTTTCTGCTAGCATTTACCGCGCGGACCAATTTTACCAAATTTTTTAGGAGTGAGATTTATTTTTTTCTAAGAACCAAAAAGGGATTATTGGGCCGAAATGACCATGGGCCGAAATGACCCGGAACCGACGATTTTTTTTTATTTTCTTTTTACAAAAGCTGATACTTGTAAATGCGGTTATGTTTATTTCTTCTCGTCAAGAAAATCACAGAAAAACTTCAGCGAGGCGCCTTTTACTAATAATATTTGATAGCGTCATTGCCTACCGTGATATAAGTGGTACGACCAAGCCAATCGATGTAAACAGTACATTATGCGCAGCGACCTTGACACTTAGGATTATTAAGCGCGTGTCGAAGAAAGGTGTGATGATTACCGTGACTAATAATCAGTTTTGATAAGGGATTATTTAAAATTACAGCCATATCTTTTTTTCTTTGGCGAGTTTGGCGGCGTTTTCCCCATTGTTGTTTATAATATGGCCGACTTGACACAGCATAATACACATATACATATGACATATACACAAAAATTCGGAACGCTTCGGTCATCTCCATTCAGTTTGTATTGGAAACCCAATCGATCTAAAAATAGTGACGCGTGACCATGAACGTGACATACACTAAATATAGAAACATTCGCCAGAGGGCGCAGTTCTTTTAGAAAACACACTTAATTCCAAAATTCTCTAAATCTATGCTAAATGAAAACTCATCCTAACCGAGATTATCAATGAAAGCAATATCTTAAAGTAACAGTAAAGAAATCAAGCATGAAAATGACCTCGATTTTTCAGTTTATGCGGTAATTCGTTTATTTAGTAGTATAGATAATACTATACTATCACGGAACCGTCTGGCAATCGACATATCTCACATGAGCCTCAGCGCGAGAAAACTCATATTGAAGTTATGCCTGAAGCTGGTTTATCTATTATACTTTCTTTGAAATAAATAAATTTGCGCTAATTAGAATGTTTGTCTGTGCAGGCTGTTCTGCACATTTGTTGTTCGCCATCAACTAATTTATTTGCACCAAGGTCTATATAACAAACTGAAGATGCAAACAATTGAACTAATGACCCAGCAACAGATAGTGATATAAGGTAATGCAATTACAAGGACAAACCGTAATCGTAAATACATTAAGGTATTTAAGTGAAGACATTTTGTAGTTAGCTCATTCCCAATTACAGCACAACTATCCGCTGTATGGACTCTAGATCTAAAGCACTTGATTACTGAACGCCACTTGGGACTTTGTACGTTTTGCATCGGCGAGTAGTCAAGTTTCACAACTTGAGCCTTTGGCGCTCACAAACATACATTTGTACAAATGGTATTTGATGAAGACGAATATCTAAAACTAAGGCTAAGGTCCACTAAATGGCTCTGGATGCATGTTTAACTTACGCAACAAGTAACAAAATACTGTAAATTCGGATACCAGGCCGCGTAGCGCAGTCGGTAACGTGTCGAGCAACATATGCGAGTCTGACTGCAGATCCATGGGTCGCGAGTTCGATCCCGGCCCGGTCCCATTCTTTCGTGGAGATTGATCATGAAATAATTTCTACGGTCATTCTCCTCCCTTCCGCTGAATCATCCAAGAAGGGCTGTTGTCAGTTACAAGCGAAAGTATGTGCACGAAGAACTGGTTAACTGCTTGTTCAAGCTTGCCCAGGAAAAAGTGTGGTTTGGTGAACTGACCGTCCCGCAATGACCATAGCTATTGACTTGGGACGTAAAGCAACAAAAACAAAAAAAACTGTAAATTCGGAAATTTTCGAGATAATTTTATTTTCGCGAATAGCGTTAAAAGACATATTTGCGACGTAAAAATTCGCGAGTGGGGCATGATTTACCTATATCAGTAAACGACAGAGTGATTTCGCCATTTCGCGAGCTTTTTTTCACGAAACTTTGCGTATGCCAAGTTTTGTGAAAATAAAACACTCGCGAAGAATTCCGAATTTACAGTATATGAGCTGGCGCAAAGAATGTTGGGGTCAGAAGGAAAAACGGCTGAAACCGTTGCAAGAAGACGTCACAGGTGAAACAGTTCCAATTTTCCTTAAAGAAGAAAACGATTACCATAAAAAGAGAAAATCGATAGTGCATGACCTTTGACGCTCTGGCACTGCTTTCAGCAATCGTATGCTTTGCTTGACCCACTATCCCTAAAGAACCAGCATATGAACACATATCAACACAATGTTTATAGACGAGTTGGAGCTTGGATGAATCCACATAATCTTTTGAATCTGGTCCTTCGGATATAGAATATGCTTGGAAAGTAGCAACCAGCATGTTCAAGTTTTATCTTCAAACATAAAATGTCATTTAATTTACACCCTAAACACATAAGGCCCGGAATGATCACTCACCACATTACTGTGGAACCATCTTAAATTTTGTAGACAAGTATCTTGACCGTCACTCATAGGTCGAAGGTCACCTCGGACAACATAGTTGAGGTATATAGGCTAGACATCGAGTTACCAACAGCCCCTCTCTCTCTCTCTCAACATAGTCATTGCCAACCTCTCCACTATTCTAATGTAAGCTGTAGGCACAGGATTATTAGTGGGGTGTATCCGCTGAAACCGGTCGGCAGTACACGGTATTTGGGCATCTGACGCATATGCGCAAAAGCTACATTGAATGTCATGCTTTTTGTAAGCGAGCAGCGACAGCTTTCTCCTGTGCATTCCTTACTCGACAATGCGATAAGTACCAAAGGTCTATATACTTTATGGGGCTCGACTATTTATAACATCAAGTGGTATTACAACATGACGAAATGACAAGTTATTTTATAACCGAAATATCATTAGTGTTTCCCTCGATTATATTTGCTTAGTAATATTTGCTGTCAGTAGGCATTCATCAATGCCAATTAAATAAACATCAAATTACTGCTAATGCGTCACGTATTTAATCTTCTGCACCTCATCTGGGAATAGAGACGGACTTTACAGAATACAAATGAAAAGTGTTTTATTTTGCAATAATACAAGGTGCATTTCAGGCCTAGAACTTAAGTGTGAATGCTTAAGCCAGTTCGTTAGATTTTGATAGTATATGTTCCCACGGGCGATCAGTGAAGGTTCAAGCGATACTGATCAAATGTGCAGTCTCGCTTAAGGCTTTGCTGGGCTACACAAAGTATAGAAGTAAATGGAAGCTCAGGAAAACATTATATTTTTTATCCCCAATGGATGTCTACATACGTATGTTTAAAAAGTGGCATTAAGTAAATTACACAATAAGAACCATTTTTCCTGGAATGGACCATTTAACCTTTTCATACTGGAACGCGTCCATCAATCATGTATCCGTGCTCTATTTAAAGATTTGGAACATCGAGTATTTGGACAAGCCTGTTAGATAATGTACACGTATTGACTTTTAAGGCGTTGGGCATCATGCGACATCATTTGGACATGATGTGAGATCATGCCTATTGCCTCAATAGTCAACACTTGTCTATTATATAGCTTCTCAAAACAAAACAAGCTACAACAAAATACATGGTCATAGGCTAAGTTTTAGTCATTTATTTTGCTTTATTATTGACTTTTTCATACTATCAACTAATTAATTTCATTAAGCTGAAAAAGAAACAAATGCAAAATTTATTTGCACTTATAACTGCAGAAAGTGAGCATAAACAAAGCAGTTGCTTAATTGTATTACTACATGTACTTAGCAACAACAACAAGTAAGTACATATGACTAGAAAATGCCATGAGTACACACTGCTGACACCATGAAGACAATAAAAGTAAAGCATACCGCCCTCTCTTACCAAGCGAGATGATTGCAAAACTAGAAAAGACAATAACTAAGCTCTGCACAATAAAACCATACGCTATGGGAGCAAAAATTAACAGCAACGAAAAAGCAACAGCAGCAAAGTCTTGAACTATACGTGTATATGATGAAACACCATCCATGCTGATTTAATTCCTAGAAAAGCCATGCTTGCTTTATAGTGATATACATATGGTATGGAAAAATTCTATGAAATCTAATCTAAGTCAGTAACTATTATTATATAGGGGAAAACGGTCATTGGCCGTGTAAATGGTGTTACGAAAGTTCGTTACGCAGTTCATCATATAATTTCCTATCATTGAAAAGAAAATGATGTTGATTAAATTGCATGTTCTATCAACCTATCGTTGTCAGGGATATTTTATAGCGTTTGACATCACATTCGGCATAAGATGACGTCACAAATTATACTCTCTATGGGCCCTATTTTTCAAACATTTAGTCTGAAATAATCTGATAGTGTACAAAGTGTGTGCCATATTTAATTTTGGATGGTTGTCATGGTTGTTTTCAGCCTTATAGTTAAAGAAATCTCCCAAAGAATGATATATAAACTCTAAAACCTCTTCGGCGAATTTTCGCAAGTGAACGGCGACTGGTTGGAGACTGTACTACATGTACCATTATTTTTAAAGTAAAACTGTTTTGGAAAGAAAAAAATCATTTCTGTGCAAGTTGTCAGCAGGATAACTCAATAGATACAGTTGCTTTGCTTACAACAAAACAGAACGCTGCAGTTATTTCTGTGATGGATCTATTGGCACCTACTAGCTCTGAGCTTACACTTTCAGCATCTGATATTTCCAGATCAACTTGCATGTCTTTGACTATAGGACAGCTGGGATTTATCATCAAAATCAGGCGCCTGAACATCGGTTGTACTTTCTACTGTCTGATTTGGTGCTGCTGTCACTTTTAGCCACCTCTACCCCCATGCTGCGACCACTTTCAATGCTTGTGGTGAAATAACGCCTTTGTTCTCTGTAATATTTACATTTCCATTGTAGTTGCCTTATATGAAACCTAACATTCCAGATGTTTGCATGTCTCGAAGCTAAACATTGAACAATCACATAATCTAATACACACGCCTTGTGTGAACTAACGTTAACATCAGCCAATGACTGGCTCTACTTATCGTGTTTGTGTGGCGTAATTATCGTATCACCGTGACGTAGTTAACGTATCGCCATGACGCTGTGTACAAATCCCAACACCCACGGTAATAATTAAAATAAATAAGTTTAAAAGGGTACGGCATATTAAATGTAAATATAAGGATGGAAATGCAGGCCTATTAGCTGGCATAGAATGATGCAAAACATAAGCTTGGTAATGTCACCGAGAGGCCCTTCGGGCTTCACATACATTAAAAAGCCTATTTTTTGCACCATCCAGTGCAATCTAAATATCTGCAATTTATTCTTTAATAAGAAAGTGTAAGTTAACAACAAAGAGGTGTCAAACTGAGCTGCCATCCCTTTTGGTGTAAAGTTACACTAAATTTTATATTAAAACAACTTAAGGCCAAGACTTCTCCAGTTAAAACGTTTCACCTTATTGATGTAGTTTTTCTCTAGATCTAAACTATCAAACATAACTTAGCTTTAAAGCAGGAGAAACACAGTATCGATTCACTGTGCGCCTGAAATGAGTGAAATCGACTGTATCGGTAGAATCGAGAGTTTTTGGCCTAAATTTGTAATGTACGAAGTAAAAACTACCGACTGCACGAAGTGAAAGCAAATGTTGGTCATAAATCTTCGAATTTAGAGCAGAAAGTAGGCTTTTTATTTCACCCTGTGTATATCATTGGCTTCTAAATGTGTACTTTGGCAGACAGTGAAGACCCACATATAATGCCGCATCATACGGCATTTCATATGGGCCTTCACTGTTTATTTATACAAATATGATGTTCAGAGTGGTTCATAAAGGGTTAAAAATACGTCAATCTGTATCACTTTTTTCAGTCTGTTAGAGACTCCCGCATCTGCTGTCTGTGTGTAGGGTTGTAGGCTTACATTTCAATAATTTCATCCTGCTTTAAACAGCTGTATGGTAAGATGAAATGGCAGTGGAAAGTACATTTCATAAGACCCACTGTGGCAAATCCTTTAATAAGGCTTTTTGTGCCCAGCGAGCAATCAGATTACATCGAGTGCCGAAGACACTAGAGGGGAGATTAATCCCCCTCTCGACATGGGGGTTTAGGGGGTCTCCCCCAAGTTTTTTTTTTTAATTTTGGGCGTCTATGTGCGTTTTAATGGGGATTTTATGCATTTGGGACCAGATTTCAGTGCTTTTGGTCACGATCTTTTGCTAGAAAAGATATTTCTTGTCACGCAAGAAACCGAATGCTGGACAAAATTGTTTTCAGACAGTCAAGATTTATTTCCTTTTTTTACAGCATGTTTCTTTGACATTATTTCACCTATGTCCCCACAGGTTTTGGAAAGTACTTTTAGCACTGATCCTTGGTGGTCCTTCAAAGAGTCGTGTTTTCGAAAAGATATACACTTAGTCTTTTCAATTACATGTAGAACACCTGTTAAGGGTGCAGGCTTCATCTAGATTTTGGCTTCGGAAGGCATAAGATGAGATCTTTGGCTTCATCGTAATGGAGCCAGGGCCTACTGTTGAACCACGACGGCTAAACGCTTCTCTGCTCAGGCTTCTTAAAGTCGAATGAACGTTGGTGGAACCGAAAAGTCTTGGGCTGAATTGGAACAGGCGGGACTTGTATATCTGTAACAGAATGCATTGTAACAACACAGGCTCATGATGCTCATATATGTAAAGTCAACACGTTTTAAACATACTTTTTCGCTCGACATGTTAATTAGCAGAAGAAAAAAACATTGTCAATTTAAGGGATCATAGAATTATCTGGACCTCAACAAGAAGACCTGTCTTTGGGGTTTCTGACAATGCAAGACTCAAACCAACCTACTCAGTTACAGAGATTAGCTAGAATGCTGGAATTTTTAGTGTAGCAAGTTTACACTTCTACTTTCCTAGGAGCGAATAACAAAGGCGCTGATCAGACTGCAGGGATGTGCAGGCTGGTCTGCGCCTTTGACGTTCGCATGCAGCTACGTCGGGTTTTCTCTCGACACGGTCCATAAGTATGATAACGTCCATTAAGACCATCTGATAATGAAATTAATTAAGCAGGTGTCATTATAATTTTTCAATGTTTTCACACGCGCAACGCTTGTTATTGATAATTGCATCAATAAATGGTAAGCACAGAGTAAAGTGAACCAAAACCAGCAAAAGGGACACAGCGGAGAGCGTACTCAGCCAAAAAAGTGGTCCGGTGCTTGACGGACCTGCGGGACTGGCGATGATGGCCTTGTGTACAGGTAACCTGCTACTGTAAACATAGCATTTGTAAACCACCATTTTCTAATTGCATGGTGTTATGCTCCACTGAATGGGTAGTATAATATACAGGTACAGGTACTTCCACAAAACGCTTTGAGGCGTGACTGTAGCGGTAAATGCATTGAATGAATTGAGGGTCATTGCTTAGAGGTCGTGGTAGAAGTATACATGTATCGCTTTGTTACATGAATATTTATGAAGGTTGGATGTTTACAAAAATAGGTTTGTGAATTTTAGTTACAGCATCTTGAATATAAACACACACACAAATGCACGCACACTCTCACGCACGCACACATGCGCGCGCACACCACACACATGTGCACGTGTCACCATCGCAAAAAATCAACTGACAAACCTATCAACAAACTAGCGAACAAAACATTATCTCTATTGTTTATGGCTTGTCCGTCCGTATGTCTGTCCATTGCCGTGGTCACTCTAACTTAGTCATTTTTAATCGGATTTTTTCCAAATTTCATATCATCATCAAACTCTCGTTCAAGTTTGAATACAGTTTTTTTTCTGTCAAACGAAAAGCAAGAAGGCTGTAAAAATGGCCGCCACGACAGGTCTCTCTAACTAACATGTAGTCATTATAATCGTTTTTCTTCCAAATTTTGTATATGGATTGCTTCCATCAAACTCTCGTTCAATATGTTCTTAAAAATTTTATCCTTTGGAAGCAAAGAATGCACCAAAGAACTGAAACTAGAGTGTGCAAATTTTCTGGGCCAGACTAGCTAGTTTCGGCAATTTAGGCCACATCAGTGACCCTCTAATGGTTTCAAAGTTCCACAATGAAACACATGATCCCAAAGGACAAGAAAATGAAATCTACACTATAGTGAAGGACATGGAGACGTTCTTCCACAGCCACAAAGTCCCAATCACCAGCTGTAGTGAAGTCAAATATGTTCTTATAAAGTTATCCTTTGGAAGCAAAGAATGCCCTAAAGAACTGAAATTAGAGTGTGCAAATTATCTTGGCGGGACTAGCTAGTTTCGGCCATTTAGGCCTCATCAGTGACCCTCTAATAGTTTTTAAGTTCCACAATGAAACCCACGATCTCAAAGGACAAGAAAACAAAATCTACACCATAGTAAAGGGCAGGGAGACGTTCTACCACCGCCACATAGTCCCAATCACCAGCTGTAGTGAAGTCAAATGTGTTCTTAAAAAGGTTATCCTTTGGAAGCAAAGAATGTACCAAAGAACTGAAACAAGAGTGTGCAAATGTTTCGGCCTCATCAGTTACCTTATAGTTTCAAAGTTCCACAATAAAACCCATGATCCCAAAGGATAAGAAAATAAAAGTTTGAATACGTTTTTTATCTGTTGAACGATTAGCGAGATGGCCAAAAAATGGCCAACCCCTATCAGTGTCCACTACTTCATTTTTTTATCAGAGTTTTTTCCAAATTTCATATATGGATTGCTCCCATAAAACTCTCGTTAAAGTTTGAATACGAGTTTTGTCCGACGAAAGTTAACCAAGATGGCCAACGAAATGGCCGCCACCTATTAGTTTGCACTTATAGACATTCTACCTTAGTCATTTATTACCGAATTGCTGCCAAATTTCACATAAATATTACTTCTATCAATCTCTCGCCTAAGTTTGAATATGGGCTTTGTCCAATAACCAAGATGGCCGCCAAATTGCCTCCACCTGTCAGTTTACACTTGTGGACACTACTTAGATGAATGAGTGGTCTTCTATATTTTAAAGTGTTTCCTGAATGAGTGACAATGGAGTGTTTATGACTGTATCAAATTCAGAATAGAGAGGGCAGTTGTAGCTTTTGTATCCTGGATTTTCCATTGTGCTATAGAAACTCACGATAGTTGGTTTACTGAAGCGAAAATGTTTCAGAAGTGAGACTATATTTAACAAACAATGATGACATGTAGCTTAGGCTGCTGTACATTCTAAGGCAGTGATTCTGTTGTTGATTCCTTGTTGACTGGTGCTCATGTTGTGGGTTCTGTGGTTTGCCATGCATTGCTTTGTGTCTTTTCTATGTTTGCTACGAGTATGTGGGAAAGGAGACTTGACTTAAAAGTATATGTATTTTTACTGACCATTCCATGGCGGTGCTTCTTTTGTGGATCTTTTTTGTTACTTATGTTTCGTGTTTGTCATGCTGTCTTGTCGTCTATTTATTACAGTCTTGTGGTCACCTGCTTGGAAAGGTCTGACCTCTTGGCTCTCTAGTATGTGGTGATTTATTGTGTTTTATCACTTCCCGATGGAGTGTCCTGGGTCAAATGTGGTACTTGAGTGTATCGGTTGCTGTTTTTTGCATCCTTTCTTACTTTAAGGAATGAAAGTAAAATAATTTTGTGTTTCAAACGGTGACCCAAGAATTGCTGCTTGGCTCATTTGCGTAGGAAGCATGTGTGCATGCATGCACATACAGATACATCAAAACATTTATAAATTTACATTCTTATATGAAAATCAAAGCTAGCGCTCTTTATGATATAGAATTCTGATAATGGGATGTGTCGCCTGGCAGAACTGAAGTCAAACAAGGAAAATTTGTAGAATATATTTTCCCGGCGAAGGGTTATTTTAGAGAAACTAATAAATCACAAAACATAAATCCCATTTCTCCAACCCCTAAGTTCACCTTTGATATCATACAGATCAAGGTTAAAAGCCTATCAACTAGTTTTCAGTGGTTAGTTCAATACAAAATAAACTTATCTGTCTGACTTTGACCTGACCTAGAGGTCAGGGGTGTGTGTAAGGTCAAAGTGTTTTCTTCTATGTAAGTCTATACTTCGTTCCCCTTAATTTTATATACAACACGATAACATTCAGAATTTATTTTATGTTATAATCCAACCAACAGTTGAGTGTGAGTGGTGTAAGGAGAGAATATGTGTTTGCATCGTGCCCTATGCCCCATTCCCTTTGATTTGATATGCAACATGACCATGGGGGCGGGGTCTGCGGGTAAAATATTTGCTACAACGCTGCTGCATTTGTGATTCCCTTTAATTTGATATGCAACACGACCATGTTCTGAACAAGTTGACTTTTGACCACAGGGTCAGAGGGGCGGGGAGAGGGGATTTGCGGCCAAAATATTTGCATGTTGCTGCTTTTGCGATTCTATTTAATTTCATATGCAACATAACCATGTTCTCAATCAGTTGAATTTTGACCTTTAACCCCACACCCAAGGTCGAGTGGGGTAGGGAGAAGGTATATAGGCAGAATATTTGCTGCCATGTTTCTGAATTCGAGAATCTATTTAATTTGATATGATAATATTCTGTAAAAATTTAATTTTGACCTTTTGACCCCCAGGGTTAGAGGGGGTGGGAGGGGGTTCCCGGCCAAAATATTTTCGACCATGTTGCTGCATCCTTGATTCCCTTTAATTTGATATGCAACATGACCATGTTCTAAAAAATGAATTTTGACATTTTGATCCCATCACCTAAGTCCACCCATGGGGTCCTGCACAGGTCTTAGATCCAAAATCACGTTTGATATGTTTCATATTTATTGTACCTCTGTCTGCAGTTGCTACCATGTTGCTGCATTCGATATTCCTTTGATGTGCGGCATGACCATGTTCTGAAAATGTTGAATTTTGACCTTCTGAGGGGAGAGAGGGGCTGCAGGCAAAATATTTGCTACCATGTTGCTGCATTCGCGATTCCCTTTAATTTGATATGCAACATGATCATGTTCTGCAAAAGTTAAATTTGACCTTTTGACCCTAGGGTCGGGGGGAGGGGGAGGGGGGCTGCGGGCAAAATATTTGCTACCATGTTACTGCATTCGTGATTGCCTTTAATTTTATATGCAATATGACCATGTTCTGAAAAAATTGAAAGCCTTCGATCAAAAGTCAGGTTTGATATGTTTCTTATTTATTGTACCTCTGTCTGCATTTGCTACCATGTTGCTGCATTCGCGATTCCCTTTGATATGCAACATGACAATGTTCTGAAAAAGTTTAATTTTAACCTTTTGACCCCCTGGGCTCTGGGGGTCTACGGGGCGAAATATTTGCTACCATGTGGCTGCATTTGTGATTCCATTTAAGTTGATATGCAACATGACCATGTTTTGAAAAAGTTAATTTTGACATTTTGACCCCACCCCCAGGGTCGGGTGTGGGGTAGGAGGGGGTATGCGGGCAAAATATATGCTACCACGTTTCCGCATTCGTGATTGTATTTAATTTGGTATGCAATCTGACCATGTTCTGGAAAAGTTGAATTTTGACCTTTTGATCCCAGGGTCAGGGGATGGGGGTGAGCGGGGCTCCGCGGGCAAAATATTTGCTACCATGTTGCTGCATTCATGTTTCCCTTTAATGTGATATGCAACATGATCATGTTCCGAAAAAGTTGAGTTTTGACGTTTTGACCCCACCCACTAAGTCCACCCAGGGGTCTGGCACAGGCCTTCGATCAAAAATCGCGTTTGATATGTTTCTTATTTATTGTAACTCTGTCTGCATGCGAAATTTCTGTAAAAAATAATGACAATTGACTGAGTTATTGCGAAATTTACATATTTGACCTTTGATCCCACTGGGGGGGCGATAAATTTTTAATCATGGTTATGCACAGGCACTGGGTAATCATTGCCTATAGTGAGAAGTTGTAAGATATAATAGTTTTGGAGAAATGTGATGTTTATTCTACAAAAAGCCAATATAGCTTTTGCATTAGCCTAAACCTAAGTCAAAAAAGGGCCAAAACTTAGTCAAAAATTGGCGAATTACCTCCAAATTCGAACTTGGCCTGTATTTTATAATGCTTTATCAGTGTTAAATTTGAATGACAGTGTTGCATCCCTCCAAAAGAAATTGATCGTAAACCACAATTTAGCCAAAATCTAAGTCAAGGGCAATAAATCTTAATAAGTTTGTGGATAACCGCCACTTTTGAACTTAACCTGTATAACTAATGCTTTACGCTTCTGCAAAGTTTGATGGATGATTAAATTGATGAATCCCTTCAAACGTTATCGATCACAAACCAAAAGTGTGACTACATGGAATACGACGACGCCGCCGCCGCAGACGCCGATGGACACATGATTCTTTTGTTTTGATTATGCAACTCAAAAAACAGGTACGTTTAATTGAGGAAGGGGCAACAATGCAACGAATATATACAGCTGCTTTCCAAAATTTTTATAGATAGCGATTTTTGTCATAATTATTTACATACCCTATACTTGTTTGAGAGTTTGTAATAAATTTATGCTTTGTTTTAGATATGATTTATTTCTGCTCCTGTATGCACGACATATCTAGTTATAGTGAGTAAAATATGGCTTGTTTTTGCAGATGCTTTGTATCAAGTTTTAACTTCTAAAAAAGTTTATCATATTTTTAGCAAATCAAAGTTGCTTATCAAAACTCTACTTCGAATTATGAGATAATAAGGAGAGCAGCAAAAAACTGTGGAGGGAATCTATAAAGAAATTTATACGGTGCATTGTGAAAATACTTTAAGAATTGAAGCTATCGAGTGTATCAACAATGAATCACTGAATGGACTTTGGTGTCTGTGCACTAGTAGGTTGCACAAATTATATAATTTTACACAATTACTTTTAAAACATTCTTTAAGTGCATTTTGGGTGTTCAAATTTAATGCTACATAGTAAGAGCCCAATTATTAGTAGAAAGGACAAAAGGAAAGTACAGTCCTGCCAAACAGTTAAATGGCCAAGAGGGTTTAAAATTGTATTAAAGTTGGGAAAATGTCATCTTTTTAGATGAATCCATACTCTAAGCCTATTTCTTTAGCAAACCTATTCCCATCTGGCTTCTGAAACACGAACAAATTCATCCACATTACATTTATGGATGTATAAAATTCTTCTGGAGTCGTATTGAGGGGACTATCCCGTAACTTTTAAAGGAGTTATTCAACTCAAGCTTGTTAATGAAACAATCACCAGTTAGGCATATCAGGATAATATCAAAAGCGATATAAAACTCCAATATGAATCACGGGTAAATATTTTAAAGAGATATTGCAAGGTGCGTTATCTTAATGAATGCTTGGGGTATGGTGCATTTATTCGCTTTTGATATTACCTTGATATGCCTTATTGGTGATTGTTTCATTAACAAGCTTAAGCTGAGAGACTCCTTTAAAACTTACGAGATAGTCCCCTCAAAACGACTCCAGTGGATTTTTATCCATACATCAATGCAATGTGGAAATATTTGTTCATGTTTCATACGCCAGATGGGAATTGGCTTGCAAAAGAATTAGGTTTAGAGTGTGGATTCATCTGAAAAGATGACATTTTCCCAATTTTAATACAATTTCAAACCATCGTGGCCCATTTAACTGTCTTGCAGTACTGTACTTTCCTTTTGGCCTTTCTCCTTATATTTGGGCTCTTACTATGTAGCATCAAATTAGAACACACAAAATGCATTTAAAATATCTTTTAACAGTTATTATGTAAAATTATATAATTTGTGCAACCTACTAGTGCACATACAACAAAGTCAACCAAGTGATTCATTGTTGATACACTCAATAGCTTCAAATCTTGAAGTATTTTCACAATGCACCGCATACACGACTTTATATATTCCCACTGTAGTTTTCTTTGCTGCTCTCCTTATTATCTCATAATTCGAAATAGAGTTTTGATAAGCAAATTGGTTTGCTAAAATATGATAAAGTTTTTTAGAAGTTAAAACTTGATACAAAACATCTGCAAAAACAAGCCATATTTTCACTCACTATAATTAGATATGTCGTGCATACAGGAGCAGAAAAAATCATATCTCAAACAAAGCACAAGTTTATTACAAACACTCAAACAAGTATAGGGTATGTAAATAATTATGACAAAAGTCGCTATCTATAAAAAATTTGGAAAGCAGCTGTATACATAGGGTCTTCGCCACTATAAAGAATAATCTATTGTCATTACTATGTTAGGGTTTTAAAGCCCTTCCATATAGCTCACATCAAACTTGGGCTTTTGTCGTGAGAGAACCTGACTCTGTTGAATGTGAACATCAAAGGTGCAGACCAGTCTGCGCATCCGGCCAGTCTGATGCGTGCCTTTGTAATTTGCTCCCTGGAAAGTATAATAGCTAAGCAGCTAAACTTGGCCCACTTAAAGCTTCAAGCTTCTTTCTAGTCTCTGTTAATAACAAGGCTGATTTTAGCAAGATCTGGTTGGAAACCCTGAAGAAATGGGACCCAGCACATATTGAGCCCGTTTATTATCCTTACCAAACTGTAACTATTCAAGCTGATCGAAGGCACTTTCGTGCTACATGTACATAATTGTTAATATTTTGCCAGTTACTGACAGCCAACCTTTTTAAATCAACTGAAGGAGAAGAACGGCCAAAAGCATTTCATGGAGGGTGCACAGTGGCTTTGTCGTACAATGCTTGACTCGATACCAAGGAGCTCCCTGGTATACCCCCATCTGCGTCACTACGTTATGTGTTTGACCAAGACACATAAATACTTGCTTACTACTGGTTCAACCCATGAAGAACCATCCCGACATAACTGAAAGCGTGTTAACTGGGACGTAAAGAATCAAATCAAGCAAACAAACAAGTAT
Source organism: Loripinus fragilis (assembly GCA_964019695.1). Classification (NCBI taxonomy): domain Eukaryota; kingdom Metazoa; phylum Mollusca; class Bivalvia; order Lucinida; family Lucinidae; genus Loripinus; species Loripinus fragilis. The sequence continues at coordinate 78,821,969 of OZ026517.1, forward strand.
TTTCATCCAAAAATTTTTAAGAATGTGCCAAGCGTGTATTTGTTTACTAACTGAAGTTTCTTGACAAGCTTTTATTATATTTTTTTATCGCACAAAGGTTGTGGGTTTGATGCGCAAAGTTAACGTCTATTTTAGTCCTACTTGCGCTTGAAATTGGCCAAGAATAGACGAAACTGTCTTCATTGTTCCCTTTCACTGGGCACAGTACCTCTTATGAGTATCGATATTACCGCGTTCAGTGCGTCGATTCTACCGATACAGTTTCTAATTCACCGCTATTAGGGGGTTCAGTCATATATAGCTAAGTATCTCAAAATCAAAAAAACGGATCAGTCTGAGATTTCTGGTATTGTAGGATCATAAGCCTTTCGAACTTCTGCTGAAAACCATTTTTAGCTAAGTTGTTTAAATTCGAAACAGGATGATAAAAAGCTGTGGATTTTCGCTTTTTTGACAACTATCCCTCTAAAAGAATGCGTTTCTTGCGCTCCCACGATACACTGTCGTTGTTTTTGCACGATATTATGACATGTATGCACATATCAAAGAAATATAATGAGATCCACGGCAGAAGGACAAATATAACTATAAGAAAACATGCCAAAATACTTACCACCCCCTCACAAATTTAGGCCAAAAACTCTCGATTGTACCGATACAGTCGATTTCACTCATTTCAGGCGCACAGTGAATCGATACTGTGAGAAACGTTACTTCAAAACCGGTGGCAGTTCAGCTACCATCAAAACTTGTGTAAAGTTATTACTTGACTTTTCGCTCACTGTAAAGGTGGCGCCTCATGAATGCGTAATTATGACTAGTCAACCTTAGGCATAGGTAAAAGCTGAAAAGGAGGCGTGGTTTTATTCAAAAGTAAATGTATCACCTTGTGCCACCACCTCAGTCATTATTTAGTCCTTAAAACGCCAGCAAAATAACTGCATCTGAAAATGTCTATTTAATATAAGCAGGGATGCAAACATTGTGGACCCTGATCAGACTGCTCCTATAGGAGCAGTCTGATCTGGATTCACACTGTTTATCTATGAGGCTTTAAATAGTTTAGTGGACGACAAAAACATACATTTTGTGATTATGCGATGTAAGGGCTTTTTTACTCTTTACCAAATTATAAATAAAACCTGATTTTCCCTTCCTTAGCAGATGAAATAGCCGAACCACACCCAGATATGAATATTAAGGTTGCCGCCTTTACAGTAAGCGAAAAGTCAAGTAATACACTTATTGTTTTACTGCGTAGTTTTAATGACTATAGAATAACGGTGTTAGCGGTTTAAATATTTACAAAATTATTTTTCAGCTTTATCAAGTAGAACATTGCTCAAAAGAGGCACCAAATCTGAATTTGTTTACCCAAACTTAATAACATATTGATTATGCTATCGTATGCGATATACTAATGTTGTGTATCTTTAACAATTTGATTTATTTGCAAGCACTGTAAAACTAAATCAAAGATTAGATTGACGCCCACGATAAAATCAATATGACCCACAAAATTGCATCAGAATATCAATTACTAGTTTTATATAAATCATTGCAAATGCGTTTGGTTGATATGCGCCACAATCCAAGAGTGAGCTTTAATTGGCACATGTTGCATATTTTTGTACATGCTTGGGAATGCAAATTCCTATTGTCTGCATTATTCGACTGGCGCACAGAACTGGGTACATACGTGTTACATTTGTCTTTAATAGTGCTCTCTTGGAACATGGTTACATTTGGAACTTCGTCGGAAAGATCAAAGAGAAATGTGCAGATGCAATAGCAAAGTTAGAAGTACTTTATGCTTTGTATCATTTCAAACATCAAAGAAATTATATTGGCATTGTTTGGTTTATGTACCTGTACTACAATAACTTACAAAATGGCTATTAAAGGGCTAGTTACTAATTATCCCTCTTTATCCAAACTACAAACAAAATATTACATAACAAAATGTCATTTTAGCCAATTCATGAGATTATTGTACTATCAAGACGCGTAAAGCCGTTCTTTAACAATGCATTCACAGTTCCATCTATCTAGCAGGTCGAGAGCTTAAACCCTAAAAATGCACACTTACACGCACAACGTTGTCAGTGACTGCTTCCCTTCTAGGACAGAAGTTCTGTTGTTGTTGTTTCATTGCTTGTTGGCGTTCCCATTGTTTGTGTATGTATGTGCATGCATGTGTGTGCGTGCGTGTGTGTGTGTGTGTTTAAAATCATTGTCTTGTTATGTACATGTTGTTCCTGGTGTCCTGTCTGGCTTGGTAGTCGTCTCCCTGAGGAAAAGAGCTGGTTGATTTGCTTTAATTGTATTCCTGCTGTCATGTGACTTCCTTTACTTTGTGTCTCTTCCTCGAGGTCTCTTGCGGTGGTCTTTGATCTAGACTTTAGGCATCCGTGGGTCATATAAATGTACTCGCTTGCTTTAATGAACATGGACAGGCTGGATGTCTGGATCAAATTCGCAATCTATATTTATTCAATTTGCGACAACCCTCTGCCTACTTTATGTAAGATTGCAAAGTACCCAAAAGATCAAAATTTGAAGAAGAAAAAAAACATATCAATATAAGGTATTTAAGGTCACTACTTACACCCGGGCAATTTTCTTTCCGAAATATAGAATTTCTTTATGTTATGTTTTTTTTTCCATTTCATTAATAAAGATATAAAAAAAATACAAACTTGATGTCACCGTTTACTATAAGAGCTATGCCCACATGCCTAATACGCCCCTTTCTCCAAAATGTTCATGGCCAAAGTGAGAAGAGAAACAGGTCAGCTATAATATGGTAGCTGATGTCCATGGCGTATTGTAATTATTGCACCAACACAGTTGAAGTTTATATGAAACACATGATTAACTTTATTTTATTCATTCTCTTGAATACAGCATACAAAGCAAAATGCTATAACAAGGAACGGAATGACCAACTTGTATATTAAAAATAAAAGGTCAGAATTACTGAAATGTTACATTCAATAACTAGTTATAAATATTCAAATATTTTAGACAATTTCAAAAAATAGATTTTTGTGAAACTTGTATATTATAAACATCATGTAAGATGAATAAGTTTGGAATTTGAGCATTTTTACCGTTTAGACAGAGATATTTCTTGATTACTAGCCCTACCCCCCCCCCCGTAATACACAGTTTCTATTTTGTAACTGTTTAAATGCGCACCAAGGAATATATTTACTTTCAACAGGCAAAAAGTGTTTGTAATAATATTTTGATGCTATCTGTATGTGTAGAAAATAGATTTGAGAAGACGAACTAATAAAATAATGTTTATCTTGATAAACAGATACATGTTTATATTGTTACCACACCATCTTCTTTCAACGATTATCTACTCTGATGCTATAAAAGAAACTACATTATTTAACCTTTGGCATTGAGCTCAATGTCACACGAACCGTCGCCCTGAGTACCCTCAACCTCATATGACATCATGTGAAAAGTTGCTACATCCAACTGTTTAGAAGATACAATAACAAGAAACGGACGGACGACGGACCGACTTTGGTACGATTTTTTCTAAAGAAAAAAAAAACAGGTGTAAAAACAAAAAAAGTGCACAAAAGTTGCACAGGGAGCGTGGTTTCAGTACTTAGTGATACCTCAAGTGATCGTGTCGGTCTCTTTCTCGCACTTGCGGATAATTTATTACCAGTGTGGCATATGTTAATCATCATACAGGCAAATTCTTTGCCGAATAGAATTATCCACTATTCTTTATTGGACCAGTCCATTTCCATCTTAAGGGTTGTAGGGTGGTATTTTTGTATTCAAATTGAATATACCATTCTGCAATCAAGCAGTGGAGACTCAGATCAGACGCTGGGTTCTGCGGCGTCTGATCTCGGTCTCCACTGTTTTCCTATGTCCCACAAAAAGGACGCTAGGCTTATATGGGTTATGAATTGGACCAGTCCATTTCCAACTTAAGGGCTGTAGAATGGTATTTTGTATTCAAATCGAATACACCATTCTGCAATCAAGCAGTGGAGACTCAGATCAGACGCTGGGTTCTGCGGCGTCTGATCTCGGTCTCCACTGTTTTCCTATGTCCCACAAAAAGGACGCTGGGCTTATATAGGTTAAAAACCAACAGCTAGTTCATGCGACTTAATGCAATATGCAACACTCCTGTCTGTATTCGACGCTCTGACAAAAAGGATACGGAGTAAAGTTCAGTTAAGAATTGGAGCACTGCAAATCGGTTGAAATAATAACCACCTGCTCATACTACCAAAATAAAGCACTGATATAGCTATCAGGGATAATCTTTAAAACTGTCAGTGTTTATTTCAGAGTAGGATTATAGGCAAAATGAGAAAAAATGCTAAATGCTTTGCATGGCTATAATATGGTTTCCTGCCATACAGAAAGAAAGGCTATACTTCAACATTCTCTTTCCAAAGATATAGTCAATAACAGCATCTGACTTACTTTCTCATAAACAGACTCAATAAAACCGAGTCTGCTGTTTTCTAATATTGTAGGTTCTCTCTATTTCTGAAGGATCCATTTTACTAGGTTATTTAGAAGTCGCAACAGCTGTCATTGTTTCTGTGTGGAGATGATAAAACTTCTTCCCGTGCACCGATATAGTGTTGATATTATTCATGTTCTAGTCCTTCGTGAATATTGGGTTCTGACGGAAAGCAGAATACCGCTTAAACTGGTGCAAGGGGCATGATAATAGTTGCACTTTCTTTAAGTTCTCATGAACAGACTCAATAAAACCGAATCTGCCGTTTTCTGTTTTCTCTATTTCTGAAGAATCCGTTTTTCCAGGTTATTTACAGTATCTGAAATGATATCACCAAAGGAGACATGTTAAGACGGATGGCATTCTTCACAATTACTGTTAATTCAAAGAATTTCATGAGAAATTGTATATTCGCGAATTGCGTCAAAATGACATATTTGCGATTTTTAAAATTCTGAACTGGAGAATAATTTTTCTACATCACTAAACGGCAGAGTGATTTTGTGAGGGTTTTATTGTCGCGAAACTTCGCATCTACGAAGTATCGCGAAAGTAAAACTTCTCCAAAATTTCTGAATAAACAGTATTACTTTGTATCACTGTAAATCAATATGACATTCGCAAGAAAATTGCAAACAGAAAAATGCTGTTTTCCAAGTAAAGTCTACTAATTGTCAGAAATTAAATCTAGCTGTATTTCATAAGCTTCGTTCTACAAAACTACACTTTCCCCACTGCAACATACTTTTAACCGAAAACGACAATTAATAGGGCTCTTTATGTGTTTGTATTTATTTTTGTCCTACTGTTGGAAGTTTATCTATACATAAGTACAGTCTGTACAAAAAGAAACGCAAACTATACATACTCTTTGATATATAGAGCCCGTTTGAAGATAATCATTTTTAACTTGCAGGATACTTAGATTGTTATGTCTATTGTCTGTAAATCGAATCCCTTTATGTTTCTGGCATTTTCACAACATGTTTTCTTTTGTTATGCAAGGGTACCCTTCAAACAAAAAGTCACAAACACAATATGTGATGGCCAGTCCTCAAATCCTTAAATTTACAGACACCATTTGCCCTTTCACATTTTTGAACGATTGATTATCATTTTTCAAATGTCCGTCTGATATCGTGACGAAGTTTGCGAGGCATTCAGACAAATGGGCACTGTTGGCGTCATCACCAAAAACATTGTAAAGAAGATAGGCAAGGAATAGCCAAAGAATGGCCAATCTAGCATTATCGAGTACGAGTTAACGAGTGTCCTTCTGAAAAATATCGCTCTCAGCCACATACGCTTACGGTTACAACTTTCTCTAGGAGAAAACTATAATGTCCAAAAACACATTTGCATACTGTCCATAAAAGTAATGTACCATAAAGTTTAGGTCAGTTGACAAAATTTAAAGGGCTTCTAAAATTTACAGTTCGTAGAAATGAGAATTGAAATACATGCATAATACATGTCATGAACGGAAGAAAATTTGCATGTTATCAAATTGAAAGAAAATCGCTTTGATGTCAATTTAATTGACTTGGAAAATGCTATTCTATAAACTGGAAGTTCCTTAAATCGGTTGTAAATTTGATTCACGGATAAGCATTAAGAGGAAGAGTGTGATATAGGCTTTCATTAAATTGTCACAAAAAGCTCGTCAATTAAGAGAAAAAAGGTGAAATAGCGAATTTTAAAATCACTGGTGATTTATTAAGAAAATGGGTTTATTTAAAATCCCAGTAAAGCCTCCAATTTCGCAAAGTTTAAACTGTTTTGCTGCTTTATTTATTTGCTAGGTCAGGAAAAACACATTCAAAGTGAAATTTTACCAAAAAAAGATCTTTTTAGAAATTTTGGGGTAAAAGTCATGATTTTAGATTTTCAATCAAAAAACGGAACTCAAAGTCATATCTTTGACGAAACTCTGTAGTAAAGGTCTTTAATATTGAAGGACAAAGCCACTGATATAGAATCATTTTGAAAATCAATAATTTTTACCCCCTAAAAAATCATATTAAAGTTTGCGTTTCTTTTTGTAGTGACTGTATATGGGAGCTATATGTTGCCATGGCAACCAGAGTTCAAATCATATTAGCCCAACAACCTGAAATGAAATTGGACCAAAATAGGTCAACTGACATAAAAGATGTATTACTTTAAAAGTGTGAACGGACGCCGGCAGACGCTTGGCCATCATTGCCATATCAAGAACTCACATGAGCCTTCGGCTAAGGTGAGCTAAAACTTTATCCTATCCATAATGTAATCAAACGACGTAACTAAAACCAGGAAATTCCAAAGTCAGTCACAGACCACCCTATGGTGCACCACCCAACGGCACTGTCGGGATGAGGCATCCAAGGAAAGCAAGAACACAATGAAAGAAAGCAACCAGTGCTCTCTTCCAAAGCGAGATGATTGCAAATCTAGAAAGGGCACACAAACAAGGTCCAAATAAACAAACAACACATTCAATGAGAGCAAGAATAAACAACTAATCATCAATAAGAGAATCACTGCCCTCGAACAGATAGCCGTTTGGGCTGGGAAAGATTAAATATAATTTACAGCTCAAATCAACCAAACGAAGATACGTATTGTTTATATTTCTTCTTCTTCTTCTGGTTATTGTTAGAAACCAGAAGATTAATGTGGTTTGAAAACCAGAGGAATATTAATTTAGTCGATAGAAAAAAAACAGAAGAAAATTGATTTGGGCGAATAGAAAAAATTACCAGAAGAAGATTAATTTGGGTGAAAAATAGAAACCAGTAGAAAAGTAATTTGGGTTAAAAAATAAAACATATGAAGATTAATTTTGGTGAATCGAAAAACAAATCAGAAGAACTATAATTTGGGCGAAAAAAATAGAAACCAATGAAAAGTAATTTGGGTTAAAAATAACAGAAACCAGAAGAACATTAATTGGGGCGAACAATAGAAACCAGAAGAAAATAAATTTGGGTTAAAAATAAAATATATGAAGATTAACTTGGATGAATCAAATAAGAAATCAGAAGATTAATTTGGGCGAAAAGGAAAAATAAACTAGAAGACAATCTATTTGGGTGAATAGAAAAAGAAACCAGAAAAATGAGAAATATAGAGTATACGGATTGTTCTGAAATTTCGGAGTTAAACAGATATGGAAATGTATTTTTGCAGCAGTGTTTTTAAATGTAAGACTCAAATGCTGCAAACCGAGCGTGAAAGAACACCCATATTATATGAACTGTTTTGAATCAAGTAGGTATGATGGCTAATATAAAGGTGTTTTTCAAAACTGGCGACCTCAGAAGCTCCCAAGATAATACTAAAGCCGTTACATATATTAACCGTTCAGATTCTCACCCCCTAATCTAGTGAAAACTAAATGTTCTGTTCGACCTTTTCGTACAATATTTTAGTTGAAAATCGTATTTTTTTCAATTTACCTACCTTTCAATTAGATAGCGTTTGAATTTAAAATGATCAGCAGATCAAATCCTCGCTATGAAATAGGAATTTGTTTTTTTTTACCTCTTGCGAGTAGCCATAAGGTCAATTTCAAACAATTGACATGTTTGTTTGTCCACTTGCTAATAAAAAAGATATACTGCTAAAGAGATCGCCTATGGAAAAAAAACAACATTATACATGTTATAACTAATTACTAAACTTTTTTCCTCAGTATATTTCCAAAATTAATAATGACTCAAACATGTAACTATCAATTGTATTATCAAAGAAAGCATTGAACTTTTTTACTAAAGATAAATGAAAATATGCCAAACTGGTACTTCAAAGTGGTGGTCATCTTGAACATATACTATGTTAAGACTTAATATCAGAAATGAAGTTAAGGGTCTTAAATATACACGTTCTGCTCATAAACGTAAGTTTAATAGATGGTAGGAGGTTCATATAACACTATATGGCATTTCGGCCTTTTTCACGGTGGCCATCTTGAAAACCAAATAAAAGAGCGTGAAGGACCCAAGATATCGCGTGTTGACATCTTGATTCTTAATGAGGGTGGTCATATGAACAATATTATACCACTCTCAGAGGGTGCGTGGTGACACCTCTTGGCCCATGGACTATTTTATCTTTTTCCCCTTTTGCCATTTTTACTGAAGTAAATTCTCCCAAATTCTGACAGTTTCATTCTGACGACATTTTCAATGCACCAACTAGGCCTGCCTATGGCAAATATACATGCACTTATCACAGATCTATGAGGTGTTTTGACTCTATGAATGTTGGGTTTTCATGCTTTTGTTGTCGTCTGTTGACTTTTTTCAAAATTAACCTTATCAAAACAATCCTCCAGGAACACTATCAGAGTGTCAAAAGGTTTGGATTTTGATCGGAGATCCTGATCTGGGATCAAACTGTTTGCAAAACTCGCCACAAGCAAGGAAAGATGTAACATAGATTTTATATCCGCAGAGGGAAGATGTCTAAATGTGCGTGTTGAACCGTATCGTTCTTTTCATACCAACCAGGAATGCTCTGACGAGCAAGGGGTCGTATAGTCTGGATATTGCTAGTGACTTGTCACATCAGCGATTAGAGAACTGTACAACTGAGCCGTGGCATGACAAAACCAGCAAAATAAGTGTGTCGAGCGAAGACTCAGACCATCCTAGACATGTGCATAGTCTGTTCAGAGTCTTCGCTATGAGTTCAAGCTTTTGCTAAACTGAGCTGATGCCTAGGCTTAAAGACGCACAACTATACTGTTGGTTTTCTCATATCTGTTTGCTCAATGTGAGTGTTTATTTTAAATTACTCTGAGAGTTTACTATGAATCCTCATTGATCTTGCTGCAGCTCAAGATCAAACAAATTGAACTTAAAAGCAGAAGCCATTCGGCATTGTTCCTTTTTAATAAACAATTATATCTCAATACAATACCACTTAGAAATCATCATATAGACAGTCGTGCGTAACTGGCTTCAACTCGAGCATACATTCATCCTAAGTGTGAATCATCTTAAGTGTACGAATTGTGAATCATATATGCAAAATGTAATCATCCATCGAGGCATGGGCGGAATCAGAGGGGGGGGGGGGGCAGGGAGTCCGAACCCCCTAGAAAGTCACAAGTGACGATAGGTTTCCGTAGAACTTCTGGTATTGTAATTGTAAGTTTATACCACCCCTACCCACACACACAAATGTTGGTAAGACCCACTGATCCACGCATGCGAGGACTTTATCGGATGACCGGGGTATAAATAAACAACTGAAGTTCGCGCAGTCTGATCGATGGTATAGCATTAAACTTGATTCAATCAAAAATTTCACGTTTCTAGCTGAGCTGTCTGGTTTGCGAATGCGGATCCAGAGCGGGTTCAAGGGATCCGCTCGAACTCCCCTCCCCGCCCCCCCCCCCCCCCCCCCCCCCCGTTCGTGTATATCCTATGAAAATAAAATAATTTGGTCTCAGTGGTATATGAGCCCCCTTTCCAGAAATCCTACACCCGTCCCTGTAGACGCGAACCCCGGAGACAAGAGTTTTGTGACAAGGCTCATACAGATGCACTGCAATTTTCGTGTGCAATTAATCGCGAATTTGATCAAAGGCCGAGGCCAATCACCCGGAGCATTAATAAAACTTGACTCATGGTCACGGAAAGCTGGAAAGAATATTCCAAGATTGCCAGAAAACGTCTACAAAATTGATATTATACATTTCATACATTGTGTATACATGATTAGCTGCTACATGATTAGCTTCTGGCTATAATCTAAAATAGATAGTTGGCAGTCCTTTCCACGAAAATAAACTTCTGGCTGCAAAATGGGGTAGAAGCTGGCATACATGCTAAACATGTTCCTATATGTGTAATAAAACCAATAGGGGTGTATGCCAAATCTGAAAATGTCCCTTGGACTCAGAAGTTGGTCAGTGGTTAACTGGGTGCAAAAGAACAAGAACATAGACAAAACACCTTTTTCTATGTCATCTCCTGCCTATATAAAATCCATTAAATGCACTGAAGTCATCCGGAATGTACTGAAGATACTTGCGGCATTTAATACATAACCCAGACAGGAACTGAGCGCATGTCCATGCAAGGTTAAAGGCCATTTTAGTGCAGATTTTATAAAATAAAAGTACATTGTATGAAATGTTAGGTGCAGCATTTTTGTCAGTACAATACATAAAACTGCATGTGAATAGTTTAGAAGCAATATGTAGTTACATTAATAGTGTCGTTACATGTCAGACCAGGTTTAAAGGTCATCTAAGAGCACAATTTGGGTAACATGTATGGAAACAAGTGTATTTTAGCGAACAGTATACCTAACATATACATTAAACATTAGCATAAGTGAGTAGGATATAAACAGCAAACAGCCTAACTAAAGGAAAACAGGTTTACAATTGTAAACTAGCATCAAACTAGAAATGTATCAGTGTGACATAAATGCCCCCCACCCAGGGGCATTATAAGAGTAAACACGTCTTTGTATTGGACATATAAAAGGAACAGTTTGTATGAGCAAGGATAAATCTCGTTTGAAAATGGAGGGGATATAATAATATCATTGGATTCTTATTTGGCCCAATTAAGAGAAAAGCTGAAGAACAACAAGAGCTTTCAATCCGTACTGTCTGACTAACACTGTTGTTGCTTGCTGATTATAAGGTACTAGTCAAGTCATCCTGACTCTAGCTAGGCTCTGTTCTGGAGCAAGCCTTGGGGGTCTCAAATAGGATCAAATATTTTAAAGCCCTACATATAGATGCTATTTTGTTGTCAATAAGTTTTCTACAGCTGTATTGGTCATTTCTTTTTTAAGATTGGAAATAGATCAGCTCTTTTTGTGTAATTACGTTGCTAGAGTCTGTCAGTGTACTCAAACAGCGAATTATTTCTCCATAATCTTTGGTATATATATCTGAAGTAGAATATGTAGGACTTGCTTTGGAAATGACATGACATTCACTGGTGTGCATTTCAAAGATGCTTTAGAACATTTGTATCTCACTGACACATATTTTGTCTTGCATTCACAGCTGATTAGTTGCATACACGCGTGTGGGATCGCTGACAAGTGTTTTTAAACTACTTTTAGTCCATCTGTACCTCTTAGCATGATAGTTTGCCATTGTGATATGTAACTCCACCCTAGTGTTCGCCTGCTCATAAAAGGATGCCAAGTGGGTCAATTCATAAGTTGACAGTTTGTGACTTTGCTACAAGTTTAGGACCAGTTCAAAGGACTGGGTGAGAATAAGCCTGATTTGGCTGATACGTTGTATGTGCCTTTAAACTCTAAAACTCTCATATTACCTGCGGCTAAAAATTGGCTACTTCAGGAAGAACTGACAATGCCCTAAGAGTTGCAACGAATATATATGAAGCGTCCCACTTTTCATCCAATCATGAAGGTCTGGACACTAGGATGATGTTACAGGCATGAGATGCAACAGCAGTGTGGTATAAAAGAAATGTTGGCAAATTTCATGACACAGACCAGGGTATCAGATGTGTTTAAACTGATACTGTATCACCTCAGGAACTGCAATATTGAAGAGTGGATGCTCTCAGGAATAGCGAGAGTAATGGAATACGCTCCTGTCCATTTTGTTGCTGCACAGCTACCACAGTTAGTTGTCTATCATATTTAAGCTTTCGTGCGCTAACAGGATGCGATACCATGCTAACTTTTTCTGGCAAAGGCACGAATACACGCTTGAAAATGTTCATTAAGTATGCCCATCTTCTTACTGAAGAAGTAAGGGATGATAACGTCGATGATGATTGGGCGTTTGTATGTTCGTTGTATGGGATCGGAGAAAAGGATGTCAGATATATTGATGATGCCAGACATATTATTTTGTGAAAGCGAACCGTGACCTAGAGGTGTTTCCTCCAACCCTTGGCGCATTAGAGTTACATATCACAAGGGCATACTATCGAGCTAAGATATGGCTTCAAGCGGACCAGTTAATAATGGATCTAGAAAATAAACCAACCTATTGACTGGTAGAAAGAAGGTGCAGATTGACTAGATGTTGTTTGGAAATGCTTGCTAGCTTTTACAGATGTTATGTGTGCATGAAGCCAATTAGCCGTGGATGCAAGACGAAATACGTCTCAATGAGACGTAAGCATTCTAAAGCATCTTTGAAATGCACACCAGTTTGTAGGTTTAATGCCATTGGTTTTACCAAATCTTACATATTCTACTTATAATAGATCTCCTATAGCCTTAATTGCTGTGAGATAACTCACTGTTTTAGTGCACTGACAAACAGTCAATTATCGTTCAGTAAAATACACAAAAGAACTGATTTACTGTCTTTTTAAAGATGCATAGTAGTGGGGCGAGTCTATATTTCTTATAAACAAGTAACATTTGATGAAGTATTCACTATCACGCGCATATGCAGTATTCTGTGGTAAGTTCATTATAACTGTAAACTGAAACTACCCGCCGCCCAAAAACAAGGTAAACTCGCCAGTGTTTGTTTACAACGATTCTCATCTATCTTTGAACCGACCGTATTTTGATTGTAATAAACAAGGAATGACCAAAAAGTAAGTGAGTATGATCAGGAAATATGACAATCACTCAGTGCAGACCAACTAACAGCACTGCAAGGAAGAGACAGACAACACTAAGTCATAAGACAGCAGGAAGACAATTAAAGTAATTTAAAGGCAACCAGCTCTCTCTTCCTCAGCGAGATGATTGAAAAACTAGATTGAACACAAAGTACAGCATAATAAAACAAGGACCAAAATCCTACCTCCCCCCACAAACAATGGGAGCAACAATAAACAAAGAATCAACAACAACTACTGACTTAGAACAGACAGCAGCGGAAGCCAGTTTGGTTTAAATTGCATTAATCTGGTGACAAATTTTCACCCTACATACTGCTGTTGTTAAAACACAAAAATTGCTCAGCTCGCTCGGAGGCTAACTTATGCAATGCAATATCACATAGACCTAATCTATTCAAATTAACACACTATGATGAAACAAAGAAAAAGGCCGGGAACTCACAGATAAAACCTCACGTTGAGCCAGGGTGGGCCTAGCCAAAGACAAGCATCAGACACTAACAAACCGATAAAAGGTTTAAGATAGGATCATCATTGAGTCTGAAGCCTGATCCTCTTTTGTACAGTTAAGGTACCTCAGTACACTTTGGCCAATTTTACAACTTTTTGCCCATCATATTCAAGACAAACTAGCTGTCTCTTTTGATTCGTCCTTCATAGGGCTGATTAGTTACAAGTTGTTTCTAACTATTGATGTTAAATACAGTTCCGTAAAATCTTACAACGAGGAGAATTCAATTTTTTAGAGAAAAAATACCTTTTAAGAATAGTTCAAATCCATCATCTGCATGTAAATTTTGACATTATCCCCTCTCCTGATATATGAGGGGCGTTTAAAATATTGCAAGTTCATTTTTACCTCACACCAAGTGCTCAACCGTGAAAAGAGCCACCATGTGTCGAATTGCTGGTTCGCGGTTTACAGGTGGTCAGTACTTGAAAAACAGATAACCAGTACCCCCACCCTCTTACCAATACCTGGAAATGTGCGTGTGTGTGTGTGTGGGGGGGTGGTTCTTGTTACCTGTATTTACCTTACTGACCACTAGTAGACTGAGAACCAGCAGTTACACAGGGAATAGCGAAATTTCTCTTTATAACTTCACTGACCTCCGTACAGTGTACGTTGTTCAAAAGCCTGCTGCAATATGCCTGGGAAAAGGCTGAAAATGTGCTTGAAATAATGGCCTATATAAGGTAGGTCGTGGGGTATTAATAAGAGGTGTGGGATATTTATAGGGAGGACCAAATTACTTTTACATGGGTTTACAGGTGAGTGACGAAATTTAAGAGCTTTAACGGGATGCTGCTCGTCCTGGTAATCCTCAAATTAACAACAATGACCACCCAAAACGTAACATCCAAAAAATCCTTGATTTGAATTGCTCTAAAAAGATGCATGGTTTAGCGCGAGACAGTTAGCCGGTTCACAAATAAGTGGTAACATTTCGAAGAAGCATCTGAAACTTAATGCACAATGGATACCCAGGGGCGGGGCGGGTACTATAATATTTTCATATACGAAGGCTTGGCCAGTTTCTGCCATTTGGGGGAGATTTAAAATTTTGAATTTCAACATTTATGAATTTACTTTGTTATTATTATTATTATGGTAGGGGGGGGGGGGGGTCAGAAAATTGAATCATTTTTGAAAATGCAGATTTTGTGGATACTTTTTGGGGATCACCACAGAACTGGACTATTTTTTGGGTTCATTTTTATGCATTTACAGGTCTTTTTTAAGTTCAAGGCATAGAACAGGGATATTTTTTTGTATTGTCTATTTTTTTTTTTTTTTTTTTTTTGAGGTTTGGTGGTGGGTGTCTCGGTCGGTTAATAGTCTGTTATGTGATCTCCAAAGTTTTAATTAATCAACAATGGTGGTGCATTATGGTTTGCCGACAATTTAACAGAAGTCTTAACCTACTTATGTAATGTTTGCAAACTTGAAATAAAAGCCTTTTAATGATTGGTAAAACGCTTTACATATCGCACATGGGACTAGCAAACGTTCAGATTAGCCTGTGCTTCCTAAAACAAATTGGCTCAGCTGAAAACTAAGGATATTCTTTTGCTAACATGACAGGGCCAAAGGTTTATTTAGGGAACGATCATTATTTATCAGCTGGGGTACCACACCACCACCCCCCCCCCCGTGCTGATAAATAATGACCATTCTCTTATAATGAAATAATGGCTAAGGCCAGGGTCTTTGTCCTTGCTCGGTCATACCAGTTTGTAGTAGGAAGCGTAGGCTAATCTGAACATAGTACACTCACCAGAGTACCATTTGTATTCCCAAAATTTTGTCTACATGCTTATGTGTCAATGTATTTAACGTCTCCCATGCAAATAGGAAAAGGGACGAACTGACCTGGGCGATTTGATCCGAGGACGAGTTGACCTAGGGGACGAGTTGACTCGGACAACTTGACCCACTTTCAGGTAGATTGAGAATACTTTGAAGGGCAGACACGAAAAACTATTACAAATTTAATACAAACAGTGACTCAGAAACAATTTAACTTGCATTATTTTTGAACGCCCCTTGTAATATGTATATTAATATATTTCTAAAGGTCTCATCATAGTGCACACTATTTCAGTAACATACATATTGGCTAAGTAATAAAATCAGTACACAGGCACATCACTGAATTTTTAATCCATTATATATTATGGATCCTTCCTTTTGGCAAAGTGTATCAACTAATCCATAGTACAAATGGGTCTCAGGTTATACTTAAAAAAAAGATTGCGTTCTTTTGTCTGAATATCTTTATTTTACCTTTACAAACAGTGTAATCATAGATGGAAAACGCATTATGCGGCATTTTATCTGGGTCTCTGCTGTTTGTAAAATTACCCATTTAGGTTTAAGGGGTTTCTCCCGATTACATGGGTTAATCCATAATGAAAATCCTTAATGTTTCATGTAATGAAATGCCGCATGACATGCACCATTTTACCGCACTCTCTTTGTGTGCTACAAAATGTTCAAGGAGCAGATATAAGATATAATAAGGAAAAAAAGTTTAGGAGGCATTTTATGTTTATCAACTAGCTCTTTTTGAAAACAAAAACAAAAATGCAAAGGACTTTAATATTGTAATATCGTTTCTGTCCATCAGTCGATAAGTAATTTGGTGTGTGAGTCACTCACATAAATTGGGCGTGCAACAGCAAAATAATTTTGGGTCCCGCCCCCTGGGGCACTGGGGAGGGGTCAAAAGATTAAATATCATTAAATTACGATAACAAAGTCAATTCCAAAGTTTTGTACAAAATTGTGTCTGTTCTTACAAATGAAAAATATAAAACATACCGAACAGGATTTTTTCTGATGCCTGGGTCATGCCCCAGGGGTGTTACATGGGGAAGCAGGGGTGCCCAGGGGGTCAAAAATGGTAATGTGGCATATCAAATTGACAGATATGATGAGTAAAACAGAATGCAAGTAAACTTTTCACCCTATGGTCAACCTAGTGATCTTTGGGTGAGGTCAAAAGGTCGAATATCCTTAAATTTCAATTACAAAATAAATTTCGAAGATTTTTGTACCAAACTTTGTGTGTGTTCTCACAAATACGTTATAAAACATATCAAACGGATTTATCATTGTGTCGCCTGGGTCATGCCCCAGGGGTGGGACTTTGGGTGGTGGGTGTCAAAAACTTGACTGTGGGGATTTGCGATGGCGCCCCATCGACTGCGTGTATTGGTTAAAATATGCATATGAGGCTTAATATGCATAGTGTACAGGTAGTTATAAGAAATCCATTGGAGCCTCCAGATAGGCACTCTCTAAGGTGCTGGTAGGCCTAATATGAGGCATGCCCGGATCCAACAGAGAAAAGAGCCTCTGTTTTGTAAAGGCAAAAATTATCCACTGCTTAGTGCTGGTTCAACTCAAGAAGACATATCCTGACACGACTGAACAAGAGGGCCCTATGACCCTAGATCGCTCACCTGAATCCTGGCACATAGGGTGATGTTTTGGCTAATAACTGAAGAGATATCATTTAAAATTATTTCTCTTTTTTATGGCTCCGTCATCCAACCGAGGACTAGAATAGGAGCTTTAATGTGAAATTATTTGAGTTTAGATCACTGGTGCAGGAGACGTCGCCTTAAATTGTTTCTTATCTCAAGCTCTTTCCGTTATTTTACTTTGGCGGATAATACCATTTGTTCAATTTTAGTAGAGGGCAAAATTAAGAACGTTCATGTGAAATTCTGTTGAATTTGGACCAGTGGTTCAGATGATGTATATAGGATTTCATATTAAGAGCTCTGGCAGCCCTCTTGTTCCTAGAGCAGAGCAGAACCGTTTGTGCAATTTCAAAAGAGGGCATTATAGGGAATACTCCTGAGAAATGCTTGTAATTTTGACCAGTGGTTCAAGAGGAGTTTTTAAGCAAAGATTTATGGACAGACTGACGCTCGCCAGGCAAAGACAAATGACAATAGCTTACCTTGAGCCTTTGGCTCACGTGAGCTAAATTGTTGACTGGGACGTAAAGAATCAAAACAACCTATTAAACCAATCAACTGAACTGTACATTCGCAAGTGATCTGTACATTCGCAAATGATTTTGTTACTGAGCCGCTATGTATGGTACTGAAAAGTCTGAAATCATGTGCACTCAAGTGCGAAGCTTAAGTTTGTATTTTTATCATATCATGAAAGGGGATAATGTCAAAATTTACATGCAGATGATGGATTTGGAATATTCTGAAAAGGTATTTTTTTCTCTAAAAAATTGAATTCTCCTCGTTGTAAGATTTTACAGAACTGTATTTAGCATTAATAGTTAGAAACCACTTGTAACTTATCAGCCCTATGAAGGACGAATCAAAAGAGACAGCTAGTTTGTCTTGAATATGATGGGCAATAAGTTGTAAAATTGGCCAAAGTGTGCTGAGGAACCTTAAAGAGGACATCATAGCTTTAAAATGTGAGTGGGTTTACAACCAGTCAAAATGCAGCTGTAACAAACAGCATCTATATGAAGTGCTTACTTGATCATAATTGAGCCCCATCAAGAGAAAATATGTGTCTAGGGTTGACAAACAGGTATGAGTTTCAAAATCTTTAACTTTGGAAAAATCAAAATGATATTTTGTAGAGATAAACACTTCAAATATTTGCTATTTCGAAAATGTAACTGTGTATAGATATAGGTACTTAAAACCATGAATTTTATAAAAAGGGATTGAACAATTGAATCCTCTTTTTACACCAAAAAGGCTTAATTTGAGGGGGTAAAAAGCTTCAAAAACAGCTACATTTTTTTCAACTTTCTAATTTTTCAAGAAAGTAACCCCTCTAAATCCTTGTTTTAGAAACGCTATCCTGTTGGAGACTGCTTATAAAGTGGTACATGTACCACTTTGATATTCAACAATTTTAACCCTGGCTGATCTATCATTTGAATGCAAAGTGGTACGTATACCACCCCCCCCCCCCCGCAGAAAGTTACGTCTAACAGGATGGCTGCTTTAGAAATTTAACCTAACTGAACTGATTCTAAAGTGGTACAGGTACCACATTGATATGCAGTGATTGTAGTTCTGACTGCTCTATCATTTGAATGCAAAGTGGTACGTATACCACCCCCGCACAAAGTTACGTCAAACAGGATGGCTGCTTTAAACTTTTAATCTGACAGAAATGATTCTAAAGTGGTACATGTACCACATTGATATGCAGTGATTTTAGTTCTGACTGCTCTATCATTTGAATGCAAAGTGGTACGTATACACCCTCGCACAAAGTTACGTCTAACAGGACGACTGCTTTAGAAATTAAATCTGACTGGACTGACTCTAATGTGGTACATGTACCACTTTGATATGCAGTGATTGTAGTTCTAACTGCTCTATCGTTTGAATGCAAAGTGGTACGTATACCACCCCCCGCACAAAGTTACGACTATCAGGGCGACTGCTTTAGAAATGTTATCTAACTGAACTGACTCTAAAGTGGTACATGTACCACATTGATATGCAGTGATTGTAGTTCTGACTGCTCTATCATTTGAATGCAAAGTGGTACGTATACCACTCCCCGCACAAAGTTACGTCTAGCAGGATTGCTGCTTTAGAAATTTAATCTAACTGAACTGAATCTATCTAGAGTGGTACATGTACCACTTTGATATGCAGTGATTGTAGCTCTGACTGCTCTATCATTTGAATGCAAAGTGGTACGTATACCACCCGCACAAAATGACATCTAAGAGGGTGACTGACTTAAATAAAATTTAACTGCACTGACTCCAAAGTGGTACATATACCACCCGCAAAAAATTACGTCTTAAAGGATGGCTGCTTAAGAATTATTTTTACTGCACTGACTCAAAAGCGGTTCTAAAAGCAACCATCATCTTAGATGAAATTGTTAGCAGGTGGTATATGTACCACATTTTCTTCAAATCATATAACAACCCAGGTTAAAAGTGCTGAATATCAAAGTGGTACATGTACCACTTGATATTTAGTGCAGATTGAAATTAATTCTTACTCAGCAATATTGCGAGACTTAATTCTGAGGGGTGGTATATGTACCACTTTGCATTAAACTGATAGAGCAGCCAGGGTTACAATTGTTACATATGCAGTTTAAGTTAATTCTGACTCAAAAGTGGTTCTAAAAGCAACCACCATCTTAGATGAAATTGTTAGCAGGTGGTATATGTACCACATTGCCTTCAAATCATATAACAACCCAGGTTAAAAGTGCTGAATATCAAAGTGGTACATGTACCACTTGATATTTAGTGCAGATTGAAATTAATTCTTACTCAGCAATATTGCGAGACTTAATTCTGAGGGGTGGTATATGTACCACTTTGCATTAGCAAGGGTTACAATTGTTACATATGCAGTTTAAGTTACTTCTGCAGGCGTTATTCTGTACGGGTGGTACATGCACCACTTTGGAGTCTGTGCAGTCAGTTACGATTAATTCTAATGCAGTCATCCTCTTAGACGTAATTCTGTGCGGGTGGTATATGCACCACTTTGATTAAAATGATAGAGTAGCCAAGATTAAAATCGCTGCTTATTAAAGTGGTACATGTAACACTTGAGGCGCAGTGCGGTTTTAAATTAATTTTTAATCAGCCATATTGCGAGATGTGGTATATGTACCACTTTGCATTCAAATGATAGAGTCGCCTTGATTAGAATCGCCGCATATCAAAGTCATCCTGTTAGACGTAATTTTGAGCAGGTGGCTTCTACTTTGCATTCAAAAGATTAGAACAGTCCTGGCTAAAGTTTCTGAATATCAAAAGGGTACATGTACCACTTTAGAGGAAGTGTAGTTAAATTTTATTTCTAAATCAGCCATTCTGCGAGACTCAATTCTCGGGGCGATGGTGACATTTTGTCCCGGAGCACCGGAAGGCTTAACCGTCAGTGGGTCTGGTTTAAAACGTCTCAGATGACAGGGCCACAGCTTAAAGAAATATTTGTTCTATGTTGATTTTGACAGAAACACTTAAATAAAATTTAGGCATAAGAAGTTACTTTTTTAACTCGAAGCGCAACGGAAGCGTAATGAGCGTATCCGTATCGCGGCGGCATCGTGAACATCGTAGCACAATCGCCGTCACATCGTGGCGAAATCGCCGAGTTATTCATCCGTGATTCAGCTACGATTCTGCTAGTTACGCTCTGTACGCTCTCGCTACGACCAACGCGTTTCCGCGACGACTGCGCTATTTAGGCATAGTCAGTAGATGACAAAGAAGCATGATAAATACCCAGGATACAACATATACAATGAGGTAAAGAATTTCTTTCAGTTCAAACAAATGGAGCAGACGACAATTTTGCGATACATTTCTTGATATTTTATTAGAAATATCTATTATTCCGAATAGTCGTAGCCCAAATTCCTAATTGATGTAACGACCCGATAAAAAATATGGTGCCCCATTTTTGGGCTGTCGCTCCATGTACACGAGCCAGTCCATGTAAAGGGGACTATCATTAATCTTATTCCACTCACTGAAAACAAAGGTGCTGGTCAGAGTGCGTGTATGTGCACGCCTGTACATGTAAGTAGCATAAAAAATTTACAGATGATTACGATAATGCATTTATATACACCTCGGACTCAGTATTTATACTGGGTCCGAGTATACACACAATGAATAACGCAGCACTGATCATAGGGAGCACAGTGGCTCAGTGGTATAGTGCTTGGCTCCAGAACGCGGGGCCACGGGTTCGAGCCTCATCGGCGTCACTGCGTTGTTTCCTTGTGCAAGACACATTCATCCTAGCTTAGTACTGGTTCAACCCAGGAAGACCTGTCCCATCACAACTGAAAGATTGTTGATGGGACGTAAATAATCAAAGCAAACAAACAAAAAAGCACTGATCAGACGACACGGACACATTCACCCTAGCTTAGTACTGGGTTCAACCCAGGAAGACCTGTCCCTACATAACTGAAAGATTGTTGATGGGACGTAAATAATCAAATCAAACAAACAAAAAAGCACTGATCAGACGGCACGGATGCGGAGTGGATGTGATCTGTGTTTTGCGCAAAAGAAGGGAAAAAAGTGCGCAAAAGATATACTGAAGTGCGCAAATGTGGAGTTAATCTTCTAAAATTATTATCGACTTTTCACTTCCTTTGAGTAAATGACCCCAATTAGGTTTTATCATATTAATAATCAATCCAGTTGCGTAAAACAGATGACATCAGATTGAAACAATGGGCTATACAATTAATAACAAGAGGTCTCAGGATAGATTTTCCTCATACAATGAACTTCGGCCCATGAAGACTGTTTTAATCTAAACCTGCTGAATTACCGCAATATGTATCTCCACTCTTATACAGCCACCCGTATAGTGCAGGCTAAACAAACTAAATTAATGGCAAGTGCGCTAAGTCAACTAGATCAGATCGAAACTTCATGCTCGCGAACAGCCAGGTTGTTGGCTGATCTGACTTCAAAGGTGTTTGATGGCTGGTTAATGTCAAGAATCGTGTGTACGTAGACACAAATTGGCCTGCCATGTTTGTCAACTGCCACTAATTTTGAATCTTGTCCTACTAATGGTTGCAATTCACTATCTTTGAACGAAACCTTCGCTGGGTTCGATTGATTTGATCCGGAGAACACCGCTGGGGGTAATGTTAGCCATTCGGAAGGTTTTTGTCAGAGGGATTCAACTTTTTTTGTGTTATCCCCCGACGAAGTCGGAGGGATATAGTTTTGGCGTCGTCCGTGCGTCCGTCCATTCCGTCCGTCCGTCCGGAACCATATCTCAGTACCTACTGGTCAGATTTGATTCATTCTTGGTACAAATGATAAGTACCATGGACTCTCAAACATCCAATAAGTTTGGTCAAAATCAACCCCTTAACACTTGAGTTATTGCCCTTGTTTTAGTATAGGCAATTATAAGGCAAAACCTATATTAGCTTTTTTGTATGATGATCTTCACATTTTATCAAAGCTATTATATTTAACAACTTCTCACTATTAGACCATGATTGCCAAGTGCCTGTAGATAAGCATGGCAGTGTCAAAGTTTTACCCCACCCCCTTTGACCCCACCTAAAGGGTCAAAGGTCAAATATTTAAATTTCGCAATAACTAAGGCAATTGTTAATATTTTTGCTGAAATTTTGCATACAGGCAGAGCAGCAATAGATATGAAACATATCAAACGGGATTTCAGTTTGAAGGCCTGTGTCCGAGCCTGTTGGGTGGACTTAGGGGGTGGGGCCGAGGTCAAAATTAAACTTTTTCAGAATATGGTCATGTTGCATATCAAATTAAAGCTGACGACGCTGGCAGCAACATGGTAGCAAATATTTTGCCCACAGACACACCCTCGACCCAGGGGGTGGGTTCAAAAGGTCAAACTATATCTTTTTCTGAAAGTCACACTGATTACATTCATTCGCTAAGTGGACACCGAACGAGACGCATCGCGCTTCGCTCTTCGTGTTAATTATTGGATTAATTGTTCAGTGAACCAGTGAATTATTAAGCATTGACTGTTAGACTGCAGTCAATATTAATAATTTGCAAACTTTTAGTAATATAAAAAATATTTTTGTATTACTAAAAATTCTTTAAAAAATTCAGTAAAAATAATATTATATTTTTACTTTAATAGACCGTTGAGTGGTGGAAATTTCCAACGCTCAACAACTCTCACAAGTGTTTAGTGTTTCTAGAGCGCGACCCTGTGAGAGAGCATCATTTCGCTGTGTTCTTTCCGCCGTAAAGTGTTAGGTTAGTGGTTTTATATATTAAATATTAGGATAAATAAAAGGATTAGGTTGGAAAAAATAGGTAAATATAATTCTATATAAACTTTACTAATACAAATTAAGTTAATATTAGATCTAACTATGAGCAGCTACGCAAAAATGGCTAGCAAAAACCGCCTGGTCGCGGACCTCCAAAATGAAAAATCCACGATGGAGTCACTGGGGAAGATCAGACGATCGCCCCCCAGGGAAGACCATTACAGAATTTCATTGAGTGAGGAGCCTACCCCAACATATGATGTGGAGAAGCTCCTCAGCTTCCCCCAATATGAGGATATGGAGGACCCTGATAAATTGGTGATTATCACCGACCCAGACGAGGCCGCCGCCATCTTGAATGGCGGTAATTGCCATGACCAGGCCGGGAACCCCCCGACACTCCCCAGGAGTGAAGGAAATCAAGACTCCCCAACACTCCCCAGGAGCGTAGGGACCACTGCAAGGGGAAACTCCCCAACCCCTAATACCCAGGAACTCCCCGGGACCCAACAATCAGGGTCATACCAGACCCCAATTCAATCACCAAACTCCCCAACTAATGATGAATGGACCACGGTGGTCAAGGGGAACAGGAAGACCCATTGTTTGGTCTCCCCCAAAACCCCAACAACGGCATTCGAGGAACCCATAGTGGCTCCTCCCCAAACAAGCAAGAAGGGGCAGATAGAATGGGTGTTCGTCACCATTTCAACGGTGGCGAGGGCCGCATTCCCTGTAGGAAAGGTTGAGGCCACGGTGAAGCGATTCACCAACTACATGGGAGCGCAATTGTGTAACGGGGTGTACCCTCCCCAGTTTAGAATGGGCCCTACGATAAAGATAAACAAGCAATATGTATCTAAGGCCAAACAATTTAGCTATCCGGAATTAGGGGACCTGATATTCCAAGTAAACCCTTTTGGTCCAAATACTGCAAAGCAAACTACAAAAAAGGCAAGACCCCAAACCACCCAGGCGAATGAGCAGGCCAAAAACATAGGTATAATCAAAGGAATTAGTTTAGATCACAATCTGTTCGAACTTAAAGATTTAATTGATTCAAAATCTAATATCATAGAAAAGATGGAGCGAATCTCAAATAAAAAAGGAAGGCAAACTACTTCAGTAAAAGTATTCTTCAAAACCTTAATCGCCCCCCTCCAAATAGGTACAAATATAGTAGGATTTTTCAATGTGGAACCCTGGTTGTTCCAATTTATCAGGTGCAACTACTGCCAAAGATTCGGACACACTACCAAACATTGCAAGGCAAACAAACCCAGGTGCCCTCACTGCGCCAAAACGCACACGCACCAAGATTGCAAGAACAAACAGGCAACAAAATGTGTTAACTGTGGTTCGAACAAACACGGTGCAGCCTTCAGTAATTGTCCGGTGGCAGTTAAATACCACACGGAAATCCAAGCAAAAAATAATGCCATTATTAAAGCCCACAAAAATAGGATAATGAATCAAAACAAAAGTCAAGACCCCAACATAGGCAAAACAAAAACAAACCCAATAGAAATACCAAGCCCAAAAAGGGACCATAGCAAACCTGAAAAACAATTAAAACAAAATAATCAAGTCGAGAAAACAACCGAAACGATAAATCTAGACCAAATTAAAAAAGAAATAATGCTCCAAACGACAATGTTCATTATGAACAAACTATGTAAGGAACAAAAGGCAGATAAAGAAAATATCAAAAAAGAAATTGAGGATTTCTTAAATGGGCCAAAAGACGTAGACATAGAGACTGACTCACAAGAATCAATACAATCCGTCACAACTGAAAATGTAGCGGAGACCCCAAATGAAACCCCAAAAACGGGCAACACACGCCCCCAAAAATCGGTCAGGACCGAAGTACCAAAAAGTACAACAAAAACACAATCGCACAATCCTAGGCAAGAAACGCCTAAAAAGAATAAGACTCTAGGGTGTACTAGACAATTAAACTTCAACAACCCAAACAGGTTAAAGGCCCCCAAAACCCCCAAAACCCCAAAATCAAAGGCAAAAACCCTCTCCTTTAGAAAGTAAAGGAAACAAACAAAGAAACACACAAAAAACAGCAAAATATAGAATAACAAGATGGGCGACACTAAACAATTAGACAGAATTCAAATTGTTCAGTGGAACGCCCGTAGTCTGGCAAGTGAAGGGAAAAGCAAACTTCCCGAATTTTACGAATTCCTAGAAACATTCGAAACCAAACCCGAAATAATTTGTTTACAAGAAACTTGGAACAATAAAAAACAAAAACAGTTAATGCTGAAAGGCTACAGCCCACCTGCAAATTTCAGAAGAGAAATTAATCAAAAAGGCGGGGGCGTGGCTATCTTTGTTAAAAGTGGCATTGACCACAAAATTCTAACACTCCCAAAATCAAATCTTGAAGCAGCGGGGATGCGAATTTTTGGACTAAGAAAAACCATAGATATAATAAACATATACGCTCCCCCCCACACACCAATAACACAAAACGAACTTCAAAAAATTACGGACAACTTAAGCGAAAACAAAATTATATTGGGAGATTTTAATTCACACAACAGACTATGGGAATTCCATTGTAACAGAAACGACGATAACTCTTTAGAAATTATTAATTTTCTAGCCGACAACGACCTGACGATACTAAATGACGGCACGAACACACGACACGACATACACACAGACAAATTTACGGCTATTGACCTGACATTTGCAAACCCAACACTAGGCATAAGAAGCAACTGGACAGTACACAATGATCTAATGGGCAGTGATCATTTCCCCATAATAACAGAGATTGAATTTAAATATCGATTCAATCAATACACGCACACACCAAAATGGAAATTGGACAAGGCGGACTGGGACCATTTTAGAACAATCCTCAGACATAAAGGCATATCCATAGAAAACGAAGAAGATATAAACAAATGCAATGAAACATTAATTGAAGCAATTTTAGGAGCAAGCAACGATTCTATCCCCAAAACCAAACAGAAAAATAAAAAAGCAAAAAGTGTACCCTGGTGGAACGAGCAATGCGCAGTAGCTGTCTTCAATAAAAGAAAAGCGTACCGCAAATACAGACGTTACCGCACAGAATATCACTATCTACGTTTTAAACAATTAAGATCAGAAACAAGAGACCTTTTGGACCAAACAAAAAAAGATAAATGGATAGAATTCATTTCAATTCTAAACCATAAGACAGATAGCAAAACAATATGGAATATGATTAAGAAAATCAATGGAAAACCTTTTAGACCAACAAATACTCTAGTAGTAAACAACATTAGATACACGGACAGTAAACAAAAAGCGGAAATTTTGACAAACGAATACGTAAAAATAAGCAGCAACCAATCATATTCCAGAGAATTTGTAGACCTAAAAACTGAGCATGAACCCCAAATAGACCAAGTATTTGAACAAATGACAAAATTGGACAATGATAAGGCATACAATGCAAATTTTTCAATGAAAGAACTAAAAACAGCACTAAACTCAAAGAAAAACACAGCGCCAGGGGCAGACACAATACATTACGAAATGATAAAACAACTGCCTGAAAAAGAGAAATTCACGGTGCTTAAACTAATGAACAAATCTTGGGATGAAGGAAAATTACCCGACCAATGGAAAGAAGCAACCATCATCCCATTTCTAAAGCCAAACAAAGACTCAAATGATCCTCAATCATACCGACCTATATCATTAACGTCCGCAATATGTAAAACAATGGAGACTATGGTAAACAATAGAGCAAAGAAAATCCTAGACAAACAAATATCTGACACACAATCAGGTTTCAGAAATAACAGATCTACAATAGATCAGTTAACCAAACTGGAATCAGCAATAAAAGCGGGACAGTTAAACGACAAAAAAGTTGTAGCAGTTTTTCTTGACCTGAAAAAAGCATTCGACCTCATGTGGAGAAAAGGGGTCATACTTAAACTGACAGAATTTGGGATTAAGGGTAAAATGTTAAAATGGATAAACGATTTCTTGGTTGACAGAAAAATAAGAGTAAAGGTAGAAGACCAAGTTTCGGATTACCAAAAAACAGACAATGGATCCCCACAAGGGGTGGTCCTAAGCCCAACCTTATTCAATGTCATAATGGACACACTACGGACAGCAATGAACCACCTAATGATCACAAAGGGAATAGACCTATCTCAATTCGCAGATGACAGTGCCTTCTGGAAATCAGCTAAAGGTCTCAAAAAGGCACTCTATATAATCCAACTAGCGTTAAATGTAATTGAAGACTGGGGCAAAAACTGGGGGTTTGAAATATCCCCAGACAAAACACAAGTCGTCATCTTCAATCCAAAAGGCACAGACACCTCAGAATTAAGAAAACTTAAGTTAAACGGGAGAATTTTAGAATACAAAAGGGAGGCAACATTCTTAGGAATGATCTTTGATGACAAACTAACATGGAGAAAACATATTGACAATCTAGTAACAAAATGCCAAAAAGACCTTAATGTACTAAGAGCAGTATCCGGCACCTCTTTTGGGGCCGACAAAAAGACACTTAGAAACCTATATGTAGCACTAATACTGAGCAAAATAGAATATGGACTACAGGCATATGCATCAGCAGGTAACACCCAAATAGCCCGGTTAGATGCCATACAAAATGCTGCTATGCGCATCATGACAGGCGCATACAAAGCCACCTCTACCAAAAGTCTAGAAGTGGAATGTAACCTCCCCCCAATAAGGCTAAAATGCGAAGAAATTGCACTAAAATACTGGGCAAGATCTTCAGCTTTAAGAGACAAACTACCTATAAACAGACTAACGGAACAAAAAGCAATATACGTGACTAGGAGACATAAGATAAAAGGAAAACCACCATATGTAATAAGAATACAAGACTTATTACAAGAACATGACATGACGGACATAAAGACCCAACCCCCCAAAAACACAGACCTAGCTAATATTAGAAGCATTAACCTGCGATCTGAATTAGCAAAGACAATAGATAAAAAAACGACGAGCATTGGAAAATCAGAAAAAATGACCAATAAGTACATTGACCGAAGATACAAGGGAACGACACAAATATATACAGACGGAAGCAAAGACCCTGAAAACAACAGGGTCGGATGCGCATTCGTCATTCCCGAATTCAACGCAACATATAAATTCAAATTAAATGACCACCTGACAGTCTACTCAGCTGAACTCGTAGCAATACTGATGGCACTTAGATGGGCCAATAAGAACAAACTGGACAACATAGTTATCCTAACAGACTCCCTGAGCTCAGTTCAAAGTTTAAACTCAGGAAAAAGTAAGACCAGACAAGACATACTAGACCAAATACTTAGAGAAATAAGCTTAATACTAGATAAGAAAGTAACCTTGAACATAGACTGGTGTCCATCGCACTGCAATGTAGCCGGAAATGAAATGGCTGACAAAGCAGCAAAACAGGCAATGGACAACGGCAATGTAGTTAAGTTACTACCTACAGCCAAAGAAGTATACCCAATCATACATAGCAAAATAAGGGAAAAATGGCAAAAAGAATGGGTCAGTCACGTAAATCACAGGAACATTATTGACCCAAACCTAACGACCAAAATAACCCAATATAGCGACAACCGAAAACTCGATATAGTATACACGAGATTGAGGTTAGGCGCCAATGGACTAAAGGCAAACAATATGTTCCATGGCATGGCAGACCCAACATGTGACTATTGCCAAAACGAACTAGAGGACACAGACCACTATTTGCTCTATTGCCCGCAACACCATGATGAGAGAGAAATACTGAAGAAAGACATTAAGCAATTATGCAATCACTATTTCTCTACATCATTACTACTCAACCCCCCCAAAAAACTAGCAACTGAAATAAGAGAAGCAGTGTTTAAATACATTACAAATACGGGATACATAAGTATAATATAAGTAACGTAAAATACCAAAAACTGAATGTAAGAATAGAGGTCACTCTCCGTCAGACATGAAAATCCAAGCAGGCTAAAGAACCTCATTTGGATTGGATTAAGGCCGAGGTTTAGCTGCAAAGGCAAGAGTAGCACCGACTCGAACCTGGTGAGGATTGATTGAATGATGTATGGAACTTAACTTGAACTCCAAGTACTAGCACCCTTGTTATGACCAAGTGGATCTCATCATCTGTGCCCTCCGTATGGCAACAAGGATAATGCGAAATACTTGGACTTTAAGGACCTCAAAAAAATCCCTTTTATTCAGCAAAATCAAATTTTAACAAAAAAGTAACGTAAATAACATTTAAAGGCTTACTGGGTATGAGTACATCATCAAGCCAACACCAATAAGTAGGTCAACCAAACTATGGCAATGTTGGAAACATCTACGTTAAAATTGCGACAACTGCACTTTCGTAGTAACAAAACAAGGACTAAAAGGCAAATCATATCAAGAAACTTATAGACCAACTCGCAGCAAATACCATTTATTCAATTGAACAGAAAAAATCGCTGTCATTATACTCCAGTAAAGAGATAAAAGGGGGCAAAGACAGGCTTACTAAGCGATAAATACATAGGATCATATCGTTCGTAAAGGAGAGCACCCAAGCCGAACAGCGATACATTAACCGGTCGCTGATTGGACAAAGACTTTTCTATCGTAGGCAATGATTGGTCACTGAATAAAAGTAGGTCAATCCGGTTTTGGATGAGTTTTGCACAAAAATACGTCGCTAGAAACACCACTTTCACAGAGACTAACGACGCCAAATAAACGCAAAACGAATCGAAGGACTGATGGACAGACTAACACACATACCAGACCTGCGATGGAAAAGAAAATTATGTTTGTTCAAGACCCGAAACAAACGAGGGAACGGACCGAACATAGACTTTCCAAGCAGTCAAACCACATATGAGCTTATCGTACGCAACAGAAAGCACCCTTACCGAACAGCGATATATAAGCTAACCACTGATTGGCTAAAAAACTTTCTTTCAATAGCAGGGAATGGTCAATGAATAAAGTAGGTCAATCCGATTTTTGATACGTTTTGCACAAAATCTGTCTCTTAAACAGCAAATACTAACTGGGTCAACTAACTTGCCATAGGAAACATGGAAAATTGTGGAACACGGAGGACATCCTTATACTGATAAGAAGGTCGTTCGAATTCCATAATACAAAGGAATTGAGGTCACTCTCCATCAGACATGAAAATCCAAGCAGGCTAAAACACCTCATTTGGATCGGATTAAGGCCGAGGTTTAGCTGTAAAGGCAAGAGTAGCACCGACTCGAACCTGGTGAGGATTGATTGAATGATGTATGGAAAAGAACTTGAACCCCAAGTACTAGCACCCTTGTTATGACCAAGTGGATCTCATCATCTGTGCCCTCCGTATGGCAACAAGGAACACGCGAAATACTTGGAGTTTAAGGACCCCAAATTTCTTATATTTAGTAACGTATAAAACAATTAAGAGCAATGAAAAACAGAAAGAAAACGAGGGGAAATAGATAAACAAATAGAATAAAAAGTTGGATCATTTGAGTAAAATAAAACAAATAATAAAGTAACGTATATAACCATAACGTTAGGAGCACAAATAAAATAGGAATACAGCGGAAAGGAAGAAAGAACACAAATAACGGATCGAGGAAACGCCTTCCATAAAATACTAAGCCGGTAACTTAGTAACGCACGAACGCGTACAGGTACACGTAAACTACACAGTACCCCGGTCCGTCCTACTATCGTGGAGATCAACTCTCCCTCTGCTACCAACAGAGTAGTACAAAGATACTAACGATAAATGATCAAATCTGGGTATACCCAGGATTGACAAAACAACAATATTCCTGAGAGAACACATTAAGTAATACAATAAATAACCAAATTATTTCAAAAATTTGATAGTCAAATAGACAATCAGAAACAAAAATAAATCAGTGTTGCTCTAAGTTTATAAGCAAAACACGGCCAAATTAAAATTCCGCAATAATAAGTAACTCAATCCAAAAGTACGAACGTATAAGAGAACGCCTAGTTATCTTAGAAAACTACTCAAACAGCCGCTTTCACAGTAAGATAAGGACAAAAATGGAGGCAAAACAGGCCAGAGGCGGTCAGACAAACGCGCACAAACTTCCAAACATTCAATATAAACTAAAGTAATACTTGTATCAGGCATGCAATCATGAAAAAGGCGACTCGAACAGGGGCTTTCAGCGCACAAAAACATACATAGGATCATATCGTTCGTGAGGGAAAGCACTCAAACCGAACAGCGATAAAGAAGCTTGTCACTGATTGGCCGATTCACTTTCTATCAAAGCCAGAGATTGGACAGTGGGTCAAAGTAGGTCAATCCGGTTTTTGATACGTTTTGCACAAGATTACGTCTCTAGAACAACCACTTTCTAGATGGCCATAGACGATAAATAGTGCAGGACGGGTCAGAGGGCTGATTGATTAACGGGTACAAACTACCAAACAATAGATAGAAAGAACAAATAGACTAATATTGGACTCAATGACAGCGAAAAAACGGTTCGAACACTCGCTTCCTACGCACCAAAACAATATATGATCTTATCGTACGTAATAGAAAGCATCCGAGCCGAACTGCATTATGAAAGCTTATCACTGATTGGATGAAATAGTTTCTAACACTAACAATGATTGGATAGGTAAACAGAGTAGGTCAATCCGTTTTTTGAAGCGTTTTGCACAAAATTTAGTCTATAAACCTTTACCATACATACAAGGCGAGCTAACAACAACGGATAAGTAGGTCAACCGCGTACGACATACGAACAGAGCAACAATAATAAGGAATTCTTTCGAGACAAATGATAGCCCTAAAAAGGGCTGTTATTCAAGTTGAAATATTAATAAACACCGCTGCGAAAAGTCCACTATCTTTGGGATCCTCTTGATGCTTCTGTAAATACACTGTATTTCTGGAAGGATCAGGAACAAAAACCTGAAATAAAAAACAATTTAAGTATTCTCTCAGGAATATTAAAAACATCAATGTAGTAAGCAGATAGTCACGGTGCAAATCAAATACGAATCTACAGTCCGAAGTTACTGCCGCCCGATAAAATACCCTAGCAGCAAGGGTAAGGCACGGAAGCAACCAGCACAAAATCCCATACAGCATAAGACACCGTGACGAACTGCACACCAGCAGACCGACCAACCGATCAATGTGCGAACCAGTCCACTGGTACGCACAATGAACGGCTGAACGGGATGCACACAAAGACTGGCACTGGCACATGTGTATGATAGACCCTTGGAGCCGGTCTAACAAACACTGACGCACACTGAGATACTAGTACCTAAGACCACTTGTCCGCAGGGCGGAGAGTACTGGCACAACCCAGGAAGCACAAGGACCGAAAAAAAGATAGGCCTTTGACGTCGGCCTACTAGCCACCACCACACCAGAGGGCCCGACATGGTGAATAGTGTTGATACAGCATGATAGACCCTTAACGTAGGTCTACTGCACTCAACTCACCAGCAGACAGATCGGCCGAGTAGAGAACGGACCGAACCGCTGGCACGCACATTAGCCCGCACTATGCACGGATGTCTGATCTGTGATCTCTAACGAGATTGAAGAAAGAAGAACAGATGAAGAACGCACGAAGATTAAAGATGAAGAGCCCCATACTGGAAAATTCTGGGTCTACACCTCAAGTGTTGCCCGGACTTCTGGTAGGGGAACAGATGAAGACCCCAGGCACAGATGAAGAACTCAAGAAGACTCACAGATGAAGACGTCCGGGCGCAGTGCGCCAAACCCTGGAGCCCTCCAGGGTCTGTCCGGGTCCGATTAGGTCTGGGCGATACACGTCCATACGTGTTAAGCCAAAAAGCCTACCGCGTAGGCTGATTTGCCCCTAAAACGCATACTAGGGACAAACACAACCCCTACGTCGAGCAGGCTAGGGAAACTAATTGTCCACAGGGTGGACAAGTACTGGCGCAACCCAGGAAGCATAAGGTCTGAAAATACAACAGGGCAGCGGTAGACCATTGACGTAGGTCTACCAACAACTGCCCCAGTCTAAAACTCAGCATGTCCGAAGCTATTTGTCCACAGGGTGGATAGTACTGGCGAAATCCAGGAAACATAAGGCCAAAAAAGTGCCAATTCTACATGGTAGACCCCTAACGCAGGTCAACCAGCAAATAGGCCTTTAACGTCGGCCTACTAGCTACTAGCACGCAAAAGGACTCGACAGGGTGGTTATCTATGGGCGTAGCATGGTAGACCCCTAACGTAGGTCTACAATATGCACGGACGTCCGATCTGTGATCTCTAACGAGATTGAAGAAAGAAAAACAGAAGAAGAACGCAAGAAGACTACAGATGAAAAGCCCCATACTGGAAAACCCCGGGTCTACACCTCAAGTGTTGCCCGGACTTCTGGTAGGGGAACAGATGAAGACCCCAGGCACAGATGAAGAACTCAAGAAGACTCACAGATGAAGACGTCCGAACGCAGTACGGACAACAACCCCTACGTCGAGAAAACCAGCG
The DNA here is from genome assembly GCA_964019695.1 of Loripinus fragilis. Taxonomy (NCBI): domain Eukaryota; kingdom Metazoa; phylum Mollusca; class Bivalvia; order Lucinida; family Lucinidae; genus Loripinus; species Loripinus fragilis. Next base: position 78,855,904 of record OZ026517.1, read on the forward strand.
AACCTATTGGTCCACAGGGTGGACGAGTACTGGGGCAACCCAGGAAGCACAGGGTCTGAAGGTGCAGCACGCTAAAGGTGGACCATTACCGACGGTCTACTAGGCAATGCTGCACTCAATGACTCAACAGGTCTGAGGCTATTTGTCCACAGGGTGGATAGTACTGGTGAAAGCCAGGAAGCATTGGGTCCGAAAGGTGCCGTTTAGTTTTATGATAGACCACTAACGTAGGTCTACCAGCAAAGTAAGCAAGCAGACCCCTAACGTAGGTCTGCTGGCTGCTACCGTACTTGGTGACTATCAGGTCTAAGGTCTGAGGCTTGTGGTGGATATATGTCAGGTCTGAGGATCTCTTGTTGTAATCCGTACACGTCTGATACAAATACACGTCTCCATTTTGCTCCATAAAAGCGAGCTCCCCAGTCCCCATGAGCTCCACAAAGGAGTACACCCCCACACCATACTCTTACACACTAGAAGCCTACAATGGGCGGTTCCCTCGGAGATGTCGTTGACATTTAGGTGTCTGGGTGCAAATGGCGATGCTGAATGATTCCTTCCTCCTCAACCTTCCTACAGTCAACAAACGGATCAACTTGCTGCTCCAAAACAACGGTGGCTCAGTGATATCAGGAAAAAGCGTATCACCAGTCGAAATTGACATGGGGATATCGCAATTACTTTTAGACGTCCGCTCAAAAACAAACAACTTTTTAAAAAAACATTTCCTATATTTTAGGCCGAAATTAGCCGCACACTAAGGGTAAAAGCACGGGTACAGTGCTTGACCTACTTTTAGATCACATAGGAAACGTACAAAAAATGGACTGCAGAGAGTGTTCAATTCTTAATTTAGTTATGAAGGCCCTGCAGTCCATAAACGAACTTGAAATACTACTTTTCTGAAAGTAGTCATGTTGCATATCAAATTAAAGCTGACAACGCTGGCAGCAACATGTTGGCAAATATTTTGCCCACAGACACACCCTCGACCCAGGGGGTAGGGTCAAAAGGTCAAACTATATCTTTTTCTGAAAGTAGTCATGTTGCATATCAAATTAAAGGGAATTGATCACAGAGCACCATGAAAGCAAATATGCTGTCATTACACACACCAACGACCCCGTGGGGTGGGGTCAAAAGGTCATTTTCTTTTTCTTTTCTAAAAGTGGCCATGTTGCATATCAAATAAAAGTGGAAGAAGTGTAGACCTACATGCAAGGTTACACTTTGAATTTACACACACCCTTGACCTCTGGGGTTGGGTTTAAAGGTCAGATATTGAAGTTGTGCAGATGTAAGTATATTTTTTATTAAACTAAGCACTAAAGCATACTTGACAGGTGTTTGTTATGATCTGAATGATACTGAAGGTGAACTAAGACTTAGATAAATGGGATTTATGTTTTGTGATTTATATGTTTCTCTCAATTAACCCTTCGTCGGTGGATATAAATTCGTCGAATTTGTCTTGTTTTTTACTTGGATTAAAATAGCTCTATAAGCGGGCTTCGCAGGCGTGTCGATGATGGCCCACCACTTTGACACTTAATGCTGACTTAATAGCTTTATGACTTTTGGGGAATCCGGACCAGTATTGCAAAGAAACTCTATGATTTTTCAGGGGGTGGGGCGGACCCCTGGCCCTTTACACCAATATGCACAGTATGATTAAACAATTAACACATTGACGCATGTGAGGCTCAAACTCGCAACCCCTCGGTCTCGAGTTGAACCACCGCGCATTCGCATAAAACTATTAAAATCGTTTAAGTCTTATCTGAGTCTACACAGGAGTGGGAAGATAAGCTGAACTATATTGTGGGATTTCCATATCCTCGGATAGCAGAAACACCAAAGGCACTGATCAGCCTGTGCGAAAAAAATTAGCTGGTTAATAAGTGAACCCATAACAACAGAACAAATTACAAAAGCAAACGTGCTGTGATCGGCAATTAAACTAATCCTTAATACATTTAATAGGTTTATTCCTTTTTACACCATTTAATAGACTCTTTCACATTGTTAGTGCTCACTCGTTCCGCGTTATCTCCGCGAGATTACACGTGAAGGGGCAATCTATATACGGCTACCTATACGTTACACAGTGGAATATGGAACACGATTTAAAGAAAATTAATTTCGAAATAAAGATTAGACTCATAGAAAAAAATATATAAATGTAACAAAAATAAGTGATCTGAATATTTGAGATCAGAATAATTGATTTCTAAGCATCCAAGACTGACCTTTTCCGAATGAGTGGGTTCATTACTGTGTTGGTCATACATCATAACATTTCAATACTATGCGCATTCGAGCAGTGAAGAGTCTGGTAAGCTTCGTGTTTATTCAATATCAATGATTACATTCCATTCCATACACTTGAAGTCTCAACTTGGTCTTTCCGGTTTAAATAAGTGATAAGATACATTAAGGCCATTTTGCGAGAAAAAATGACTGAGGCTCAAACAAGTCTGTTCAGCTACAGAGACTAACTAAAATTTTACACGAAGCAAGTTTACTAGCTGTTCGAAAGCACCAAAGTCAGGTTTTCTCGCGTCGAGGCCCATTTCAATATATACTACTATAGACTACTATGCATCCGGTCCTTTAATACTATGCCCATGGGCCATTAGATGCAATAAAAGCACACGTGTCCTTTACGGTCGGCACCTTTGTAATTCAAAATAAGAATGATTTATGACATGATATGTAGCTTACTTATCACATACGTAAAAGGCACCACTTTATACCCATGTAGCATAGTCTTAACCAGCAAGACCGGTGTTTAAAAATAGATCTGAGACTTCATATCTTTATCAATATTTTATGTGTGCGAGCAGCGATGATTCTCGCGAGCCTGCGCTTTGGTGGAAGTTGAGTAGAAATGATGAAATTTAATAGTTCTATGAATGGAGGTATTTACCGTACTTTTAGTTCTGTTAAATGAGATTTCTACATTAATCGCATGTGCTTAGTCATTATGCGCAACTATCTAGCAGCACATGTCTATTTGGCAGCATGCAGTAGCATGCGTGCTTATCTGGTGAGGCTAAAAAAGCCTTAGCAGTGGCGGATCCAGAGGGGGGCTCAGGGGTTCGTTCGAACTCCCCTCCCCCGCCCACAGTCTTTAAATATCAGTGAGACCAAATTATTTCATTTTCATGGAATATTTAAGCAAATTGACATAAAATCAGCAAAGCGAACCCCCTCCTCTACAGAGCTGATCCCCCTTCCAGAAATCCTGGATCACCCCTGCTTAGATCTATTTTCCAAAAATCCTGGATACGCCCCTGCTTATATTTATTTTTGTCTGAGCCTCCGTCTACATGCACCGCCTTTCTTTTTGTGAGCTGGGACACAACAATAGATCCGAGGTGTGTGCGAGCAGCGAATGCCTTGGTGAGACTGTGTGTTTGCACAGGCTCGTCTGAGTTGTCGATGCTCGCATAACAGACTCGTTCGCTAATTAAAGTGAAACATATCCAAGCATGGGTTTGTCTATTTTGTATTTTAATGTGTTAGCAAACATTGAAAACCCTGGTGGAATGTGTTTAAAGCATGAGAATTAACTCTCTAAGAGCTGAATTTCAAATAGGGAATCTTCAAGTTGAGCGGAAGTAGTCCCTAGTAAGACTGCTCCCCAAATGACAGGCTTGTCTGGAACAATTTTACGAACATGCCTTTCCTCTCCGAATTAGTATGAAAATGATTTAATAAAATTTTCAGGAACACCATCCGAGTGGCTAGCAGTTTGGATTCAGATCAGGCCCGACATATTTTTGCAATTCTTTAAATTTAGATCTTTCCAATGAGTGTCCACAACCGCTTTCGATGAGTGTCCGCAACATACGAGTTCATGGTATAATAATCAATGATTTCCAATCTACCATGCCACATACACTACTTTAATCCGTTTCATTAATCCAACAAAACTGCAACTAAGGGAGTAATTTAAGCTGTTATAGACTATAATAGATATATGTGTTTGTTTTGACAGGTGTTAACATGTATTACGTAATATTGCATAAAATGGCCATCTGTTTTCTAACACGAACAACTTCTTATCGGAAGCACACTTTGAAAAGACATTCTAAAATATTGCGTGAATGGATTAACATTGGAACTTAACGAATATTATTAACGTTTTGCTTTATTTTTTATTTATTTTACTTTTTGCATGATTTTTTTCGTCTGCTGATTTTGTTGAAAAAACTATTATATAACGCAGTGTCTCGGGGTCCGGTACCCGACTCCTAGACAACGAGGCTAGGGATCCGGTACCGGACCCCTAGACACTCATTCTAAGGGTCCGGTACCGGACCCCGAGCCGCGCCTATGAGGAATGTCTCGGGGTCCGGTATATTGTGAAACAACTACTGACTAGCCTAGGGATACGGGTCCGTAAATGCACGTGGTCTGGTAGTTTGCTAAAACAATTACTGACAAGTCTAGGGAGACAGGTCCGTACCTGCACAATTTATGTAGTGACTATATAACCAACAAAACTCGCGTTGTTAATTTCACTTTGTTCCGTCCACCATCTTTGATCCTCAAAGGGAAGCTAATCTTATTTACTGTCAAACAAGTATAAGCTTATACAAAATGTATAAAAATCGATAAAGCGGTATATAGCGGTAAAGTTAGAAAGAACATTATTCTATATTTTCTTATCCTTATTTTTTGGAACTCGGGATCTGTTCAATATCAGCTATTCTAGAGAGTTATAATTGTTTTCGAAATTTCTACACTTTGAAGAAATAGTTCGTGTTAAAATGGCTGTTTGCCTTGAAATGATAGTGAGTGAAACATAAACCACAGTGCAGTTATTCAAAAATATGTCTTTTGTTGCCAATTTTCATTCGAAAGTTGAACTTTTACTGAGTTAATGGTGTTTTTGCGAACTGGGAAGCTCCCATGTCACTTTTTAACGGTTCCTGACTTCTTTTATCATACATTTGAATCTACATGAAAAACAAGGGCGCCGATGGGACTGAGCGGGCGCTCAGGGTGGTCCCTGCTTTAAACGAAGTCGGGGTTCTCGCGGCTTTAAACCTTATATAGGCGTCTGGTAAATAAAGTAAATTTCGATAATCTCAAGGTCTATTCTGTTTTTAAATACAGAGCCAAAAACCATGCTCTATAAGTTCCTTACATGCGTATATGAGCAGTTAAAGGCCTCAACTTAAACGGTAAGATTTGCCTTATGCGATTCTAGCATCGATTCTGTCTTATAAGACTCCTTCTTTGAATAAATACCTGGAGATAGTTTCATCACGGAGGGAGGTTTCATTGTTGTTTATGTAAAAATGATTGATTGATTGAGTGAATAATTGATTGATTGTGTTTGTGTACATCATTCGGTTTGTTGATACATGTACTCACATGTAGCTTGTGATGTAATAAAAGAACAAACTCTTTATCTGCTGAAGCCGAGTTCATTGATATGGCACTTAATGCCATATCTTTTCTTGTTTAAACATGTCAAGAGTAAAGGAAATTATTCACCTGTAACAAATCAATTATCTTCTCACCAGCAATTATCTTCTCATCTTCAATTAAAGAAACCAATTAACTACTCGTTGGCAGCTGATGAGTGAGATGAGCGAGCAGTGTCAAATAAGCTCACCTGTACTTAACAAAATAATCTACAGTGTAGATTCATTAATCAACTATGGCTTTCAAAGAGACTAACTACTGGGACAACGGCAGTGGACCTTACTGCGGCATCTTCGGACATAGCTTTATAAGAAGACTTTGCGTCAGATGGAATAAACGTAACCACACAGATCTTCCCTACGCCCTGACTGTGATGTGTGCCTTGCATCCTATCCTAAATGTGCTGGAAGAGGAGGCTATGGAATAGACGACAGACAGACACAAAAAGCCCCTAGCATGCATAAATTGTTGGTGCTCAAAAGAACGTATCAATGAGACGGTTCTTTTCAGTACCTACACAATATGTGAAACTAATAAACATTTACGCTTATGGTCTGTGGCGCCTGGTCTGTGCTTGCAGGTTATAAATACCATGCGCGGATCAAGAAAGTATTTTTCCGATGGGGTCCATTTTTTATCTGTATACAGTTGATAAGGGGATTAAATATCACTAAAATCGGGCCGATGCGGGTCATCATCGTCCCGACAGCGAAACGCCATTTCAATGGCGTTTCACTGGCGTACCAATGATGGCTCAACATTGCTTAGTAGCTTTGTAATTTTTCAGGAGATCATATATAACTGTTTTGCTGAGAATAACTTCCTGTGCCAGAAAGCTACATCGGGCCACCATCGACCCATGCATGTTATATCGGGCCAAAACGGCCCGCGTTTTAGCTGATGTATTGTGAATAACTTCGGACCACCATCGGCCTTGCATCCTATCCTAAATGAGCTGGAAGAGGAGGCTATGGAATAGACGACAGACAGACACAAAAAGCCCCTAGCATGCATAAATTGTTGGTGCTCAAAAGAACGTATCAATGAGACGGTTCTTTTCAGTACCTACACAATATGTGAAACTAATAAACATTTACGATTATGGTCTGTGGTGTCTGGTCTGTGCTTGCAGGTTAAAAATACCATGCGCGGATCAAGGAAGTTTTTTTCCAAGGGGGTCCAATTTTTTTTCTTTATATAGTTGATAAGGGGATCAAATATCACTAAAATTGGGCCGATGCGGGCCATCATCGTCCCGACAGCGAAACGCCATTTCAATGGCGTTTCACTGGCGTACCAATGATGGCTCAACATTGCTTGGTAGCTATGTAATTTTTCAGGGGATCATATATAGCTGTTTCGTTTAGATAGAGAGAGAGAGAGAGAGAGAGAGAGAGAGAGAGAGAGAGAGAGAGAGATAGATGTCCCTCTGGGTTTGAAGTTCTTGCCGCCGCGAATACAATGATATGATACTTCATAAAATTTCAGAGCTTCATTAAACATTGTTAAAGTTCTTATTGGAGACTCTGCCTTTTGCAGCTTTCAAAACCGCGAGTCCCTCTTAAAAAATTGAACACTTTTATTGCAGTTTCAAAAGCCAAGAAGTCTCCAAATTGTTGTCCGATGTGGACTTTTTGAGCCATGATGGCAATATGACAGTGGAAAAACTATTGCAATTATATTTCATGGATGATTTGGTTGTTAATTGTGTATAATTGTGCTGTTTGTTAGGAGAAATGGAAGACAATTGTACCGCACCTTTAGGATTAATTATCCTTGTCGGTGACCAATTAGAGGGTATGAAAGCAATTAAACAATGCACCTGCAATCGCCGTTTGCTTACTTCAATGAAAGTGCAAATTGGCATTAACCTTACGGACAATAATCAAATAGACAGATAACAATTATTATGAAATGTTTTTTTAATAAAACGTAATAAAACCACTGAGAAAAACATCAATTAAAGAACCGCAAACCCGGCGCAAATTCACTGATGCGATAGTAAGTTCCCCCTGACATTAATTACCTTTATTCATGGCTTTTGAAATTGAAAAATAAGGATCAGAAAAATAAAACTAATAAGAATAAACTATGCGAAATTATATAGTTATTTTTTTTTTACTATTGTCCGTTAAAAATCTCATACATTTTGTATAAGCTTACACTTGTTTGGAATTGTCATACATAATAGCTTCCCTTCGAGGATCAAAGATGGCGGACGGTCACGATGCAAAGAGAAAACTTCAACACATAAGACAATTGTTTATTTAAAGTCGGAGAGTATAAACGAGTTTTTGTTGGTAAAATAACTTTTAGTACATATGGTATACGTGGCGGTACGGACCCGTATCCCTAGACTTATCAGTAGCCATATCACACACTACCGGACTCCGAGACAGTCCTCACTGGCGTGGCTCGGAGTCCGGTACCGGATCCCTAGCCTCGTAGTCTAGGAGTCGGGTACCGGACCCCGAGACACTGCGATTATATAAATAAAAAATAAAGATCAGAAAATTCTATAACACCACCAGAATGTCTGACAATTTGGATTAAGATCAGGCACCTACATTTGTGGATATGATCTGTATCAAAACTGGTTGCATACGTTATCAGCAGACCACATAAAATCACTAGCATCGTCTCAAGTAGAGGACTTTCAGATTAAATTTATCGATATTCTAGGACTCGGGTCCCTGACCATAATTTTCCACACTCAGTGGATTTGAGCGTGGATCCACCGTAATCTAAATCACTAGATGTATCTCAGTCCAACTATGACCGTTCAAATCTCGTTTAGCTATATTTGAACGAAGTCTGACTACAGTAACAGAAAACCCAGCAAAACGTCGGGCCTGGTCTGGTCAGACCAGCTAGGACTGACTTCTGATATTAGCTGTATCGTACATTAGGTCTGACAAAAAGTTGGGCCTGATCCAAACTATTTGGTGCATGGCTGCACGACAACTGGCCTATGCCCATCGAATGAAAAGAACTAGGTCTGTCTGCTGATATTCTTTTCAAACATTGGTTTAGACCCAGATCAGGACCAACAAAACCTTGAGCCTGATCTGCATCCAAACAGTTTGACACTATGATGCATTTATTGAGCTATGCTCTTGTCAAACAGTTTGGACACAGATCAGGTCTGACCTAGGCAGTTCTGATATTACTTTCAAACACATTGAACCCATATCAGGCCCACTACTGATACGCTGGGCCTGATCCGAGGCCTAACCGTTTGGCACACGACAATTCTTAGACCGATGAACGGCCAGCGCGTCTATGAGCAATATGATCAAATAAAAAGTACCTAGGTCTCTCTGCTGATATTCTTTTCAAACATTTTGGATCCAGATCATGTCCAACAAAACGTCGGACTTGATCTGGAACCAAACTGTTTAACACTATGATGTTCTCATTGAAAGTTAATCGTTACCGATTCCTCATATTTTGGACCCAGATGCTGATCAGGTTTGACAAATTTAAAAACGTCGGGCCTGCGGAAGTGTCTGCTCATTAAAAATAAGCAGGTAACTCAGAGTAATGGATCTGGTCCAGGGGTGCTAGGACATTTCTGCCACGGACGTTTCGGCCCAGACATTTCGGCAACGGACATTTCGGCCATAGAAAATGCCGAAGGTGGACGTATCGGTCATAACCATAAATTTTAGGTTGGGATGTATGCATGCATTTAAATGTGTGATGCATTTCTTAATCTTTTGAAATCAAATATGCATGTGAATAATTACAGTATATTCAAAGATGCATGGTAATAGAATTATGCTATTTTAATAGAAACAGGTAAATCATGGTGTATATAATACAGCAGTAAATGATATATACCTGTATAAAGTACCCATTACCTGGATTAGTATATATTTTAAATTTTTTGTTTGCAAAGATTCTCATGTATCTTTGAATTTACTGACTGTTGAAGTGACACATAACAATTGATGAATGTTTACTACTTTCATGCTGAGTCTGGATTTATCTTTTTTCTTCAAAACACAGCAGATCCAGATCAGCCAGCTCCCTACCTGATCGGGACCCACACAGTTTTCATCTCTGCTTGTAAATACATGTACTTTAAGAACTAATAACATTTTGGGAGAAATATGGTATATAAAATTATTCAGACAAGTATTTCCTAAGATATGCATCAAACATTTATGCATGCACGCACCCCAACCCACAATTTATAGTTATGGCCGAAACGCCCCCTTTGTTTTTTTTTTCGTGGCCGAAATGTCCGGGTCGAAACACCCTAGGCCGAAATTCGGTCTAGGTGTAACTGCTAATAAGAACAATCTCATCAGTATCTATACGGATTATTACAGGTTTTAACACTGATGCGCAGGAGAAGTTCTGGCTGCTGCAGCTCTCTAAACCGTGCCACCGGTTATAGTCTGCCATTTTATTCGTAGTTTAAATTATGGCCATCTTCATAGGATCTACTCTGAATAACACAGATTTTAGCCCAGATTACCTTATGGTTTAATCTGACAAGTAGGTCCATATAACTGTACAGTAGCAGATTTTAAAGTACTATATCACTGTAGTGAGAATAATCTAATGGATCGGAATCCGGAACATAGGAAAGTGTCTGCTCATGTGCACCGTCTCATTTGGACATTCGGTCATGCATGAAAATAGTGAATTGAAATGACTGTATATCAACCACACTTTTTAAGACTGATGGAAGCGAACATCCAGTTTTGAGAAATAAATTTCATAGGACCAGAAAAGCAAACATTTTTTCTTATACATGAATGTTTTATTAGCTCACCTGAGCTGAAGGCTCATGGGAGAGCTTATAGTATACCAGTCACTCCGGCGTCCGTCCGTCGTCCGTCCGTCAACGTAGCTACGAATGCCTAAGAACACCTCCGAATCGATTACGATTCAGTTACGATGTCCAAGAATGCATTAGGAACTTGTTACGAATCAAGCACGATTTTTCGAATCGGGGAATTCGTGGCTAAAGTTTTGAACAGTTCAAAACTGTTGGGCCGAATTCCCGATAGACCTACGAATTGCAAGAACTGACTATGGACTGTGCGATTCAGTTAAGATCTTCACGAACTGAGAGCGTTTCAGCCACGAATCCAAATATTTGTCAATTCGTGGGATTCGGGGCATGTGTGGAATAGGGGTATAAATCGTCAGCGACCAACTACATACTGTGTTTTAAAGCTGGATTGTTGTTTTTTGCTAGTTTTCAAATAATGTTGTGTGGATTAGTATTTTAATTACAGTATTTTATTACAATAAATAAATATAAGCCCAATTCATGTTTTTGATTTCTTATCCTCAATTTTTATATATTAAGTGCTTCTGTCAAAATTAATCTAGAAAAAATATATCTTTAGGCCGTGTCCCTGCCTTCTGATTCGCTTTAAACCAGACCCACTGATGGTTCAGCTTTCGGATACTCCTGGAAAAATACGACTCTAAGATTTGAGCCTCACAGAAGGACTGATTTAGAAACAAGATCTTACTACACTGCCTCTAAAGTGGTACATGTACCACTTTGATATTCAGAAACTTAAGTCATGACTGCTCTAATCATTTGAATGCAGAGTGGTAGCCACCAGCTCAAAATATGACTCCTTAAGCTTCACTGACTCCAAAGTGGTACATGTACCACTTTGATATGCGGTGATTCTAATCAAGGCATTTGAATTCAAAGTGGTACATATACCAACCCTCAGAATTGAGTCTCGAAATATGGCTGATTAAAATTAATTTCAAACGCCACTGCCCCTCAAGTGGTACATGTACCACTTTGTATGCAGTGATTTATTCCTGGCTGCTCTATCATTTGAAAGCAAAGTGGTACATATACCACCCCCTTGGAATTAAGTCTCACAATATGGCTAATTAGGAATTAATTTAGAACTGCACTGACTCTCAAGTGGTACATGTACCACTTTGATATTCAGCAATTTTAGCTCGGACTGCTCTATCATTTAAAGGCCAGGTGGTACATATACCACATGCTCAGAATAACGTCCAAGAGAATGGTTGCATATCAAAGTGGTACATGTACCACTTTAGATTCAGTTCAATTAGATTAAATTTCTAAATCAGCCATCCTGTTAGACGTAACTTTGTGCGGTGGTGGTATACGTACCACTTTGCATTCAAATGATAGAGCAGTCAGAAATACAATTACTGCATATCAATGTGGTACATGTACCACTTTGGAATCAGTTCTGTCAGATAAACATTCTAAAGCAGCCATCCTGTTAGACGTAACTTTGTGCGGGGGGTGGTATGCGTACCACTTTGCATTCAAATGATAGAGCAGTCAGAACTATAATCACTGCATATCAATGTGGTACATGTACCACTTTAGAATCAGTTCAGTTAGGTTAAATTTCTAAAGCAGCCATCCTGTTAGACGTAACTTTGTGCGGGGGGTGGTATACGTACCACTTTGCATTCAAATGATAGATCAGCCAGGGTTAAAATTGTTGATTATCAAAGTGGTACATGTACCACTTTGGAAGCAGTCTCTAACAGGATAGCGATTCTAAAACAAGGATTTAGAGGGGTTACTTTCTTGAAAAATTAGAAAGTTGAAAAAATGTAGCTGTTTTTGAAGCTTTTTACCCCCTCAAATTAAGCCTTTTTGGTGTAAAAAGAGGATTCAATTGTTCAATCCCTTTTTATAAAATTCATGGTTTTTTGATACCCAACTGAATGAACTTTCGCTTAGGCTAACCAATCGGCCTGGGACATTCGCTCGGCCAAAGATAAATTCAAAATAAAAAAAAGTTGTATTTGAAATTTGGCTCAATATACATTGCCTATAAAAACCTAGGTTTGGCTTCGCTGATTCGGGGTTGTCACAAATATTTTAAACATATCTTTATCAGTTACTACATGTACGAGGGCAGTTAAAGCCAACGTGCACACAGGGCATTGTTAAACTGGTTATAAGGTCTAGGTCACATAAAGGCAATTAAGTTAAAATTTATTTTCTACCGGTGACCAAATCTTGACCTTTATCTACTTTACGTCAAGGTCAATTTCGGTTCAAAATATATTTACAATGGAAATCCCTTCTGAAAAGATTATTTCCAGTCACTTTTTAAGCCAACGCCGTTATATACGAGGGTCAGTCAAAAATAACTGAGAGTTGGTGCATATATCTAACATAGGCTAACGTACACTAGTGAAATTTGGCACATGCATGCAATGAACCATCTTGTCCTACCAAGGGTTGCGATTGTCTAATCTAACCCTTGGCCTCACAGATTTGATTTTCTCCGATTGAATACGTCATAAGCCGAAAATAGCAACAATTAATATGATCAATCACAAAGCGGTGCAAAAAATCGATAAACAACAGGCCTTCAGATAAGACACCGTGATTAATTTACATTCAGTTTTCTTATTTAACTACTAAAATGTACGTTTAATGTGCTCAAAAGAACTGTCACATTAAGATGGTTATATTGAGCACCCATAACATAATTTTGAACCTAATTATAGAAGAAAAATAAATAATTTTACGACCAAAATCTTTGCTTATCTGGACTTATGGAGACTTAGCAGGCGGTGCACATAAGATGCCGATAAACTGCTACATTCAATCTGATTGGCAGGAAGGGATTATCGAAAAAATCCTTCCTGGCGTTTTCATTGGTTGTTTAGTCTGCGCTAATAATAAATTTTGAGGGTCGTGAGGCGAAGGGTTTGTCGAAAGGTAGATACGACGAAACCTTCGATGGTGAAGATGGTAATGAACTGTCCTGCGTCAGAATATACAATATACAAGACCATGCAAAGTATAGATCGTTGTTGCTTAGCAACCGTAGAATGTGAAATAACGTCATGCGTTCACGCTGGAATATAACGTTTCCATGGAAACACTTTACAAACTTTAAGTTACACCAACTTGTGCATTTGTTGCAAATACAGTATGTGAATGTATTTTGTGAAATGCATCAACTTGGATTGAGGCGTTGGAATTGTATTACATAAATAAGAGGACAATTAACTAAATTCTCTTAAAATTTCACCCAAAAATATACCCCACCCACCAGTTACAGTTCATTTTAGAGCAATATTATCAACTAAGTATCATATCATATGACAATTTCATTGTATTTAGTAATTGGTTTTGGCATCTGAATGCATATCTTGAATATTCCCAGGAATTAACGGTTACCATAGCAACAAAATATGGTCTTTTAGTTAAAATTGGAATTTCCATCGATTTTGGTTGCTAGGCAGCAAAATTTGCATGTATTGTATATACTATCTATTACACGTCTTTAAAACATTGCTAACACATTGTTTGATACAATACTGTTTTAGATTTGAAATGATTTTAATTTATGGCCGTTTAGTCAGAAGTGTCATCAGCGCGAACGCACATTGCTGAGAGACGGCCTTCGGTTGCCTAGCAACAGCGCACTGAAGATGATGAGACGTCAGCTTCTATATGTAATGAAGCCCGACGGTTCATTCTATATGTGTATAAAATTTCAGCCAAAACTGCCTACCCAGTAAAAATATATTAACCAACTCTCAGTTATTTTTGACTGACCCTCGTACATCATGTATAATTTAGCTGCGACATGGAATTTCCACAATGAGGCATATGCGACCAGCAAAACTCAGACCAGCTTACGCATACGCGCAGTCTGATCAGAGCCTGTGTTAGTCACTTAAATATTATATGAGCGTTAAACTACTGACCGAACAGCATTTGGAGTTTCTAAGCTTAAAGGGAGGCTGCACAGGCTCGTCTGAGTCTACACTTGTCAAAATGCCACAATTTTGGAAATCACATGTCGCGGCTCATATATTTAAAATGATGAGACAATGGCTATAGGTAATCGGCAAACGTCATGCTTGACCTCAAGATAGCTGTATTCTATTGCAAACACATTCATTTCAGAAATCAGAGGGACAATTATAGTCAACTTTAACATGGAACATCTTTTGAATGAGAGATTGCCCATGTCACATGACAATAATGTCTTCTATACAATGTTAGGTAAACATAAATCATTTATTCCTCTCTAAAACTAATGGATCAATCGCCTTTGCTGCTGCTATGTAACGAGGGATGAAACCTTTCACAAACTTTTTAACCCTTAAAACGCCAGCAGAAAATCATCTGAAAAATTCCGTCTGCTTTTGTCGTCTACGACCATTTTTGCAAACATTATTTAACATAGTTAAGTATAGAGACAAACAGTATGGAACCAGATCAGACTGCTCCTACAGGAGCGGTTTGATCTGGGTTCACACTGTTTGACCAAGAGATTTCTAAAACTTTTCAACAGAAGACAGAAGCAGACGACTTTTGTTGTGATTGGCGCTTTAAGGGTTAACTGATGATCATATGATAATCTTGACTTTATTGCATGTAGCTTTATTGAAGATTTCAGAAAAGGGTTAACAATACCTGATTCCGTATATTTGTCCTCCTCTTGGTATGGTAGACTTATGTAATCATGGCTGTTGTCGTTTAACAGTGTTGTTCTCAACTCATGGAAGCTGAACAAAACAATAAATGAAAAACAAGAATTAAATTTATAGAGGGCATTGTTTTACTACACTATAGGCTTTTGTACGGATGTTGGCTCCTAATAGGCCCATTTTTTTTTAAAAAAAAAATTAGTAATACCAGCCTTTGTTTTTGTTGGTCTTGATGCCTCACGTTTTTCAGTAATGTCGGGATAATTTCATGTTTTGAATAAGTACTGCCTGCGCAGAGGATAACGTGCCTTGTACAATGAGACAACGCAGTGCCTGCGAGAGTCTCGAAGCAGGGACCCTTTGATGGAACACCTCAGACTAACTCATCGCACCATAAGCAAAAGACATAAGAACACAGACACACTTAGATACACAAATGGGCCTCGACGCGACAAAACCTGTCTTCGGGGGTTTTGAAAAAGCGAGGCTCAAATCAGTCTCCTCAGCTACACAGACTATCTAGAAAATTGAAATTTGCTTGTAGCAAGCCTAGATATGATACTTTCCAAAAAGCGAATAACAAAGGGCTGATCAGTCTGCGCGGATGCGCAGGCTGGTCCGAGTGCGCCTGTGCTATTCGCAAACCACCGAAGACAGGTGTCCTCGTGTCGAGGCATATTAATCAAAAAGTAAAGCAACCATCTCTCTCTCTCTCTCTCTCTCTCTCTCTCTCTCTCTCTCTTCATTTCATCAATGAGATAGATGCACAATTAGAAAGGATACAAATATCACAAAGCCAGGCCAGAGACAGTCCTTCACACACCATGAGAGCAACAGCAAACAATAAACCCACACCAACGGAAACGCCGCCTGCCTAAGATCGTTCAGCAGCCGTAGCAACCGCGAGGGTGGGAGATGACGATTTGAGCTCTCCGGCACTACCGCCAATGATTCGGGCCTTTCGTACATTCTAAAAGGGTAGTTCTCCCAGTGTCGGTTCTTTGTTTATAGTGTGTGTGTGTGTGTGTGTGTGTGTGTGTGTGTGTGTGTGTGTGTGTGTGTGTGTGTGTGTGTGTGTGTGTTGGGGGGGGGTCTCGTATTAAATCCCATTTCGAGTTGTAAAGAGGAGGTGAAAATGCTCATAACTCTTGAACCACAGGGTATCTTTTGGATCAAATTACATGTATTACTTATTACAGATAACTTAATTATTTTGTCCAGCCACTGGTATGCAAACGGTGACGAGGTTTGGCCGAGCATCATTTTGGCCGGTTGATGTCTTTTAGTGAAAATGCTCATAACTCTTGAACCGCATGTTATATTTTGATCAAATTTTGCATACATTGTCTTGACACTTGTACAGTATAGAATACGGTGACGAGGATTCGCCGAGTATCAGTCCAAACATCTAGGACCTAACATAAATAAAGGCATAGACAGTCTGCTTACCTTTGAAATTTGAAGCAAAACACTGTCGAACTGAAAATAGCTGCGGCAAAGATGATCCATATAATTATTACTCTCATTATACTGTTCTATGTTAACACAATGGTCAAATGTTGTTGTAAAATAATTAAAATGTGAATGACCTTATACTCAAAAGTGTAGGCCCAATTAGTTTAAAACTGACAGAGCGTGTCTACGACCTTTTGATGTAAAAAAATATCCTTATGTCAAAGGTTAAATAAAACACAAAAGTACATGTGTGTTGTGTACTTGAAGATCAATATATTCAAACAAAGACTTAACCTTTTAAAAGAAATTCAAGCTTTTTTCGCGGTTTATAAAATGACATTTTGATAACAAATAGCGTAGACCTTGTTGAGATGCCGCGCTTTTTGGGCTTGTCAGGATAATTGTAAGAACTTATTGTTTTTGTCGATTTCTGGTGGCTTTTTGTTTGTCTTGATGCTTTACATCCCAAATGGTTTAAGTATAAAACTTATATCAAATTGGGCCTCGACGCGAGAAAACCTTTCTTCGGGGGTTGGCGAACAGCAAATGCACAGACCAGCATTCATAATTCCATTACAGTCCTCATCACAAGAACCGTCGATTTATAACACAAAGTCATTGTCTTCATAATATTGGATAGCCTGCGTAATAGGTTACCCAACTAGTAGAGCAAACGAGAGCTCAAAAGTCGCCTCCTTAAGGACTTTTAGGTGCCCTCTCTGTTAACAAGTAGTGTTATATACCAAATTACAGCATCTAGGTATGATAAATAATCGTCTAGGGTTAGGTGACCTTGACCTCATTTTCAAGGTCAACACAGAGAAAAGTTTGCTAAATTTATGCCAAAAATTACTAAAATTCACGTTATCTTCGGAGTAGGTGAGCGGATTTTAACCAAATTTGCATGATTTTAATAACTAGACATGGCAAAATAACGATAAAGTTTATGAGACCTTGACCTAATTTTCAAGGTCACAGTAGAAAAAAACTGCTAAATTTAGGCGAAAAGTTACATAAATTCACATTATCTTCGGAGTGGGACAGTGGATTTTGCCCAAATTTGCAAGAATCTAATACATGGACATGGCAAAAAGCCAAAAAAGTTTTGGAGACCTTGACCTTATTTTCAAGGTCACATTAGAAAACCAAATTGCAAAATTTAGGCCAAAAATACTTAATTGCACATTATCTTCGGAGTGGGTCAGTAGATTTTACCCAAATTTGCATGAATTCAATATCTCTGGACATGACAATAAACCGATAAAATTTTGGAGACCTTGACCTTATTTTCAAGGTGACATTAGAATAAAACTGCTAAATTAAGGGCAAAACATACTTAAATGCACATTATCTTCAGACTGGGTCAGCTGATTTTGCCCTAATTGGCATGAATCTGATACATGAACATGGCAAAAAGCTGATAAAGTTTAGGAGCCTTGACCTTATTTTCAAGGTCACATTATATATCGAAATTGTAAAATTTAGGCCAAAAATACTTAAATGCACATTATCCTCGGATCGGGTCAGTGGATTTTACCCAAATTTGCATGAGTTCAATATATGGACATGAGAACAAGCCAAAGTAAAAATTGGAGACCTTACTCTTACTTTCAAGGTCACATTAAAATAAAAACTGCAAAGTTTAGGGCAAAAATAATTAAATGCACATTATCTTCAAGCTGATTTTTTCCCAAATTCGCATGAATCTTATACATGGACATGACAAACCTCATTTTCAAGGTCACATTAGAAAACGAAGCTGCTAAATTTAAGCCAAAAATACTTAAATGCACATTATCTTTGCAGTGGGTCAGCGGATATTACTCAAATTTGCATGATTTTAAAATCTGGACATGGCAATAAGCCTTTTCAAGTTTTTGAGACCTTGACCTTATTTTCAAGGTCACATTAAAAATTGCTTGATTTAGGTGAATAATTACTCAAATGCATATTATCTTCAGACTGGCCCAGTGGGTCAGAGGATTTTACCCAAGCTCACATGAATCTAATACATGGACCTGACAAAAAGCTGCTAAAATTTTTGGGACCTTGACCTTATTTTTAAGGTCACATTGGAAAAGAAACTTCTAAATTTAGGCCGAAAACCTTTAAATGCACATTTTCTTCGGTGTGGTTCAATGGATTATACCCAAAT
This sequence comes from Loripinus fragilis, assembly GCA_964019695.1. Classification (NCBI taxonomy): domain Eukaryota; kingdom Metazoa; phylum Mollusca; class Bivalvia; order Lucinida; family Lucinidae; genus Loripinus; species Loripinus fragilis. Next base: position 78,874,397 of record OZ026517.1, read on the forward strand.
TTGCATGATTTAAAACCTAGACATGATAAAAGTTGATGCAGTTTTTGTGGCCTTGACCTTATTATTCAAAGATACATAAGAAAAAAAAGTCAAATTTAGGCTAAACTAATTAAATGCGCATTATCTTTAGAGCGGGTCAGCGGATGTTACCTAAATTTGGATGAAATTAATATATGATTATGACAAAAGATGATAAAGTTTTTGGGACCATTTTCTTAGTTTCAAGGTTACATCAGAAAAAGCTGCTAAGTTTAGGCAAAAGTTATCTAATTTGCGAGGAGTCGGCCGATGTTTCAAAGTTTACCAAATTTGTATGAGCAGGCAAATAGTGGATTGTATTATGGAAATCTTGACTTTAATTTCAATGTCGATGCAGAAAAAAAGTTACCCTGCTTTATTCAGACCAAAGGTACTTAAATGAACATTATCGCTTGAAGCATGTTAGCAGATTTTAGTGGAGTTTCCATGCCTGCAACACCTGGACATGATAAAACCCCGACTAGATTTTGGGGAATTTGACCGAGTTTCTGAGTCACTGCAGAAACAGTACTGTAAAATTAAGCAAAAAAATCACCTGAATCTTTGCTGGATGGATTTTCTTCCTTGATTTAGGACACAGCTCCTCTCAGGATGATAGTACCTACCAAAAACATTTTAAGGCTGTGATAATTGATATTTTCATATGAAAGATTAATACATTCTTACGTTTGCTCCAAATATAGATTGTGGGTGCGCATCAATGAGTCGGTCCAAACGAGTACACACAATTTATGTTTTATAGCAAAATAAGAAAATAATTTTCGAACCCTTTAACTCTGGGGATGACTTGACTGATCAATTGTTTGTTGCAACCATTCAAATATGCAACGAGCTGGTGTTTTTATGTCTGCAAAATCATTTTGTGAGTGTTTCAATCATTTGTGAAGCAACTAGGCTCGTTATTATCGAATTTAAGTTCAATACTAAACAAGAGGGCTCTTGGGTCCTTGGTCGCTCACCTGATATGACCATTCGTAAGGTCAGGAAAAAGAATAATCACTCCCAACATTACAGCTGTCAATATTCGATGTATCTGTAGTTTTAATAAAACTTTGGTTTTGAACGTGTATATGTAATGTTAAGGAATGTAAAGATAAACCTCAGTGGATATTAACATTTAAACCAAAATGAATCAAATCAGGTCAATGGTTAATGGATAACAGTTCCAGGCAGACAGATGGACGCAAATGAACAGACAGAGACAGATCAAGGCCCTTGGCATTCAGACAAGAAGATGTGTTGTATGTTTTCCCTATAATAAGCCAATGTAAATATTGTAACCCCAGGACAGAGCCACTTTTGGCCCCAGTGCCATAATTGGAATAGACTTTGTAGACGTTTACTAGGTAATGCTTCATATTAAGCGTCAAGGTTCAATGCTTTGTGTTTTTTGTGTATTTTGATTTTTTTTCAGTTCCAAAGTCTATTTTAGCCCATTTGAGCTAGATACATGTATCAAATGGAATAAAACCATTTAAACAATTAAATTGATGACGGCCATATATGGATCATCCCTGTCAAGTTTTGTCAAAATCCACCCAATAATGCAGGAGGAGATGTCTTTTAAAGCAATTGTTGACGACAGACAACGGGCAAACGAGATCACAACAGCTCACTTTCAGTAAATGGCTCAGGTGAGGTAAAATATCTTGTCTGCTCACCCTGACCCAGTTTTTGGAAAACAATATGACTGAGTAAACAGACCATTAACGCAAGAATGTGCCTGCATTTATTTAGAAAAGACGCTCGAGGGTAGCTTTAGTGTTGACTTTAATGCCACCATCATTAACACCCAAACGGAACATACCAGAGTTTTTATATTTTCGATAACGTCAATTGTTCAATCGTAAAGACCGCCCAACTCTCCAAAAGGTTCGAATTAGTGAGCAATGCAGGCGAAAAAGGAGGGTAGGGTACGCCTACGTTTTGCAATGAGCCAAACAAACGAATTTAAACTTTGATATTAATCATAAGAAGTGATAAGTTTGTAATCAGGCGGTAAAACTAATCTTCAAAGACACTACCTTTGGCAGATAGAATCAGAACGTAAATGTTACGTGATACAAGAGTTTAAACACCTTTGTCCAGAATGACCTTGACATGAGAATCTATTTGACGTACTATTTCCAAAAGGAGTCAATACTTTGTATTTTCCTAATAGAAAATTGATTTTATTTTTCACAAACTGCTTGCTAAGATTTTTTTTTCTTTTTTCATTATGCGCCAGTTATTGATCTCTAAACTTAGAAGCACGCTATAAAAATGCCTATCAGAAAGACAACTTTATCAATATGTAAAACATGATTATCTGCTATAAAGTGTAACAAAAATGACATATGTTTGTACTTTCTTCAGGTTTGAGACATTCCCAAATAATATAAGCAAAATCAGCTAAGATGCGTTTCAATATAAGCTCTGTGCAAATAACAAGTGCGGCATACATAACAACAACGCAATTTTTAAACTTACAGATTTCATTATCAGTATTGGATTCTTTATCATTATTAAGAGTTTCTAAAAGAATCTATAACACCACTCATTAAAAACAATTAAATGAGAAAAGCCAAAATTCACAGCAGTCTTAATAAATTTCAGCTTTATCAAATTTTTGATGCATCTAAATGTTAAAGTATAGCTGTACTTACCATAACTAAGTAATATATACTATGTGGAAACATTCTAAATGTTTTGATTCAAAGCATTCGCTTTTAATTCACCCTGTATTAAACGCCTGAATAAACACATATAAACATGACTCGTGATCCCCTTTAAATGTTTTTTTATTTCCTAGTTGTAAGTGTGTAACATACATAAAATGCAATATTATATGACTTATACATAAAATTCATGTAAATATATTATCCTCACAACAGACTTTGATAAGTTTTAATGGAAATTAAATTTGAATTATCGTTTATGAGTGTTATCAACCTTTCAAACATTTTAACTACACATGTGTATTAAGTTCAAACCTAGAATTAACAAGTATTAAATGATATGAAGTAGTCATTTTTGTAGCTAGTTAAAACTAGAAATTCCAGGAAAACTGTAGCTTTGCTTTATTTTTTTAATTTTTGTATTGAAAAGAAGTGACAAATGATGGAAAGTTGTTGACTGAATTCCAAATGTATGAGTTGTGGGCCGATTTGCCCTTCCCTGCAATGGCCTTCTCCATTCTACACTACCCTGTCATCACTACTCCTAGCTCTCAAATTTCTACACTACTCTGCCCAATACAACTCCACCCTATGGCTGCCCTGCTCTTATCCTTTCTTACACATACGAGGGGGGGTTCAATATGTAATAAAAAACCCATTCATAACTCTATCCTCAAACGCGTTAGGATTTTATGTTATACGCCAAACGAAAGATCAAAGCGTGTACGTTATAATGGTGCATAAAACATTATTTTATCTTTCCAAATTAAATGAGTTACAGACTTTTCAAAACGCACACTAATATACACTGCATATATTTTCCTCTGAATTGTAAAGACTAATTTTAACAAAGGTAGAAAGGCATGCTGTGTTTTCTAAAACAAACATTTAACATGCATGAATCACATATCCATAGTTTTCTGACTCATTTCCCCTTTATCTGTTATAACAATACAAACTTTCGACCAGTACTAATGTCTTGTGCAAACGGTTTACTACGTTACCCCTCTTACGTTGACGTCGTTTAAAGCAATGTACGTAACACTAAATTACGCACGTGTCTTGAAAATCGGAAATATGGCTTTGTACCAGGAAAGGACAATTTTGATTGTATCGAGGTTTCAATGCACACAGTGCATAGGCAGCAGACCAGTTAAACTGAAACCAATATCTAGGGGTATCTCATCTGAGTGGTATACCATTTTCCATTCCTATAATTTTATCCTCTGAAATTAGCCAGCCAGACTATGTACATGTAAATACGTGTGAATATATCCAAATAATGCACCCGAATGCAAACATTGATAAAAACGCTGTATTTTGTTTGATCCATTTCAGTGTAGGCCAGAGATGACATTCTTTTAAGTGATTTTCTTATTTCATGTGACGTATTTGGGGGTACTTAATGAGTGAGATTAAATATGGAAATTTCAAAATCGGCTATATTACTTGCAAATGAACATCAAATCGACCAGGAGAAATGTTACAAATGATTTTCGTATAAGTTTTCGCTATGTTATCGTTCACGCAAAAATGACTCTGTTAATGGAATGCCAGAGAATGAGGCATCAAGGAGGATTTTAGCCAAAATGGCACCCTCAATATTTCATAGAGGATAAAGCAATATCAAAGATTTGTGCAGTTATAAATCACCAATATATGGGTATTTACCACACGAAGACGCAGACTGAAAACACCCCCTGTTCATGTAGTTATATGCTTTTGAAAACATTGTTTCATTTCATATCGCAGTGTACTTCAGAACCCTATCTTGAAAGCGGCTTGTGTAAATTAGAAAAGAAGCTGGACAACTGCGATTTTACATTTATTTAGCCAAAAAACAGACTTTTTTTTATGAAAGTAATTATGAAGTGTGTAAATATAAAACTTTGGGATATACTGGGCTGTTTTCATTACATATTGAACGCCCCTCGAAGTTGTACTATCCTACGATTCCTACGCAACCCATTAAACTACCATATCATTACCCATATCATCACCAACCCTACATAATCAAATACCCCTAACCCTCTCTTATGATAACCCTCCCTTTATCTATATAATATGATAACAAAACTTATCAATCCTTACACCTTTTCCTACCCTGTTTCACTCTACCACACATTGTACATGTACTATAAACCATCTACCAAAACCCAACAAACCAAACCCCGCATAATTTACCCATCTCTACTACTCCTATTAAAACTCTACTCTATTCCAAATTATGCCCTGCTTTGCCCTTCCCGTACTATAACCTGCTGCTGAAATGTCCTACTAGGCCCTACACTTTCTTATCCTTTACATCAATACCCCTATTATATCTTACATATCCAACTAGCCTTCATACTAACGCCATATACCCACTCATATCCTATGAGGTATGAGTGGATGTATATCAAAAAAGGATATGTACAGATTGGCTGAGAGTAGAGGTAAGATAGGATACGAGCATGGTTAGGTAAGCTACGCTACACTAATCACTGACTTACCAAAGTCTCGACCCATAAACAAATTCATACTATATCTAATACTGCATATAAACTATCTTGCAGTTTTTCGTTTAATTTCAATGTATTTGTAGGGGATTCTGCCAGTAGGGGTAAGAGGCGATTATGTAGAAACTATAAGGGTAGTGTAGGGCCAAAGGTAGGATAGCCCACCAATTAGCATTATTATTCCTTAACACATACCCATTCCCAACCCCTTATAATACTCATAACCTACCCTACCCAGCCATTACTCCTACCCTTCCCTATCCCTATATCCATGCATATGTACCTTAACCCATACTGGTAGAGGTTTGGCTCCATGTATGCATGGTTTGAGGCTATGGTGGATCCATATACCCGTTTTGCTGGGTCAATGTAAAATGTAATGTATGCTACATCCTGAAGCACTTACATATAAGCTTTCAAAATGTATGCTGCAAATTAGTAATGGTTCTGATGAAAGCTAAATGAAGGCCATTCCAATAATAATTTATAAGTGATATAAATGTATGTAGATGTGTATATTTATGTTTATTCAGAGTAACTGTTGACAACTTATTAAAATGGGTGGGGTAACCAGGTATGCAGCCTATCAAATATAATGACAATGATAACTTTGTGATTAATGGACAGTTCTGGTGACTTAAATGCCATTGTGAATGTAACATCTATACCTATGAGATGTATCAGTGCCACGAGATCAGACCGTGCACGGCTTGAAATAACTGTATATAGTGGACAGACAATCCGAGTACCGGCCATGTATCGCATTCGCAAACAGGGTAAAAAATTTGGAAATTTTGTATATTGTTTATGATTTTGCCTGTTCTGTTTATCTGTATTTGGAACTGAGACGATCAGTTCTAATAAAGGGTAAATAGATATTTCGGAAGCATTTACTAGTAGTTACTTTATTTTGTCAGTACAATGTGTAAATATCCATCGGGCTTAATGGTAACTGAAAACTGTATTGATTCGAATTAGTAAATGGTCGCAAGACAGGACCCAGGCAACTTTGCCTGTTTACCGAGGAATGAAGGAATGGTGCGCATGGGAATTAACCGCAAGTGTCTTTAACTTTAAAGGCAGGAATCATGGACCCTACCTCCAAGCCGTCAGAACCACAGTTACCTGGCATACATGTATGAAGTAGTAAAAGGGGCATACATGTATGAAGTAGTAAGTGGACGGAACTTAGCGACTGACCTATTCTGCTCTACATGTAACAGATAAAAGATAACTCTTAGGCCACTACCCCAGCCGGCATATCATGCATACGGTTTATGTAGATTCGTAGAGGTCTATAACCTCTACGACTGATGTCAGTCTAACCGTCATGCTGAACATTTGTGTAACATTTAGTCAATTTCTCGACTTACTGACTATTTATGTCCAAACTTTGAAAAGTTGAGGGGCGTATTGGTATCGTCTTGTCCGTCTGTGTGTGCGTCCGATTCATTTTTGTAAGGGTTTTGAAATTGTATTTACGATTTTCTCATCAAAGTAGTAGACCAGTATTTTTTTGCTAAATTACAATGTATATTCCTTTTTTGAGTTATACCCTTTTAAAGGGACAGACTGAGATATCTCGAGCTTCAAACTTGGCCAGGTGAAAGAGGATTACCTACAAAAAGGTTATTCTACTTTTTTCGAGTTACTTTTGGCCATTGAAAATTTGTAATCAAGATAATCGAAAAGTATTATATATGTACACATGTAGCTAGGAGCTTCAAACATGATCAGTTGGTATAGGATGATAAGTAGTGTAGCTTAAACTAAGCGCCTTAACATCATGGGCACGCATATCATTAGGGGTACAGTGCTTCACAAACACACTTTCTAGTTTTATCAATATTTAATGTAAATACAGTTTGTGAGACAGCACAGGCTATAAGACAACCTTGTAAATACAGCAAGCTATACTCCTCAAAATAATTAAAGGACCAAGATTTTAGAACTCGAGTATGATTAGCTCAAACATTTAAATTCTGTAAAACTTGGCCCAAATCTTTCTATTCTTTATTCCCATAAATCAAGAATCATTATTAATGATTCCCATGCCTAATTCTGCCATAATTGTGTCTCGAACGCACATACCCTCAAAAACACACTTTCAAAAGGCAGTAGTGGGTGGGGTAAAGAAATTATTCTGTGGTCATTCGAGTAGAATGAAAGTGACACCAAATTAAACTTGGTTTTAAACAATTCAGCTTACATGCAAAAATAATCTTCAAACAGTTTCAATATACTAGTAAGCAAGCATTTTCATCTCTGACAATGGAGTTTTGACATTGTTTTGTTTTCTGAAAACAATGTGTGTACTTGGCCATCAAGAATCAGATTTTCAATCGTCATTCTATGCCGTTGAGTGTTAGAAAGATGTCCCGACGAATTGTTTAAAGATTGTCACAGACAAACGCCATAACCAGTTGTCTGAATCTATAGTATGGCCATTACGCCACAGCCAAACGGGGCATTTTTTTCTCACAGGAAGAGGTGGGTGGTAACGGCGGGATCAAAACACCATCAAATTATGCGAAAACAGAGATTTCCGCATCTGATAGCAATATTTATTCATTTCATGCAGTTATGTGGTCCATGGATTACACACAAAAAATGACATTCCAATACATTTAGGTCAAGTTTTAAAATGACAAAAAAATCCTTGTTTGTAACATTTTCTACCACTTTCTTTTTGCTGTTTCACTTGGCAATAAGGCGTCAAAGATGTCCAAAAAATTTAGGCTAGATCGTAAAATTGGTTTTCGAAATACGTTCTAGACAAAATGCATCACTGTTATAATTGATAGTATTGGTCCTTCAATTATTTTGAGGAGTACGAGGGCTGTTCAAATATGAATGCAAGTAGCTTTATAACTTTCTTCACATATATGCTACGACAAAATGGTAAACGATTCTATAAAGGACTATATGTCACCTTTAGCCTGGCACCAGACCTAAAGAAAAACACAGTATATTTATCGAGTTATAGCCCTTTGAATGAGGGTCAGGTTTGTATACTAACAACTCAATGCTTCGAACATATACCAGTGATAGAGACGAGCGTATGATCCTTCGAAAAACAGGTGAAATTTCTTGATTTTTTTTTAAAGTATCCTCATATTCTTACATAATACTTCTGTGAAAGTTACGAAAATCCGACTTGCTTTTGTTAAATTACAACGAATCGTTTTCACTAAAGTCTCCTTATGCTTGCAAATAAATGGTAAACAAAACACCACCTTTCAGCTTTCAGTTAAACTTATCTATAACAAAATGCACGAAGCAACATTTAAACTAGATTTAACTCAAAGACAATATGTTGATCACTCATACTGAGTTGTTGCTACAAATTATTGATGGATATAGGGTAATTTTTAAAAGCTGAAAAGCATTTTTATTAAGTCAAAAATGCCTTAAGTGAAGGAGTTATAGAATTTATACTATTTTTTTTGTCATACCATTGTGGCTTTATTCTAAATTTGAACGTCAACTTTAAGTTTGACCACTATAGACATTATTTACAATAAAATTACTCACCTGGTCTTGAGGACTTGACAGATTGAACATATTTTAATTAATGTTTACACGTCATTAAGAAGCAGAAAAATGCTTGAAAAATTATATAAAATGTGATAACTCTGTAAATAAAGGACTGCGCGTTTTGAATACTCCCTTATGACATATTTAGCATGTTTTCAGCAAAACGCAAAGAAAACAACAGAGCGATGTTTATTATTCCAGCACCAGTAGATAACTCAAAATGACGTTTATCATAAAATAAATGACGTCACAATCGTGCCTGTTTACTCGAGATTGAAACTGGATTTTATAAACTTTTTCCTGCAAACAACTTTCTGATTGTTACTTAAACTTCCATCTAAAATTTGGTGCCATTTAGTCTAAAACTTACAAAGATATAACACTATATCCCTACATGTACCAAAACGTGCCTTTCAATTTGCTTAAAAAACTTCAGTATACACGAATGGCCTTTATATAAGGGTCTCTAACTCGAGAAATATAGTGAGAGTTTCTTTATGTTGGGTGCCATTTTAAAGGCGACAAATAGTTCTTTCCAGAAAGGTATGATATTTTGTCGTAGCATATATGTGAAGAAAGTTATGAAGCTACTTGCATTCATATTTGAACAGCCCTCGTATATTTGGCAACGTTTATGAGACAGCACAAGCTATTTGGGAACTTCGCACATCGTCGAGCAACAAAGGCTCAGGTGAGTCTGCGCATATGCATAGACTCACCAGAGGCTTCGTTGCTCAAATACACGGCAAATTACGGATGTGGAAACAGACTAAATTCTAGATCAATAGTCATATATAACGTACTTTGCTTTGTTGGAAAAAAACCTGATTCAAGTGGTATATTTTTTAGTTTTTAGTATTGATGTACACGTACCTGACTATTTATTAACATTTTATTTTCCTTAGATAGATAGATAGATAGATAGATAGATAGATAGATAGATAGAGAGAGAGAGAGAGAGAGAGAGAGAGAGAGAGAGAGAGAGAGAGAGAGAGAGAGAGCGAGTACGATGAATCTATGGCATTCTTTCGTTGATGCAGATTTACAAGGATTATCGAAAACGACATGAGTCCGAATCTAGCATTACAAGCGTACTTTGATGTATTAATCATACACCAATCCATCATCCAACAATAATATAACTCATCATCTTTATCTGTCAATCTGAGATAGGTGGGTATGATAACCAACATGTAGCAGGTTACTGTAAAAATAGACGCATAGTTCCAACTCCTTGTGCAAATGCTTTTCCTGTGTTAAGATTCGATATTTGGCGGAACCCTGTGTGCCGTGTCTTTCCACCGAAATTTCTGAGTATTTTCACTGAATGACAGCTGTTGGACTCAGGGGCGGATTCAGGATTTCCGGAAAGGGGGTTCATATGTATAAAAGTTTTTTTTTTTTTTTTTTTTTTTTTTTGGGGGGGGGGGGGGGGGTCGTTTTTCTCATTTTATCTAATCTTTCTTAAATATCCCATGAAAAGAAATAATTTGGTCTCATTGAGACCAAATTATTTCATTTTCATAGGATATTTGTAAAAAAGGGAGGCGGGTAGGGGGTTCGAACCTGAACCCTCTCTGAATCCGCCACTGGGAATGAAATGAGCCAGCATACAAGGTACACAAAAGCATCCTTTGAACACCCATACAGACGGTTTGTCCATAGCGGCAAAGATCAGGACCCGATACAATCAAGTACCACACCTGACCCAGGATACCACATGGGAAAGTGACAACACACAATTAAACATCGCACACAAAGGCCAAGAGGTCAGCCCTTTCCCAGCAGGTGCCCACAAGGCAGCAATGAACATGACTAACACAAGAAATAAATAACACAAATGATCCACAAAAGAAGTTAAAACCTTGGAACGGTCAGTCAAAATATTTACAGGAGGGCTTGAACCGGTTTCACGGCGCCAAACTCATCCTTAGTTCAGAGGTGGATCAAGACACATAGATGTTTGGTTTGAATGAAATATGCCTAACTTATCCACTAAAATGTATGATAAACGGGATGATTTTAATTTTGAAATAGTTAATTTTCCATTTCTTGATGGATATGTCCCTCGCTCCCCTTCATATGGTGAATACATTTCGCAACTTACTCGTTTCGCAAGAGTATGATCTAATGTTGATGACTTCATTTACAGAAAGACATTTTGACTTCTAAGCTACTAAAACAAGGTTATCGATACCATAAACTTTGTAAAGCTTTTTCTAATTTCGAAGGGTGAGGTTGATGCACCGTTAAACCGGTTTAAGCCCTCCAGCAAAATATCTTTACTGACCGTTCCAAGGCGGTGCTTCTTTTGTGGATCATTTCTGTTTTGTTTTGTTAGTATTTCATGCACGTCTGTTTATTGATGCCTTGTGGCCAACTGCTGAGAAAGGGCTGACGTACAAATGTATTGACTCTCGTTTGTGATGTCTAATTGTGACGTTGTCACGTTCACATTGGTGTGGTGCTTGATTATATGGATTCCTGATCTTTGCCCTCTTTCTTACTTTACTTTATTACCGACTCCATGACACTAAGAGTTGATTGTTAAATACAATACACCATGCGTAAAACCACTCTTAGTAAACGTTCATTTTCAACTATCTACAGTAAACCCTGTCTTAAGCAGCGACTCAAAAGAAGATCAAAAATTAGTTTTCAAAATCGATTATCGCTTAATGCTGGTCAAAAGTATTGTCAATGCAGGTCAAACGTATTGCAGAATGCTCCAAGGGGATATAGCAGAATGCTCCAAGGGGAGCATTGTGCAATATTTTTGACCTGAATTCAGCGATAATCGGTCTTTATGACCTTTGTTTTGTCTATTTTTGGGTGGCCGCTTAATACAGATTTTACAGTATTAGGACGTGAGGCGTTAATTTTAGCCTGAGCCTTCAGTTTTGTCCCACTTTGTTTGCGAGGGTACATGTAGGAGGCTCTGACGAGATTGGGCCTCTACTGCTCGCATATTGCGAGAAGTACCCACATCTCACGAGACTGACGTATGAAATAAATTCGATTTTTGAAATGTTCATGGAATCATGAATACTTCGGGTCTCTTGCAAAGTAAATGCCTAACGTTAACTTTGCAAGAGACCCGAAGTATTCATTCGGGCTTCACGTTAACTTTGCAAAAGATCCGAAGTATTCATGATTCCATGAACATTCCAAAAATCGAATTTATTGCTTATATTTAATCATTTTAACGGTTTTGTTGGAGTGTAAAACGGAAAAGCGGAACTGCCAGTGTAAACACAGATAGCCAATAGAGCACACAAGAGGCTTGTTTTGCACGTGCGAATAGGCAGGCTGGTGTGGCTCGCTGTCTATCACATAACCAGTGTCAATTCTGGCGAATGCATTCTATGCTCGAAGCGTATTGCACAGGCAAGTTAGCTTGGCAGCTTTCGATCAAATTTTTGTCATTCATGAGGCTATGAAAGGTTGAAAAATCTAAAGATTCATGAAAGGCTTGCTTTGAAAATGTAAATATTATGAAATGAACACAAATACATAACAACACATATCGTATATACTCTAACATTTTTATTCCAATACATAACAGCTCATTTTTTATATTAAATTACTACATGTAAATGTAATTTTGCATAGAAAAACATACGACGTGTCTCATCCTTGTATAATTTAATCCACGTTTATCAGAGACGTTCGCTTACAATGTAGACTCAAACGACATGCCGCAAAACCGCGCCATCTCATCAGATTTGGCTTTTTCTACTATCATGATAAATCAGCAAAACTAATATTTTTGAACTAATAACCTTCATTATCACATATTTAAGACACATTTTGCCGTGATAACCCAAAGTCGGCATATGCGATAAGCGCTTTCCCGCCAACTGGTTATCAGCCTGCCGTGATGATAACCGGAAGTCATGTATTTTGAACGGAGAGAGGTTATCATGCCCGGCACGTAACGTTGATCATTTGATGACGTCAGATGTAAACAAGTGGCGTGACGTACCGCAAAAATTAAGCCATTCCTCTGTTTTACTTACATGTTTTATCGCCAAACGCGTTGAAATCGTGAAATGGAATATGTGATAAACAGATTATAACATGGTGTTTTGGTTATCGCCCTCAGTATCAACCCTCGACCATTATCAGCCCTCGAGCTAAAGCTCTCGGGCTGATAATTGGGTCTCTGGTTGATACTTCGGGCGATAACCAAAACACCATGAGATAATCTCTAATTAACTTTATAAGGAATGGTGGACCTTTCGAACTCGAATAATCAGAGAATAATAGAGGAGGACGGCGATTTTTCAACCCAGTATTGGAGCAGTACATATGGTCAATTATGCGATTGTGGTCTACAATATTGTATGAACAAGTTTGATTTAATCAGTTTAAAAGAAAAGTCGATACTTAACTGAGGTCGATCTTAACTTTAAGGAGGCATTGCAATTTTGGCCCTGGATTTATTGATACAGAAATAGGTTTAAATGCTGAAACAATGTGCAGCTGGAACTGTGACATGCCATAATCTTACACGAATGACCGTTGTCTATATATGGTTAAAGGGGACGGCACCATTGAAAACAAGTGTATATAAAATGCAAGCCCTTATTAAACCAACCATGCAATCTGCCACAAACCAGATCAAAATCAAATGACAAATAAGAAATTTACAGATATTTGCACGGTTGATAATTGAAAGCAATGGAGGTCAGCCATTTTTTGGCTGAGTGACGTCACATAGTCCTTATTAGATATTCATAAACATACTAACTAGTTTCCCGCCATTCAATTTAATGTTGGTTGCGTTTATTATGATTCTTCTGTTGAAAAAAGTTAATTTTGAAAAAAAAAATCTGCACATGAAATTGGTGATTTTATTGGCTTTTCAAAATTCATAGGAGGTTAATTAAATATTCAAAATTGCGGCCTCCATTGACTAAATACAAATCATAATTTAGATTTTGGATTACTATAACTTTTTTTTATTTTATATCCGATTTGATCGGGTTTGTGGCAGATTTCAGATTCCCATGCTATTATAGTCCCTTTTAAGTTTCTATAATTCTTAACACCTTTTTTTGTTCTCAAACAAAATGTTGGTTATTTGGGCTTGAATTCACAAAACGCTTGCAAGAATAGCAAATAAGAAAGACCCTGATCAGACTGCTTCTTCAGGAGCAATCTGATCCGGGTCTGCGATTTTGTCTAAGCCATTTTTGGCAGACTATAAGTGTTCGAAATCATGGAACGTTTAATTTCTTACCTTACTTATTAAACACATTCCGCAATGCTTCTAAACATTTCTTGCCAATGCATGTTCCTTGTGTACTAATTGGAAGCGTTTCGATGCGACGCATGTACAAAGTAATCAGTAAACACATACATGTAAATAGACATAGACCAACGCAAATTTATCAGTTGTCTTCTTTTATCTTCTGCAAACCCAAATTGTTTGACACTCCGAGGCTTCTTTTTAAGAAAACAGGACTTTAGTTAAGAGTGCGTAACGAAAATTTATTTTTCTTATTTCTCAATCAAAACATAATGTTGTCGGTACACAAAAGAACCGTCTCAATGAGACGGTTCTTTCGAGCACCCAAAACATATGCTAAAATTGAAGGGTAGAAAATATTTACAATTTCACGTTGAATTTTTTTTATTATCTAAACCCGTGGAAAAGTCAATTTTGCAAAGAATCAGCTAACGACGAAAATGATTAAACCATCACTCAGCAAACTGTAAGCGTATTGCCTTTCACTCACAAAATACTGATTGTATTTTCAACTGCTTAGATTTTCAAACAAAATTTGCAGTGGTTTTCTTATTCTAAACATAAGCTGTGTGCACTCTAATAATCTAAAATATTTCTGTCCCAAGCAAGATGTGTGTATCCGGCAGAAGCATCTCGATAAGACTCTTCTAATGAGTCCCACAACCTACATTGTAAATTTTGAGCAGAAATAGCAAATAAATTAACTTTTAAATGACAAGACTTGCTATATGAAACTGGCTGTCACATGTCAAATAGGACAACTGACATGTAACCAAGAAAGACGCCATCATCAAGATGAGTGTTAATATGACGCGTTGATGTCACATGACGTCTTTAAGATGTCACGTGTAAAATACATATGGTTCACTTTGGTCATCGTCGCGGGAAACACTGATTTTGCGAACAACAAAGGGTGCAAATCAGCCTGTGCATCTGCACAGACTGATCAGTGCATTCCGAGCATGCTCTCAGTAAAGTTTTATATCTATGATAACCACGTGCAAACCTTCAATAATATAGCTGGTTTTTGTAGCTATATCGACTAGTTTTAGCCTTACCTGGTCGCAAACTCAAAATAAAGCGCAATGATTGGCTTTTTGCGGACACGAGTCCGCAAGCAGCCAATCATTGCGCCTTATTTTGAGTTTGAGAATGAAGTTTTTTAACCTCAGGGCCTGGATTTATGGCGTCGAGGCCTATATTTTCCCAATATGAAAGGGGACAGCAACCCTAATGATAAGTAGTTTTATCAGAAAAAGCTCTATGAACCATGAATTTTGATACAAGTATCATCAAAATCGGATGAAAAATGTGCAAGTTATGGACATTTAAAGAATGCAATATGGCCCACATTTAGCCGCCATTTTGAATATTTAATTAGTTTTCAAAATTTTTTCAACTGCTTAGTTTTTAGTTATTTCTACTATTACATCATCTGTGTTTCAGCAGATATGCAGCTTCACACATAAGGAAAATGTTTCATTAAAGATTAATGAAAATAATCCATCGGTTTGTCTTTTATTTTGATTATGCATATTTAATTAGGCTGAGTGACGTCACTAAGCCTACAATATGGCCGCTTCCATTACAGCCCATTTGCAAATATTCAAACGCCCACAACTTCCACATTTTTCAACCGATTTTGATGAAACTGGTATCAAAATTCATGGTTTATTAAGATCGTTCATATTTAATATAGTAATCATCAGGGTTGCCGCCCCCTTTAAATGTCTTAGTACTATAATACCATACAGTAAACCCTGTGTAAAACGGTCACTCAAAAATAGACAAAGCAAAGATCTTAATGACAAATGATAGCTTAATGAAGGTCAAAAGTATTGCATAATGCTCCTGCATTCTGCAATACATATGACCTGCTATTAAGCGATAATAAGTCTTATAAACTAATTCTTGGTCTTTTTGAGAGTGGCCGTTTTACACAGGATTTACTGTACTTTCTCTAAATATCCGAATACCTCGAGCAAAACAGTATTAAACAAAACATATTTATTGATGTTTTAATGTTTAACATCAAAGATCACGTATTACATGCAGTGCAAATGCCTGCTGGTGCGATATGATTTGTGCGTCTATGCGCGCGATAATCAACTCGCAATGTAGATTATCTGCCCGTCAACCGTTCGCATTAAGCTCGTAGATTATCTTCCCGCACATGCGCACAACCCATACAATAATTAACGCTTATGGTGATTTCCTACTAATTCAATATGACGTTATCAAAACCATAGAATACGTTTTATGGCAAAATAATACACAAAGAGGTACAGTACTGTAATCATCAATTATCCCAGCGTCGCACATGTGGCGGCGCCGTTACTTCAAGTTTGTGTTTCAATTCAAAGTTTCACTACATGTCCATTATTCCTAACACATGGACATTCGAAATTACTAGCCATCATGCAATCTAGGATCACTATCTGCTTTGGCAGCGAATCGCCATTCGAATAGTGACCATGCTTGCCGAATCGGAACTTCGTCTAACTATACATGTACGTTCATAGTGATAAGCACTACTTTGACGTGTAATACCTATGTTTTAAACCTTAGACTAGTTGTTAAAAACCTGAAAATAATAATTTAACCGATTTAAGCCCAATGGTCTTGACTACCATTATCAGTAGGTCGAGCCGATTTCCAATTTTAGGGGTGTTGGTTGGCATTTTTCTTTTTGTTTCAAATTTTCCATTTTTTTTTAAAATAAAACACCCTATAAGCAAACTTTGAAGACCCTGATAAGACGCCGCGTTTTGCGGCGTCTGATCTGGGTCTGCACTATTTGCCTAAGTCCTACAAAAAATGTTGGATTAACAGCTGTGTTTGCCACTACAAGCACGACTTTTCAACGTCTCCATCGCGGTATTCGAATATTATCAAGACAATATATATGGTATTTCTTGATCATGACCAATACACACAGTAAAGTACCATATATACACACTTACAAGAGGTACATGGGGTTGATTATCACAGATTCTTCTATATTTTAGAAATCATATCTCCTTGTCAATGCTACATAAAACCGGAAGTGATCTAATTCCATCTACCCGATAAATATAAAAAGAGTCTGTTTAAGCGTTATACAATACTAACTGATATATAATACATTTTTAACAGATTGCGATGAGGTTAGCGACGGGGCAATATAAACTTATAAGAAATATGTCTGAATACAATCACGGGCCGATATCTGTCCGCCAGCTAAACGCCATCCGAATGGCGTTTCGCTGGTGGGCCGATGATGTCCCGCTTTTTCAAGTTTACTTGACCAGCGTGTCTTCATTTACATTGTAGGGAAGCAAATACAGTTTATGTACTGGGTATACAGAAGAAAATGCGTAGGGTTTCTTTTTCTGTAGTGTATGAACCAGTTCATGGTCAAACCAAAAGCATAATATGCATGCCCAGCCAAGAATCCGATCAGCCAGTCCGGGTATTGCCTGGTCAGGATTAAGTACTTTGACGTATTGCTTCGATGCACACTATAGGTCCTGATGAGCGCTGCGCAATTGTGTAGGCTCATCTATACATTCGTTGTACATTAGAGGATTATCTCCCTTATCCATCTCTGATTTTGACAAGGAGATATGGCAATAATAATAAATACAGTATTCTACGTGATAATGTTTACATCGCTAATTTACTAATTAATTACAGCCACTAATTGCCCACAATTGTGTACAATAATTTCCCTCATAGACTTACAGTCTATGTTCAACATGTTCAAGACTCTGTCTGCAGCAATAGACAGGCTTCAGTCGGAAACATTTGAAATAACAGAAAAAAATCTTCAGATATTATTCCAGAATGATTTTTTAAAAAAAATTCTCTTCCTCAAATATTTCATCAGCTGACAGCGAATGTTTCATAATGGCTATCAGAATACGTGAATAAAACGCAAGATGTTTTCTGGGTTTACGCCGTTTCAGACTGGGCCAGTCTAACTAGAAGATGGCAGCTTACAGCAGGAAAGTACATGTTGAGCAGTAACCTTAGGCTTTGACATTACAGTAAAACTTGCCCTAAGCGGCCACTCAAAAAATTAAATTGGTTTTCAAGACCGATTATCGCTTAATGCAGGTCAAAATGCTTTTGACCTGCATTAAGCTACCATTTGCCATTCAGACATTTGTTTTGTTTATTTTTAAGTGACCGCTTAAGACAGGTTTTACAATCTGTCATTTTAAACTGAAAACAACAGGAGAAACCATGCTTATGCCATCTGCGACCAGACTTCGTATGAAAGTAGTCGGATCAATACTTTTGTTCTTCACTTCTTACAAGGTAGCATCTGAGCTCTGTCATGATAAAACATGTTTTGTTGTGAACAAAGCATGAACATGCACTGTATTAAGTTCCAGTGAACCCTTTTCAATCTGATGGATTTTTGCTCAGATATGTTGATAGAAAAGGTGTATTTTGTATTTTAGGAGTCACAGGTGGAAATTTCTAAATTAAGATAGGCTACTGAAGATTGTTTCTACCTTAGAAAACAGTGTAGACTCTGGTGAAATGCCGCCTTATGTTGTTTGCCAAAGTACCTGTTAAATGAAAAGGTGTTGCTGATCAAAATGTCGCTTTCTGGATAGCAAATTATCAGTGTAAACCCTAACGGCCTCTCATCAGACTTGGTCCTCATCGATCAGCGTTTACAAATGTCCCATCTTTCGGATGAACGGCATGCTTGGCCCATGTACCATTTGCGTAGCTCCCATTACGCAGTTACGCACGTGCATAATAATAATAGTAAAATTCAAGGGAGGTCACCTAATGTGGTAAACGTGATGTTCCATACCATAAGGAACTGCTCTTAAAGGAAAGGAAAGAATTCGCTCCCTCTGGGAGCGAATTCATTCCTTTCAGAGAAGTTCCCATTATGAAAAGGGACGCAAATGAAGATAATCATTATTTGATCCAGTAGTCTCCCTTTGATGTGCGTAACTTATTCAGCGGTCTGGCTACGTCATTGAGTACTTTTATATTTAAGCGCGGAGTGGCTAATAAAATATACAATTGCAGAAAGTGAACGGTGCGTGTATGGTGCATATGTATAAATAGTTTTTGGCACCTGCGATGTTCTTTTTTAAATCAAGCCATATCGTAGTTAACTGCCATTTTCACACCGGGTAGGCGGCAATCGAAAACGCTGATACTATCGACGAACGCAGATAAAAATCGTTATGGAGCCTTGATATTGTCAAGCTAATGCATTTTTTTTTCTGCATTTTTCATGGTCAACAAAAACGGACTAAACAACCTATATTACATTTTCTAGACTGTCTCAATTTCCCCAACGACCCCATTTTATCATATGGAGATTGTAAGCCAAAACCTTAATATTTAAATTGGATTGAATTAGAGAGAAATGTCTATTTTTAATGCTGCTAAAATTTCTGGTAAGCCTTGATAAGCCACCTTCATAATGTGACGCATACTGCATTATTACATAGAAATAAAAAAACCTCTAGCACATCTTTCTTTATATATAGCACAAAAGCATCAAATTGATGAAAACCTGCTACATTATTCATATGAGCCGCGACATGAGATTTCCAACAATTTGGTATGTGCGACCAGCAAAGTCTCAGACCAGCCTGCGCATACGCGCAGTCTGATCAGAGCCTTTGCTAGTCGCTTGAGTATTCTATTATTGTAAACCAAACTGACTGAACACCGTTTGGAGCTCCTAAGCTTAAAAGGAGGCTGCAGAGGCTCGTCCGAGTCTACACTTGTCAAAGTGTCAAATTGTTGGAAATGTCATGCCGCGGCTCAATTATATAGCACAAAAAATGATGAAAACCTGCTACATTATTTATATGCAATAATCACGATCTTTGCATCACCAGGTGCATCTACCTGTATCACATCTCTGGTAATGTTGCATCATGGGAAGACCTGTCTTAGAACCAAATTCGTCACAACAAGCTCCAAACCAGCCTGTACAATTGTAGCATATGGACAGAGCATGTACATATCCGCTTTCGGAAAAGATATGTTTAACAATTTATGAAATTCTAGCAAATTGCATATGCTCTGGCCAGGCCGCGCACGCGCACGTGCACGGACTGGCCTGAGCATGTGCAGTTTGTATTTTTTTTATGATTCCACTAACTGAATTGCAGACAAAATGAGAGCTGTTGGCACGCACAGTTGTTCGGAATGTGAAAAAATAGTCCAGATAGCGGAAGATTACAATTCTTATTCTTCACTAATTGGACAAGATTTTTTTGGCATTTTGTGTTCCTATCGTGCTTATATAATGGTTCCTTTTTATCCATTAAAAATTACCTTCAACATTCTCACCCACATGAGTCTCATTATTCAAAGATAACCTGTTTGATGCGGAAAGCTCCGTGGGTAAAAGCTCAATTCAAGCTCCCTACTTGTAAGCTGGCAACGTCCTAATTTTCAAAGTTTTAGCTAGTCGGTGTAGCTATACATGTATAGATGTGAGAGCATCGCCTGAGGTTTTCATTTACACTCCATAAGATGAAAGAAAAATACCCCCCCACACACACACACAAACAGAAGAACCAAAAAATATGCTTAGCGTCATATAAGTACTAGTTATACCATAGACTGTCCGCCTGTACGTGAAGATAATCTACGAGCTTTAGCGAGTGGATTATCTTACGTACAGGCGGACAACCCATGGTATAACTATTTTATACCACCTACATCAGTGTAGACCTTGCACAGCACGAGCTATTTCCTGCTAAAGTTGGAAAGGGTGGTATAAATGAAGCAAACACAAGCAGTATAGACCCAGATTAGATTATACAAAACACTGCTCTCATCAGGGACTGCAGCGATGGCTATATCATTAGTCACATTCAAAATGCGTGAAAAGTTCGAAATTTCGACCAGCAACACCTTAAAATTAATATAAAAAAAACTAACTCTAGCGGATAAACAGTGAGTCGATTTGATATAAAGGGCATGACTGATTCTGGCCTTGAGGTTGTAAACTTTTTTCATGCCTAACTCAACTAAGCATGGAATTCATCCAGCTCAAAAATGATAAAATGCCAATAATTGTTGCATTCTAACATTCATATGCAGGATAAATACAACACCTGAGAGTTTCAATGCAAGGAAAATCTATATTTTTCATTATTTTGGTTTTATGAGCAGCTGAAATTTCATGCTCTGCTGATTTGAGCATGATAAAAGTTTTATAGCGTCGCAGCCAGGTTATGTAAGGCTGTAGCACTGCTTCATTGTTAGCTACCACTGTCTAATATCAATGCATACTGCTAACGAAACCTCATATGAGACGCGACATGTGATTTCCATCAATGTGGCATTTTGACAATTGTAGACTCAGACGAGCCTGATTAGCCTCCTTTTAAGCTTAGAAACTCTAAATGATGTTCAGACTGTAGCTTGACACGCATAGAATATTCAAGCGACGAGCAAAGGCTTTGATCAGTCTGCGCGTATGCGCAGGCTGATCTGTGGCTTTGCTGGTCGCACATACCACATTGTTGGAAATCTCATGTCGCGGCTCATATCAGTTTGGACACCCTCTCAGTCTGACAAGTCTTCCTTGTCCGCATGAAAAAAAAACAACTACCTAATCTGGAATACATGTACCGTAGCTACCTAATGAGCGCACAGTGCAAGCTCTGATCAGACTGGGCGAATGATCAGGCTGATCGCAGATGTCACTGGGCGCATATGCCACTTTGCAAGTTTTGTCGAAAAATTCAGTGCAAAAACTCTGTGTTACACTAATATTCATTCTCCAATTCCGATTTCATTTTACCTGATATACATGTAATGTAGTACCCAGTAAAAATCTAATAGCGGGCCACCATCGGCCCGCCAACGAAACCCGCCAACGAAACGCCATAAAATGGCGTTTCGTTAGCGGGCCGATGGTGGCCAGATATTGCATGCCGGCTGGATACAGACCTATCTGATAGCACTGGCATTTATTGATTAGATCCTTCTTCAGCCTTATAGAACTAAAACATGAGGTAAAGTATATTTTATAAATGATAAAATATATGAAATTATATAAGGAGACTGGTACAGGTCTAACTCTGTGTCGGCTATCTGCCTTTGATTGTCTAGCTGCGTGGAACATATCTTATACAGTAGCAGATGCCAAACTGTGTAAAGGTTTTTTTCGGCACATGTCATAATGAGTTATTCTATTTATCTTAGCACTAATACTGATATTTACTATTTTCATCATCCTTTATCCTGCTCATTATCCTTTATCCTGCAAATCAGGCCAAATAAAAAATAAGTGTGTTTCTTGTAACAGGTCTGAAATTTTTTTGTAGGCTTGCCAAACATATTTTTTTTCTGAGAAAAATATAATTTTATGCATTTTGAAAGGCGAAATGCCTTTCAAAATGCATAAAATTATATTTTTTCTCTAGAAAACATGAAAAGGTCTAGGTTTCACCAATAAATTTAGGTAGGGTCGGGTTGCCCTAAACACAGGTATTTTTTTGCCTATTTCTTGTCCTGAAAATATCATCTGCTTCTTGCGCCTGCTGTTTATATTAAAATACACTTCAGACTAGAGTTAATCTTTGAAGCAAACACTATGAACCCTAATCAGTATGATCACAAGGGAGCAGTCTGATCTGGGTCCATATTGTTTGCAGTATATGCTACATGTATTTAAGTACTAGCAGACGGGGAAGCAGACAACAAAAGTCGTCAAAAGAGATTCAGTGCCATTCGAAACTTAAATGAGTTTTACTTTATCGTCTGCTGGTATATTTTCAAATCCTCCATATCAAACCGTCAATCTTCAGAGCTAGAAAAACACTGTGACGTCACTTCGAATTTCACATTCGAGAATTTAGTACAAAGCTACATGGAAGAGTTTACTTTTACGTAAAGGGGAAAAGAAAAGTAAGTGCTTCCAGACAGAGGGAGCACATTCTTACAATAGTTAACCCATATAAGCCTACTGACCTTTTTATGTGGCATAAGCAAACAGTGCGAGACCCAGATCAAACGCCGCAGTTTGTGGTGTCTGATCTGAGCCTTCGCTGTATGCCGCTTACAGATACCCTTTAAAAATGAATAAAAATGAAAATACCACAAATTAATCCTAAAATTAAAAATAAAAATAAAAATCCACAAAAAGCCTAGAATTTAAAATAGAGTCGCCCGTTTGATAAGGAAAAGCCATTTGGCTTAAATGGGTTAAAGGAAGGAAACCCGCTTTGAATTCCCCTTTTTATACAAAGATAGTACGTGTACTCCATTAAATTATTTCACTGATATTCTATTTTTTCTTTGTTGGTTTCGGTGTAAAGGTAGCAGCGAAATCAAGCAATGGCGGTGGCGGGTCAGGATCTTGTGGCATACAATATTTACTAACAGTAGGCTTATTGTATTGATCATCATCTTTCTTCTCTATCGAAAATATCCGACCCCTCATGTAAACGAAAGGTTTAGGCTTCTCCTTGGGTTTATCAACTACAACCAGTGGCGGAGGAACCTGGGGTGAAGGGTCCGGAACTACTTCCTTCCTCGCAGGCTTTGGGGACTTACTAGGTGAGGAAGTCCTCTTGTCTGACTTCTTCTTCTTTGACCCGAATAGTTTCTTCATAAATCCTCTTTTCTCTTGATGATGTTCGTGGTCTGTCTGGTCAGATGAAGAACTTCCGGTACGTGCCCGAGATTCAGGCTCTAAGTCTACCGAAGGTATCACTTCTATAGTGGTTTTAACGCCTGGAGCACTTTTAGTTTCCCTCCTTGGCTTTGTTGCGTGTCGTATCGGTGTTGGCGAAGCTGATGGTGCGCGGGGTTGGGCTTTAATCTTCAAGGAAGAAAGGTCAAGCGTCATGTCCGATGATGAGGTAGATCCTGTAGGCCCTGATACGGCTGACCTGTATGATGCGTTTGACGAGTCAGAGCCCACTGACATGGGCCGTGTCTCAGCTATAATCGGTAAGCCTTTTGAATGTCTAGTCTTTGGTACCGTAGAATAGAACTCTGGTCCCTGTGTCCTTGGTTCATGTTTTGGTGCTGGTAGCGTTGAGGAGTTGTCAACTTTCTGAACTGGAATTTTGGTTTGAACTTTAGGCGACATTTTCGGTGATTTGCGAAGCGCAGCCTGATTTGGCACGGTAGCTATTCTTGCTGGAGCAGAATTATTCCTTCTGTTCGGTGGTGGTCTTTTCTGTGGAGCGTTACTTTGGCTTCCCATCCGTACTGCAGGTGCCGGTTCTTGGAGGCTTTGCGAGAGATTATCGTCCTGGTCAGAAACTTTTTCAGGATATTTGCCTTTGAGCGTCGTTATGGGCTGTGCTTTTCGTTTACCAGGATCAGTTTTCACATCTTTTGATTTAAGCATAGCTTGAGACTTTGCTACAAGTTCCATAACATTTTTCCTTCTTTCACTTTCAGAGACTGTATCAAGATCTTTCAATAATGTAGTATCAATATTACTGTTGTCTGAATCTGTAGACTTTGTCCATGGCGCTGATTCACTCGCTGTCTTACGAGTTGGACTATTTAATCGTTCTGACACATTTTTAAGTTTATTAATACAAGCCATCATCTTTTCATCCATTAGTGTATTATCAGTTGCAACAGAAGCGTCCTTTTTGGGCAGTTTTAGAACTTTTGATGATCTGTCAGAAACTGGGGACTGACCAAGCATTTCCTGTATTGCACGAACACTAGAAGCAGTGCTCGTTGATTTGTCAACTTTAGTGTTGTAAATTGTATTTGTACCTTTCGAAAACAAATGACTTGTAGGGGTGCACGTTTCTTTTTCAAATGTAAGTATATGTTCTGTATTGATGCCAACCGTGATAAAGTTTTCTCCAAGAAGTCTCTGCAGATCATCTTCATATTCTAAATCCTGGCTATACACATTATCAGCGTTTAGTGTAGCTGCTGAAACAACGGTCTGAACGCTTGCCTCCATTACCTGAACAGGAAAACATTCGCTGCGTAGTTTTTCATATTCTAAGTCAGAATCAATGACATCTATTGCAACTTCTGGCACAAGAATCAACTCATCACAGTCCATGTCACTGAACAGACCAATATATGGCAAGTTTTCGGTAGACGTAGATACATCAAAATAATCCATCTTTTTCTTAAAAGCATCACTATCAGGTTCAAAATCACAGGAAGTAGCAATGCATTTATCATAGACTTCAATTTCTGATGTTTGAGTGTCACTATCTATTAGGTTACCAGATTTGCTAGCAGACAGAACCATTGTTGCCTGGTTGACAGTATCAGGCACCACTGGTGATGTCGCTTTATCAACAACTGAGCGACTCTCCTGGCATATTTCACATATTACCAGCCTTTCAGATTCAATATCTTCTGGCCATGTAGAGTCTGTTATGCAACCAGTTTCCGTAGTATAACAGGTATCAGTTGTTGTTTCAACGCTTTCACTATAGGTGTCAACACTAGTCTGAGCATCCTGTAATCCAATTCTTTCAGTTAATGTTTCACTGTCACATATCACAGTTATGGTTTCCGTTGTATTATCTTGCAAACTTACAACGTCTGTATGTGTTCCCTGCTCCATGTAAGTAACTGGGTTAGTAGTCACAGCAGCTTCTCTTGTAGCTGGTCTATCAGGCGTAACACCTGTATTTATCAACTGGGGTGACACAGTAGATGTCCATGAATCTTTTTGTTGTGCAGATGATGTGCCTGTTTCCTTTTCACTTGTGAAAACTGGATCTGTTTCAACGCTACAATCACTATATTTCTTTCTTTCCTTTCTTTCTTTTTTATCTTTCTTTTTCCTTTCAGTTGTCTTATCCTTTTTATCTTTATCCTTTTCTTTTGACTTCGGTTTGCGTTCCTTCACAACAGGTGAGCTGTCCGCTGACGCCACACCATTAGTGGATGGTTTTGCATCGAGTGGTGGTGTGTTAGTTTCAACAGTTTTCATTTCTGGCTGCACACCAATGGCCTGATCACATACTACAGGCGGCATAGTTTCTGTTGATGTTTCTACCATTTCTGAATTCTCTGTACATATAGATCTCTCGGTTGTTTGTACAGATTCTGTCCATGTTATCTTGCTTTCATGAGTAATTGTAGGCATACATGTACTATTGTCAGTTGTAATTATGATAGGAGTTGATGTGCGCTTGTTTCGCTGTCCTGCATAATCTGTTGCTATTGCTTTATGAACACTTTCTTTCAAGGTCGTTTGTGTATCCATTGTTCTATTGTTTGGAAAAGTCATTGTCGTAGAATCGCGACTTTCAGCAGTTAACGTGTTTGTTCTAACAGATCGAACGTCAGGGATTATTTTAACTGCGTGAAAAGTGTTCACAGATTTTGATTTTAACTCAGGGCCAAAGTCAATTGGATCAGTTCCAAATGTCCTTGTTTCCACTGGTTCTGAAAGTGGAGGTAATGAATTTTGGCTAGAATATTTTCTGAACGACCCATTTAAACTTTCTTGGCTGGAAACGCGCAACATTTCATCAGCAGAACAGTCTTCGTTTGAGAGTGAAATGTCAGTTTGTACACGACGTGATTTTATCAGACTGCGCCGACGCCGTCGCCTTTCCCTGTCTGTTTCCCCACAATTTGTAATGATAATATCTTGAATGGCAGGTGGCTCACCATCTATCACAGGTAATGAACCACTGTATGTAGTGTAGTCTTTCTTTAATTCCGCACAACACCTTACACATGATATAGGGGATGTAGGCTCTTCCAAGTCAAATAAGGGTGATTTGGGGTCAGACATGGAGCACATAGTATTCACACTTACGTCTGTTTTAAACACAGATCCTAGAGTTTCGAGAGAATTTGCCAGTTTATTATTGATTAAGCTTTCTGAAGTAAAAGTGTGGCTACTAAATGTTGTAGTCGGCACTACAAAATTAATTTCCGCAGTGATATCAGGGATGCTAGTGTCTGTCTGTGTGTCTCGTGTCATACATAAACGTTTTCTTGGCCTGTCGTTATCCTCGTCTGATGAATGTCTTATAGTCCCTCCATCACAATCTGATCCATCCTCATTATCTAATGCTATATAACCTAGTCTTACATTACCAGGTACAAACTTGATGTTTTGAGACACGGGTTCAGGCTCCTGGGGAAGTCCTGGTTCAAGCAAAGTTGATAGTTTATTTTGCAATTCCTTCTTAAGGAGCAACATTTCAATGCCTCTGTCATTCATGATTATTTCCGCTAGATTACAGGTACTTTGTAAGTTTTCATAATTTTCTTGCAGCCATTCTTTATTTTGAAGAAAGCCTTGAACTTTTTCACCAAAGTCATTATCAACTCTTTGCATTAATTGTCGTTCAGTGGATCGAACTTGGGATATGTAACTAATAGCCAAATCTCGTATATTCTCACGCGTTTCCTTGAGAGTTGATTCGATTTTGTTGATTGAAAATAGCCTAGATTGTACATCGAGTAACCTGTCTTTACATTGTGACAAGAGTCCATCAAGACCAGATCTGTATTTACTAAATCCATCACTAAAAGAACAAATTTCGTGATCACGGTGCTCCTGAAATGTACACACGACGCATATACATTCGTCACATGGCTCACAGTAAAATCTGACAATTTCTTCAGGGTGATTTCCACACTGTATGTCTTTCTCGCCCTCTATATCAATCAAACTATGATTTTGTGTTACCTTCGTCGTCATGTGTAATTCCACGCAAGACTTACATAATAACTTGGCACAATCAAGACATTTATGGCACGCATTATTGTCGCTTCTAGGCTTTTCACCGGTACAAATTTCACACGGCGGTACTTTACCGATGCGCTTACGATCGAGAGCATCTGTTAGACTCGACACTAGAAAATTATCCGGAAGTCGTTTGACGCCCCCTGTCGGGATTTCTGTCTTCCTTCGACATAGTGGACATGTGATGTAACGATTGTACAACAAAAATCGAGAACTCCGATTAGTATCCGAATCCACATGCTGTTGTAAGCAATCCGCACAGAACGTATGTAGACAGATGAGTGTTTTCGGTTCTTTGTACGGTCCCAAGCAGATCTTACAATGTAAAAACTGATCAGTTATTTCTTTCACTAATTTATGTCCAGTCGCCATGGTGAATAGGCAATATCATATAAACGTTTCTCACATAAAACCAGACGAATACATATACAAATGCTCGCTGTCTCAGTTATTGTTGGTCTGTTTTTGCTTTCTCTGCGAAATGAAGAATAGTTCTCCTCTGTACATGTTTACAAATATATAGCGCTTTCTCATAGGTATTGCGTCCTTGTCTGCTACACTTTGGAATCAGCAGGAGATAGCATGAATGGTATACCTGTACGATGTTTCAGCATAAATTGCTAATTCTTCTTATATTCTACCTGTTGTCACAGCTCCAGATAACAAGCTTGTTTATAACAGAAAATGACCAACTTTCCTTCCATGTATTTTTCGAAGAATCTCATTTAAACATGTACTGTGTCACTCATTATGATCGTCTCGATGAGGCGTTTCAAATGAATACCCAAGGTATATGATTTTTGTTGAGATATAAGAAAGAAGCAATGTAGGTACCACTCATGTTGTTACTATTAATCGAAGTCAACACCCTGATCTTGCCGTGATAAACTCGCAGCTTAACTTAATACCTGGGTTCTGTCGAATGACGTCATTGAACAGCGTTGGTATGGAACCCCTCGATGCAGACGATTCCTGTAAACAAGAAAACAGATAAGGATTTGAATCAGAGCGATATAAAAAGCTACAAAGTGGGGTTTTATAAAAAGATAAACGTGATAAGCCATTTGATAAAGCCTGTGATTTATATTCCCATTTTATGTCTGAGTGTTCCTCGTCAGATCTTATCACATAGATCATACACCAGGTCTCCAGATAAGTGTGCGTATTTAAAAAAAATATTTTGTCCATTTCTCAACCAAACCATATGCTGTGGGTACTCAAAAGAACCGCCTCAATGAGACGGTTCTTTTGAGTATGCACAACATATGTTTAATTGTGATGGGTAAGAAAATAATTACACGTTTACGCTAAAAAAAGTATGCCTATCAGGACATATGATACATGCATTTGCATCGTGAAAAAAATGGGTTTCTGGCATAAGCGTCGTGCGCATGATGAGCTATTACTCCCTACGTCCGCGTCGTGCGCATGATGAGCTATTACTCCCTACGTCCGTGTGTATGATATTATGGTAATGATAACGGTCTTGCAGCGGAATTAGTTAGAATACCTGCTTATGTTATAATCAGACTGAGAATATTTACAGTCTGGTTTTGATATTCACAGTAACTTTTACATCTTTCATGAAACTGCTTTAAATTTACAGGTATGATCTGTGCCATTCAAAAAGTGTTCACTGTTCGTTATTTTTTGAACTGCTACATGCAGGGTCGTACCTTGCCTAATGTACGCAATTGTGGGGACGTGGTAAATGCATTATTGAAAAAATCCAAAAAACGGAGCATTTACAAATAGCGTAGACCCAGATGAGACGCCGCATTTAGCGTTTCATCAGGGTCCGTGCTATTTGCCATATGTTTAGTATATTTTTGGTAACAATTGACAATACTAAATCTTATATGAATCAGGACCTCGTTTACTTCTTAAATGGGTGCTAAAACCCTTATAGGATATACTCCTACCGAAATTGGAATTAAACACATTAGAATTGCTTTTCCACACACATTTTGTATGCGTATCATCAATAAACCTTCAGAACTGAGATAGAATACGAGATCCCATATTTTCGGTTCAAATGTGTACGCAAATGCGTTTTGCGTATATAGTAGCCACGCCCATGACATGTACCGCATGTGTTCTTCTAAGAGACGGAATTTGCATGTAGGGTAATTTTGCATTCTTTTTTGTCGCCTACTGATTGCTTTATTCTTCTCAATAATGACTTTTCTCGAAAGGAAAACATCCAGAAACGATACCAACAGGGTGTTTAACAGTCTGGATCTAGGTCAATCCTGACGAGTGTCGGTCCGGATCTGGATCTAGACTGTTGCAAACTACAAAAGTGACCCGGCACTACAGGTAAAAAGTTAACTTTCTGAGTTTCTAAAATGAATACTCTAGTTTAGGACTTGGACTAGTCCACACTAAGTCTAGTTATTAATGAATCATTTATGAACAGGTTTCATATTCTCTATAT
The DNA here is from genome assembly GCA_964019695.1 of Loripinus fragilis. NCBI lineage: Eukaryota > Metazoa > Mollusca > Bivalvia > Lucinida > Lucinidae > Loripinus > Loripinus fragilis. The sequence continues at coordinate 78,904,515 of OZ026517.1, forward strand.
TTCAGGCCATAATAACAACAAACTATAAATAGCACATGCATTTCAAGCATTTTATTTTACACACATCGTATCAGCTCATTCTTGGAAGTAGTGGTAAAGTGCATCTAAATTCCCGACGCACTTTTAGTATAAAAATGCATAATAACCATCTAAGGGCTACCAGCGACTAAGCAATTTTAGATTGTATTTATATTTAATGAGAGAAAAATCAAAATCTTTGAATATTTGTAACATTCATATGAGGCCATTTCAATACTACTAACACACACTCTTAATTTGTTTAAACCCTTCTTATTGTGCTATTTGGTGAGAAGAGATATATTGCAGAACTTTCACGCGTGGATTTGGAGGGGGCAGGGGGTCCGGACACCCCCACACTGAACAATCACAAAGCTTTAGGGTTTCTTAGAAATCTTTTTTTCTGAAATCAGGGTCTTTCTATACTGTATAGAGAGTCCCTGCTGAAATTCAAAAACCGAAGATTTAGTTTCTCTATGGACTGATATTCAGTCTCCAATGCCAATTTCATTCTATTTCATATAATGTCTTCAATCCTTTTTAATTCTCTCAAATAGCACTGGCATTTGATCCTTCTTCAGCCTTAGAGAACTAAAGTAATTCATGAAGTGAAATATATTTCATAAATATCTTTAAAATAAAAATATATACAAGAAGGAGAGTTGCATAAGTCTAGTTTCTCTATAACGAAATTGAGGGAGTGCACAACAGATTATTGGCGGCCGGTCCAACTCAGATCTGCCTACATATCAATACAGACAAATCAAATCCACTCATGTGCAATTAATGGGGTAGCAAATGACTCAAACATGCAAAGGTTAGTCATGCGGTCAGCGAAGTTTCAGATCAGCCTTAACGTCAAAGCCTCCAATATGCACTTTCTCGGTAGCAAGTGTCACATAGGTTATCATGCGACCGAAAAAAGTAAGATCGTAGTTGACATCCAAAGAATCCATTACGCTCCATCTGGATGGCCAAAGACTCTTGGGTTCTTCATGCGTACAGAGAAGACTCAGATCAGCCAGACTGGCTGATCTGAGTCTTCTCTGTGCGCATGTATGCGTTTGTTTGTGTATTCCATGCGTTGGCTCCAAAATGCTTTAGAGATGACGCGGTTGTTCCAGTGATGTAAGTCTCACATGTTCAAAGTAGAAATGTTATGTAAAGAAGCAAAGCTTGACGCCAACATAATTTAGATAAGTATGAATTGATACATATATGAGATAATGTGGATAGAAAACTACAGGTGCGCGCTGTCTGTCTCTGTGGCGATATCAGAGAGAGAGAGAGAGAGAGAGAGAGAGAGAGAGAGAGGGAGAGAGAGAGAGACAGACAGACAGACAGACAGACAGACAGACAGACAGAGAGACTGAGAGAGAGAGAAATTCGTTGATATATAATGATATCGAGCAGTTTTTGTTATAACAGCAATACAAGTCAACCCCGTTAAATGTCAAAGTGTTACTACTGAAATAGCAATTGAGTTTGACCAGGCCCAGCCACAATCACAGACCACGGCACCGCGAGGAAGAGACAAAGAACACTAACAGATACAAGACGGCAATAACAGAATTAAAGAAAAGCAACCAGCTGTCTCTTCTTCAGCGAAATGGTTGCAAATTAGAGAGGGCACTTAGTACTCCATGACAATACAAGAACCAAATACAACCCTCACAAACAATGCGAGCAACAATAAACAATGACTGAACAAGAACACCATCAGAGCTACCTCCTTAAAACTGACAACATCAGAACAGACCGAGGAACTTAAATATGAGCCGTGGCATGTGATTTCCAACAATGTGTCATTTTGACATGTGTAGACTCAGACGAGCCTCTGCAGCCTCCTTTTAAGCTTAGAAACTCCAAATGATGTTCAGTCAGTAGCTAAACAATCATAGAATACTCAAACGACTAGCAAAGGCTCTGATCAGGCTGCGCGTATGCGCAGGCTGATCTGAGGCTTTGCTGGTCGCACATACCACATTGTTGAAATCTCATGCACTGGCTCATATATAATTTACAGGCCAATTATTTGACTTAGCGTCTGCAGTTGTTAATACTCAATGCATATACAAATACAAAGACAGACGAAGTATTACACAATAATACAAGACAGCAAGAAACTAACTCCTCTGCCATAGAGATGATTGCAAGGCTATATAGGGAGCGCACTGGCTCAGTGGTAGAGTGCTTGACTCAAGACCGAGGGGCCGCGGGTTTGAGCCTCACCGGCAGCACTACGTTGTGTCCTTGAGCAAGAACATTACTCCTAGCTTAGTACTGATGCAACCCGGGAAGACTCGTCCCTTTATAACCGAAAGATTGTTGAATGGGACGTAAAGAATTAAATCTAACAAAATAATAGCAAGGCTATATTTATATAATTGGCACACAATACTATGTCACAAAACCAGGACAACAGATTATGAAGTAACAATAACAGAATCACTGCATTAGAACAGATAGCAGCCGCAGCCACAGAAGACCCTAGGTATATTTTCTGGCCAAATAGTCTGTTGTTGTTAAACACAAAACTGTTTAGCTCGCGCGCAGGCTTCCTACGTACGCAATGTATCACCACGGGGAAACAATCAAACCAAATAGCATACTATGATGAAACAAAAATGGCTCAAACTCAAAGACAGTAACAGCTAAGGAAAATCCCATGTTGAGCCACGGTTGAGAGCTTGATTTACGATCGATAGATCCTGTGTTCTAGCATCGTTGGGGGCACTGCGTTGTGATCTTAAGTAAGACACTCTCTCCTCTGCTTAGTAATGATTCAACCCAAGAAATGTCTGCACAATTGTTGACTGGGACGTAAAGCATCAAAATAAAAACAAAACATAATGTGTATAAAACCCAAACTGTTTCGTAGTCCGAAAATGTTTCACATCATGTGCAACATTTTAATCTCATTTAGCAGATTTAGAAAATTTACTGAAATAGTGTTAGCAACATTCCACGTTCGCTGAAAATAGACACAGTCCGTAATTTTGAGAGAGAAAAAACAAGCTTCAAGGCAAAATGTTTCACCAGGTTAAGTCAGAATTAATTCAAACTTAATGAAGACGAAACTGAGAATGTTTTCAATTTGTTATTTCCTTGATTCAAAGAGATACTGTTGAGAGATTAGAAGTTTCCAGAGAAAAGTCAGAATTTTACCATCTGTTATACAGTAAAACCTGTCTTAAGCAGCCACTAAAACAATTAAAACAAAGATCTGAATGAAAAATGGTAACTTAATGAAGGTCAAAAGTATTGCAGAATGCTCCCCTTGGGGCATTCTGCAATACTTTTGACCTGCATTATGCGATAGTTTGTCTTGAAAAAACAAGTTTTGGTCTTATTTTTGAGTGGCTGCTTAAGCTTAGAAACTCCAAAAGTGTTCCGTCAGTAGCTGTTTCAGTCATTGAATAAGTAAGTGACTAGGAAGTGCTCTGATCAGACAGCGCGTATGCGCACGCCTGTCTTAGACTTTGCTTCGCGCACATACCACATTGTTGGAAATGTAATGCTCATACTGGTATTGTATTCTGCTACACATCACTTTCATTAATTTATCTGATTAAGTCTCACTCTATCCCTTTTTAGCATGGGAAACTGGAAGTTCAAGCAATTTATTTAAATTTGATCATTTCTATTATTTCATTTTTTTTTTACTTTTGCTGAAACACATAAGATTTGTGATAATCAGACGTCAGAAGCGACTCATCGAGATGCTTATATAATAAATATCAATAATAAAAATATCGCACTTTTGTTGGAAAAAGATCAGATAATCATAAAAGTAAATGTAAGCTAGCGTGATGACCAATTTATTTGTTTGCTTCCAAATCATGGAAGCTCGGCTGGGGATTGTGTAGCCCTGTGAAGCAAACTAAGAGGTTTGAGATGAGCAATCGGTATCTGTTATCAGACTCCATATGTTATCTCTCCTTTTTTTCGTTTATCAAATCAAATCAGCGTGCACCGTACATACGATATGACATTATGTTATAATTAACAGCTACTAGTATTGATAATTTTGCTTTATGATGAAAAAATGGGCAATTTATTTGTACATTGAAATATCCAACATGGTAATGGTATCATATTTGTACTATATAGTTATTCCCAACACTCCCAGAAATGTTTTGGCTGTTCAAGTTCAGGAATTAACGGTAGATTTGTCCTCCAGTAAAGTCATTATTTTAGTTTGGTCTGAGTACTGTAAATTCTAAAATGTTCGCCAGAATGTTTTTTTTTTCGCGAACAGCGTTAAAAGTTAAAACTTTGCAACTGTAACATGTACTTAAATCAGTAAACGGCAGGGTGATTTCGCGAGGGTTTATTAAAACGAAATTTTGCATCCGAGATTTGAAAATAAAACCCTCGCGAAATTTTCTAAATTAACAGTAAGCGCCGAATAGCGAAGCCCTGTTGCGTTTTGCATTTGTGATAACTTACATTTTAATAAAAATATGTACATGCTCTTTGGATCACTTGGCATTTTGGCAACTTCATGCGAAAAGAGCGCATGAACGCTAGATAGGTTATCATTGTTGGTCTAAGCAATCATCTACTTCCTTTCTCTATGAATAATAGACTGGCCTCAGTCCTTAAAACAATTTTTCATCAATGCGTCATATCATATACTGTAGTTAGTCTAACTCTGATGGCTCTGTTTTAAAAGCCATCAGAGTTAGACTAGCTACAGTATATGATATGGCCTATTGATGAAATATTGTTTTAAGGACTGGAGCCAGTCTATATGAATACCACTAGCGAATGCTGTGACGAGCCTATGTGGTGCGTAGGGTGTATCTGGGCATTTTTTATTTTAAAAGTTTACCAGAAAAGACTAATGCAATCCAACTAACACGTCGTCTTTTCAAGAATTGACAAGCGTAACCCATCTACAACAACAACAACAACAACAACAACAACAACAACAACAACAACAACAACAACAACAACAACAACAACAACAACAACAACAACAACAACAACTACATTGTTCATGTATGACTTACGACTATGGACAGTAATCTCCGAAATCATTTGACATTAGAACATAGTTTGGGCAATTCAAAAAATGATTTGTTAATCATTTTAAACAGCTGGAGACTCCTAAATACGTCTGTGGCAAACAGTGAAGACGCATAATGTAGCACTTCATCAGTCTGCGCTTTTTGTTAAGACAAAAACGATCCTTAGAAAAAGATAACAAAGGACCTCGAAGAATAGCCCATAAAATGGCCAGATAAAAGTTTCAAAGAAAATGATATTTTTCGGCGGAAAGACTTTTCACATTGGACAAGTACCGATTAAAATTTTGGGTTGAATACTCTGCTTTCTGTTATTCGCCATATAGGAAATTGAAAAAGTTTTTGGGGGTGCTCCCCCCATTAATCATTGATCCTTTTGCATACAGTTGCAGTTCTACATTACACACATCATATACAAATGACATGCCTGATCAAAGGGGGGAAGGCTGTCAAAATGCTAAAAAAACATCAGTCACCAATTTTGTAACACGTTATCATTTCCAAATAAAAGGACCTCGAGCAGTTTCCTATTCAATCTGCCAAAATTTGTATTACGCATTCATATTAAGAGGCATCCAATAATCAACAAAATATCTTCCTCTATAATTTAGCTTGCTCTAAAATATGGAACTCCTTTTTATCCGACGATGGTTGATAATCTGGCTCGAGGGATGGAATGTACAAATCACCTCTTAATCGAAACCTAACATATCTTACAAATATCTTCTAAGTAAACATGAACATAAAAACTGTCAAAACAAAGAGGAATTTAATTTATTGTAGAAACGATATCGTGTTGAGGAGAGAGAAAAAAGGGTTAGCTCATTGATATTGGAGGCTATTGAATCAAAGGTGCGAGGTCATCCTTTAAAATCCCAAACGAGGACCAATATTCGGCGAAATCAATGCCACAACTGATTTAGCTTAAAATGTATCTAGCACTTGCAGTTTGTTTTGTTACAGGGTAATGATTTTCATCATCTTTTTGAATGTGCAACTACATTTATTTCAGCAGCATTATTCGTATATTTAAGAAATGAATTCAATTTTTTGAATGTTCATGGAATCATGAATACTTCGGGTCTCTTGCAAAGTAACAGTTTTTGGAATGTTCATGGAATCATGAATACTTCCGGTCTCTTGCAAAGTAACACTTTTTGGAATGTTCATGGAATCATGAATACTTCGGGTCTCTTGCAAAGTAACAATTTTTGGAATGTTCATGGAATCATGAACACTTCGGGTCTCTTGCAAAGACCCGAAGTATTCATGATTCCATGAACATTCCAAAAATTGAATTTATTGCTTATATTAACATTTCATTATAAATATCTAAAATATAAAAAAAATATATGTTATTTTAGGAATTAAAACAGTTTTGTATTTTCGTTTATATCAATCGTATTAACGGTTTAGTCGGAGTGTAAAATGGAAAAGCGCCAGTTTGAACACGGACAGCTAATGGAGCAAATAAGAGGCTTGTTCTGCACGTGCGACTCAGGTGTGGCTCGCTGTCAATCACAACACCAGTATCACTTCTAGCGAATGAGTGCGATGTTCGAAGCGTATTGCGCGGTCAAGTGAGCTTGGCAGTTGCCAATCAAATTTGTGTAATTCATGAAGCTAAGAACAGTTGCGAAAATCTTAAGATTCGTTAAATGATTGCCTCGAAAATGTTAATATTCTACGATAATTACAATATTTTGGTTGTGACTATGGGATTTGCTGAAAGTTTCATTTTCTTTGCCCCAGCTCCTTTGTGGTTTCAACGTTGGAAGACAGACATATCGTGTAACGTTACTTGCAGAGGTGTTTTGTACAAAATATAATTCCGTTAGATATAACGTGGGTGCTTTTGAGATCATTTTCATTTATGGGGTGGTAAATAGTCTGCTGTTTTATGGACACCCGTTGCATTTTACGGCAATGGCAAAGAGGATATCCCTAAATAATCAAAACAACCCTCATTCTGGCATATGAAATTCCATGTTAGGGTTATTGACACTAAGCTACAAATACCACATGTTTGTTATGATAACTATAATCATGTACGTTGGGCCTGGAGAATAAAAGTTGCCCATGCGTTTCAAATTCTTTATGGTTCACTAAGAATCCTGTATACTCTTATTCTGCACGGTCAAATCTTCTAAGATACAACAAGGTCAACAACCCTTTCACTTGTAAGACTTGTACCAGAACATACTCAAGATTGAATGTAGATAGTCTTTCGATTCTAGGCCCAGAACTTTTTTCATGCTCAACTGAACCGAGCATAACATTTATTATCCTCATAAATGTTAAAATGACAACAATTGTTGACATTTTAACATTAATTAGAATAATTGATACAACGTCTGAGACTTTGAAAGCAAAAAAGGTTTTCAATTTTCAGCATGTTAGTTTGTATGAGCAGTTGAATTTTCCTGATGAGTTGAGTTGAGCATGAAAAAGTTTTATAGCCTCGGGGCCTGGCTGATATACCGAAAACAATAATTCTAGTATTGCACTGACGCTTTTACGCTGACTAGATAACACCTCACCCCTCACCACCCCGCCGCCCCTCCTTTGGGAGTGGTCTGATCTGGGTCATAATGTTTGCAACATAGGTAAGCAGACAAGAGGGCGGGCGAAAAACGTCGTGATTGATTGAGGACAAAAGAATGGGGTCAAATAAACCTTGTGGCAAAACAGTAGCTGCCCGGTTTCTATACTAATTTGAACTTAAACAGAATGTTTTCTAGTATATTTCAAATATTTCTGCAAATTTTCAGTAAAAATATTACAATCGGACATTTCAACACCTGCTATCTTTTTTAAAGAAATGGAGCCAATGTTTGTGTTACACAATGTCTTCATAGCAACAGATGATGACATCATACAATTAGGTGATGACGTTAACATATGCCCTGTATATTTATCCAGGGCAATCATCATTTGGGGAAATATTGTCTTAATTCGCTAAAAAAGACCATTGTTTCAGACCATATTTTTTGTTAATTTCTTGTAAGCTGATTTGGGAACTCACTTATGACCACTGAGTATTTGATACAATAGGTATGGAATTGTCCATTTTATATTTTAAGGGGTAACAGATAAAGGTTTCCAAATTATGTATTTGTGTCCCTGGTGGATGGTTTAATATAAGCAAACAGAGCAGACCCTGGTGAAATGCAGCATTATGCTGTATTTCATCTGGGTATTCACAGTTTGCCAAAGTACCCATTTAGGGGTTTCAAGTATACATGCACAAGCGGTAAAAAGAAACAAATAAACATGGCGAATCTGTGATCGCATAACTGTACCACCTGTTCTTCAGGTGAGTGGTTAAAATACAAGTGAATACGACCAGGTAATGGCAAACACAGAATGGTACCGAAAGATAAAGCCACAAAACACTGTATGAAAAAAGGTGTAGTTTTACACAAAATTGGCTGGTACATGTAGATGAACTGCCACTGATCTTGGTGCTTTAAAACTATGTGCTGTTCGTTTGTAATGATCCGGAGAAAAATACAACAATAACAGGTAAAAATGTTTAACATTTATCACTGGCGAGATGTTGGCCTCATATTGTTTAAATATGAATGTAATTGTAAGTTTACACCATCTCTTTTGTTGTTAACTTACATTTATTTATTACAGCAAACACATGCAGGGTTGCTAACCAACATAAACTAGCAAGAATACAGCAAACAAAGCAATCAGTGCTATTGCCAAAAATGGACAAGAAAGTTTCACAAGTTATCATGCGCGGATCCAGTGGGGGGAGGGGATGGGGGCGTGGTAGCTGGTCATCCCCCCTGGAAAATCACACCATCGAAGGGCGCCATCATCGGCCCACTTGTGAAACGCCATTTAAATGTCGTTTCGCAGTCAGGCCGATGGTGCCCGCTTAGAATATTGGTACGGAACCACTCTGTAAAATATGATGACGAAAGTAAAAAGGAATAAAAATCTAAATTTTTGGATCCCCCACCCACATATATAACTTTGTGGAACTGTGGCTGTGTATAACCATTGTTTTGGAAGTTTATTGCATGCATAACGGCAGCTCATCATTAAGCATTCTATTTTTTTCATTACATGCAAACATAAATCTATCAAAGAAGTGACCAGAGACTTTTTTTTCTTGGAGATATTAAATTTAAAAAAATCAACTTCAAATTTAAAAGCAAAGTGAATGATAACAAAGGTTTTGGAGAGTCAGTAGCATACTTGGATACTTTTTTTTATATTTCTTTAACCAATATATATAGTATAAAATTACTCACGGCTTTTCCCAAAACAATATTCAGAGGATGCTGATCACTCTTAATTCCAACTCTCAACCAGCTTCATTCACTAACAGCTTGTTTTAATATTCGAAATCAGAATTTTAAATCGAAAAATGAAGCTGGTTCACGGCTCCAGCTGTTCCGCCAGAGCGTTCTTGGAATCCTGCTATCGCAGACAGCATTCACTCCTCTATTCCTCCTGTATCCCACCAGTTCTGGCGAACTCTGAGATATAAAAAATATTTACCTCGGATACTAGTTGCTAAATTGTGATAAGGCGGAATCGTATTTCAAAGATGACTAAATAAACCGTTAAGAATAAATATGTTGCTACAGGTGCGATATGTTACCTGGTTTCTTGTAGTTGTATCAAAACTATACTGACCTTGTGTATTGAACATGCCATTCATGTTATTACAATGTAAAAATTTCATGTAAGTTAACACCAAAAGGGGTGGCAGCTCAGCTGCCACCCCTTTTGGTGTAAACTAACAGTGACTTTCCCACTAAAACAACTTCGGTTTGGCCCTCGTTTTGTTCTGCAGTATTTAATGCCCTTTCTAGTTTTGCAATAATCTTGATGAGAAAGAGCGAGATGATTGCTTGACACTCAAATTTATTTGCAAATCACATAGCATTGGATACATGAAATGCGCCCATAAAAGGCAGAAAAAGACAAATATGTGACAAAATAAGAAAATCAATGACAATAAATTTCTCATTTTGGAAGTCATCGGCCATACTCGGAAATTCCTCGCCTAACTCCGGGAATTATTATGGAATTAGCCGCCAGCAATATCCAAAAAAGAAATAGCCACAAGCGAAGGCAGTTCCTCGCCAAGAAAATCCAGCACCAGCTGTACCAAACATCATATTAAGGACATATGCTACTAAATTCTTCCCATGTTGGAATATTTTTAATACTTTGCATACAGTTTGTTTTATGCATGTGCTATCCATTTATGAAATAAAAAGGATATGTCACCGTGCTTATTTTTTCACAATCTCATATGAAAGTTTCCAGCATTTGACCAATTTTCTAAAAATATGAAAGAATAACACTAGTCCTAAATATCGAGCTCAATCTGTTGTTATCTTCAGCCAGCTTCTTTCTTTTAGCTTAAATAATTGCCCATGACATCGACCCTTTTAGAATATGTGCAAGTTTAGCTTTTATCCCATGTTTTGACAAGATACTGCATAATATATTTTGGCAATTCGTCGAAAATTGGAATTTGTTTTTAGAATAAATCATATTAAAAAATCTGATGTTGAAAATCTTAAGAAATTATTTTTATTTCAAGGACTTTTATACTACCTTTCAGAAAAAAGAATAAAAATCTGGGGTCACCTAACTAATTCTCTTTCAGGAGGGCCAAATATAACCCCACCCCATAGGTTTCATGCGTAATTCAATATAAAAAGTTCAGGAATGCCCAAATTTGGTCGTTTTGATGATGCCATTTTACTGGTATATGAAGCAATTTAGCACTAAAATGTTAAAAAAGAAAGAAAAAACACACACTGAAAGTAGGTGCGTACCCGGGAATCGATCCAGATCCTCTGGCTTTGTAGCCAGACACGCTTACCACTAGGCCACGAGGTTCGGTCGTGCGCGGCTTTAAATAAATGTCCAAATAGTAGAGCCTCGGACACATTCGTATTTGTAACCAGGATAATTATGTACGTCGTTTGATTTCGCATGAGCTTCATTTATCTGTCTTTGGTACGGAGAATATAAGTTCTGATAAAAGGTCAATAGATATTTCGGACACACTTTAATAACTTCATTTTGTCAAGAAAATGTCGGAACACCGATATGACATAAGAATATCTGAGAACTATGTTGATCCGAATCCGTTAAAGGTCGAAAGGCAGGACCCAGACAACTTTACCTGTTTCCAGACGCGGAAAAGGTGCGCATGGGAAATAGCCGCATATGTCTTTAATTCAAAACAACCTGAGCCAACAACACTCAATGAGACCAAATTATTTTATTTTCATGATATATTTAAGAAAAATGAGACTAAATTAGCAAAGCGAAACCCCACATCTTTATACATTTGAACCCCCTTTCCAGAAATCCTGGCTCCACCTTTGCTCATCATTTGGTGAAAACAATGGTTTTTCTTCCATTAAGACACTGCTATTAATTGTTTTTATGCAATGATATTCAGTTAATTATCATGATTCGGGTGTAACTGAAATCATTCAGATGCGATGAAACTTGAATACGTTCGAATCGTGTTAAAATCAGTTCTGTTGCTGTTCTGCCTAAGATATGATCGGAACATAGCTCACCACATTTACTCAACTTATTTACCTATGAGACCGGGTGATTGTATACTAGTTGGCCATCCAGAGCCTGAAAAAAAATTCTGCTGGCATTTTTGAGTACATTTTGGCATCCATGCTCAAAGCGTATCTTGATGTGTTTTAAAAAGGATAGGGGTGGATGCCAAGTCTTGAAATGACCCAAAGTCCCAGAATTAGGTCAAAGGTCAACTGAGTGCAAATTCTTGTATATATGTTAGATTTTAGCGTTATTATCAATTAGCTATCCAAAATTATGATTAAAAGTAATGCAAAATCTCTTTTGGATAATACAGCCATGCTATATAAACAAACAACATCATCAAGGCATGATGTGTGTTTGGATCAAAGCTCATTTAAGTGCAAATCGGAGAAAATTGTAGCAATATTTTATGTATATAGGGGCAAATTTCAATTTTTAAGTTCCCTTCTACCCTAAATGAAGAAATTTTTATCGCTATCCTGCTAGGTGTGTGTCTATCATGTTTGGAAAACAATGATTTACTAAGTTTCCCGCGGTCAAATATTCATAATAGGCATGTAAAGTACGTTACTGTTTAAAATCAATTAAAATGTAATGCAACTAAGAATAACCAATTCATTTTTGCTAAATGCTTTGTATGAATACGTCATTTTATGCAATTATCTATCCTTTTAAACATAAGATGTGTTTAAGTTGTTACTTACGTTACACTTTACCATCTATTATTGAGTCATTTCTCAAAGGTATATGTTCCTAGCTACAGCTTTCATGAAGGACTTGGCCATGATTTCATGCTTATAGGACTAAAATATATTTCTTTTCTCATTTCACACATTTGTTGTGTTTGTTTCCATCTATGAGTAATTGTAAAACACTTTTTACAAGGCCACTACCTGCTTATTACATATACTAAGCATAGCTTCATGAAACACACAAAGACCAAGCCTCCTTTCATAAAACATCAGGCGTGTTGAAACTAAGATAGAATATGGTAAATACCATATACTGGAAGGAATATATCCTCACATTGGTCTTCACATCGGCCTGTTAGCAGATGGTAACATACATAACATAAAGCTAATATACAGGTACATTTCTAATAATGACGATCCAGTGAAAACATTGTTAACTTTTTGTAGTGTATATCATGGAATTAGCCCTGACATTAAGGGTAATCCTTCATATAACTTTTAACATTTAATTGTAGGGGTGTCCTTTCATTTGCACATATTAATGAAATGATGTTGATTCAAAAGCAGCATTTCTTTGAAATCAGGCTGCTTTTGTTAACGTAATTATCCATATATTGAAGCAGTATAGATATGATATTAAAGGTTACCTCGAATTTGAAGATATCATAAAATACATATCTATGTCTTTCACAGCGCAACTTTTTATACATTGTAATTGTTTCAGTGTCCATAAGTTCAATTCTAAGTATCAGTTTTAAACAATTTTTGCTTATTATTTTTGCAATGATGATAGAATGCTATGAGGTTATTGGCATGTGTTTCTTTATGTTTTTTAACTGTGAAATGCCAATGCAATTTTTATTCCAAATTATTTTTTTTTTCAAAACAGATGTCTGGTGACTTCTTGGGGACACAGGCATTCACCATATTGGAGCACCTGATGATTTGATTGTGTTCATAGTTTTCCAACAGTTTGGGGTCATTTCTTAGTATTTAGAGTTAATGTGTCCTGAAATGGTTATCTAATATGTGCATTTACTAGCATAATCAATTGGTTTAACATCTCCGATTTACTTGATGTAGTAGTTAACTCGCCTGTTCTAGTGTAGAATCTATTTGTAACCATGACAATTTGCTAAGACGGGGATTGATTGCATATAGGGTTGGTGACTTACATTAATGTATACATCTACTGCTCGTAGATACAATTGCAATATATCAGATTGGATAGCACTTGTAACTGGTAACATACTCGAAATGTGTAGTTTTAATATGGCATTACTCTTGAAATAAAACTGAACTACTTTCCTTTCACTATATACAAGATAGTCCTCAAACAGTGTTAGCTTTCACAAATATCTACAAGGATATAGGTACAAGAGTGAGCATGTTCATGCTTAAAATACTTTCTGCAAGCTGTTGTCAGCAATGTTGTTCACATTTTCGATGGTTTTGCATATATTTAAGACTATCACAATAAACCTAATTTAGTAAACCTTTTAAAACCAACTAACAGATCATAACTCACTTTTCATAGGACATATATAAAACATGTACTAGGGTTACAAATAGCTCAACAAAATCAAATAATGCATAAACACAACTAAAAACAAACTACCTTGTGAATAGGAAAGGCAAAGAAATCAGCTGCGTGTGACACTACTTTTTCAACATTCAGTTTAATCTGTGAGTTTCAGAGATGCAAACCATACAAGTGGATTTTGGGAGTCATGTTTTTGGTTTATGCTTCAGAAAAAAACAGTCAACTGATCTTTAAAATAAAGTGTCACTAACGTTCGAATGATTTGTTGTTTATGTTACCATGAAATATGTTCAGATGTTTTACAAGACTTCTACATGGCTCAGGTAACCTTACCTCAACCAACCTTAGTCTAAGATAATTAACAAGCAGAATAGTTTCTATCAGAATTGCTGCAGAATATAATAAGATAATCATCATAACAATATGATATGAAATCTAGTTCAACAAAACATAGACGATTTTAATGGGGACAGATGATAAATTAATTTTATAATGTAATTGTCAACAGTGAAAAGTGAAAATTAAAAGAATTCAGCATACAAGGAATATCTTTAATACTAGATCTATGTAACACCCTATATTTGGACATAATCATGCTGGTTCTGTACTACGAAGCTTTGGGTGATGTTATATTTGCAATCTTCAAAAACCTATACCTGCTCTAGAAGACACTCAGCACTACCCCTGCCTTTATTCCTGCCTTGCCACTAGATAATGAAATATTGCTATGCTATTTTAAGTAAATAATTGTGTTAAGTCAATATTAAAATCATGATGTAGATTGCATGTTTATCGTTATGTACCATTGGTAGAAATCTGAAAACTGCAATATGAATGTGAAAGAGCCAAGCAAATTACAAAAAGTAATTGAGTTAGAACAGGAAAAGCCACATTCACATATTGCAGACCAACCCATGGCACTCTTTTAAATTAAGTCTTATATAGAATAAATGTGTGTAGTATATGTAAGCGAATTTGGGAGAGCAGACCCAAATTTTATGTAAGCCTAACAACAATTAACTACCTTTATCCATTTATGTAAGGGACCTTTTGTTACCTACGTTACCTCATTAATATATGTGCAGCAATTTTAGATCCATTATTGTTAATATAGTTATATTTTGATTTCATTATGTAAGATATTTTGCCAATTCCAATGCAATGAAAATAGAAAAATGAATCTGTAAGCAGCTATGCATTACATGCTGGAGCCAGTATAAATCACATACTAATTAGCATATTTAAATATTTACTTGACTTCACTTCATTGTCAGTTAAAAGTTATAAACAACTTCAAATATATGAAAATGAACATTTTTTTAAATTAGAATATAGATCAACATCATGTATATTTCAGGTAAGGTATCATGATTTATTCTAATACATGTAATTTGTAAAGTCATTATCTGCAATTTAGTATAAAATGTAACATAAGTTTTGCTGCCAGGCAATATTACATATCACAGATGTATGCAATTGATTTTTATGTCTAATTTAAACATTTCATGCTTAAACTGTTTCACTAATACTATCAAAACAAATCAACATAAGCCTTGCATTGTGTGTACTGTTATTTTCAATGTCAGTAGGGTAACGTTGATTACAGGTGATTTATAGAAAAATGACCACATTTAAGTTATTAAATTACGGGTTTCTAAGGCCCTAAGACATGTCCCAAACTGAAAATAGTTTTTACTTTCTGAGAGGTGCAGCAAACTCTCAAAGTAGCCCATATATCTCAGTTTAGCCCAAATGATGGAGAATTTCCGTCACAATTGCACAAAACTTACGATGTTTGTCTTTGTAAAATCCATAAAGGATGCTTCCAAAGGGGGTTCCTTTAATATTGACATGTTAATTTCAGCCTTCTGAAAGACTTCTTCTCTTTTTAGAGTTTAAAAAACATCTTGTTGTTGGACCAGAGAAAAAAAGAAACACAGTTTGTAAAAATGCTCTGATTATTGCACTTGATGAGCTTTGACCCCATTTTAAAGCAGACATATGAACATTTAGTTATAAAAAAAACATTTTCTAAATGTTTTTCTGACTTATAACTATAAGCATACAAAATTTGGCTTGAAATGAAATATGTTTACATATAAAAAGATAAAGTTGTTTACAGTAGCACATATTTTCTCATTTTTGCACTCAATGACCTATGACCTAATTTCTGGGCTTCATATGCAAATTCGGACATGGCATACACCCCTAAGGCTTTGTATATATGCTAAATACTATGTTAAAAGTGGTCTAACAAATGTAATCAAAAATGCCAACAAAACCAAAAATACGCATCTTTTTTCGATTCGGATTGCCAACTATACCAAGATATTGCTACATTGAAGGCAATGTAGACTGGCTCCAGTCCTTAAAACAATTTTCATCAATGTGTCATATCATATACTTGAAGCCAGTCTAACTCTAAGACTGGTTTCAAGCATATGATATGACACATTGATGAAAAATTGTTTTAAGGACTGGAGCCAGTCTAAAGCCAATGAAATCTGAAATGCAAGTCCAGTCTGCCAGAAAATAGATCAAAATTAAATACAAAAAAGCAAGTAACAGATATGATAAAGTAAAAAATAGGAAGCAGTGGACGGCCGCGTGTCACACGCCACACGGCCCTTATCACTGGGTGGAAACGTACACAGGATATTACTCCAAAATGAGCCGATGTTTACACTGAATTAGGAAAAAAACACACAACGAAGGTAAGGAAATCAGGAAATTCTCCTATTTAATTCGTTTTTCGGTACTTGGCGTATACCAATTTAGAATCGCTATATGTATATTTAGCAAATTGTACGCATGATTTGGCATCAAACACTGAACTTGATAGTGAAAATCACAAAATGAAAGTCGTGCTCATACCAAAATTTAGACACCTATCCCCAAAAAGGAATAATATTGAACCAAGAAAGCAAACTATTAAAATTCTGAATCGGCCATTTTTTTGCAATAGCATGTAAATATCAATACTGAAAATTTCAGCCTCGTAGGTTGAAACTTGACGGAGATATGGCTCAAAACTGATGGTCAGTTAGTCTCCAAAAGGGTACTGGGGATTGGGAAATCTCAGTTTTAGTGTACGGGAGTATTGTTTTTTAGTGTACTGGGTATTGAATTGAAGATCAAAGGATAAAACAGAGTTTGGTTGCTAATTGGAGCTCTTCATGATATGCCGATATGGGATGTTGTTCCAAATATATCCCTTACCGAATCTGAACCCCCATCAGCCACAATTTATCACTAAATCTTATGGTACTAGTTGTTTATATGCACAAGCGCATGCAATGGAGGCTCAGCTGACTCTGTGCAAAGGCATTACTTTTTCAGATTTTTTTGCTGCATGCACATACAAATTACAATTTTGGACGGACACACATGAATAAATTATAGGCGTCTGGTACCCCTGGCTGGCTGCGCATGTATTTTAAGGGATGAATTTACGAAAATATACACTAGGTCACATAAGATGAGCTTTATACATGTACATATGATACAGCGTCCAAAAGCCATACAGGTTTACGGCTATAAGAGCGTTGAAGAACCTGTCAAAGCTAAAAAATGCACAATTTCTTCCATATATTTGCTGTTTGCAAACATAAAAAGGCTTTTGATTAATGCATGGGTCGAAAGTTATGGGTCTGATCTCACTGGATAGCTGCGCTTGTACATGTATTGTTAAGGGATTAATTTAGTGAATTCATGCATGACCTAAATAATAATTGCGACGCGAGAAAGCCTATCTTCAAGGTAAGTGATCAGGCAAGTCTGTTTGGCTTCAGAGACTAGTATATTGACTTTCAGAGATTGAACATCAACGGTATTGATTAGTTTGTGCGCATTCACAAGATTGTCTGCACCTATGTTGTGGGCATGCAATAAAGTCAGGATGTTATTTTTTGCGGTGGGCCAATATAGCCTCTAAAAGCTGAAATGCTGGTATGCAAACAAGGATGGCTCTGGGGAGCTTGCAGAAGTGTACAATCTTGATTGATTTGTTTGTTTGATTTGATTCTTTACATCTCATCAACAATATTTCAGTTATATAGGGACAGGTCTTCCTGGTTGAACCAGTACTAAGGTAGGAATTATGTTCTTATTCAAGGACACAACGCAGTGACGCCTGTGAAACTTGGACCTGTTGCCCCTCGGTGTCGAGTCAAGCACTCTACCACTGAGCAACTGCGCTCTTGATTGAGGCTTTCCTGCTAGCTGAAATTAAGGCGTCTGGTTTCACTTGATGGCCGTGCATGTGTTTTAAGGGATGACTTAATACGCATATGCAACAGATTGTAATTTAGTTTGATGCTACAGCCGTTAGGCCCTGGGATATATATGGTGTAACCCCACCCTCCCACAGGCTGAATTTTGTAGACTATGATTTCCATAAAGCCTAATATGTTACAAGTTTTGTTTTTGAAACATGTTAGCCGTTTGGCAACTGTCACGTAAGCCTGTAACATCCTGTTACACGTGTTTGTTTTGTTTGTTTTGATTCTTTACATCCCATCTAAATTTTGGTGTGAGCATGACTTTCATTTTGTGATTTTCACTATCAAGTTCAGTGTTTGATGCCAAATCATGCATACAATTTGCTAAATATACATATAGTGATTCTAAATCAACACACACCAAGTACCGAAAAAAGAATTAAATAGGTGAAATTCCAGCATGTCTTTCAGTTATATAGGGACGGTTTTTGTTCTGTCTTGTGTTTGCTATGTTTTGTGCGCGTCTGTTTATATGTGCTTTGTGGTCACCTGCTGGGAAAGGGCTGACCTCTAGGCTCTCGTTTGTGGTGTCTTCTGTGAGTTTGTCACTTTCCCATTGGTATCCTGGGTCAGGTGTGGTACTTGATTGTATCGATTCCTGATCTTTGCACCATTACTTACTTTCCTTGGTTGAACCAGTACTTAGTTAGGATTAATGTTCTTGCTGAAGGATACAATGCAGTGACGCTAGTGAGGCTCGAACCCATGCCCCTCGGTCTTGAGTCAAGCACTCTACCACTGAACCACTGTGCTCCCTCTGTTACACATGTCACCTACCAAAAATCGTTAAAATGACATGAAATGTACAAAAGTCAAAATGTTATTAGAGGCATATAAATGAGTTTAAGTTTTAAATTTTCATATAGCCCAATCATAAACAACAAAACCTTTTTATTTAAAACAAAATTATACTGTCTACTATTTTACGGATGTGACATTTTGCTTTACTACCCTATTGCTTGGAAATTATTGTGGCTGTCGTTTCTTCTGAAATGTTTATTATTGGTCATTGGGTCTGGTGTTTGATGCTGCCACAAAGACGATAAACTGAACTATCCAAACTCCAAAAGACCAGCTTTTTCTTTACAAAATATCTTTTGTAGGCATTTGAAAATGGCTACCAGTGTATTAGTTTTCAATAATAATATATACATTTTTTTTGCTAAAAAAATGGATTAAGTCATGCAGTTTAAAGAAAGCCCAAATATATTCAGCTGGCATGTTATGAGAGAGATTAATAACAGTAAATTATACTTGAGTAGCGTGTTCATCTTGAAAACATAATGCAAATAATAACATTTATTATATAACTAAGAAAAAGTACTGAATTTCATTGGCTTAGAGCGCTCACGTGGCCAGTCAATATATTGTCATATTCACTGGCTTGCGCGCGCTTCCTAGTGTATATTAGTTACTAAAATTAGACTCCTTGCTGTTTTTTCCGTTCTGGTTCTGCTTTTCTAAAGCGTGGCTAATAATCATATCGTAGATGCTGAGAACGCAACAAATCACGCACTGGAGCTGATCTATTTCGATTTTAATGCACAATAAACGGCGAAAACAAATTTGAAGTCTTCAGCTTCTTCCAACTTTCCGCCTTTGCACTGAAGAACTCCCGCCAATACTTAGACCACGTCGCATACGTTTACATGTATTTGTAACGTCTTTCAAGCGTAAAAACGACGTTACACCGTCTAACGCCATGAATGACGCTATTTACCAGTAACAAATGACGTCAGCTATCACACATTTTCCCTGCGCTTTCAAAGCTGTGAATTATTGTTTGGCATATCACACTTATTTTATCATTGGCTCTACATGCGAAGTGTGTTAGAATTCTTGTTTGCAAATGTTTAATGATGACACTCATGCACAACATATATATGCAATAGTAAAAGGGTGGTCTTATTTAGGGTTGCACTGTTTCTGCTAAATGCTTGTCTGTCCCAAAACTTGTATATAAGTTCAGTATTTTTTTCCAGGTGCAATAATACCTGTACATCTTTCTCTAAATGTTATATAATAAAACAGTTATTGACTAATGAGGCATTGGATATGATGTGATATCGACCAGAGAATACCAGTATTGACCTCGGCTTTGCCTCGGTCAATATTGGTATTATCTGGTCGATATCACATCATATCCAATGCCTCATTAGTCAATAATTGTATAATATAACATCCAAAAATATCTGGACCATCCAATTTAGGTTTTTTTTGTACACTATGATTTTCTAAAGATATATTAAATGTTTAGAAGAATATAAGATGCAAAATGGCTCAAATAAGGTTCTGGCAGTTAGGGCTTTACTTTGTCACAGTCACGTTGACTCTGTTACCTTTTAAAAATCTCTAATCCTATAGTGCAAATACAAAGTTGAATCTAATTCTTATTCATCAAAATACTAATTGCATCGAAAGCTCTTAATTACTTGCAGCCAACAGCCAGTATGCAACAAAATAATCTACAGCTATGACAATACTGTTATATACGTTACTTAATAAAATATATTACTATTTAGAACATTGCTTTCACTTGACCATTGGCTGCCAAACGACCTCCAAAGCATTGTTCATTATGATTCACTACAAACTCATTATATAAGCCACAAAGTAATGTAGGCCATGGGATACATATGGATTTGTCTCTCCCAGGGATAATTTTGCAGACTATGCTATTCATATAGCCAAATGTCTTATAAGTTTTTTGAAATATGTTACCCCTCAGACAAGTGTCGCCTAAGCCATGTAACACCTG
Source organism: Loripinus fragilis (assembly GCA_964019695.1). NCBI lineage: Eukaryota > Metazoa > Mollusca > Bivalvia > Lucinida > Lucinidae > Loripinus > Loripinus fragilis. The sequence goes on from OZ026517.1 coordinate 78,925,409, forward strand.
TCACGTACGTTACTCTCCAAAATTTATTCAAATTACATGGACTGTTAAAATGTCAAAAATGTTATGAGACATTCAAATGAATTGAAGTTTAACGTTTCTATATAGCCCAACCATTTAGCAACAAAACCTTATTATTTTAAACAAAATTATGCTATCCACTATGTTACTTGACATTTTTTATTGCTACCCTATTTCTGGGAAATAATTATGCCTGTCGTTTCTTCTTATTACTGACAAAAGGGTCAAGGTTTTGGTGTTATCAAAAAGACAACTAACTGACCTATCCAAAATTGTTAAGACCAGCTCCCTAGCTGTTATAGAATATTTTTTGTAGACATTTGACTTGATAAGTTTACAATAATAACATACACATTTTTTGGCTAAAAAACATGGAATAAAGACATGCAGAGTAAAAACAAATTTATTCAGCTGGCATGTTATGTGATTGGATACCAGCAGTAAATTATACATAAGCAGCATGCTTATCTTGAAACCATAGAGCAAATAGTAACATACATAACATCCAAAAAATAAGCTTATGGAAGCCCTCTCCCCATTAAGTAGTTATTTAGTACAATATGATATCCTTAAACTGCATCAAATGTTTTTTAGAAAATAAGATGCAAAATGGCTCATGTTAGCTTCTGGCAGTATAGGCTTCACTGTGTAACAGCCATGGTAATTCTGTTACCCTTAATAGTATCTAAATCTATTGTACAAATACAAAGTTTAATCTAATTCTTATTTAACGACATGCTCATTGCATTGATAGATGTTAATAAATGCAGCCAGCAGCCAGTATGCAACAAAGCAATCTACATTTATGATAAAACTGTTGTACACGTTACTTAATATCAAATATATTATACCACAGCTGTATTAAGTACAGTGTTATCACTTGACCATTGACTTTCATAATACCTCTGAAGCTTTGTTCGTTATAGTTTGCTACAAACTCATTATATAAACCACAAAATTATATTCCTTAGCTCATACACAGTTAGGAGATTACCCTGCAATATCAAAGTTTACTATGTTACCCTAATAAATAGGAGCTTCTATAGTAAGATAGGAACTTCTTTAGAGATAATATCAAAGTATTTCTTATTCTTACATGTCAATATATTTTTCTTATTGAAAGCAAAGGACTAGAAATATGAACCTTGTTTACAGTTACATATATTGCTTTCTTTTATATTTATCATTTAAGTTTAATAAAAGCACTATATGAGTTTAAGCTACTAGTTGATATAAATTGCTGCCATTTGAAGGCCCACTTATGCGAAATATGATGAATAGTGTCCTTATTAGTATAAAGCATATTACTGAAAAAAATTGATTGGAGCATGGGTGATTTAGAGGAAGATACTTGAACTTAAAGCACATAAACTACCATAGAAGTTTTTTGTATCAAATATGTAACCAACATTAAAAGAACTTCTAATTTTAATGGTCAAATGACTTTTCATAAAATGGTTTATGATATTGTTTATCTGAGTCGTAAAAATTCAGTCCACGTTTGACAACCTTCATGCCTACCCCTATAGTCATCATCTATTTTTTATCTAAAGCATGTCCAATTTGGCTGGATTTAATGTGAAAAATAAAATCAAATAAGCCAGCATAATTGATTTTGAGAGGGCTGGTTGCTTTGCTTAGTTTGTCTTCCTGGTGTCTCGTGATTGTTGTGTGGCTCTTCCTCGCAGTGCCATGGGATTGTCTGCAGTTTGTTATTGTGGTATTTCCTGATCATACTCACTATTTTTCTAACGCAAAATCAATATGAACCATAAATATTCCATATATTATGTCACCCATTGTAAAATAATTTTATCAAAAATTAAAACACTTAATATTTATGAAGATGAAAGTAGAAATTAATCAATCATTATTTTTTTCTATCAGAACTGGATTGGTTGAATGTCTGTCATAACCGCTAAACGGTGTTATGTGACTTTTTAGTTACTGTAAAAGCGGCACCTCATGAATGCGTAATAAGGACTGGTCAACCTTACACAAAGGTAAAAGCTAAAATTAAGCGTGGTTTTATTAAAAAGTAACTATCATATTGCGCTTTTGCCTCAGATTAGACGCAAAACACGTTATTTAGTCCTTAAAATGCCAGCAAAATAACTGCATCTGAAAATGTCTATTTAACATAAGCATAGGGGCAAACATTGTGGACACAGATCAGACTGCTCATACAGGAGCAGTATGATCTGGGTCCTACAGGAGCAGTCTGAACTGGGTCCACAATGTTTGTCTTAGAGGCTTCAAATATTTCAGTGGATGGTAAAAAACATACATTTTGTGATTACGTGCTTTAAGGGTTAATAAATGTGAGTTCAGTGTGTATACGGTTAGGATTTTCATGAAATGCACGCTTGCTTACGTGTCCCAAAAAGCTGATTAACTCTTTACCAAACTATAAATAAAAGGTGGTTTCCCTTCCTTAGCAGATGAAATAGCCAAACCTAGCCCAGATATGAATATTAAATTGTCGCCTTTACAGTAAGCGAAAAGTCTATTAATACAATCATTTAGGCAAGACCTAGTTTGTAACTAAATTAAACTCCTGAAACATTTAGCAATGGAAGTGTGGGTAAGTATATATACATGTACTTCAAACTGCTTTTATTGCCAAAGCAAACACTATGGATCCTAACCAGACTGCTCCAAAGATAAGTATTATCTGGAAACATAATGTTTGCAAATAAGGCTTCCAAAGTACACCAGCAGATTAGAGCAAATATTTAGTCTGTTCTGAGTCTTAGAGGAGCGTAAAGTCAATTGTTAGTTTGTCAGGACTGAAAGGTAGAATGGCAGAGAGACGTACGGACGGAATCAAGCAATTCTATAGTACTTAAAACTGACTCTGATTAGTAGGGTGCTAAAAAGGGCTAAAAATTACCTGCCAATCCTCAGTACACCAAATTAAGACAATATGCATTACCCAGTACACCTTTTCCCAATCCCCAGTACCCTTTTCGAGAGTAACTGAACATTAGTTTTGAGCCATATCTCCATCAAGTTTCAACATACGAGGCTGAAATTTTCAGCATTGATATTTAAATGCCATTGCAAAAATTTGGCCGATTCAGAATTTTAATAGTTTGCTTTCTTTGTTCAATATTATTCCTTTTAGGGGATAGGTGTCTAAATTTTTGGTGTGAGCACGACTTTCATTTTGTGATTTTCACTATCAAGTTCAGTGTTTGATGCCAAATCATGCATACAATTTGCTAAATATACATATAGTGATTCTAAATCGACACACGCCAAGTACCGAAAAAAGAATTAAATAGAAGAAATTCCAGATTTCCTTACCTTCGTTGTGTTTTTTTTTCCTAATTCAGTGTAAACATCGGCTCATTTTGGAGCAATATCCTGTGTACGTTTCCACCCAGTTTTTTTTTTTATAAGCATAAAAAGAATATTTGATAGACTGGTATATCCTGACAATATTGACCCGAGACATATGAATGTTTAATGACCTTTCATCCAATCTTCGGGAATCATCGTGAAAACTACGCTTCAGATTGTGGTCCAATTACTTATCTGAATGCAAGAAATATCAAATTCCTCGGTAGCCCAATGGATAACAGTCGGTCGTTAGCATTCCAAATATGTGGGTTCGAATCCAGGACCATTTGAATCTATGATTTTTTTTATTGTTTTATTATTATTATTATTATTATTATTATTATTATTATTATTCATTTGTTCGTTTGTTCGTTGTTGTTGATTTTCCCTTGATTTTGTTTATAAATGGATAAACTTAATTTGAATCTGGCATACGTGTTACAGTATGCATCAATACACATGGATGCTAAGGACCGACTGTTATCCATTAGACTTTTTATGTGTATTGTAAATGAATATTGTGGTCCTCTTTAAAATTTAAAGTGGTTTTACTTAATTTTCTGAATGACATAATTCTACTTCAAAATAAACTCAAAATTTGTGATCCGTCTTATAAGACGGATCTCGAATTTTGAGATATTTTGGGAAAGGAGAATCTCACCTTACAGCCGCATATATACGGTATCGCGATGCAGATATAATTAATGTGTTTGAACCTGCCGACATGATTAACAAAATTTTAGTTTATAAATTATTCTGTCTATTTATGATTTCTTATCTTTATTTTAGACGTCATACAGTCGATAATAGAGAATCTATTTTAAAGTGCAAGATATGAATTAATATTTATTTATATTATAAATTATTTGACGAATTATTGCCTCTCCAAAACTTATAAAACATGCATGATTTTCATGAGTGCTCGCTATTGTTTGGCTCCTCCATTTGAATGAAGATTGAAAATAAACATGATATACTAAGTGCTTTTTGCATATTATTGAACTGTTTGGTTGCTGTAAAGGCGGCACCACATGAGCGCGTCAATAGGACTGGTCTACTTTAGGCATAGGTTTAAGCTGAAAATGAAGTGTGATTTTATTCAAAGGTAACTGTAGGCCTATCATTGTACCTTAAAACCTTAGTTTTAAACTTTAAACGCCAGCAAAATAACTACATTCGAAAGCGTCTGTTGTTTAACATAAGTATAGACGCAAACAGCGTGGACCCAGATCAGGCTGCTCCTATAGGAGCAGACTGATCTGGATCTACACTGTTTGTAAAAGAGGCTTCAGAATGTTTCAGCAGACAACAAAACATACCATTTTTTGTGATATGCGCTTTAAGGGTTAATACATGTGAGGTCAGTAAATATACGGTCAGGACTTTCATGAAATGCACGCATGTTTGCGCGGCCCAAAAAACTTATTAACTCATTACTAAATTATAAATAAAACCTGATTTCCCTTCCTTAGCAGATGAAATAGCCGTACCACGCCCAGCTATATGATTATTAAAGTTGTCGCCTTTACAGTAAGCGAAAAGTCTATTAAAGCTGCATAGTCTGTATCTTTTGATCTCTTAATTATAGAAATAATGTTTCTATTTTTCAAGAAGACAGTAAAAAAACTAAAATTCAGGTATACATTTACCAATTTCGTATATCTTAACAAATTATCAGTATCAAAACAACAGCATTTATGTTAAAATTAACTGTCTATAATTATTGGAGGGACGCAAATAATTACCAACTAGAGAAACACACACCTGTTTATAAGATAATTCACTTTTCCCTGCAGTTTTCAGCTATAGTGAACAGATTTATTGTAAAAACATAACTTAATTCTTCTTTTACAAATGATTTAAAAAGATAATAAAAAAATCGAAAAATGTTCACAGTTGCAGACTTAGTCTCTTTAATACACTGCACTCTGTCGCAACGCATTGTTAGGAAACACGTGGGTTATCACATGTATCATGCTTGTTAAAGTATGATAGGGTCAGTTGCATCATCAGAGGTTACAATGTACTTAGTTTTGCAAGAATGGCTTGCAGAATTTTGCCAATGTAAATATTTTAGTGAAAATATTTCTTTTGTGGCTTTGCTTCATATCAATAGGAAATTCGTGGTTTGCATATCAGCTAACGTTAGAGTATAATCTCCGCGTCGTGTACATGCTGACTCTTACATCATCTTATCAGCCATGACAACAATCAGGTTTGAAATAAATATCATGATCTGACAGTAATATGCATGAACCGTGTTGAACGTGCTTCAGTCATGTCGAAACGGTTTTCCTGATCATATTCTACAAAATGTATCAGTTTTTGAACCAGTACTAAAGCAACGAGCATAAAGTGTCTTGCTAACGAACGGAGCCCGTATTTGAACGCATGACCTCTCGTCACGGATCAAGCCTGAAGGAAATATTCCAACTGAGCTATAGACTGGCTCCAGTCCCTAAAACATTTTTTTCATCAATGTGTCATATTATATACTTGTAGCCAGTCTTACTCTGATGGCTCTAGAGCCATCAGAGTAAGACTGGCTACAAGTAAATGATATGGCACGTTGATGAAAAATTGTTTTAAGGACTGGGGCCAGTCTAACTGAGCTACAGTGCAATAATATTGAGGCAAAGTATGAAAGCTATTTGAAAAAGAAACGTTTTCTAGTAGGTACCTTGATAGAACAGATGGTTCCTACATCTGACGGAGATCGCTAATATGAATAAACTCATCAAGTGAAGTACGATGGTGTTATACAGATGTTTCCACTTGTTTTAATTACGCTATTATCAGTTATAAAGGTTTTTTTGATATACTTTAATAACTGCTTTGAGTCAGCTTAATGAGGATTTGATACGCATCGCATATGCGAGCAGGGAACGCTCAGACGAGTCTGCGCATGGGCGCAGACTCGTCAGAGCTTTCTCTGCTCGCATGCACATAGTAGGGAAGTAGGTGATGGTACAGACTATATAGCTTGCCCAATTGCATGCTAGCAATAGGCTTATATGTTTAAAGTACTGGTTTGTACACGTGATAGGTATTATTTCCTCATAGTACGGTTCATTTAATGACGTAAAATATACGCATTGATTACGAAACGATTAGAGGTAGATGGAATAATTAATATGCATTAACAAGTCCTTCTGTGTAATACACCATTAAAATCTACTTAACTATTATATGATTTACTCTTAGAATTAGGTCACCGTAACTTTAATACATAATATAATGATGATGATGATTCAAACTAGGTAGGTAGGTAGGTAGGGTGGGTGGGTTTTGGGCTGGTGGGGGTGGATGGATGGATACCACAAAAAATATAGTATAAATCTTCCGAAGTCTTAAGCATACTTCACTATTTTGTTAACAAGTCCATTATTATAGCGTTCTTTTAAGCGGCTTGATCTCGGCTTATACTTTATACTCAAGTCTAAATGTGCACATAGTTAAAGTAAAATGTTATATTTCAACAGGTGAGTTCGGAGAACATACGAATATGACCAGTTTCGAAAATTAAGCTCAAAAAGCACAATGGTAATACCCTAGTTATCCCAACCAGTGGCCTGGCGTTTGTTATTTATTCAAAACGTAAAGAAGCTAAGTCAGTCAATACAATACATGTTATAATTTCAGACAAACACGATTCCTTCCCACCCCCAACCAGTGGCCTGACAGTTGTTATGATAAATCAATCTTTTTTTAAACGAAGAGGGGCTACTAAGTCAGTCAATGCAATACATGTTATAATTTTAGACACACAAAGTTTCTTCAGTCAGTTGTCAAGAAGATGAGCTTTACACAAGGCCAAATTGGATAGATAAGTCTTTTGCATTTTGGTGATGCAGCACTTGCATTTTTATCTCTTCTTTGATAGTTTACCTAACGAGGTTCAACATATGTAATAGACATTCTATACTCAGTACATCGTATTAATTAATTTTCCGCAGCCATAACACTATTGGTCTCTGTGTATATGACTCTGCCAGAGATAGACAGAAGTAGATCAGCTTCTGTGAATGGTGTGTGAAAATAAATATTGGCATCGTTTGAACATCTGCAAAGATTCTACAGTAAAACCTGTCTTAAACGGCCACTCTTATATAGACCACGAAAATATGATTTCAAGACCAATTATCGCTTAATGCAGATCAAAAGTTCTACAGAATGCTCCCCTTGGAGCATTCTGCAATACTTTTGACCTGCATTAAACAACCATTTGTCATTAAGATCTTTGTTTAGTCTATTTTTGGATGACCGCTTAAAACAGGTTCTACTGTACATATCGTAGTAAAACATAAATTACTTCACGTTTAGCGCTAGTGTATGACACAGGAGCCGATTTATATGACTAGGGCATGTCACAAAAACTCGATCAGGAAATGCCGACAAAGCAAGTGAGTATGATCAGGAAAGAGCACAATAACGCACCACAGGAAGAGCCACAGAACACTGGGTGCCACAAGACATCAGGAAGAGCCACAGAACACTGGGTGTCACAAGACATCAGGAACAGCCACAGAACACTGAGTGTCACAAAACATCAGGAAAGGTCACAGAACACTGAATGTCACAAGACATCAGGAAAGATCACAGAACACTGAGTGTCACAAGACATCGGGAAAGGTCACAGAACACTGAGTGTCACAAGACATCAGGAACAGCAACAGAACACTGAGTGTCATAAGACATCAGAAAGATCCACAGAACACTGAGTGGCACAAGACATCAGGAAAGGCCATAGAACACGTAGTGTCACAAGACATCGGGAAAGGTCACAGAACACTGAGTGTCACAAAATGCAGGAAAGGTCACAGAACACTGAGTGTCACAAGACATCAGAAAAATCTACAGAACACTGAGTGTCACAAGACATCAGGAACAGCCACAGAACACTGAGTGTCACAAGACATCAGGAACAGCCATAGAACACCGAGTGTCACAAGACATCAGGAAAGGCCACAGAAGACTGAGTGTCACAAGACATCAGGAAAGGTCACACAGCACTGAGTGTCACAAGACATCAGGAAAGGTCACACAACACTGAGTGTCACAAGACATCAGGAAAGGTCACACAACACTGAGTGTCACAAAACATCAGGAAAGGTCACAGAACACTGAGTGTTACAAGACATCAGGAATATAAAAGGATATAAAACGTCTACCATGTTCATCTCAACCACAGGCGCCTAAAGTGTCATGTCATTGTCAACGCTATTTAACAGTGTCCCTCCGTTACATGCTTACTGGGATATTACGCGAGTGTCATGGTGTCAGATCTTTCGTGAATATGAAAAATAAATACAGGTGCAACATTTGTGAATTTCTGAAAGATTATATCTTGTAGATAAACACAAAAAGATGTAATTTCAGAGATAAACGGTAACTCGAGTTAAAAGTCTCAGAACGTTAACCAGATAAAACACGTTTCTGTAAAACATGCGCCAAAAGTGCTGATTTAAATTCACTTTGATTACACCATTCTTTCACCAAGGGTACGAGAAGTTCATCAAAATCAGTTGTAATCTCTAACGATATCATTATTTACATATGCGTATGAGATGTTGGCTGCTGTCACCACCTTTGAAATGAGCCAGTGCATGAGATTTCCAACAATTTGACATTTTGACAAGTGTAGACTCAGATGAGTCTGTGCAGCCTCCTTTTAAGCTTAGAAACTCCAAATGGTGTTCAGTCAGCAGCTGAACAATCATAGAATACTCAAACGCCTAGCAAAGGCTCTTATCAGACTGCGCGTATGCGCAGGCTGATCTGAGGCTTTGCTAGTCGCACATACCACCTTGTTGGAAATCTCATGCACTGGCTCAAATGATATCCTAGTTTGTAATCTCGTCGGAAGCAATAGTTTTACGAGTATACTGTAAAAGTGCAAAACAGCTGCCAAAATGCACTATACTTACATTGTATCAAAATAGAGAATCGTACATTAGTGCTCATGTATATGTATTATTGAATTCATTAAAATGGTAGGGGAAAAGGAAATAAAATGTGAGGCTCGCTGAACCTTTGATCGCCTTTTCGAACTAATGAGCACTTTATAATGTTACACATCTTAGATTCTATTTATCAGATGCTGCTAAACTTACTTTCAAATCGCGTTCTTAGTGTACAGATGTGAGGATTTAGCCATATATACTCGACGTTGATATGTTAACTACACACTGGTGGTTCATCGGTTTTTGTCTTCTTCCTTACTTTATTACATGTACATGCTGTTATATCACTTTTAAGATGAATATATAATTGATATTCTTGCATAGATATCTATTCGTATAGCTGTTGACATCCATTGTCAATGAACGAAAATCCATGTTCAAATCAGGAGATTCACGTGCTGTTTGAACATTGGTCTGAACTTGAAAATACTTTAAATGAGCCCTGCATTATTTGCATGACGTTATATACGGAACGCATTGCGGACCAGACTGATCATTTCGCCGATGTTTTTATTCGCGAAAACGTTGCGTACGGTTATGACGTAATGACGTTCGAAAGTACACAGCTGACGCCATTTTGATTAGAGAAATCCAGTGTAAGAAAATGGACAATCAAATGTTTTAGCAGCGTTTTCAGTGCGAATTGAGCTGGAATAAGGTAAAATATGCAAGAATAACGATCCCACATGTTTGTTTCATTGCATTAACACTTGACGGGTCCCTCGGATGATGTTGAACACTCGGCCTATCGGCCTCGTGTTCAAACAGCATTCTCGGGACCCGGCAAATGTTAATGCATGAAAAACCATGTGTGATCCCTATATTCTTGCTTAGAAGTAAATGTGACGGATGCTTTTTTAAATCAGTTTTGCAACTTGATTATGTCATTTGAATCTAAAGAAATGTGTTTAGAAACCCTTAACTGTAAACTCTGCCGCTGAATAATTTGTACGACATACGAGGGTAAATTAATAGAAGAGTAAATCAGAATGGCTGAAATGAACAGCAATAAGTTATGTCTGGTCTACCAAACTGTAAAAATAGTTGGAAAAAGTCTTATTCGCCAATTTTGATCTTTGAATTGGTATTTTGCAGGAATGTCAGCATCACTTCGTTTACTTTCTTCCCGTGTTGTTGCCAAACAGCAAGCAATATGACCAGGAAATGCCACACTAGGATCCCAGACCACAACATTTAAATGGAAAAAAGGAAGAGATACATGACAAGAGCATAACTTTTAAGTTACCTGTAAACTAGTACCTGGCAAAATAAAATAAATGACACAAAGACCCACAGCCTGGATACTGTCAAGGTAATTTTAAATGATAAGTAAATGTTATATTACAATGATGAGTTTTAGCTTGCAATAATTATAAAGTCAAGTAAAGATGTTTATCTTATGTTCACTCTTACCGCAAATATATTATCAACTAAAGTAAAAGAAACAATAGATTCATTGAATATATTGTACCAATTAAACTGAAGATGGAAAATTCCGAAATGATCGAACTGATTTATCGAATTCAGTTTATCAACTTCCAGATAAACCCTGTTTATTTCATGCTGCCATCAATGCATGGCTACTCCATATCCTGCCAGATCACTATCACCAAAGTCCTAATACAGCATATGGATATTTATTTGGAAACATTTTCTGTTTATATTCACCAAGGCCGTAAATTAAAGATATATAATGAATTTTGATAACAGTTCTATTTTGGTTGTTCATTTTTCTTTGTTTGAATAAACAATATGTCAAAAAGTGTTTTATGATTTACATTCTGCATTCAGAGAATTTATATACATTTCAAAATGCAAAATACTACATTATAATAAATTAAAACATTCTCATAATATTCACTTGTCTTTGTAAAGTATTCTTGTCATGTTTGTTATTTCACATATGCTGTGCTTGTGTTAGGAGGGCCTCGGGGAAGATTGGTTATACCAACTGAGTCGCCCTCATAAAATAAAAGTCATTCCTTACCTACTTTAGTTGAACATGATTTCAACAATAAAATCTAGTTACAAAAGTGAAAGTAGAAAATTTTCATTCAAAGTTGAAAAGTCGTATAACAAAAAATTTCGGTAGACATAAGGACTAATCTACCTTTAAAAGTGATGTTCACCTCTGCCTTATGGCCTTGGTGAATATCTTTTTTCTGGTAGATAGAAATCGGTGAATAGGTAGATAAATCCTCATGTCTACCTCATTGAAATCAATAACTGTATAAATGATTAATGCCACTGGAGACGGGACCTCTATAGGAGCCACTACATAGGTTATCATTGCGCTACCTATTTGCTTACGTACCAAGTTTACGCGTTAATATAGAAACTTTGCTATTGTATTATAGTAAATTTCAAGGCGTTCGTACTTATAACAATCTCTGTGGGACCATCGTTAGTTCTTTAATGTAGTTTTGAAGGGTAAGAAGTCGCTTCCTACGAGATTTGTGCAGTGTGAAATGGTTACGTTAACGTTCTCTCAGGTGTTAATGTAACATCTTGCTACTTACTTAATTGAAGCGATTATATTTCTCAAATGGAATACCCATCTGTTACAACATGAGATTGCACTCAGTTGAAACTTGTTCAATAGAATACTGTTATTCCTGGCCAATTCACGCCTTAAACCTTTTGGGACCAATGGAATTTCCCATACAGTTTGATACAGTTAAGTCAGGATGGTCCATTTTTTGTATAATGTGACCTTTTAATAAAAACAATTATTGAGTATGACCTGGAGATGACACAAACATAAATCGCAGACCAACCCACAGCAAGTGAAGTAGTCTAATGCCAACATATATACGTATTGTATTATTTTCTCTAATGATCGTATTTGTCTAAGCAAACAGTGTAGACCCTGATTATGGGCCGCGTTATGTGGCATTACATCTGGATCTGCACTGTTTGCCAAATTACTTATTTTGTAGTCATCAGTTTACGAGGTTAAAGGAATAGGAATATTTGATAATAAACTGAGTTCATGATCTTGACTCCTTTAAAACAGGAGTCAGCAAGATCAATCATACACACTTTTAAATGCATACTGTTTTAACCTGCTTTTAACTCCATCTTATTAACACCTAACACTATCATCTTTATTTTCATCTCACTATCATTCTTTTATCTTAACCTCTTGTTTTTAATTTTTCTTACTAACACACCATGCGCAAGTGAACATCCCATAATACTCAGAAGAGGGTTCGGGATCATAAAGAGATAGATAGATAGACGCCAGGGAAATAAGCTTCTCTGAGGACAGCTCCATTTTATAGATGCATAGGTTCCTTGTTGTAGAGGGTACCGGGGAATATTTGTATGACCTTGGCACAAGGTCAAGGTCAAATAATGTTATTTCTTATAAATGCATCGCCTCCTAAATCGTTGTATGTTGCAATTTTAAATTTTGAAGGTGCACAGGTCAGATGATGTGTCGGTTACTGGATAGTATTTTCAAATACAAATGTAATGTATTTTCTTGTAAATGCATCTCCTACTTAACCGTTGGCATAGCAACTTCAAACTTTAAAGGTGCATAGGGCACATGATAAATAGGGTATTGGACAACATTCTATGTTGGTCAAGGTCAAATAATGTAAATGTATTTTCTTGTCAATGCACCTCCTAAACTATTAGACGTCGAAACTTCAAACTTTGCGGTGCAAAGGTAACGTGTTGTAGAAGGTACTGGTCAAATTTTGTATGAACTTGGCCAAAAGGTCAAGATCAACATATAAAGCGGGTTTTCGCGATGGTGTACCATCGACTGCAGTCTTGTTCATTTTAGAAATTTGTTAAAACATCTTGACGGCCCAGAAAATGAGCGAAAGGCAGGGTAAATCCATAAATGTTGTTCATAAAAATAAGTTTTAACGGTGTGTTAATGTAGTGTGAGTGAGATGTTTATTGCTTAATATCACTGGCTTTAGAAAACAATCAGTAGAGCTTATTCTAGGGAAAATGAAACAGTTGAAATGCCGTGTTATTGCCAAACAACCCATTTAGGAGTCACCAGTATACGAGAACTGAGTACACACAGTTATGAGGACAGCTCTAGTCACAACAAAAGTTGTCTGTTTTTGCCGTCTGCTGAAAAATTTAGAAGCCTCTTGGGCAATCAGTGTAGATGCAGACCAGACTGTTCCTATAGGAGCAGTCTGATCTGGGTCACTGTTTGCCTCTATACTTACATTAGTCGATTATGTTAGCAACTATATGCAGCTAACGACTGAAGCAGACGTTATGTTTAAATGCATTTTTTTTCTGGCACTTACAGGGTTAATGTAAAATTTGGAACAAGACTGAACCATAGCACAAAATGGGTTTTGAAAGTGTATTTTTTCATACCAATGTAAACTAAGTTATTTACTTTTACAAGTTAACAGAGCATTAAGTTTGATATCATTCTCCATTTTCAGCTACAGAGACTAGCTAGAAAATTGAAATTTCGCTTGCAGCAAGCTTTGATATGGTACTTTTTAAAAAGCCAATAACAAAGGCGCTGATCAGACTGTGCGGATGCGCAGGCTGGTCTGCGCATTTGTTGTTCGCGAACCCCCGAAGACAGGTTTTCTCGCGTCGAGGCCCAACTTTGAACATGTAACTCGCCAAGACTTTCTCAAAATTACTTCTGTAATATTGGCGTATTTGAGACTCATCGCGAGACAACAAATCTTGAGTGTTAGCAACCATGTAACACTCAAATCTATCTTGTGGCCGTGTAACACTTAAATCTATATGGTGGTCATGTAACTTTTGAATCTATATTGTGGTCATGTAACACTCAAACCTATCTTGTGGCAATGTAACACTCAAATCTATATGGTGGTCATGTAACTTTTGAATCTGTATTGTGGTCATGTAACACTCAAACCTATCTTGTGGCAATGTAACACTCAAATCTATTTGGTGGTCATGCAACTCTTGATTCTTTATTGTGGTCATGTAACACTCAAACCTATCCTATGGCCATGTAACACTCAAATCTATCTTGTGGCCATGTAACACTCAAATCTATCTTGTGGCCATGTAACACTCAACCTTATCTTGTGGCCATGTAACATTCAAATCCATCTTGTGGCCATGTAATACCAAAATATATCTTGCGTCCGTGTATCACTCGATCTTTCTTGTGGCCATGTAGCACTCAAATCTATCTTGTGGCCATGTAACACCCAAATCTATCTTGTGGTCATGTATTACTTAATCTTTCTTGAGGTCAAGTAAAACCAAAATCTAGTTTCTGGTCATGTAACACCCAATTCTATATCTTGTGGCCAAGTAACACCCAAATCAATATTGTGTGGCCATGTAACACTAAAATATACGCCTTCTGGTCATTTAACATCCTAATCTACATTTTGTTGCCATTAAAGCTCAACCCGATCTGCTCAACTACATCTATTTCCTAGATTCTAAAAACTTGGGCTATTGTACTATATATTCAGCGAGCAATAATGGTGCTGTCGCGCAGATGCCCATGCTGTTCTGTACTTTTGTTCGCATACAACTAGACAGGTTTAACACATCGAGGTATATTATTAATTGATACAAGTTTAGCACTTAAAATAAAATGGGCGAGGCTTGTATACGAGTATAATTCGCTTCCAATTTTATTTCATCGAAAAGTAATTTACTGACATAGAAAATGAAATTTTATTTACATATTTGTTCGATAAAGAAAATATTCCAGCATAAGTGTTATCTAGAAAGATATTTCCATACGCTCTATTAGAATTTCAACTTTACCATGTCTGCCAACGACTGATTGCAGGCAAGCTTTCTTACGCACCACCCAAGATGTTTGAAGTGATTCCGCGCACGTAGTGTCCTCAACTACATTGTACATGAAATGGTCCAGCACATTATACACTCATGCTAATAAAAAGAAGGCCACCCCAATTCACCCGGTTGTTTAAAATAAATACAGATATGAATATGTTATGATTAAAATTGTATATATTGCAAGTCATATCTTGTATGAACACCACCTTTATGGATGCATTCTATGGGGCTTTTGCGCAGGCTTAAAAGAAGCATGTGGTTGTACCACCAGCCCCACCCGCCTCTTGTGGAATGCATTGCCTTTGTTCAACCAGCTAGTGTTCCAATTCGTGAAATTTGGCAGCTTGGAAGGGATAGGATCATGTACCCGCCGGCCTACAATATCCGATGGATGGTCGATTGGAGATGGATCGGGAGTCGGATCCAGGCCTTTAGTTAAGAGTGCGTACCAAAAATATTTCTTTTATTTCTCAACCAAAACATATGTTGTGGGCACTCAAAAGAACCGTCTCAATGAGACGGTTCTTTTGAGCACCCAAAACATATGTAAAAACTGATTGGTAAGAAGTTATTTACCATTTTACGCTAAACAATTTCGTTTATCTAAACCTGTGGCCGACCCGGAAGGCCTGTCAAAGGGGTATGACATAACAAGCTTGCAAACAGTTCTTTGCCATATTGCAGGTATGCTGGCATTGTCTTGCTGGGAGAAAAAATTGTTTCCAAACATTCTGATAGATTGGCAGGACATATAGGTGAAGGGCTTCATCCATATAGCGTTGGCCTGTAAGTACCCCCCGAATTACTATGCATATTAACCCTTAATGTGCCAATCGCAACAAAAATAGTCTGCTTTTTCTCGTCTGCTGAAATGTTTAAGAAGCCTCTATGGCAAACAGTGTGGACCCAGATCTGACTGCTTCTATAAGAGCAGTCTGTTCTGGGTCCACGCTGTTTGCTTCTATACTTAATTCGTCAGCAAATGTTAGGCAATTATTTGCAGCAGACGACTTCAGCAGACGACATTTTCAAATGCATTTTTTTTCTTGGCGCTTTAAAGGTTAAACGAAGCTTATATAAAGCTAATGGTGACCTTCACTGTTTAGCAAGAGTATATGCTGGTACTTATCGCATACGTACATACCCCCTCCTTGAAATGACCATGGTGATGTATCCAGTGGGTATCTGGTCAATTGTTTGGTCTAGTTTTTATACACACCCATACTTTGTGCGTGTTCTGAAGGTCGTTGCTCGTCAATGCGATAAGTACCAACATAATATGGGCTTGCTCAAGTATGGCTTAAGATCTGGACATTCCATTTCATGCCTTGAATGTATGACTTCGGGCGTAGACAATGACTATGGTTTCTTGATTTTAAAGGCAATATCGAGTTTTATCTATGCGCCCCTAAACAACAGAATAACAGAAATATAGGCCTAAACACAAGACAATAGAATGTTCTCCCATATATATACGAGCGCCAGCGAAATCATGAAAAATGTAGAAGTCGTTTTTATTGCTGACCCTTTTTCAAGAATTATTCAAATGAGCATTTCGTGTACTATACATTTGAGCCGTGACATGAGATTTCCATGTGGTGTGTGTGGCCAGCAAAGGCTCTGATCATCCTGCGCATACGCGCAGTCTGATCAGAGCCTTTGCTAGTCGCTGTAATATTTTATGACTGTTAAGCTACTGTCCAAACATCATTTGGAATTTTTAAGTGTAAAAGGAGGCTGCACAGGCTCGTCTGAATCTACAATTGTCGAACTACCACTTTGTTGGAAATCACACGTCGCAGCTCATTTGTAGTTGCATGGTAAATATACGATGACGAACTCAGCAAATATTGTAAAACCACATTCAAATAAAAAAAACAAAAAACAGTCAGTTTAACTTGTATGCCCTTGCATAAACGGTTGTGTTGTGTATTAATAAAATTGAGCAATGTATTATGTCGCATCTGTTGTCAGCTAACGTACCTTATCTCGTAACTGTGCCAGTAAAATACTTTATGAAGCACATTATGATTGACATTGTATGACAAGCCATAATATTTATGCTGTTTTACTAATGCCAATGGTAAGACTAAGGTTTGGTTGATGTGTCGTATTTAAAAGTTTTATGCATAGTTTTGGAATGCATGACACATGTCTTTGACACAAGAAGGTTATCCATTGTTCAGTGAACAAGCCAACGCGTATACAACAATATCTTTTTCATCCTCGATTGAATTACAGCGCATTTTGAAATTATCTTCCCAATATCCCTGTGCAATATCATTCCGTTTGCCGTTAGATTTCGTATTCTCCGCTGTACCTTGTATAATGTGATTTGCATTTTTCTTTGTACTAAAACACAAGGTCACTGACAGCACACTACTGTTGTGCCAACCAAGAGTGACAGTGACGTATATTTTGTTTACAATTGATAAGTACAACACTATCGTGTACACTCCACTTGAGGTAACGCGAATCGAAAGATCGCTTGTTTATTAATCCTATCCTGCGGATAGGATTAATAAACAAGTGATCTATCGATTCTAAGTCCCTAATAACTTTGTAAACAAAACATGACGTCACTGTCACTCTTGGCTGGCAGTCCAGTAGTTGACTGTTATTGTTATCATCACAAAAGTACATGAGTATGGGGAATTGATGACAGGTTGAATACAATTCCATATGACTTACAGATTCTGACCAGGTAGTCGAGTTGCAGAATAGAGGAGTACGGTTACGAATATCTGAGATGTCAGCCCTCGTATAGAAAAATTCTTATCTAACCCATATTTTCTTACCCAGACTCATTGAAGCTGTCGTCTGAGAATTGTTCATTGGTTATATTGGGACTCGCACACATCTTTGTCCAATGACGTCATTTATATCTTAAAGTGACGTCATCATTTAATGTGGTATTTTTATACCGTTTTCGGGAACTTCTAGGAGTTTACTTAAAAATAGAAATGTGGAATTCAATGGTGAGCAAGAAAAATAATCCATTATTTGTGTGAGGGTCGAATAGAGAAATCCGTCCCATGGATCAAAGTTTGGCATCACGAGGCTTGCCTCGAGGCGGAATTTTCTATCCGCCTCTCACACACATAAAATGTTCTAATCATAATATTTACAGCACCTATCGGCACAGTTGATTCATCCCTCCGTTTATATATATAAACGAATGGGACTATTAGCCCCCAAATAACCCAAGTTTTTTATGATTTCAACCTGATTGTCTAATCAGAATCATAGCCAATCATACCAACAACTACTGTCTTGCCAACCAAGAGTGGCAGTGGCGTAAGGTATCGTTTTCAATTGTAAAGTAAAACATTAACTAAAACAATTCATTTGAGCTAACGCGAACCGACACATCACTTGTGTATTAATCCTATCCGCAGGATAGGATTAATACACAAGTGATCTATCGATTCTAAGTATCTGATAACTTTGTAAGCAATACATGACATCACTGTCACTGTCACTCTTCGCTGGTAGGACAGTACATCGCAAACTAGAATAACTCTGAAAACCAAAATATTAATCATAGTGAGCATGGTGAGTGCGAAAAACAAAATAAAAACAATAGCCTTTGAACGAATGGCAGCAAAAGCCAAAGATGGATGGGCATTATATAAAATTATATTATCGGCTAAATTTGTAATTCTCATGATGAATTACAATTTTAAAACAATCAAAATGAAGTCTGTGAGTATACATTTACAGGTCCAGAATAAAATGTATAAGAACATTGGTTCATTCATTTCCCTTCTATCTGACAATCCTGGCTTTCGTCAAGTGATAAATCACTCATAATCGTGAAAGTTATCTACTCAACATGGCTAAGAACCACAAGAAAATATTCCATCTATTATCTAAGTGAGTACTCATCTCACACTGACAGATCATACAGCTTTATACGCTAAAATTCGTTTGTTTAGTTCCATTAAACACCAGGATGTATTATAATCTACATTAATACTCAAGACTGAAGGTCATATTTGGGGTTCTTTCGACAAGAACAGCATTTACAACAGCGAAGAAAAACAACCTGTTAACAGTATTCGATACAAAAATCTTAACGTAACCTGCATGCGCGGATCCAGAAAGATTTGCCAGAGGGGGTCCAACTCATGACAACGTTCTTTAAGATAATGAGGGAGAGAGGATCGATCCAAATACCACTCAAAGTGGGTCATTATCGGCCTGGCGTTTCGCTGACCGACCGATGATGGCCCAACATTGATTGCTAGCTTGGTAGCTTCGTGATTTATCAGTCGATCCTTACCAGTATTGCAAAAAAAAAAAAAAAAAAAAAAAAAAAAAAAAACTATATTTTTGTGTAATTTTTCAAGGGGGTCCGGACCCCTTGTTCCCCCTTGACCTGAAAGTAATCAATCAGGTTGAAATTATAAAAAAATAGGGCAATTTGAAGCTAATTGTTTACATTTATATTCAATACAAAATACAACTTCCGCGCTTATTGTTTTCCGATAAGAATGGCTCATTCTGCTACTGAAACCAATAACTGACATTGCCTAAAAAAGTAAGTGAGTATGATCAGGAAATATCACAATCTCCTACTGCAGAGCAACCCATGGCACCGTGAGGAAGAGCCACAGAACTTTATAGTAACAATATATACTGAGGGTAAAAAGTTTAGCAATTATTTATAATGGGGTTTCCCATAGGTGATCTTTGAAGCATTAGATCTTTTTAAATGGCAGGTTCGCAAACATGTCAATTGTTTAAAAATGACCTGGCTACCCTCAAGTAGTCAAAATAAACAAAAAACGACTTCATAGCGAGGATTTGATCTGCTGAGCATTTTAATTTCAAGCGTTATTCAATTGAAAGGGAGGTAATTTGGAAAAAATACGATTTTCAACTAAAATTGTACGCAAAGGGTAAACATATCATTCAGTTTTAAACCGTTTTTCACTGTCTTACTTTTGGATCTAAACATTGGACAGAAAAATGAAACGTTTAGTCGAAAACTATTCGCACTATTGCCAGATAAGCTGTTTTAGCAAGGGGGCATAAAATCAGACTTTACATTATGTGAAATGTCAACTTTTTAATGTTATCGTACTCGTGAACGTTTGTCAACATATAATTTTGACACTATGAAATTAAAAGTCCTAATTCTTAATAACTGTGAATCCTTAAAGTATATTGCTAAACTTTTTTTCCCTCAGTATATATCTAAGACAATAATAACGCTGGTTATTAAATTATACCTTTTCGGGCCAGGTTTAGTTTGGTGCCACAGCGCTGAACCATTCCTAGCCTGACAACACATCCAAGATCTAGTCAAAGACGGTCCAGAGCGGTGTGCGCTGGATCATTCTTGAATCATATATATGTATGGTAATGAAAATGAGCTATGTAAAGTAAAGAGAATCTGTTGTGCTCCACCAGATAATAGGGATTTATGGTTGTATATTATATAAATGGAATCTAATAACGGAACAATATGTCCGCCATGATGTCATATTCATGCATGCAATTATCTGTATTATACCTCTTGTTGTTAACCATGTTGACCTAGAGTGAATAAAGAATTGAATTGAAAAGAGAGCTTGCCTCGAAGTCAAAAAACTTTTTTTACGCCCAAATCAACTGAGCATGACATTTCAACTGCTCCTAAAAATGAAATGCCGTAAAATAAATACTTTTTGGCTTACAAGCCTTCAGATGTTGTATTTATCATGCTAATAAATGTTAAAATGCCAACAATTGTTGGCATTTTACCATTTATGAGTATGATAAATTTTGTACTCAGTTGAGTTGCGCATGAAACAAGTTTTATAACCTCTGGGCCTGGTTACTTTATCATGTTTACCTCAATATTGTAGCGTTGCTTTAATATGTGTTCTTTAATGGGCATGTGTTGGTCTGTGACCTGTGATTGCTAGGTCATACAACATACAGGGTCTTACATTCTTACATGAGTATTACTAAATGTACAAAACGAGTTGGGGAAAAGAGATGAAATACGAGGCTTGCTCAACATTTTATTGCTTTTTGTTAACAAGTTGATTAAACAGGAGCATACTTGTTAGATTCTATTTATCTACGCAGCGTTGCTATGGACGTCATTTACATAACGTTCCTAAATAAGTAACCCACTAGTGTTTTATCAATTTAAATACGTAGCGTTCTATCACCCACAGATGCGATGTCAGGTTATAACAACAATTTAACAATTTATGTACCTACATGTACATGAACGTAAGTAGTTTTAAATTTTCAAAACATTTAGTGAACAACACAATACATTTGGTCCTTTCAAACTATTCACTCCAGGTGGTATGTAGAAGACTGTTTAAGCCCGTGCTTGAAGATGTGAGCTTGTAATAATTTGTCTGTACATCTATTTAACAGGCTCATTCAACATAAAAAGATAGCTTTATTTCCAAAGGCCAATTAATGTTTTGTCATGAGGCTCTTTACCAGAGGCGAGTTCTACAATGTGAGCGCTTGCGGGTGCTTGTACTGATGCCAGGCTTTACTCATTTTGAGTAAAGGTAGGTACATGTACCAAAACAACGAGCGCCTGCTAGCGCTCGCATTGTTGAAGTCGTCTCTGAATTGCCTAAAATGGTTCCACTCAACAAAACGAGATGGCTGCCAAAGCTAAAAATCAAAGTATATTTAAACAACATCTCCTCTTGAACTCATGCTGGTCCATCACACAAAATGCTTCTGATGATTCAATTCTATGATACTCCAGTTGCCTTATTATCCATCTAGCAAAGTTATTCAAAGGATTCCATTCTTCTTCAGGGCTAAGAATTCAGATGAGCTATCCAGGGCCTTCATGACCCTCTTTTAAATAATATAATATTTGATTGTGATGTATAAGACTCTTAACCTGCTAGAGTCATTGGCTGATTACCGGAAATTTTGCAAACAGTTTGGACCCAGATCAGGACTCACAAAATGAAAACGCATCTACCAGACTTAATCATTTATTGCTCAAACACTGAGGATGACAGAGAGACCAATTTCATTGCATACCAAAGTCTGACAAGCTTCTAATTTGCCCTAGAAAATTCATGACTTTAAAGTTAATTAAAAGTATGGAAAAACAGCTTTTATAAAGCGGGGTAGGCGATTTCGCAGGACACAAATTCAGCAGCAAGTTAACCCTCTTAAGTTTTGTTTCTTGACTCAACAGATATGTGTCCTATGCTTCTTGGATGGTTACACATTCTTTATTGAACAATTCAAAATGTACTGACATTACGTAATGCTCAAATTATCGCCCATTTAAAGATGAGGACATACCCCACCCACTCTGATTACTATAGTCTAGCGATAAAATTCCACGTCTTGAGTCTTTCAAAGTTTTATTTATTTTCATTTGGTTTTGTTTGCAGGGGCAAAGGTCATTTACAAATGACAGATTCTGATTAAATTACGCCGTGCATGACGTTTCTTCTGCATTGTGTAAGTGACGTTAACGTAAGTTTTGAAAACGTTCTCAATCACGTGACATAAAATTTCCTGACATGCTTTACATAAAATCATAATCGCCATATGATTGCAAGTGTAAGTAGTCAATGTCAAAATTGTGAGTGTACATACTTATGGAGAATTTTCTTAAAATGAGCTGTAAACTGATGTTTTAATTTGATGTTTATTTTCAAAATTTTGACGTTATCAATTACTGATGATTAGAAAAATAAACTGCATTACTGGCTTTTGTTTCATACACGCTACAGTGTAAAGAAATAACATAAAAAGCATCAGCTGGGCTTTGCAGAATAGCACTGGGTGCTTATGCTACCATGTTACGCCAACAGCTACGTCGCGTAATGATACAGTCAAAATAACGACTATGAGGTGCACATTTAAGGCTGCAAGTAGCATTCTAATCGCATGTATCGTTTGCGAGAATATTGCAAAAGTATTAGATGGTGTAGTTGGCCATCTAGAGCCTGAAAAAAATATTCTGTTGGCATGTTTGAGTACATTTTGGCATCCATGCTCAAAGCGTATATCGATGTGTTTTAAGAAGGATAGGGGTGGATGCCAAGTCTGGAAATGCCCCAAAGTCCCAGAATTAGGTCAAAGGTCAACTGAGTGCAAATTATTGTATATACGTCAGATTTTAGCGTTTTTATCAATAAGCTATCCAAATCTATGATTAAAAGTAATGCAAAATCTCTTTTGGATAATACAGCCATGCTTTATAAACAAACAGCATCATCATCGCATGATGTGTGTATGGATATAAGGTCATTTAAGTGCAAAATCGGTGAAAATTGTAGCAATATTTTATGTATATAGGGTAAACTCAAATTTTAAGTTCCCTTCTACCCTAATGGAAGAATTTTTTATTGCTATCCTGCTATGTGTGTGTCTATCATGTTCGGAAATCAATGATTTACTAAGTTTCTCGCCGTCAAATATTCATAATAGGCATGTTAAGTACAAAATCAATTAAAATGTAATACAACTAAGTATAACCTTTTCATTTCAAAGAAATAATTTCTTTTGCTAAAAGCTTTGTATGAATACGTTATTTTATGAAATATGTATCCTTTTAAACATGAGATGTGTTTAAGTTGTTACTTACGTTACATTTTACCATCTGAAATTGAGTCATTTCTCAAAGGTATATGTTCCCAGCTACAGCTTTCATGAAGGACTTTGTCATGATCTCATGCTTATAGGACTAAAATATATTTCTTTTCTCATTTCATACATTGGTTGTGTTTGTTTCCATCTATGAGTAATTGTAAAACACTTTTACAAGACCACTACCTGCTAATTGCATAAACTAAGCATAGCTTCATGAAAAAGACCAAACCTCCTTTCATGAAACTATGATAGAATATGGTAAATACCATGGTATACTGGAAGGAATATATCCTCACATTAGTCTTCACATCGGCCTGTTAGCAGATGGTAACATACATAACATAAAGCTAATATACAGGTACATTTCTAATTATGACGATCCAGTGAAAACATTGTTAACTTTGTGTGGGGTATATCATGCAAACAGCCCTGACATTAAGGGTAATCCTCCATATAACTTTTAACATTTAATTGTAGGGGTGTCCTTTAATTTGCACATATTAATGAAATGATGATGATTCAAATCAGACTGCTTGTCTAAACGTATTCATCCATATATAGCAGCAGTATAAATATGATATTAAAGGTTACCTCTAATTTTAAGATACCATAAAATTTCACAGCGCAACTTTTTATACATTGTTATTGTTTCAGTGTCGATAAATTCAATTCTACAGCTGCTTTCCAAAATTTTTATAGATAGCGATTTTGTCATAGTTATTTACATACCCTATACTTGTTTAAGCGTTTGTAATAAACGCGTGCTTTGTTTGAGATATGATTTATTTCTGCTCCTGTATGCATGACATATCTAGTTATAGTGAGTAAAAATATGGTTTGTTTTTGCAGATGTTTTGTTAACTTCTAAAAAAGTGGATCATATTTTTAGTAAATCAATTTGATTTGCTAAAGATATGATCCACTTTTTTAGAAGTTAAAACTGGATACAAAACATCTGCAAAAAACAAGCCATACTTTAACTCACTATAACTAGGTATGTCGTGCATACAGGAGCAGAAATAAATCATATCTCGATCAAATCACAAGTTTGTTACAAACACTCAAACAAGTATAGGGCATGTAAATAATTATGACAAAAATCGCTATCTATAAAAATTTTGGAAAGCAGCTGTAAGTATCAGTATTAAACATATTTTGCTTATTATTTTTTGCAATGATGATAGAGATCAAATGCTATGAGGTTATTGGCATGTTTGTTAATGTTATTCTTTTTAACTGTAAAATGCCTATGCAAGTTTATTCCAAATTAAATTTTTCCAAAACAGATGTCTGGTGACTTCTTTGGAACGCAGGCATTCACCATATTGGAGCACCTGATGATTTGATTGTGTTCATAGTTTTCCAACAGTTTGGGGTCATTTCTTAGTATTTAGAGCAATGTGTCCTGAAATGGTTATCTAATATGTTCATTTACTAGCATAATCAATTGGTTTTATATCTCCGATTTGCTTGATGTATATAAGATACTAAGGTAGTTAACTCGCCTGTTCTAGTGTAGAATTTATCTGTTGACCATGACAATTTGCTAAGACAGGGATTGATTGCATATAGGGTAGGTGACTTACATTAATGTATACATCTACTGCTCGTAGATACAAGTGCAATATATCAGATTGGATAGCACTTGTAACTGGTAACATACTCGAAATGTGTAGTTTTAATATGGCATTACTCTTGAAATAAAACTGAACTGCTTTCCTTTCGCTATATACAAGATAGTCCTCAAACGGTGTGAGTCTTCACAAATATCTACAAAGATATAGGTACAAAAGTGAGCAAATTCATGCTTAAAATGTTTTCTGCAAGCTGTTGTCCGCAATGTTGTTCACATTTTCGATCACAATAAGCCTAATTTAGTAAACCTTTTAAAACCAACAAACAGACCATAACTCTCTTTTCATAGGACATATATAAAACATGTACTAGGGTTACAAATAGCTCAACAAAATTAAATAGTGCATAATCAAAACTAAAAACAAACTACCTTGTGAATAAGAAAAGCAAAGAAATCAGCTGCGTGTGACAATACTTTTTCAACATTCATTTTAATCTGTGAGCTTCGGAGATGCGAACCATACTAGTGAATTTTGGGAGTCATGTTTTGTTTTATGCTTCAGAAAAAAAAACAGTCAGCTGATCTTTAAAATAAAGTATCACTAACGTTCGAATGATTTGTTGTTTATGTTACCATGAAATATGTTCAGATGTTTTACAGGACTGCTACATGGCTCAGGTAACCTTACCCTAACCAACCTTAGTCTAAGATAATTAACAAGGGGAATAGTTTCTATCAGAATTGCTGCAGAATATAATAAGACAATCATCACAATATGATATGAAATATAGTTCAACAAAACATAGAAGATTTTTATTGGGACAGATGATAAATTAATTTTATAATGTAATTGTCGACAGTGAAAAGTGAAAATTAAAATAATTCAGCATACAAGGAAAATCTTTAATGCTAGATCTATGTAACAACCTATATTTGGACATACACCATGCTGGTTCTGTACTACGAAAGCTTTGGTTGATGCACAGGAGCTTGAAGTTCGATCCTTAAATCACCCCTATAGCCTCAAAACCAAAAACTCACAATGTCATTACGTAGTAATGACCAGGAGTGAAACTAAATTTCAGGCACCTTTGAATCGCCGTTACCGGGAGGTTTTGGCGAAAACTGAACATCTAACCATAAAAACTATGTCAACAGGTCATGCGAGGCATGGATAAATATTCTGACATATCACTGAGTAAAAATAATGATCGTTTGAAAATAAGGAAAAAATAACGGTAGCCATTCCGGCTCCAGTATCCGGTTTGACGCAGTGAATCCGAGCCTTCGTCACACTTGGAGAAAATACATTTCAAAGCTTACAAACTCTTCAGCCAAAAAATTAAACAATCAGTTAAATGTGTTCAGAATATTAAATAAATCAAACCATTACATTTACTTATAACGAAAAGTTCTGTTTTTCATAAAATTTGCGGAAATTCAAAACTGAAACCGTTGTTTTTCAAAGATCGTGTGACGTTGACGTCGCGCACGATTTGGCGTACATAGCGTAACGTCAAGTTATAGCGTCTTTGGGCTTATTACGTAGATGAAAACGTCATTGTCTCATTGTTTATGCCCTAACAAATAGGTTTCCCGGTACTATATCGACTTAAAGTATATTTGAGACATTGTCCTGTTTTGTCTTAACGTTGCCATCTTGATCATAAGGTAGAAGAAAAAGTTATCGAACACTTTGACGTTGCCGTCGCAACATTCACTGCCGATTGACCGGAAACTGGAGCCGGAATGGCTACCGAGAGCTTAGTTTCACTCCTGGTCATTACTACGTAATGACACCGTGAGCTTTTGGTTTTGAGGCTATATAGGTGATATAAGGACCGAACTTCAAGCTCCTGTGGTTGATGTTATATTTGCAATCTTCAAAAACCTAAACCTGCTCTAGAAAACACTCAGCACTACCCCTGCCTTAATTCCTGCCTTGCCACTAGATGTTTGAAATATTGCTATGCTATTTATTTTAAGTAGATTATTGATATTAAGTCAATATTTAGATCATGATGTAGATTGCATGTTTATCGTTATGTACGATTGGTAGAAATATGAAAACTGCAATATGAATGTAAAATAGTCAAGCGATTTGCAAAGTAAGACCAGGAAATGCTACATTCATATATTGCAGACCAACACATGGCACTATTTTAAATTAAGTCTTGTATAAAATAAAATGTGTGTAGTATATGTAAGCGAATTGGGGAGAGCACACCCAAATTTAATATAAACCTAACAACAATTTACTACCTTTATCCATCTATGTATTGTACCTTTTGTTACCTACGTTACCTCATTAATATATGTGCAGCAATTTAGATCCATTATTGTTAATATAGTTATATTTAGATTTCAATATGAAAGATATATTGCCAATTCCAATGCAATGTAAATAGAAAAAAATGAATCTGTAAGCATCTATGCATTACATTCTGGAGCCGGTACAAGCCACACACTAATTAACATATTTAAATATTAACTTGATTTCACTTTAATGCAAGTTAAAAGTTATAAACAACTTAAAATATATGAAATGAACATTTTTTTAATTAGAATATAGATCAACATCATGTATATTTCAGGTCAGGTATCATGGTTTATTCTAATACATGTAATTTGTAAAGTCATTATCTGCAATTTAGTATAAAATGTAACATAAGTACCGCTGACGAGCAGAAATACATATCACAGATGTATGCAATTGATTTTTATGTCTAGTTTAAACATGTAATTCTTAAACTGTTTCATTAATAAAATTAAAATAAATCAACATTAGGCTTGTATTGTGTGTACTA
The DNA here is from genome assembly GCA_964019695.1 of Loripinus fragilis. NCBI lineage: Eukaryota > Metazoa > Mollusca > Bivalvia > Lucinida > Lucinidae > Loripinus > Loripinus fragilis. The sequence goes on from OZ026517.1 coordinate 78,953,500, forward strand.
ATATTTTCAATGTCAGTAGGGTAACGTTGATTACAGGTAATTTATAGAAAAAATGACCACAGAAAAGTTATTAAATTATGAGTTTCTAAGGCCCAAAGACATGTCCCAAACTGAAAACAGTTTTACTTTCTGAGAGGTGCAGCAAACTCTCAAAGTAGCCGAAATATCTCAGTTTAGCCCAAATGAAGGAAAATTTCCGCCATAATTGCTCAAAACGTACGATGTTTATCTTTGTAAAAGCCATAAAAGGATGCTTCCAAAGGGGTTTCTTTAATAATAAACATGTTTTTAAGCATTCTGAAAGACTTCTACCCTTTTTAGAGTTAAAAAAAACATCTTGTTGTTGGACCAGAGAAAATAAAGAAACAGTTTGTAAAAATGCTTCGATTATTGCACTTGATGACCTTTTACCCCACTTTAAAGCCGACATACGAACATTTAGTTATAAAAACATTTTCTCAATATTTTTTAGACTTATAACTATAAGCATACAAAATTTGGCTTGAAATTAAATATGTTTACATATAAAAAGATAAAGTTGTTTTACAGTGGTACATATTTTTTCATTTTTGCACTCAATGACCTTTGACCTAATTTCTGGCCTTCATACGCAAATTCAGACTTGGCATCCACCCCTAAGGCTTTGTATACATGCTAAATATTATGTTAAAAGTGGTCTAACAAATGTACTCAAAATGCCAACAAAACCAAACGTATGCATCTTTTTTGATTCGGATTGCCAACTAGTAATGCTCCTCTTATATATATATATATATATATATATATATATATATATATATATATATATATATATATATATATATATATATATATATATATATATATATATATATATATATATATATATATATATATATATATATATTTTTTAAAAAAACTGTGGGGTTTTCCCCTATTTGAAAATGTGGGGGTAAACCCCGTGCAGGGTTTTAAAACCCGTTGGGCTTTCACAAAACCCCATGTTTTTTTACTTTGACGATTTTTTTACTATGATAGGATTTTTTTGGTCTAATTTATGTTTTAACTGAAGTGGTTTTGAGTCTTTTGCACCACTAGAAAGATGATATGATTTTGCCAAATTCTGGTGTTGCCAAAAAAAAACTGGTGGCTGTTAAAGACTACTTGTTAACAGATTACCACAATAAAAACAACAGCTTAAAGACAGGCGTGGACTACAAAGGCAAAATAAGCTGTGGTTGAAAAAAAAAGTTTTTGACAAAACAATCGATGCTCAAGTTCATGGCTCAAATTTTGTAATTTTTAAGTTTCGTGAAAATGACGATTTTTTCTGAAACTCTGTAGAATGTTTGGAATTTTTTAATAGCGTCACTTAATGATTTTTCCAATATTAAAGGGCTATTTAATATACAGAAATGATGGTGTTGTGGTGTTTGATTGAAAAAATTATCTTCAAATTTGGTTTTGAAAAAAGGGGTATTTTTAACAAAATTCCATTTTTACATATAGCGTTCCATGGAGTATTCCGGAAAGGGATTTCTTCATTTTCATCAAGAAACATCATCCTTGATCGGTCGGTAACCAAACTAATAACAGGACAATGATGGTATTGCCTTATCAATTCAACTTTTGCTATGAGTCAGACTATGCGTGCATTTGTATTGTGATCAATGACAAAACATGCAGTGTTCCTTTTAATATTTGAGCAGTGCACTTGAGAGCAAGATTATGTGATGTAAGTAAAACTTATAAACAAAGATAAATGCATTATATAGGGGTAAGATAGTGTTACAAGCATGCTATTTTACCAAAGTAAGTGAAGGCAAGAAGCACATAGGGGTCAACTTATTTTCGTTGTAACTTTGTGTACATGAATAAATGTTGAAAATTTTGTGTGAAAAAGCACAAAATGTTTCAAGATGATGGGGTTCACTTCTTGAAGTTTTCAGGGCGATATCAAGAAGTTTTGATAAAGTCGTGAAAACTCATGATTTTGTAACAAACTCTAAATATCACATGTATTTTAAAATTTTCATTTGAATATTTATGCGGAGTTTTGCGATCGATGAAAATTTTCCATGTTGAATAAAATTTCTTCATGGTAGTTTGAAAACTGTTTCAGCAAAAAAATAGATGGTGCTTAACTTTTGACGCCGTGTTTAATTACAAAGACTACTTGTAAATTTTTAACGAAAGAAAAAAGATCATTTTTTGAACGATTATTTTCAAAAAAGGTTCTCAGTGGTCTTATAGATCTAGATATGGAAAATTTACCCACGTATATCAATAATACCCAGTTGCTTCCTAGTCTGTACCTCTGGAGAGTTACGGCCAGTATCAGTGATGGGGTACCATTTGTCATTTTATTAAAAAAAACTTAAATCTGCTGTAGGACATACCTATAGCAATAATTTGTTAGTATTTGTGGTTTTTCGGCTCTGAAATGAAGAAAAAAAAGTTCTGAAAGTGCTTTAAGCTTGATTATTTAAGGCCCACTAGTGCTTTAATAGCAAAATTCATTAATTTGCTTTAAATAGCATTATTCATTTATTTGCAGGACCCTAATTAAGAGAGTTTCTCAATGGGGTACCTCGGGAATCAGTAAAAGTTTGGCTAAAATATCAGTAATAAGTAAATTTTAAGTGAAAAAATGGTAATAGGAAAATGTTTAAAAGCTTAATGCGAAAACCTGTGAAACTGGCCTTCAAAATTTGCCAATCGGTAAAATTAAGAGCCATAATTCGCTAATTAGATAACCCCATTGGCACCCTCAAACAAGCAACAGCCTAGAAAACAATAAGACAATGCATGAGAAAATCTGCTTTTATTGTAAATGACGATAAAACGTTACAAACAACAATGGGATCTGTTATATAAACCCAGTGCAGTTATATATTATGATTTATACCACCCTTACCAACTTTAGCACGATATATCTCGTGCTGTGCAAGGTCTACACTGATGTAGGTGGTATAAAATTGTTATACCATGTTTGTCCACCTGTACGTAAGATAATCCGCTCGCTAAAGCTCGTGGATTATCTCCACGTACAGGCGGACAACCCATGGTATAACTATTACTTATCTTAATCCATACTGCAAAACAAACATTAAACCCACACAAACAGTTGGAGCCGCGGCTAAGAATGAATAAACAGCAGAACCAGCGCCTTCGAATGGACAGCAGCCGTGGCCACTGGAGTCAGTTGTGTTTGATATCCAGTTACTTGAAAGCAGAACAACCTGATGAAAGACACATGAGGACCAAAAAGTTTTTGTTTGTCTTTTGCGCAATAATATCATAAACAGAATGCGTTATGTCCCTTCATTAAGAAATCACAGCCAAACGTCATACATATACAGGTGTAAGCTTTCACAAAAGCGTGGTCTACACTTTCATACGTTTTAAGAAATGAGAAACACGTGCAGGCAGGCAGATCAATATCATCAGATGTAAAGGTCAAAACAACACTCGTGTAGCACTATTCCGTGTATCTAGTATTTGTTTCAACAGCATATCAGTCATATTGCGAGCAAATTAAAACTGAAGCCATGACAGCTATAACGTCCAATTACAGCTGAGATGAAAACACCTTCTAGCTGGTTTTAAAAAAAGTGGGGCTAGTTTGTAATTTGTGGATGCTGCCAGCTGATCTGATGATTTTAACAATTTATTTTTCAGAAAAGTACAATTTGGGGATAAAATCAGTAATACCAATAGGATTTCGTTTGCTAGACTTACATTAAGGTGACCCTCTCCCCTAAATTGTTTGCTTTAACATTGTTGGCTAAGCCGTCAGCAACTGTCTATGAAACAGTACGTTCTTTTATTACTTTTGTGAGTTAAATCTTTAGTCTTATCTTCAAGGCACTCTCAAAGCTTACCCAATCAATATTTGTACGTCTTGTATTAATAAAGAAATACCATTAAATCTACAGGTATTATTACAATCGTAAACAAATGTTGTTGTTTTTTGTTTAAAATTCACAAGTAGTGTTTGTCATTTGACAAATCACTATACCATGAGATATGAGTTTATCGTTGAAATAGTATCTAACATTACAGGCAGAAATCCTGTAATCCCCAGCCCCGTGCAAAGAGGTGGCAAATAGTGGCTCAAACAATGGCGCTACTTTTTTTCTCATATATTCATCATTTGCACTACATTGTTTTTTGTGTCAATGGTGGTTGTATCCGTTGTACAACGTTTTTCTTGGATATCAGTAGTTGCTTTATAATTTACGTTGCGTTTTTTCTTAGATGCAAGGAATCACTTCATCTGCTTGAACGCCAGTAGTCGCTTTATATGTTGTGATACGTTTTTCTTAAACGCTAGTGGTCGTTTCATCAGTTATGCTACGTTTTTGTCTCAGTTGCCAACAGTGGCCTTATCATTCGTGCTACGTTTTTGCCTTCGATGCCAACAATGGTTTTATCAGCAGTGCTACGTTTTGTGATACAGTTGCCAACAGTGGCTTTATCAGTTGTGCTACGTTTTTGCTTTAGATGCGTACAGCGGTTTTATCAGCAGTGCTACGTTTTTGATACAGTTGCGAACAGTGGCTTTATCAGTTGTGCTACGTTTTTGCTTTAGATGCGTACAGCGGTTTTATCAGCAGTGCTACGTTTTTGATACAGTTGCCAACAGTGACTTTATCAGTTGTGCTACGTTTTTGTCTTAGATGCCGACAGTGGTTTTATCAGCAGTGCTGCGTTTTTGATACAGTTGCCAACAGTGACTTTATCAGTTGTGCTACGTTTTTGTCTTAGATGCCGACAGTGGTTTTATCAGCAGTGCTGCGTTTTTGATACAGTTGCCGACTGTGGCTTTATCTGTTGTGCTACGTTTTTGTCTTAGATGCCGACAGTGACTTAATCAGTTGGTCACAGACCTGTAAATGTAAAAAGGGCAGTGATTGGTTCAAAAGGTCGGTGGAAGCTCAGCACCATATTTTTAAGTTGTAAGGTGTTTCATGATTGGTCAATAATAAAACTAGGAAATATATTGTATTTATTAGACGGGTCTATCTTTGCTGTACTTTTTGGAACAAAATCTCATTGCTTTTGTTGATTAAGTCTACTGGTGTGGCTTAGAAAAAGGACCTTGCATTCTGGTATTTTTTTTCAGTAGAATTTTCCTCTCATGTAGGGTGCCCACCTTCAGGGGCCAAAAAGTGGCAAAACATGGCGGTCACCGGGGTATCTCATTCTTGTTTTTTGATTGAACTAGGTCCAATCTGTAACTCTATGACAGCCTCATTCTGATTGAAGAGTTGTGAGAACCACAACCTACTTAAAAGCTATAATGGAGATCTATGGAAAAACAATTACAGGTCTTGGCCCTAAAGAAGAATATCAGGCCTGTTTTGTTGGATACCTTGGCTGCTGTGTATGTGACCTGTAGTATGTTTTTGGTGCATTGTTTTAATTTCAGCAAGTCCAATAATGGTTTCAGCTTTCAAAAAGTCCATTTTTAAGGCAAAAATCATTAAGATTGCAGAAAAAGTGCCTTACTAGTAGGTAGGGGTGATGGTTGGCTCAGTTTTGCACTACATATTGGACTTGAAGCATGTGATTTGCACTTCTGCACTATGAGGCTATACTGTAAGCATATTTTCATTTATCAGAAACTCACTGGTTCCCAAATCAGAGCATTTGTGTTTTTTATTGTTATGCTAGAGCATTTTTTCGAGTATGTGTTCTTGTGATTGTCAAAATATGGTAAAAAAGGCCCTTTCGCAAGTTTGCGTAAACGGCAGTAGTGGTTACTTTATTAAGTTAAATGCAATTTAGTTGAAAAGTGTTACATGTGTTAAACCTATATTTACAATCTCATTTATTGTCATGTGCCTTAGTTGAACTCAGATAGCACAAGAGACTGTCAAATTACCCAATATGACATTAACCTTTGACATATTGACCTTTCAATTGAGCAACAGTGAAGAGCAACTTGGAAACCTGTATGATATTGCACTCTCCACTTTGTTTAGTAGTCCATTTGAGTCAGTTTGGGTTGATTTGATGTCAAATTGACCATTGACCTCATTGATGACCTTGATCTTGATAAGAGGGGCTATTTCAGATGGATATATGTATGCGTATTAGTCCATTTTAATCTTTACTATTCAATCCGGGCAACATAAATTTCACTTTGAAAAAATTTCATAATGAAACTGCAACATTATACCAGTTCACATGCATGATTTTACCAAACTTACAGCCTGCCATTTGTAAAATAAGTATTTTGGGCTAGTTTATTTTAAACTTTGTCAATAATATGATGTTTTTCCCGACCATTTGACCCATTTTACATCAATTTAAGACAAATAGGTTATTAATTGTAGAAATTGTACCTTTTTTACCAATAAAATTGCAAACTGACCTTGACATCTGACCTCTATGACCTTGATAATTCCATTTCTATGACCTTGACCTTGCAGCATCCTGGCTGTAGTAGTTTTTTTTCTCCAGCTTAGTCTTCGGAAAAAAATATAAGCGGTCAAAATGCCATGTCAGTGAGCATAGCCCCTCTGCATGGAAACTAGTTTTGCTCTTCACCCCTCTGGCTGTTACATGATATTAGCTTTTGTCACCTAAATTAGCAAAAATGCTTTATTTTGCACAAATAAACCTTTTCATGTGATTAGAAGTTGATTTAATGTGTAAAAAAGGATAATATGTCCCAAAGCTAGGAGCAAGTAATTTTGGCCTTGTCAATAGGGGTGGGTGGGGTAACTCCACATTAGACTCATGCTGGTAAAGCATATGCATCGTTTTGGTATAGTATATTGTAAAGTGGTGTTATAAGCTTATATGAGTGAAATTTAAAGCATTTCTGATATACAATAAAAGAGATATAAGAAAATGAATATGTTCACTTTTCCTTTTCATTATTTTGCTGTAAAATGAGTTTACCAGTAATATGTGTAGGGGGTATGGTTGTTTAAAGGGTTCCCTAGAATAACTTAGGGGTAAATGATGCAAACAAACAGTACAAATGTGCTTTAAAATGTTTATTGGTTTGAATAAAACTATTTTCTTGGTCCTTTGTCTGAAATGGGTCATGGCTTTAGGTCACAGACCTGTAAATGTAAAAAGGGCAGTGATTGGCTCAAAAGGTGGGTGGAAGCTCAGCACCATATTTTTAAGTTGTAAGGTGTTTCATGATTGGTCAATAATAAAACTAGGAAATATATTGTATTTATTAGACGGGTCTATCTTTGCTGTACTTTTTGGAACAAAATTTCATTGCTTTTGTTGATTAAGTCTACTGGTGTGGCTTAGAAAAAAGGACCTTGCATTCTGGTATTTTTTTCAGTAGAATTTTCCTCTCATGTAGGGTGCCCACCTTCAGGGGCCAAAAAGTGGCAAAACATGGCGGTCACCGGGGTATCTCATTTTTTTTTTGATTGAACTAGGTCCAATCTGTAACTCTATGACAGCCTCATTCTGATTGAAGAGTTGCGAGGACCACAACCTACTTAAAAGCTATAATGGAGGTCTATCGAAAAACAATTACAGGTCTGGGCCCAGTTGTTCTACCTGTTTTGTCTTTAATGCAGACAGTGGCTTTATCAGTTGTGATACGTTTTTTCTTTCTTAGATGCCGACAGTGGTTTTATCAGTTGTGCTATGCTTTTGTTATTTTGCACAATATCTTTGTCTTAGATGCCAACAGTGGCTTTATCAGTTGTGCTACGCTTTTGTTTTAGATGCCAACAGTAGCTTTATCAGCTGCGCTACGTTTCTTGTCTTAGATGCAGACAGTGATTTATCAATTGTGCTACGTTTTTGTCTTAGATGCCGACAGTGGCTTTATCAGTTATGCTATGTTTTTGTCTTAGATGCTGATAGTGGCTTTATCAGTTATGCTATGTTTTTGGCTTAGATGCCGACAGTGGATTGATCAGTTGTGCTAGGTTCTTGTCTTAAATGCTGATAGTGGCTTAATAAGTTGTGCTACGTCTTTTTCTTAGATGCCGATAGTGGCTTTATCAGATGTGATACGTCTTTTTCTTAGATGCCGATAGTGGCTTTATCAGATGTGATACGTCTTTTTCTTAGATGCCGATAGTGGCTTTATCAGATGTGATACGTTTTTGGCTTAGATGCCGACAGTGGATTGATCAGTTGTGCTAGGTTCTTGTCTTAAATGCTGATAGTGGCTTAATCAGTTGTGCTACGTCTTTGTCTTAGAGGCCGATAGTGACTTTATTAGTTGTGCTACGTTTTTGTCCAAGGTGCCAACAGTGGCTTTATCAGCTATGCTATGACCTTGTCTTAGATGCCGATAATGGCTTAATCCATCGTGTGATGTTTTAGCCTTAGACGCCGACAGAGGCTTTATCGGATGTGCTACATGTACACTTTTGTCGCAAACGCTGACAGAGGCTTTATCAGTTGTGCTAGGTTTTTGTCTTAAACGCTGACAGTGGCTTAATCCATCGTGCTACGTTTTAGCCTTAGACGCCGACAGAGGCTTTATCGGCTGTGCTACATGTACACTTTTGTCGTAAACGCTGACAGTGACTTTATCAGTTGTGCTAGGTTTTTGTCTTAAACGCTGACAGACAGTGGTTTAATCAGTTGTGTTACGTCTTTGTCTTATATACAGGCGGTGGCTTTATGGACATAATTTAAATTGCACATGTTTGCTAGTCTTTTATCGACGGCCTGTTTTTCTGTGCTAATACTTTTTGGCACATCAAGTACTTTTTTATCTAATCTGGTGCAACTCGAAAATTGTTTTCGCGAAGTGGATTCTTGTTTACATATGGAACAAGACGTGCTCATATGATAGCAGCATCCATTAACTTACATACACTGAAAAGCTTACATTGAAAAATCATACAATATGGTGTTTTGGTTGCTACGAGGTTTCATAATGCTACATGTATTCACAATTTCTATCTGTGACGAGCCGAAATGCTCAAAGTTCAGTTTTGAGGAACATTTATTAGAAAAGATGGTTCGAATGGAGTTTGAGGTTGAAAGGTTTTCGAAAAGTCTAAAAGAGAGATACGATGAAATTGATGAACTTAAAAGTACTGCTAAAGCAGAGCTCATGCAACTACAAAATGATAGAGAAGCACGGAAAAAGGAAATAGAGACATTGAAGACAGAAAGCATTGAGACGATAAAGAAACAAACAGATTTCTCACTGGTATACATACGCTGGGGTCGAACGGTTTGCCCAGGCGACGCTATTCTCATTTATCACGGATTTGCCGCTGGTAGTCATCACACACACAGTGGTGGAGTCGCTGATACCCAATGTCTACCACATGACCCACAGTGGGGTAAAGTACACCCAGGTCAATCTGGATCTTACATTTATGGTGCAGAATATGAAACCCGAGCAGACATATCAACTTCAATTTTTGGGAAAAATGTAGATGAACAAGACGTTCCCTGTGCAGTGTGTGAAGTGAAAGGTCGAAAAACGTTGAACATGTTTCCGGCACGTACTTCGTGCTATAAAGGATGGCATTTGGAATATAATGGCTATATGATGACAACACACCATTCTCATCAACGAGGCAACGTGAAATGTGTGGACGCGGACCCCGAGGTAGTCCCAGGCCAGGGGGATAATTCAAATGGAGACCTTTTCTACTTTATAGAGGCAGCTGGTCAACTTCCCACCACAACGTATACCAGAGGAAAAGAGCTAACGTGTGTTGTTTGTACCAAATAATATAATATTGAATATTGACCAAAAGCTCGAATTGCGCACATTGGTTAAAGTAAAATGCAACATCTGTGTATGCAATTCAATAGGATCAAAATATTGTTAGCTAAAATCATGTGTAGCAAGCAAATATAACATCAATAGCAATTTAAGCTCTTATACTTTTCAAAAATCTAAAAACAAAGACGCAAATCAGACAGCGCGGACGGACAGGCTGGCATGTACATTTGCTTTTCGCATGCTACATGTTCATTTTCCAAAGATGGTAGACTGGATCCAGTCCTTAAAACAATTTTTTATCAATTTTTTATATCATATACTTGTAGCCAGTCAAACTCTGATGGCTCTGTTTTAAAACAGAGCCATCAGAGTTAGACTGGCTACAAGTATATGATATAAAACATTAATGAAAAATTGTTTTAAGGACTGGAACAAGTCTACAAAGATAGCAATCTGACAAGGCTCATGTTTGCGTTATTTGAAACTGTTTTGTAAGAATTACCCATGTCCATAGTCCTCTGTTTAGTGTAAGTATCAAAAATATCCTTAAAGGGATACATGTACATCTAGACTGGCTCCAGTCCTTAAAACAAATTTCATCAATGTGTCATATCATATACTTGTATCCAGTCTAACTCTGATGGTTCTGTTTTAAGCTTAAAACAGAGCCATCAGAGTTAGACTGGCTACAAGTATATGATATGACACATTGACGAAAAATTGTTTAAGGACTGGAGCCAGTCCTATGTACATCCTTAAATGCACAAAATATAAAACCTGTGCAATTTTGCACAGGTTTTATATTTTGTACACTTCCCGTAAGTGTAACAGCAAAATAGAGTCATCGCATGCATTTTAAGAAGTTTATTATTTTGCTCATGTTGTCATTTCATTATTGAAAGTATTGGTAAAGTTCATCCGGTTTCGTCTGTATAGTTGCATAGAAGAACAAACAAGTATAAAACGTTATTGCGATAAGGAAAATTTGTGCATCTTTTTTTTATTGTAGAAAAATCGCAAATTTGCGGCCGCCTCAATATTTTCAGCAATATTTTAAATAAATTTGGGCTAGGATATGACAAAAGGTACCTTATGGTGGTGTTCATCAAAATCAAGCTTATGTTGCCACTTTAATGTACTATCTCATAAGAGCATTTCCTGAAAATTTGAAGCAGTTTTCATTAATATTGACGAATATATGGAGGTTTGAAGCAACAAATGTAATCCGGTTTGGAATGTGACGTCAAGAAGAACGTTAAACCTAATGTGACGTCAGAGAGCTGGTCTCCAGTTGGCTGTTGGTTATTTGTGACTCAGTATAAACATCTTACAAATATAATGTAATCACAAGCATTATCTATGTTATAAAGTATATGCAAATGAAAATGTATGAATTTATACTTTCTAAGTTGTCTTATAGGCAATTGAAGTGATCCACTCTTCATTATGAGCCCGTGTATGTTTTATGGCCTAATTGTTACCATGGCAACAGGCAGCGTACAAAACTTTAAATATAATCAAAAACATTTGCTACTTTGATGACATCAAGCGATAGGAACATTTTCGCGGTAATATAAAAGCATGTGAAATTTCATCATTTTATGCGTTTTTCAAATGTCATTTCTGTAATAATTGCTGGAATGCCTTAAGGACCCTTTTCCCAGATTCGCGCTCTATATAATTCGTCTTTAACCGCGAAGAACATGTCTCTATATTGTCATCAACAAGTAGTTTACAATCTTTTTAATATTTATACATTTATTTGCTATAATACATGTACATGTATGTAAGAAGCGATTTATCTTTTATTGGAAACAGCGCAAATTAATCAATACAATCTTCTAAGGCATAATGGGACAGTTTTAAGCGGCCGTTATTCTTGTAGAGGTACACTATAATTGTCAATTTTGATATACTAAAATGACTTGTGGGATCATACAGTGAAGATTGGAACGAAATACGAAACTACTGTTCAATACACTAGAGCTCTGCATTTGGTGAACACTAATGCTTCGACTGCTGCTGTCGGCTGATTTTCATGACAAAAGACTTTTTTTTAAAAAAAAAAGTTTAGTGAATCTAGACATGTCTGTAATGAATGTTTAGCTTTGTGCAATTTGACTTACAGATTGACACTTTGTGATAGGATTGTTGCTGATTGACGATGTAGAAGATATTCGTTTTACCTATTACATGTAACAAATGATGGAAAAAATAAAATCGACGTTTTGTCGGGCACGATCTGGATCAACACTGTTTGCATAGTTCATTAACGGACAACACTGCAGGAACATTTAATAAAAAGTATATCAAGCCAGTACTTCAATCCGTGTTGTCATGATGCCACGTATTACATTATGCTTTCAACAGGTGTTCGTTTATTCTTTTATCTAACACAGAGGCGCATGATACATCCGCCTCTTAGTGCTGCAGCAATGTGGCAAAAAGTAGCCTAATTTTAGAGGTACCCATACCAGCAGGGTAACAAGTACTACTATATACCAAATTAAAGCTTAGAGTCTGCTCATTTCAAAACTGCATGATGCCACTTCCAAAATTTTGTGCGAAATTTTTTACGGCCCTTCAAAAGTATACACCCTAAATTGTTAGTATTCGTTTTCTGTGGGCTTCCCAAGCAGGTATTATCCTCATATATGCACATAAAAATCTATTTCTTGTAAATTGTGGAGTGGAACATGAACAAATATAATGATAGATATTGAATGACAATATCCAGTCTGGTTTTCAACATTTTATGAGGTCATTTAGTACTAAAGTCACGAAAACCTATGACAATGACATAACATTAATCTGGATGCAACTGCATGTAATCCTGTTCAATTTTGTAAGGATTTTTACTGTTAGAAATTATTAATATTTAATCTATACTATCTTATTATTTTTTGTAACATTTGCTTGTAGCAAGGGTGTGGCTTTTTTAAACAGAGTGTTACATAGGAGTTCAAATTTGCGTCAGTCATCCGTCCGTCAACATTAAAGTGAATTTCTCTGCAGCTATGATAACTGTTATTAAACATTGCATAGTAACTGTCCTCTGCATATTCTTTGAGTATACAATGGGGCCTGCTGACCTTGACCTACTTTCTACGCTCCAGTGACTTTGATATAAATTGACGTCCTTCTGTGAAAAATTTACATTAAAGTGAGTTCTCTGCAGCAGTGATAGTTGAGAGTGTCAAACCTTGTATACAGTGATTCATTTACAATTTTTGGCTTATGGGTCCTAGGATTCGCTGTTTCCCATTTCAACGAGTCCAACTACAAACTTATGAGTCCAGAATACTTTTTTTAATGACAAGTCTGTAATACTATTGCATCCTCGGACTCGCCGAAATAAAAGCTTTGCATCCCAGAGCCAAAATGATGCGCAAAAGATGCAGGATGCACAGGTAACAAAATCACTGCTGTATAGTAACAGTTCTCGCATTCTCTATAACCTTGCTTTGTGACATTGACCTACTTTTTACGTTCCAGTATTTTGACTGTGACAGACATATATATATGACTCTACTCGAGCAGGTGCGACACAGCGTTCCCTCAGAACAAATATCGTATTGGTTAAGTATAACGTTTTATCAATATCAAAACAGGATGAAGCTATATTGCTCAGCTGTGTCTGACATACTCTTAAATGACTAGCATGCATGTGAGACACCACTACTTGTTTAAGACAAAGTGGAATTCCTAAAGACCATGAAAATGAGATCTTCACCAAAGACATTTACAGTCAAATTGGTCTAAAAAAACTTCGCAAGAAAGGTGTAGTTACTTTAGGAAATAAGGTAGAAATATGTGAAATTAAGGCCACTGGATCAGCTGATAGAGATTTCCTGGTTATTTACTCTGGTCATGGCTAAATGACATATGAAAACAAATAGCAGCTTTGGAATTTGGTAGAATTGTGGTCAGAGCAATAAAGTGTCTATTGAAAATTTATACTTGTCTAAAAGTTAAACTTACTTCCAATATTGCTTGACTAATATCAAAGTATGTTTCCTTAATGAACAAAACCAAATATTATTCTCAGATGATATTGTAAAACTAAACTAGAAATGGGCGTTTAGGCCATATTCGCAGAGTATTTAAATGCCTTTTTGTGCCTAGGTTTTATCAAAAACAAAACTCTTACTAGCATGCATAAGCTTCATCAGAGATCACTACCGCTAGACCCAATTTGAATAATTTTAAAATCTTACTGTAACAGTACAGCGGTCATTCAAACTGTATGTCTGCATAAAAATAGATCCTCACGATGAGGAAGATTCTGTACCTTGTTCCTGTAAGTATAGTGTATTTATCCTTCCATCTGTCAAAGAGTGATGTTAAAGCACATGACATTCTCTATTCCGAATCACTTGTGTTTTGCATGGATAATGTACGCGTTCATAGGTTATGTTGTTAGGTAAGTGCACATAGTTGTTCATTGTGAAAACATGTATAATGTACAGTTATCGTCACAGATACTGTTCTCGCAATTGCATATAAAGTCATTAAAAAGCTTTGGGGCAGCTGTTGAATGGTTCATCATCGTAGGACGCATACAGTAAGTGTGCCATTATTGTATTCAACTATCTTTTATCCATATCCATTTTGTTGGGTGGGCGGGTAGAATGTAGAATATGCAAATGGAAACTGTTAATTGCTGATAGGACTTTTGTTGCTGCCTTTGCTAAGCTTACCTCGTTTAGGAATGTAGGGTCTAGTTTATCATATATTGCTCCAACAGATTGAGTGCAAGTAAACTTTTGACAGTTTAATAAAGGCCCATGGCCAAGATATTTCAGTCCCTAAAATTTCAGTGCACCTTGAATCATACGTTTGAAAACGGGTGTCTTACCAACCCCAAAGAAAGCACTGCCTATATCCCATCCAGCCAGACAGTATTTTATGATCAGTCTTGTGTGTGGTTCTTATGTAAAACTGGTGAATAAGATGTTAACAGGGATATAACGTCTCATAGCAACATCATATGCCAATTCGACATGTAAGAAAGATCTCATTTGTAGCTTCTTTTTTTATCTATGATGAGGAAGTTACAATAAGAAAAAGAAAATCTGTACTGGGACATTTTGCAGCAACGGAGGCATGTATATGGCCTTGTGTTCGCTTTCTCTCGTAGCTCTGAGATGTCCATATGCTCATCTTTGGTCGCTTTGATGGCTCTGTCCCTCAGTCCACCACTGATGAAAATTGTATGTTTCTGTTCAACTGGCTTTTATCAGAATCAGTGTAATAAGCTACAAGGTTGTCCTTAGTTTTGCCTCCGCATAATAATTTCCTCTATTCTTTGAGTACTTTCATGTCTTTTATGTCCCATTGTGGTGTTGCCTCTTTTTGGCATACTAGCCTATTCACACTATTCTCCATATACATGTTAAATACAATATGTATCTGTGAAACGGACTAATAGATGCAACTGGCCTAAAGTATGTAGACACGGAACTGTTCAACTATGGCTACAGATGTTACTTTAGCCGTTTTAAGCAGTATTGGTAGCATCTGTATCAAAGCTGTAGCATCAAAGATAATGCATTCTGTTTTCTCAATAATGCTACTTTGCCTTCAGATATGCTTTTGAGTTAATGGATGAAATCTGGTCATTGATTCGAGCCATAGTTTTTGAAAATATTTTAAGACTCCTTGTGCATTCTCAAAAGACAAGATACCTCCCTCAAAGAGCAAGCTGCTTACAAACACAGATACATCACCTAATCATTCATGACTACACTGCTGTATCTTTGGCATGTCTGCCAGTGTCTTATTATTGGCCTTTTGCTTGGGTTCATAGAACATCTTCTGAGGTTTGTCTTGTCCATCAAGCTTTATAAATCCTTCCTTCATGAATTATTTCCTCACTTCCTGTGTCTAAGGCACCAAGCAAGCCTGGATGATATAACGCATGTTGCAAAATCCGTTAAAAGTGTGAGGCGTGGCCTCTGTGGCCTCTGTGGGGTCAAATGGGGATCAATGAATCGACAGTCAAACATCTAAATTATTTTACAACAAAATCATGTTAGTGCTTTTGTGTCAGAATGATGTGAAGGTCAACTCTGGTTTGGTTTACCTGTACATGTACATCGACATACATATTTGTGGAACATCATTGAGTACTTTGCGGTCACAGGCTTGGCTCAGGAACCACGTGACCTAGTCAATGAATTGCCTTTTAAGGTTAGTCCCGTGATTCCTCTAGATCCTATTAAAACTTTGTACTCTGTTGCTTAGACCACACAGTTAATCCAGGCAGAATAGAACTTGTCCTCTGACATTTTTATAGTACATTAGCTTTCATGGAAACCATTAATCACCTCTTCAGGAATGTACTGCATTTGAAGGATTTGATATGATATACATATATGTTGCTTGTAAACACCAGAGGGAATAGTTCAGCCTTTGCAAACTGATGCACATCTTAAAGACATATACTAGTTGGGGAGAGGAATAGTTTAAATGGTAGCAACATTATCTCCAGCGAGTCATTCCAAAAGTAATAATGTTGGAAAAATAGATATTCCCTTTTACCTGAACTCTGGTAGCAGGTTATTCTGTACAACTTCACAAAACGACCAGATAGTATTAGTTAATTACAGTTATATGTTCACTTCTGTGTCTGATTCATAGTCAGGCTTCCTCTTAGAACTCATGCAAATGACACTGGATATCATCAGAGAAAGTTCTGTTGTTCTTGCAGCATCACTTTCAAGAACTGTATAGAAAATGTTAGTTTAAAAAGTAAATGAGTACGACCAGGAACTGCCACGATCACCCCAACAGCATGGTGAGGAAGAGGCAAGGCATGATAACTGACTCATGACAAAGCTCGTAAAGCTTTGTCACACTCTTTTCCAGACAATATTTGTTTTACACTGTCAACAAAAAAGTAAGCGAGTATGATCAGGAAATACCACAATCACAAACTGCAGACAAACTCAAATTCAAATGACAGTTCTCAGAGTCTCGCCTTACCATGAAGGTATCCAATACTAGCAAAACCTGTTATGAGGAGGTGCATTCCACCTTCACATAGAAAGATATATTTCATGTACATAGGTTTAGCCCAAGTGATTTCTAAAGCTTTCGTAAATAAACCCATATCAAAATATGCAGACGTATAAATTTGAACACGTACATTTATGCACGTTTGCATTCCCTTCAGAGTTGTATTATAACTGCTATAAACTGTTGGGGGCATTATAATTGGATTAATTGCGACATTAAATGCATTTTTATTTACTTGATATTGCAAGGAAAAACTCCTTTTATGATTTAAAAATGTACATGTAGATCAAATGCAATAAACGTGACTATTTGTAAAAACCATTGGTTTTCGCGACTTTTGCACTCAATGAACTTTTAATTATAGTTGTCAATGTGCGTAAGTAGCATATCAAATGCAAACAAAATTAATATCAACTATTGGATCATATACAGTCTAATAACATGAATTTTATACAGTATGTATTCTTCTTGCCATAAAAAGAAATCATCATTCCTTTCTGAGCTATGATGACGGTACCCATGTTTAAGGGGCCGTAATTTTTTTCGCACAAAATTCTGAAAGTGGCATCATGCAGTTCTGAACTCAGCACACTCTAAGCTTTAAATCGATGTATGATGCTACTTGTTACCCTTCCGGTATGGGTACATGTCACTTTTGGTGGCCTCTGCTGCATCACTATCTGTCTAACACTAATCCTATCTTCAGTAACATTCTGCCAACTTAACTTTCCTTGAACGTTGGATTATTTGTTTCTCTAATCATGAAACTCACCTGGACTATGACCAGTTATATCAGAATATGGCCAGGAACATTTCAACCTACATCAGCACGTGGCAATGGAGGTTAAGTTATCAAGGAAAATTACAAGGATTTGGCTATGGGGAGGAATGTAGTGAATAAAAGTATTCAGCATGACAAGGGTTTACTTGTAAACATAGACGATCTTACATGAGTGATCATGTAGTTTTGAATTTATTAAACAAGTTGAGGAAGAGATAAAATGTTCACAAATAAAAGGCGAATAACAGAAATGTTTTTCATGAAATTACGAGTATGTTTTTGTGGGACTCTATGCAAGAAAACCTATCTTCGTGATTCACGAACAGCTAAGCGCTTTTATTATAAGCTTTTTAAGAAGTATCATATTTAAACGTGCTACAAGCGAAATTTTAACTTTCAAGCTAGTCTATGTAGATGAGCAGACTAATTGGTGTATGACCATGTCGGAAGATAGGTTTGCTCACCACGAGGCCCGGTTTTTCAATTCATGTACCATGTCTTACATGTAAATAGAGAATACTAGGTGAGTGTCTTTTGATATTAAGTTTACCAGGCAATGCTTTGAGAACGCTTGTTGACATCGCGAGGCTTGCCGAGCGATTCAACATGCGTTCTCAAAACTCGATATCAAAACACGCGAAACTGGTATTCTATTTATCAGTTTACTTATTGTTCTCTCTTCAAACTAGCGATTATGACGTCATTTTCGATTTTTGTGTTGATTCAGCGTCATTAACGACATCAATCAAAAAGTGCAACGTCATCATGACCTGATAAAGGCACATGCCGTGAGATAGACAACGTTTATCCTGTTGCTAGTCTCTATGTTGAAGCAGATAAACCGTCATTATACTCACGAAGAGAAAACTCTCTTTGCAATATGCTATAAGACTTGCTGCTAAACCATCAAATCCTATTCATGAAGTTACAGTTCCACCAAATTATGTTGATTTATATGAACAAAAACCTAAAGCTATTAAATCATTTGGCATCAGATTTTCACCACTCTTAGAATCTGCCAATATCAAACCACACAAATGATAAACATTTACACCAAATATTCCAGCTTGGTGTGTAAAACAAACTAAAACACTTTTCGATTTACACTCTGGCGAAAATCTGAGTCAAATCCACATATATTAAAAGATGATTTCAGAAGGCTGCAAAGTCGTTATAAGAATTATCAACAAGTTTATACTGATGGGTCAAAAGAAGACTCAACGGTTGGTTGTGCTGCTATATCAGGCAACCATAGTAATATACAACGTATATCTGACGATTCATCAATTTTCACTGCTGAAGCCAAAGCAGTTTATCTAGCTTTAGATCTCATAAGAACTTGTGACACTAACTATTTTTTTTGGTTCGCTCTCTTTATTGAAAGCTATGAACCATACCAGTTCAACGAATCCACAGATTCAGAAACTTTTAGATAAGTGTCACGAGATTTTAGCGAATAAAGAAATTGTTCTCTGTTGGATTCCTAGTCATATAGGCATTCTAGGAATGAGATGGTAGATCAGCAAGCTGCACAGGCTCGTCTGAATCTACAATTGTCGAACTACCACTTTGTTGGAAATCACACGTCGCAGCTCATTTGTAGTAAATATTGTAAAACCACATTCAAATAAAAAAAACAGTCAGTTTAACTTGTATGCCCTTGCATAAACGGTTGTGTTGTGTATTAATAAAATTGAGCAATGTATTATGTCGCATCTGCTGTCAGCTAACGTACCTTATCTCGTAACTGTGCCAGTAAAATACTTTATGAAGCACATTATGATTGACATTGTATGACAAGCCATAATATTTATGCTGTTTTACTAATGCCAATGGTAAGACTAAGGTGTGGTTGATGTGTCGTATTTAAACTTAGTATACATTGTTTTGGAATGCAAGGCACATGTCTTAGACACAAGAAGGTTACCCATTGTTCAGTGCACAAGCCAAAGTGTATACAACAATATCTTTTTCATCCTCGGTTGAATTTCAGCGCATTTAAAAATTATCTTCCCAATATCCCTGTGCAATATCATTCCGTTTGCCGTTAGATTTCGTATTCTCCGCTGTAACTTGTATAATGTGAATTGCATTTTTCTTTGTACTAAAACACAAGGTCACTGACAGCACACTACTGTTGTGCCAACCAAGAGTGACAGTGACGTAATACTTTGTTTACAATTGCTCAGCAAAACACTAACGTGTACACCCCACTTGAGCTAATGCGAATCGATAGACCACTTATGTATTAATCATATCCTGTGGATAGGATTAATACACAAGCGATATATCGATTCTAAGACCTTGATAACGTTCTAAACAAAACATGACGTCACTGTCACTCCTGGCTGACACGACACTAGTTGACTGTTATTGTTATCATCACAAAAGTACATGAGTATGGGAAAGTGATGACAGGTTGAATACAATTCCATATGACTTACAGATTCTGACCAGGTAGTCGAGTTGCAGAATAGAGGAGTACGGTTACGAATATCTGAGATGTCAGCCCTCGGATAGAAAAATTCTTATCTAACCCATATTTTCTTACCCAGACTCATTGAAGCTGTCGTCTGAGAATTGTCCATTGGTTATATTGGGACTCGCACACATGTTTGTCCAATGACGTCATTTATATCTTAAAGTGACGTCATCATTTAATGTGGTATTTTTATACCTTTCTCGGGAACTTCTAGGAGTTTACTTAAAAATAGAAATGTGGAATTCAATGGTGAGCAAGAAAAATAATCCATTATTTGTGTGAGGGTCGAATAGAGAAATCCATCCCATGGATCAAAGTTTGGCATCACGAGGCTTGCCTCGAGGCGGAATTTTCTATCCGCGTCTCACACACATAAAATGTTCTAATCATAATATTTACAGCACCTATCGGCTCAGTTGATTCATCCCTCCGTTTATATATATATATAAACGAATGGAACTATTAGCCCCCAAATAACCCAAGTTTTTTTATAATTTCAACCTGATTGTCTAATCAGAATCATAGCCGATCATACCAACAACTACTGTCGTGCCAACCAAGAGTGGCAGTGGCGTAAGGTTTCGTTTTCAATTGTAAAGTAAAACATTAACTAAAACAATTCATTTGAGCTAACGCGAACCGACACATCACTTGTGTATTAATCCTATCCACAGGATATGATTAATACACAAGTGATCTATCGATTCTAAGTATCTGATAACTTTGTAAGCAAAACATGACATCACTGTCACTCTTCGCTGGTAGGACAGTACATCGCAAACTAGAATAACTCTGAAAACCAAAATATTAATCATAGTGAGCATGGTGAGTGCGAAAAACAAAATAAAAACAATAGCCTTTGAACGAATGGCAGCAAAAGCCAAAGATGGATGGGCTATTATCGGCTAAATTTGTAATTCTCATGATGAATTACAATCTAAAACAATCAAAATGAAGTCTGTGAGTATACATTTACAGGTCCAGAATAAAATGTATCAGAACATTGGTTCATTCATTTCACTTCTATCTGACAATCCTGGCGTTCGTCAGGTGATAAATCACTCATAATCGTGATAGTTATCTACTCAATGGCAAAGAACCACAAGAAAATATTCCATCTATTATCTAAGTGAGTATGCATCTCACACTGACAGATCATGCAGCTTTAGACGCTTAAATACGTTAGTTTAGTTCCATTAAACACCAGGATGTTTTCTATTCTACATTATTACTCACGTATGAAGGTCATATTTGGTGTTCTTCCAACATAAAAACAAAGACAAACGGCCTGTTAACAGTATACGATTCAAAATTCTTAACGTAACCTGCATGCGCGGATCCAGAAAAATTTGCCAGAGGGTCCAACTCTGACAACGTTTTTTAGATGATGAGGGAGAAAGGATTGATCAAAATACCACTGAAAGTGGGCCATTATCGGCCCGCCAGCGAAACGCCATTTAAATGTATTATGTTTTTGTGTAAGATGCCGACAGTGGCTTTATCAGTTGTACTATGCTTTCTTCTTAGATGCCGACAGGGGTTTTATCAGTTGTGCCATGTTTTTGTCTAAGATG
Organism: Loripinus fragilis; assembly: GCA_964019695.1. Taxonomy (NCBI): domain Eukaryota; kingdom Metazoa; phylum Mollusca; class Bivalvia; order Lucinida; family Lucinidae; genus Loripinus; species Loripinus fragilis. The sequence goes on from OZ026517.1 coordinate 78,975,027, forward strand.
CCGACAGTTGCTTTATTAGTTGCGCTACATTTTTGTCTTAGATGCCGATAGTGGCTTTATCAGTTATGCAACGTTTTAGTCTAAGCTGCCCGATAGTGGCTTTATCAGTTGTGCTTAGTATTTGTCTTAGATGCCGATAGTGGCTTTATCAGTTGTGCTTCGTTTTTGTCTTAGATGGCGACAGTGGTTATATCAGCTATGCTACGTTTTTGTCTTAGATGCCGATAGTTGCTTTATCAGTTGTGCAACGTTTTTGTCTTAAATGCCGATAGTGGCTTATGCGGTGTGCTACGTTTTTCTCTTAGATGCCGATAGTGGCTTTATCAGTTATGCTACGCTTTTCTTTTAGTTGCCGACAGTGGCTTTATCAGTTGTGCTACTTTTTGTCTTAGGTGACGATAGTGTGTGCTACATCTTTGTCTTAGATGCCGATAGTGGCTTTATCAGTTGTGCTACGTTTTTGTCCAAAATACCAACAGTGGCTTTATCAGTTGTACTATGTTTTTGTCTTAGATGCCGACAGAAGCTTTATTAGTTGTGCTACGTTTTTGTCTTAGAGGCCAACAATGGCTTTATCAGTTGTGCTATGTTTTTGTCTTAGATGCCGACAGAAGCTTTATCAGTTGTGCTACGTTTTTATCTTAGAGGCCGACAGTGGCTTTATAAGTTGTACTTTGTTTTCTTCTTAGATGCCGACAGGAATTTTATCAGTTGTGCTACGTTTTTGTCTAAGAGGGCAACAGTGGCTTTATCAATTGTGTCATTTCTTTTTATCTTAGATATCGACAGTGGCGTTATGAGTTTTGCTATGTCTTTGCCTTAGATAGTGACAGTGGCTTTATCAGTTGTGCTACGCTTTTGTCTTAGATGCCGACAGAGGCTTTATCAGTTGTGCTACGTTTTTGTCTTAGATGCCGACAGTAGTTTTATCAGTTGTGCTACGTTTTTGTATTAAATGTCGACATGGGTTTAACAGTTGTGTTACGTTTTTGTCTTAGATGCCGACAGTGGCTTTATCAGTTGTGCTACATTTTTGTCTTAGATGCGGATAGTGGCTTTATCAGTTGTGCTACGTTTTAGTCTAAGCTGCCGATAGTGGCTTTATCAGTTGTGCTACGTTTTTGTCTTAGATGGCGACAGTGGTTTTATTAGCTATGCTGCGTTTTTGTCTTAGATGCCGATAGTTGCTATTATATATAGTTGTGCTACGTTTTTGGTCTTAGATGCCGATAATGGCTTTATCAGTTGTGCTACGTTTTTCTCTTAGATGCCGACAGTGGCTTTATCAGTTGTGCTACATTTTTGTCTTAGATGCGGATAGTGGCTTTATCAGTTGTGCTACGTTTTAGTCTAAGCTGCCGATAGTGGCTTTATCAGTTGTGCTACGTTTTTGTCTTAGATGGCGACAGTGGTTTTATTAGCTATGCTGCGTTTTTGTCTTAGATGCCGATAGTTGCTATTATATATAGTTGTGCTACGTTTTTGGTCTTAGATGCCGATAATGGCTTTATCAGTTGTGCTACGTTTTTCTCTTAGATGCCGATAGTGGCTTTATCAGATGTGCTACGTTTTTCACTTAGATGCTGATAGTGGCTTTATCAGGTGTGCTACATATTTGTCTTAGATGCCGATAGTGGTTTTATCAGTTGTGTTACGTATTTGTCTTAGAAGCCGCTAGTTGTTTCATCAGTTGCACTACATGTTCCTACGATGCCAATAGTGCCTGCTCGTTTTTGCGCTGTTTTTTTCCTTGAAGTCAATAGTGGCATACTCAGTTACACTACACTATTCTTAGATGCCAATAGTGGATGTATTAGTTGTTCCCCGTTTTTCTAAGATTCACTAGACTAAGTGCTATGTGTTTGTTGATGATCACTGAGTAATAAACAGATGTGGAGAAAGTATTCTATGGAAACAATTCAAGTTGCACATGCTTGCTAGTCTTTTAACGACGGGCTGTTTTTCTGTACTACAGTTCAATACTTATTGGCACATCAAGCACTTCTTTATCTTTTCTGGTGCAAATCAAAACTTGTTTTCGCGAAGTGGATTCTTGTTTACACATGGAACAAGAGGGTTGCATATGATCGCAGTATCCATTAACTTACATACACTGAAAGGCTTACATTGAAGAATCAAACAATATGATGTTTTCGTTGCTACACGGTCACATACTGCTACATGTATTCACAATTTCTATCTCGGACGAGCCGATGTGCTCAAAGTTCAGTTTTGAGGAACTTTTATTAGAAAAGATGGTTCGATTGGAGTTTGAGGTTGAAAAGTTTTCAAAGAGTTTAAAACAGAAATTTGATGAAATAGATGAACTTAAAAGTGCCACTAAAACAGAGCTCAGACAACTACAAAATGACAGAGAAGCATGGAAAGCAGAAATTGAGACATTGAAGACAAAGACAGAGAGTATTGAGACCATAAAAAAACCAACAGAATTCTCACTGGTATATACTCGTTGGGGACGAACGGTTTGTCCGGGTGACGCTTATCTCATTTATCACGGATATGCCGCTGGTAGTCATCACACACACAGTGGTGGAGCCGCTGACACCCAGTGTCTACCACAAGACCCACAGTGGGGCAATGTACACCCAGGAAATGCTGGATCTTACATTTATGGTGCAGAATATGAAAATGGAGCAGACAGGTCGACCTCAATTTTTGGGAAAAATGTACATGATGAAGACGTTCCCTGTGCAGTGTGTGAAGTGAAAGGTCGAACAACGTTGAGTATGTTTCCGGCACGTACTTCGTGCTATAAAGGATGGCATTTGGAATATAATGGCTATATGATGACAACACACCATTCTCATCAAAAAGGCAACGTGAAATGTGTGGACGCGGATCCCGAGGTAGTCTCAGGCCAGGGAGGTAATTCAAATGGAGACCTTTTCTACTTTATAGAGGCAGCTGGTCAACTTCCCACAACATCGTATACCAGAGGAAAAGAGCTAACGTGTGTTGTTTGTACCAAATAATATAATATTGAATATTGACCAAAAGTTCGAATTGCACACGTTGGTTAAAGTAAAATGCAACATCTGTGTATGCAATTCAATAGGACCAAAATGTTGTTAGCTAAAATCATGTGTGGCAAGCAAATATAACACCAATAGCAATTTAAGCTCTTATACTTTTCAAAAATCTAAATACAAAGACGCAAATCAGACAACGCGGACGGACAGGCTAGCATGTACATTTGCTTTTCGCACGCTACATGTTCATGTACCAAAGATGGTAGACTGGATCCAGTCCTTAAAACATTTTTTCATCAATGTGTCATATCATATACTTGTAGCCAGTCAAACTCTGATGGCTCTGTTTTAAAACAGAGCCATCAGAGTTAGACTGGCTACAAGTATATGATATAAAACATTAATGAAAAAAATGTTTTAAGGACTGGAGCCAGTCTACAAAGATAGCAATCTGACAAGGCTCGTGTTTGCGTAATTGGAAACTGTTTTGTAAGAATTACCCATGTCCATAGTCCTCTGTTTAGTGTAAGTATCAAAAATATCCTTAAAGGGATACATGTACATCTAGACTGGCTCCAGTCCTTAAAACAAATTTCATCAATGTGTCATATCATATACTTGTAGCCAGTCTAACTCTGATGGTTCTGTTTTAAGCTTAAAACAGAGTCATCAGAGTTAGACTGGCTACAAGTATATGATATGACACATTGATGAAAAATTGTTTTAAGGACTGGAGCCAGTCTTATGTACATACTGAAATGCACAAAATATAAAACCTGTGCAATTTAGCACAGGTTTTATATTTTGTACACTTCCCGTAAGTGTAACAGCAAAATAGAGTCATCGCATGTATTTTAAAAAGTTTAGTATTTTGTTCATGTTGTCAATTCATTATTGAAAGTATTGGTAAAGTGCATCTGCGTTTCGTGTATAGAAGAACAAACAAGTATAAAACGTTATAGCGATAAGGAAAATTTGTGCATCTTTTTTTTTATTGTAGAAAAATCGCAAATTTGCGGCCGCCTCAATATTTTCAGCAATATTATAAATAAATTTGGGCTAGGATATGACAAAAGGTACCTTATGGTGGTGTTCATCAAAATCAAGCTTATGTTGCCATTTTAATGTACTATCTCATAAGAGCATTTCCTGAAAATTTGAAGCAGTTTTCATCAATATTGACGAATATATGGAGGTTTGAAGCAACAAATGTAATCCGGTTTGGAATGTGTCGTCAAGAAGAACGTTAAACCTAATATGACGTCAGAGTGCTGGTCTCCAGTTGGCTGTTGGTTATTTGTGACTCAATATAAACATCTTACACATATAATGTATTCACAAGCATTATATATGTTATAAGGAAGATGCAAATGAATTGTATGAATTTATACTTTCAAAGTTGTCTTACAGGCAATTGAAGTGACCCACTCTTCATTATGAGCCTTTGTAGGTTTTATGGCCTAATTGTTACCATGCCAATTGGGCAGCGTACAAAACTTTAAATATAAATAGAAACATTTGCTACTTTGATGACATCAAGCGATAGGAACATTTTCGTGGTAATATAAAAGCATGTGAAATTTCTTCATTTTATGCGTTTTTCAAATGTCTATTCTGTAATAATTGCTGGAATGCCTTAAGGACCCTTTTCTCAGATTCGCGCTCTATTCGTCTTTAACCGCGAAGAACAGGTCTCTATATTGTCATCAACAAGTAGTTTATTACCATCTTCTTAATATTTACAGATTTATTTGCTATAATACATGTACATGTATGTAAGAAGCGATTTATCTTTTATTGGAAACAGCGCAAATTAATCAATACAATCTTCTAAGGCATAATGGGACAGTTTTAAGCGGCCGTTATTCTTGTAGAGGTACACTATTATTGTCAATTTTGATATACTAAAATGACTTGTGGGATTATACAGTGAAGATTGGAACGAAATACGAAACTACTGTTCAATACACTAGAGCTCTGCATTTGGTGAACACTAATGCTTCGACTGCTGCTGTCGGCTGATTTTCATCACAAATGACTTTTTTTAAAAAAAAGTTTAGTGAATATAGATATGTCTGTTTCGCTTTGTGCAATTTGACTTACAGATTGACACTGTAATAGGATGGTTGCTGATTGACGATGTAGAAGATATTCGTTTTACCTATTACATGTAACAAATGATGGAAAAAAATAAAATCGACGTTTTGTCGGGCACGATCTGGATCAAAACTGTTTGCATAGTTCATTAACGGACAACACTGCATGTACATTTAATAAAAAGTATATCAAGCCAGTACTTCAATCCGTGTTTTCATGATGCCACGTATTACATTATGCTTTCAACAGGTGTTCGTTTATTTTTTTATCAAGCACTAATCCTATCTTCAGTAACATTCTGCCAACTTAACTTTCCTTGAACGTTGGATTATTTGTTTCTCTAATCATGAACCTCACCTGGACTATGACCAGTTATATCAGAATATGGCCAGGAACATTTCAACCTGCATCAGCACGTTGCAATGGAGGTTAAGTTATTATACTTCTAGGAACAAGGTACAGAATCATCCTCATCGTGAGGATCTATTTTTATACAGACAAACAGTTTGAATGACCCCTGTACTGTTAGAGCAAGTATTTAAAATTATTCCAGTTGGGTCTAGCGGTAGAGATCTCTGATGAAGCTTATGCATGCTTGTAAGAGTTTTTTTTTTTGATAAAACCTAGGCACAAAAAGGCATTTAAATACTCTACGAATATGCCCTAAACACCCATTTCTAGTTTAGTTTTACAATATCATCCGAGGATAATATTTGTTTTCGTTCATTAAGGAAGCATACTTTGATATTAGTCAAGCAATATTGGAAGTAAGTTTAACTTTTAGACAAGTATACATTTTCAATAGACAATTTATTGCTCTGACTGCACTTCTACCAGATTCCAAAGCTGCTATTTGTTATCATATGTCATTTAGCCATGACCTTAGTAAATAACCAGGAAATCTCTTATCAGCTGATCCAGTGGCCTTGATTTTTCAGATTTCTACCTTATTCCCTAAAGTAATCAAGGAAAATTACAAGGGTTTGGCTATGGGGGGGAATGTAGTGAATAAAAATATTCAGCATGACAAGGGTTTACTTGTAAACATAGACGATCTTACATGAGTGATCATATAGTTTTGAATTTATTAAACAAGTTGAGGAAAAGAGATAAAATGTTCACAAATAAAAGGCGAATAAGAGAAATGTTTTTCATGAAATTACGAGTATGTTTCTGTGGGACTCTATGCGAGAAAACCTATCTTCGTGATTCACGAACAGCTAAGCGCCTTTATTATAAGCTTTTTAAGAAGTATCATATCTAAACGTGCTACAAGCGAAATTTTAACTTTCAAGCTAGTCTATGTAGATGAGCAGACTTGGTGTATGATCATGTCGGAAGACAGGTTTGCTCACCACGAGGCCCGGTTTTTCAATTCATGTACCATGTCTTACATGTAAATAGAGAATACTAGGTGAGTGTCTTTTGATATTAAGTTTACCAGGCAATGCTTTGAAAACGCTTGTTGACATCGCGAGGCTTGCCGAGCGATTCAACATGCGTTCTCAAAACTTGATATCAAAAGACGCGAACCTGGTATTCTATTTATCAGTTTACATGTACCCATTGTTTCTCTATTCAAACTAGCGATTAAGACGTAATTTTCGATTTTGTGTTGATTCAGCGTCATTCAAAAAGTGCAACGTCATCATGACCTGATAAAGGCACATGCCGTAAGATAGACAACGTTTATCTGTTGCTAGTCTCTATGTGGAAGCAGATAAACCATCACTATACTCACGAAGATAAAACTCTCTTTGCAATATGCTATAAGACTTGCTGCTAACCCATCAAATCCTATTCATGAAGTTACAGTTCCACCAAATTATGTTGATTTATATGAACAAAAACCTAAAGCTATTAAATCATCTGGCATCAGATTTTCACTACTCTTAGAATCTGCCAATATCAAGCCACACAATTGAAAAAACATTTTACACCAAATATTCCAGCTTGGTGTGTGAAACAATCTAAAACACTTTTCGATTTACACTCTGGGGAAAATCTGAGTCAAACCACATATATTAAAAGATGACTTTAGAAGGCTTCAATTTGAAAGTCGTTATAAGAATTATCAATAAGTTTATACTGATGGGTCAAAAGAAGACTCAAAGGTTGGCTGTGCTGCTATATCTGGCAACCATAGTAATATGCAACGTATACCTGACGATTCATCAATTTTCACTGCTGAAGCCAAAGCAGTTTATCTAGCTTTAGATTTCATAAGAACTTGTGACACAAACAATAAATTTATCATATTTTCTGACTCGCTCTCTGTAATGAAAGCTATAAACCATACCAGTTCAAAGAATCCACAGATTCAGAAACTTCTAGAAAAGTGTCACGAGCTTTTAGCGAAAACGAAATTGTTCTCTGTTGGATTCCTAGTCATATAGGCATTCTAGAGAATAAGATGGTAGATCAGCAAGCAAAAACATCGCTTTCATTAGAACCAACTTCATTTAAACCATCTATCTGGCATCAGATTTTCACTACTCTTAGAATCTGCAAATATCAAACCACACAATTGAAAAACATTTTACACCAAATATTCCAGCTTGGTGTGTGAAACAACCTAAAATACTTTTCGATTTACACTCTGGCGAAAATCTGAGTCAAATCCACATATGTGACGCGCCATGACATTTTGTGCCCAAATGCGGTAAAACGTGACGTCGGGAAAACGCGCTGCAAAAATGACGTAATTTATGCAACTGCACTTTGTTGCGCAATTTGTACGTCGCTAAACGTCATTTGTCAACATCGTTTGAAGCCCAAGAGGCGCATTTTTTCGCAAAGAAATATTTAATTATGGACTAGAAGATTTATACATTAACATACGACTCTTTAAATCATGGAGTTGGAGGAATAACAGATGAGATGACTATTTACAAGCATGTATTAAAACACACAAAAAAAAACAGTTTCTCCGACACTTTCTGTATCGGCCGTAGTGCATTTTTATTCTGTTTCTACTGTCCTGCCAACCAAGAGTGATAGTGACGTATGTTTTGTTTACAAAGATGTATCAGGGACTTATAATCGATAGATCACTTGTGTATTAATCCTATCCGATAAGATTAATTATCAAGTGGTCTATCGATTCGTGTTGGTTGTTGGTTTTGTTGCTTTACGTCCCAAGTCAACAGCTATGGTCATTACGGGACGGTCAGTTCACCTAACCACACTTTTTCCTGGGCAGGCTTGAACAAGCGGTTAACCAGTAATTCGTGCACATACTTTCGCTTGTAACTGACAACAACCCTTCGTGAATGAATCAGCGGAAGGGAGGAGAATGACCGTAGAAATCATTTCATGATCAATCTCCACGAAAGTATGGGACCGGACCGGGATCGAACTCGCGACCCCTGGATCTGCAGTCAGACACGCATCTGTAGCCAGACACGTTACCGACTGCGCTACGCGGCCCGGCATTCGTGTTAGCGCAAGTGGAGTGTACAAGTTAATGTTTTACTTTGTAACTGTAAACAAAATATTACGTCGTTGTCACTCGTTGGTTGGCACGACAGTACTGTGCATATTGAAGACCAGAAAACAAAAACAGATGAGTATGACCAGGAAATACTATAATCATACACTGCAGACGAAGACCGGTCCTGATATTATAATGCATTTTATAAAACAACGGAATCAATTCCATTTCGAATGCAAATTGAATGCGCAAAAATGTGTGTCCGTTTCAGTAGGCTTACCTTTTGTCCCCAATGTTGTCGTACAGCACGTGAGTGGTTTTGTTGGCTGTTGTGTTGAGGCGACACACTACTAGTGGAAAGTTACATCCTACTTATGGGTGATGTAGCATACGATGCTCGTTTTAGTGTATGCAATAAGCGTAATACTGTGAGGTACAGTCACAGGACATAATTATTCGCCGTATTACAACGTCGCCGTTTAAATCAATGTATTTCCAGATTTTTTGGCAAAATTATTGTCGCAAAACAATAGCAGCTACAACCGTGAAAAAAGTACCAAATGGGCGGAAAATGATTTACACAATATACAATTTTATTGTAGCTTCTTGGTGTCTGTTGTTTTTGTATTGTAGCCATTTAAATACGACGACAAATATAAATGTTTTTTTTTGTGACGTTAACTTTAGCGTCAATGGGAATCGTGAAAGTCTACTAAAAATGTATGTTACCTACTTGAGAACCAAAATTATAATTTACGTTAATATTTTATTGTATATTGCTATTTTATATTTGACTTTCATCCCCGTAAATTTGTTTAAAAACTGCACCCATTAACATTGCCATGGTAATTTTCACAAACATTCTGGAAATGCACTGTTTAAACTACGACGGCACGAAGTGACGAATATGCATGAACACAAATATCAATATCAATATTTGGGTTACTAGTCTGTTGCGCTGACAGCTCCGTGTGTGCTAATAGGGCTACAAATCTGATACGCTGACTGTTCCGTGAAAGCTACATGTAACAAGTGTATTGTATCGGCGTGACAAATGCTAGACTGCTTAATCGGTGATGTGCATATGCTGTAAGATGAAGTCACGTGCTTTTGCCATGAGCGCATTTTTGCACGAGATTTAGAAATTCTTTCTTATTACATGTAACTCCGTATATTCAGGCTCGACTTTCGGGCTATCCGTTTTGTTCCATGCTTGTGTTAGAGCCACTTGAAAACTGTGCCAGCATATCACTTATCGCACTTGCCAACCGCAAAGACTCATTTAGACGAGCATGTCTTAAAGCGCAACCAGAGCCTGTTCTGCTAAAATCTACAAAGTATGGAAGTACATGTTGACCAAGGCTCAAGCTTCTAGCCCAACTAGGTAGCTATATATCCACAAAACGCTGGTGGTTGAAGCATGTGATTTTAACGCATACGCGCCAAGTACCGAAATTTTATAATTTGTGTAAAATCATGTTCTGTAGCGTTTAAGCCAGGTACACCCCATTTTCATCTGCGCCTTATCTGATCTACTTCAATAATTCCGAAATTTAGAGTTGGATCCATTTCGATCTGATCTCTGTTTAATTAACTGTAACTTCGGTGTGTACATGGGCGCAAGCTGATTGTAGTTAATTATGGTTATAGCGGATAAATATGCAACCAAAATTATTCGAATAGGTACATGTACACATGTATTCCTGGCAAGTAGATCTAAATGTACCTCGACATATAAGATGCAGATTCATAGTCTACACTGTTCACAACTTCCGCGACTGTAATTTGAACATTTTAGCATGTGATCCTATCAAATATAAGTGGACAGCATTTGAATAGTGCCGGAGTACGGCTTCGAATTGTTGAAACCGCGTTTCTGTGTATTTCACGAAAAAAACGTAAGTTGTGTAATTCATCACGCGCCGACCAAAATGTTTTGGGTCGTTTCATTAATCTGCTAAGGGTACAAAGCTGTCATTCACACTAGAAAGATCCGCTTCTAATGAGTACCCACTGCAAACATTTTCTTTGAGAAATAAGAAAAAAGCGCTTTGGGTATCCATTGCCCTTGACCTGAATCTAAACAGTTCGTATTGCACAGATATATTAGCAAGTGACAGCCAAAGAAATATGAAGATCCGATGCATCTCGCGATAGGAGGACATCTTTTCGTCACGTTTCGATAAAACAATTGGCTTGATATACTTTTTGGGAGCTCGTCCACTCTTTTCTCTGCTTTTGTTTTAAGCTGCGCAGCATGTATTTCTTCTTCCATGAAAATACATTGTACATGTATATATAGAATTTGATTACATGTACACCGATTATACGAGATGTCTCGCCGTTTCAATTTTGACTGCCTTTAAAATGCAAAACTCTGTTTCAGCGGAAGGTATGCACAATCGGCGAAAAGATTGATCAGCATTTGCACATGTTAAGACCGAGACAGAGTAAACTCAGTAGTTTGCTTTGGTTTTCTAAGGAAACAAAGAAGTGAAGCAATGCATCTGTATTGGTATGAGAGATCTAACACAATTTTTGAACAGAAGAGACACGGCTAAACTACTAATTTATCGGTGCCTGACTTTTACGAATTGAATATCGCGTGTTGGGTTCCGGGACCAGCTCTTGACTTGGTGTACCGCATGCGACACACCGCTGAGAGTGCAAACTGACCTTAGTATTTTATAACTACTACTACCATTACTACAGGCAGCACTGCTGCTGATGCTACTTTCCCTTCTCTTTCTACAAATGAATAAGCGAAGGTTATATTGAAAAAGAAAAGAGAAAAACGAGTTGATAAATTAAACCACGATGCGCGGAATCACATGGCGGATCCAGAGGGGGGGGGGTGGGGGCAGGGGGTCCGGACCCTCCGGAAAATCACTGGGTTTCTATAGGGAAAAAGCAATTGGACCCCTCTGAAAAAGTTGCCCCCCCCCCCTGGAAAATGTTCCGCCTCCACTGGAACCTTGGAAAATGATAGTTTTCTTTGAAAGTAACCACTGGACTTCTGTAAAATAAGTTGAGGACTAAAATAAAATAAAAATAAAAAAAAGTTGTCAGAGCTTTTTTTATATGCCAGATGGACCTGGACCCCCCCCTCCCACCTGACGAAAATTCCTGGATCCGTGCATGAATCATATCTGATCGCCTTTTTTCAACGAACTAACGATCATTTTTCTGATTTGCATAAATACCCATTTTCATCATGAAAAAGACCGCATTCAAACATTTCATACTGTACCAATATTATCTGAATTTACTTTCAAAATTTTAGAACCCAGGAAAAATGCTTAATCTAATACATTTATTTTTTTAAAGAAATAATGTTGACGATTTATCCACTCACGTTATGATCCCAAAATGTTCTAATCGAGAATTTCTGAAGTGAAATGAACTTTCCCAAAAGAATAATCAATTCGTTTCAAATATCCTGAAATAAACTCGCCAAGTTATCTATCAGAAAATTAACGTTGACGTCGCAAACACTTTAATATACCACGACGGAGGGACCTATGAACTATTGCCTACTTCGAAGAAACCGCTTAAGATATCGAACTGAAATTTCACATGTATACTCTAGGTATCAGAAAATATCAATATCTCAATTTCGACCAGATACCTCATTTGGACCCAAAATCTCATGGCTGGTCACATATATTAAAAGATGATTTCAGAAGGCTGCAAAGTCGTTATAAGAATTATCAACAAGTTTATACTGATGGGTCAAAAGAAGACTCAAAGGTTGGTTGTGCTGCTATATCAGGCAACCATAGTAATGTACAACGTATATCTGACGATTCATCAATTTTCACTGCTGAAGCCAAAGCAGTTTATCTAGCTTTAGATCTCATAAGAACTTGTGACACTAACTTTTTTTTTTGACTCGCTCTCTTTATTGAAAGCTATGAACCATACCAGTTCAACGAATCCACAGATTCAGAAACTTTTAGAAAAGTGTCACGAGATTTTAGCGAATAAAGAAATTGTTCTCTGTTGGATTCCTAGTCATATAGGCATTCTAGGGAATGAGATGGTAGATCAGCAAGCAAAAACATCGCTTTCATTAGAACCAACTTCTTTTAAGATTCCATTTTCTTATTTTAAGCCATCTATCAATAAATATATCTTGGAAGAATGGCAAACTGTATGGAATAACAGCATTGGAAATAAACTTCTTGGCATAAAACCAGCTATTGGTGAATACCAATCAATTGTTCGAAACATTAGAAAATAAGAAGTCGTTTTAGCTCGACTCATCTTAGGTCATACAAGAGTCACTCATTCATACTTACAGCAAGGTGAAGAGCAGCCACAATGTGTTTGTTGCGACGCATCATTCACTGTACGTCACTTCCTTTTGGAATGTGGCGACTTTGCACAAATAAGAAATAATTGCTTCCATGTTGAAAACATGAAACAGTTATTTCAAGATGTACATATTGATAGTATCATGACATTTTAAAAGAAATAAATCTTTTTAACAAAATCAAATCGCTATTTTTTTTAAAAAAATGTGTTTTGTTTTATGCCTATAATGCCCTATATATAGTATCATTGCATCATCATAATCGTTTATCGCTATATTATGTTCAGTCAAAGAATATGTACAGTCATCTGGAATAGCTCTTTGAAACTGAAGATATTGTACTTGATCCTTTCTGTCAACAATCGTACAGCAACCCTATATCATTATTATCATCCATTTCATTTATTACAATTTTTTACTTTTTCCATCCAAAACATGTTTAGCTTAATATCGTCTGACGCTAATGACCCACAAGGGTTGATGCGTCGTTAAGCACCAAACAAACAGGCAACGTGCGACAATGCAATTAATATGAGAGGTGACTGATAATCTTCTATATTGAGTCTATTTATAACTTATAAGAGTATACTGAAAGCGAAATAATTCTCACACCGCCTTAAAATGTATTGTGTTTTCAGTTTGAACCCATTTTTCAACTTTTAATTCTAACATACCTCGCCTATAGAGCCAATGCTAAAAAAGTGTGATATATCAAACAATCATTCACAGTTTCGAAAGCGCGAGGAAAGTGCGTGCTAGCTGACGTCATTTGTTACTGGAAATTCTAACACACCTCGCCTATATAGCAAACGGTAACAAACTGTGATATATCGGACAATAATTCACAGCTAAAGTGTGTGATAGCTGACGTCACTGGAAAATGACGTCATCCATGGCGCTAGACGGTGTAACGTCGTTTTAACGCTTGAAAGGCGGTACAATTAAATGTAAACGTATGCGACGTAGTCTAAGTATTGGCGGGAGTTCTTCAGTGCAATGTTGGAAAGTTGGAAGAAGCTGAACTTTCGTCGTTTGTTGTGTTTTAGAATCAAAACAGATCAGCTCCAGTGCAGTGAATTGTTGAGTAATAATTCACTGTTTGTCGGTCAGTTGTACGAAGATAAATCACTCGCGCTGCGAGCTCGTGATTTGATCTTCTTTACAACTGACCTCCAAACAGTGAATTATTACTCAACAATTCACTGCTGGAGTTGATCTATTTCTAATATATTGTCAATCATAGCGTTAGACGGTGTAACGTCGTTTTAACGCGTGAAATACGTTACAAATACACGTAAATGAATGCGACGTACGTAGTCTAAGTATTCGCGGGAATTATTCAGTGCAATGGCGGGAACTTGGAAGAAGCTGAAGACTTCAAATGTGTTTTCGCCGTTTATTGTGTGTTAGAATCGAAATAGATCCGCTCCAGTGCGTGAATTGTTGAGTAATAATTCACTGTTTGTCGGTCAGTTGTACGAAGGTAAATCACTCAAGCTACGCGCTCGTGATTTGATACATGTAATCTTCACAACTGACCTCCAAACAGTGAATTATTACTCAATAATTCACTGCTAGTGCTGATCTATTTCTTGATTATACCTCTAGCAACCCATGCTATACATGCAATTAGCTATTCCAGTTTCATAACTTATGATCTTTCTAATCAGTTTTAACATGCTTACGATGCTCAAAAGAACCGTCTCCTTGAAACGGCTCTTTGGAGTACCAACAGCATATGTTTTGGTTGAGAAATAATAACGTTTTTTGCTACGCACTCTTACATGTAACTAAATGCCTGGTTATAATAACCATCTCGTAAAAGAAGACAGAGCAGGCCTCGAGGTTATAAAACTTGAGTACAAGCTCAGACTCAAAATAAAGCGCAATGATTGGCTGCTTGCGGACACGTGTCCGCAAACAGCCAATCATTGCGCTTTATTTTGAGTCTGAGAATGAACTCAAGCTTTATAACCTCGAGGCCTGGTTGTTTTACTCCAATTATAAGTTATATATGTGTCCTTCTTTGTACTAATTGAATGCATTTTGCTGATGTTGCTAGGGGTTGGTCTTTGATTTGTGATTGTGACATTTCATGGTCATGTGATACATTATTAATTCATAGCTACATGTACAATTAAGAAGCTGGCGGATTTTTCCGTATATGTTAAGTATAATTGCCCTTTTGTATTATGATGGTTAAAACTTTCTAAATAATCATGTAGTTCTGTTCCTGAAGATTGTTTTTATCAGACCCTGGTGGAAATGTCGCCTTTTGCAGCATTTTATCTGGGCCATCACTGGTTGCAAAAATATCTGCTTACCAGTTTCCAAAATTCAAAGGGTTGTTTCTGGGCACAAAATCAACATATTTCTAGATGAGAAATGAGATAAATATATGAAGTACAACTACTTATCTAGAACTCTGAAGTATGACTCATAATAACGTCTGCAGCTAAGATTCAATATGTTTCTATGTTTCCGGCCTACACCCAATTAATAAGCTTATTTGTAACGATGAGAAGATCATACAAGATAACATTATATTAATGTAGTTCTTAAATTAAGACTCACAGGGTTAATGTGGTGCCAAATAATTCATCAGATTAGTATCACACAAGGTTTTAGTACTTTAGTACTTATCGCATAAACATAACGTCACTGTTGAAATATGCACAGCTATCTTTTACAGTCTTCTCACGCGCCCGTGGGGTGGGGGTGGGGGGGTATACCCTCATTTTTTCTTTCTACGTAGACTTGGACCAAGCATCTACTGCTTACTCCCCAAAAATATCAGAAGTATCAGGCACACCCCCAAAAATAATTGAAAGTTAGCAACCCAAAAAATATTCTGTATCTTGACCGTAAGGAAAATCCCTAGAATGTTTAGAAATAACTTCCAAAAATAGTCCAGTTTTGCAATGGCCCCCTAAAAATATCCAATTATTCATCATACATGTACATTGTGCGATTACAGGTCTAATTGTTTATCTGAGCACTTCCACATTTTACATATGCGAGCAGCCAATGTTCAGGCGAGCCTGCGCATCCACGTAGGCTCATCTTAGCGGCTCGCCGATGCGATAAGTACCAAAATCTCAATGTGTTTGCCAATGCTCGGTTTTGTATTATTTGTTTTCGTTTTATAAGGTATATTCAAGAGATGTCTCGCCCTTTATAATTCCAGTCTTGCACTTCCAGTGGTATAATACTGGTTTAAGACGACATGCAGGAAAGTATGATAATCTAGCAATCCGATACCTGATATTTAATCTCATATAAACGTAGTTGGCTAATGATAGTCATACGAGCTTCTGTAAAACTTGTGAGCATGACTAGGAAAAGAAGGGTAACAATCACAGATAATTGGCCAGCTCAATGCACTACTAGAAAGAGTCAAACCACATTAAAGGATACAATAATTAAAGCACGTCATAAACTAAATGATTGCCAAACTTCAATGAAAGCACAAAAACTACTTCCTCTCTCTCACACACACACACACACACGCTATCAACAACAGTACAGTACCACAGCCTTAGAATGGACAGCAGCCACAGCAACAAGAAGTTTAAAATAACTAATACAATAAGTATTTACTTAAACATTTTCACACAATCTGAGTTTTTTTCTGGGGACTTCGTCCTCTCCTTATGTCTGATAAATACGTTGTTGTAGTCTTAACCCCCCCCCCCCTCCCCATTCCACTGGACGGCGATTCCGCTACGATTCGAAATTTTGGTCAAAATGACACGAATCGTAGCAGAAACGGCAAAAGCGCAGTAGAAGCGTAGTACATGTAGAAGCGCAGTAGAAGCGCCTTGGTCGTAGTAGAAGCGTATCGGAATTTCAGATTCTATATAGAAAGTATACAAAAGCGCAACGAAAGCGTAGTTCCATCGCCAAGGTCGTAGCAAGGTCGCAGCTACATCGTCATCAGCGTAGACTAAGCGTAGCCAGATCTTCATTGTCGTAGTGGGATCGTAGCAGCAGCGTAGCGGAAGCGCAGTAGAAGCGTAGTGGAAGCGTACTGGAAGCGTCAAGTCCCCGAATCGTGTAGCTGTCTACGCTTCCGCGGCGATTTGGAACAAATTTAGAGAAAATCCTAGATCGCCATGGGCGTAGCGGAATCGCCGTCCAGTGGAATGGGGGTGTAAGCATCATCGGACACCAGGTAAACATGGTACATTTTCACAATGTATACAGTAGGTTCAAAGATAGATGAGAATTGTTGTAACCAAAAATATAAACTGTTCCAGTTAATGGGTATATTTTATACAGGTACATGTATACAGCCTACACCGCCTCTACAATGTACCTGTATGATAAATTTACCGTTATTTATCTGTGTCTGTGGATAAAGGTATAGACCTATTCAAATCAGATTGCATATAACAGTTCTGAATCTCTGAATGTAACTGTGCTGCTTCATATCAAAATTCATGTAGTGTAACTAATATTTCGGGAGTGATGTTGTAAGAGAATTCAAAGATTGCCATTTTGGCAGCCATGTAGGATACAGGCAAATAATGATTTATGCAATTCTTAATCTACATGTAGCCCTGATGACTCCGTACAATCCGACATATGGTTCTGGAGGAGATGTTGTTTGAAAAAAAATGAAATGGCCGTCAGGAGAGCCTGTGACCTTGGATATCTGGATGAAAGGTGCTTAGCAATTCTGAATCTCCATGTTGCCCGCATGTTTCCTGCCAAGATCCAGCTAAATCCTACATATTGTTCGGGAGGAGATGTGATTTGAAGAACTTTTACGGCCATCTTGCCTACAATAATATTAAAATTATGCTCTGATGCCTCCAGTCAATTCATTTCAATCTTACATAGTTTGGGTGAGGATGTCATTGAAGAATTTCAAGATGACTGCTGTGGCTGACTACGGAACGACATTTGCGTTTCTAAATCTTCCTATTGCCACGATATCTCCCACCAAATTTCGGTTCAATCCAACTTTTCGTTTGGTAAGAGATTTTGTTTGAAGAATTTCAAGATGGCTGACATCTTTGGCGTCAGAATTGAATGAATGTAGTATATTTGAGTTTCTGTGTTGCCCTGATACCTCCCACAAAGTTTCGGTTCAGTCCATCATTAATCTTTGGAAAGGACAAGGTCACATTGTTTACGAATTTCAAGATGGGTGCGATGGCGGCCATCTTGGAGAGCAGAATGGAATGATCACTGCAATGCTGAATCCCAATGTGGCCTGTGTGCATACTACAAAGTGCTCAATATGACATATGGCTCTGGAGTAGATGTCATCTTTACATCTTCAGGATGGCTGTCATGGCGGTCTGACATTCTGCAGATAAGAACTATTTGTGCTATTTTGTAAGAGGGTAGTATGATTAATATTTCTCTAAAATTATTCAAAAGTTAGGCTAGTGGTTCAGGAGGGGATTTCGTTTAAAGATAATTCTATTTTCGTTTTCCAGTTTGTTCGACAAAGCATAACGGTTTGTGCTATATTGGTAGAGGGTATTATGTGGAACATTTCTGTGAAATTATTCTTAACTAATTTGGGCCAGTGGCTCATGAGGAGATACCATTTTAAGATATTTCTATTTTTAGCTCTGGTGGCTATTTTTCAGCAGAGCGGAACCGCTTGAGCAATTTTGGAAGAGGGCAATATGAGGATCATTTGTGTAAAATAATTTAGATTTTGGACCAGTGGTTTAAGAGATGTTGATTTCAGATGTGTTTTTTTAGCTCTGTCCGCCATTTTGTTTAGTTGAGCTAAACCATTTGTGCTATTTCAGTAGAGGGCAATACGAGAAACATTTGTGTGAAATTATTTTACATTCGGACCAGTGGCTCAGGAGAAGATGTCGTATAAAGATATTTCTATTTTTAGCCCTGGATCTCTAGCAGCCAACTTGTTTGGGGTAGCCGAACAGTTTGTGCAGTTCTGAGAGGGCCTTCTGTGAAATTATTTTGCATTTGGGTCAGTGATTAAGGAGATGTGGTTTAAATATAGTTCTAATTTTAGCCTTTGCGGCTATTTTGTTTTCGGCGAAGCAAAACGGATAGTGCAGTTTTGGGTAAAGGGCAGTATGACGAACATTTCAGTAAAATTATTCTAAAGGGGCTCTTTCATGGTATGGGAAATTAACATGGGAGTGTGCCCAGGCTTGGAATTTGATAATATTATGTTTATTAATTGTCTGGGGTATAACTTTTATATTTATGGTGCATTTGAGATTTTATGCAATTCCATTGCTAATTTATGACGTCATGTATGATATCACTACAATACCTTTGGGTATCCAGTTATAATCATTTCTAAAGTAATTGGCATATCATGTAACGGGCGCAGAAATGTTTTATTAAATAACTATATAATTTATAAGTTCGTTGATACTATAAATGGCTTTGTATGTATTAGGATAGCGGGTGGGCATTCATTTTTATGAGATGGGCCCCCAATTTTCAACTGTATATTTTGTATTCAGTCAAATTTGGAATTGAATTTTTTACACTTTGCAGTCTTTGTCAAGATACCATTTCAACATATAAACTTTTCATATAAGTTAAGAATATGTAGACAAAATTTCATGAAATTCAAGGACCGGTAACATATGTTTTTCAACTTAATGTAAACACATGGCACTGATTCATCGAAATGTAAAAAATACAATAATTATGTTTCAGTGTAAAACATACTTGAATTCTTGCTTAGTTTGAATCACCGTGCTAGTACGTTTATTGGTAGGAGTTGATATGTTCAGTATTTTTCCTTATTGCTGATTGGAAAAGAAAAAAAACAATATTCTTTGATATTAAGTGCCATGATTCTTATTTAATGAAGTGCTTACACAATAGTATTACCCAAAACGATACAATATGGTGACAACGGACTTACCACATCTAGTTTCGAACTTTAAAACAACATCTAGCCAATGTTACACTTAATATGTAACATTAATAAGAATTTTAATACATACAGAAGAGAAACTTTATGACAAGTCAGTTCATACAGGGGAGAAACCTTATATGTATGGTTTTATAATTGTAAGCCTCATTAATAAACCTGGTTCACAAGAATAACCCCCTGTCAAACCTATTGGTTAAAATTAACCATTTTGGTCACAGAGAACTCATGGCTTCAAAGGTATTGCTAAATTAATGCTTAAATCTTCTCTGTTTATTCTGTTTTGTAAAACTCATGCTGATTTTCATCAAATGGCAACATTTATTCTTTGGCTGAATGTATATTCCAGGCATACAGCTTCGTTTCTGGACCTCACTTATTCATGTAGAACACTGTTCTATGATACATTTGATATGACTCTTTACACTTAATCCTGGTCACGGCACCAAAATGTGGTTACTCTAGTTCAGTTAAGATGTAAAAGTAACATTTGGTCTCCTTGTTTACACACGTTTATTGATAGGATATTATGTTTATTAAACAATATCATGCAGGACTTGGGGAAGTGATACACATTGTCTTGGCCCCATAGTGCCATGACATGGGGCCATGACCTTTGGCATTTCCGGCCATTGAATCATTTGAAATTGTCTTAACATGTCTTTCTTTAAGTAAAGTGGAAGTAGATTTAAAAACAACCTCCTTCTGTCGAGTTATTGATTCATTTAAACTAAATGATTAATTTTGCTAAAACTGACCTATACCCATAAGAGGTAGGAAATGACAAATTTACCGGTTTTGGATTTTCATGAAATTTGGCTCAGATCAGTAGGATATATATGGCATGTTTTTGTGATAATATGATATCTTGACAAAGACTAGAACATATCTGTCTTTGGAATTTAATGTTGAATGTTTTGTAAATTTTTGAAAAAAAAATATTGAAATTTTATAATCACTTCTTCAGAAAACGTAAACCATAATTTATCCAAATGGTTTCCTGGTATTAATATAATGCCTATGGTATTTTGGATCCAATCTAGATGACATATCATAGAAATAAACAAAACTATAGATTAAGGACATAGAAATTTAGACACAGGTGCCATCTCAAAGGTGGAGTACGTCAGGGTTGCCTCCTAGGCATTATTATTAACTATCTAATATAATACATACATTTTCATAGTTTGTATATAATGAGTCATTATTATTCAAAGTTTAAAGAAAATCCATGCGTGGGCACAGATGCAAGTACCCCTTTGGGTAAGTGGTCAATGAAGTGGTGTTTTATAAGATATTTCTATTTTGAGTTCTGGTGGCCATTTTGTTCAGCGTTGCTTAACGCTTTATGTAATTTTGGTAGAAGTCATTGTTATATGAAGAAGCATTTCTGTAAAATATTTGAATTTGGACCAGTGGTTCAGGGGAGATGCTGTTTTACGGATATTCCTAATTTTAGCTCTGGTGACAATTGTATATAACAAAGCGGGACCATTTGTGCTTTTTTGGTAGTTCAGGAACAGTTCTGCCTTTTTTAGGGAATTTGGATAAGTGGTTCTGGGGGAGATATCGTTTTAAGATTTTTTTTTAAACAAAATAGCTCTGGTGGCCATTTTGTTCGGTGGACCAGATCCTATTTGTGCAATTTTGGTTGAGGATATCATGGGAAACATTCCTATGAAATTATCATAAATGATCGATCGAGGACCAGTGGTTCATAATAGTTTAAAGAAAACGTTTCATGCACCACAGACTATACGAGCGGTGAACAAAGTAAAGACACAATAGCTCATTTTAAGACTTTGGCTCAGTTGAGCTGAAATGTGAAATGTTTGCAACTGCACACATATCATATTTTGACATTTCACAGGGATCTTACCTATCAATTTCTATTCTAACAAATTTCTTGAGTGTGGGTGAGTTAAAGTCTTTACATGGCTTAGCAATTATGTTTACAAGCTTTTTATCGTCTGCTGATTATTTTCAAAATTAACTTTTCATTCAGGAATCCCATCAGAGTGTCAACTGGTTTGAATCCAGATCAGGCCCAACATAATGTCAGGCCTGATATGGGTCTAAACTGTTTTGCAAAGCTTATCAGCAGACGAAACTTAAGAGTTGAATAAACGATCGAACAATGTAAGGGATAGCAAATACAAAGTATATTCCTAACCATTAGCTTACTTTGCTCCTGACTAAACAAATGTAAATGTCTTCAGAAAAAAAAGTTTTACAACATGTAACACAAAATTCACCTCTGGAATCAAGTCTAAGCTTTAATAAAACTTGAGTCAGTTTACCAGTGAACAAATTATAACCAGATGTTATCATGTTTCTGCTTGTTGAGGTAACGGTACAGGTAATTCGTAATGGACTTTGAGAGAAATTGGTTTTATTCGAGAAAATTTACCCTAGTCGTAGGAGTTTATTATTATGCATATTTGAGTCGACTGTAGTTACCAGAATATAAGGCGTTTGAAGTTGGCCGGTAGTTGGTTATTCAGCTGGTTATTAGACATGACAGCCTGTCAGCGAAGTCTAATAACCGGCTGGATATTCAACTGGTAGATGGTTATTCAATTTGTGATCAGAATCGAACAACCAGCCGGGTATTCAGCTGGTAGATTGTTATTCAATTTTTGATCAGAATCGAACAACCAGTCGGGTATTCAGCTGGTAGATGGTTATTCAATTTGTGATCAGAATGGAATAACCAGCCGGGTATTCAGCTGGTAGATGGTTATTCAATTTGTGATCAGAATGGAACAACCAGCTGGGTATTCAGCTGGTAGATGGTTATTCAATTTGTGATCAGAATCGAATAACCAGCCGGGTATTCATCTGGTAGATGGTTATTCAATTTGTGATCAGAATCGAACAACCAGCCGGGTATTCAGCTGGTAGATGGTTATTCAATTTGTGATCAGAATGGAACAACCAGCCGGTAGATGATTATTCAATTTGTGATCAGAATCGAATAACCAGCCGGGTATTCAGCTGGTAGATGGTTATTCAATTTGTGATCAGAATCGAACAACCAGTCGGGTATTCAGCTGGTAGATGGTTATTCAATTTGTGATCAGAATCGAACAACCAGTCGGGTATTCAGCTGGTAGATGGTTATTCAATTTTTGATCAGAATCGAAAAACCAGCCGGATATTCAGCTGATAGATAGTTATCAGTCGATTTGTGATTAGAATCAAATAACCAGCCGGAAATACAGCTGGTAGATGGTTATTCGATTTGTGACCCAAGTCGAAAAACCCGCCGGATATTCAGATGGTAGATGGTTATTTAAATTGTGATCAGAATCGAATAACCATCTACCAGGTGAATACCCGACCGGTTATTAGACTTCACTGACAGGCTGCCATGTCTAATAACCAGCTGAATAAACAACTACCAACTACTGGCCAACTTCATAACGGATATTGTTATATATCTTATAAGTGTTTACTATATAAACGTGACGAGTTTCAATCGCTGACAGTTGTACATTTCATCTAAATTTAACGTGTCGCAATGCGACTGATCGACTGATCGCTTCATTCCCATTAATATACATGGCAGCAGAGGGGTTCATTGCCATTTAAGCCCGCTCAAGGATACCGTCTGCAAGTTAAGATGCCGTCCATTGACCTTGACCTTGGGGTGATGGTCATATGAAATGCTGCCAAATACCCTCTACAGCATGTAAGCTGTACAATACCAAAGTTTGAATTTGCTATGTCCAACGGTTTAGGAGGAATGGCATTTACAAAAAATCAACCTTGACCTTGGGCAAAGTCACATGAAACATTGACCAGTATTCTCTACACCATGTGTCCGCTGCACCTGCAAAGTTTTAATTAGCTACACCCATCGGTTAAGGAGATGCATTTACAACAAAAAATATTATTTGACCTTTGACACCGACATGGGGATTCAGATCAAACAAAACTCTGTCCAGTACCCACTACATCATATTACCTATGCACCTGAAAAGTTTGAAGCTGTTACATCCAGCAGTTTAGAAGATGCATTTACAAGAAAATACATTAATTACCTTTTACCTTGAGATTGGGCCGAAGTCACACGAATCATTGCCCAATACCCTCTCCATTATGTTACCTATGAACCTGCAAGCTTTTAAGTTGCTACGTCCAACGGTTGAGAAGATGATACAGCTATATGTAATATATACTTGACCTTGAAGGTTGTACTAAACGTTGCTTAGTACCCTCTACACCTCGTGACCTATGCACCTGCAAAGTTTGAAGCTGCTACGTCCTATAGTTTAGGAGAAGATTCAGAAAAAAAATAAAACGTGTTAAACGCACGGACGTACCCACATTCATGGGTTTGTGGTAATTTTATTTATTTCGTCATGTATTTCAAAAGTTGACATGTACCTACATGTAAACCACTTAGTGCCGCATTGTACCTGAGAATTTTCATTTAGCCATTTATAAACTTAAACCAATTTCAAATCGGTCACTTTTCTAACTCATTATTTCTGACCAAACGCTAATAAAATTGAAATGAATTTTTGCCTATGTCAAACTACTATGTGCTTTTTAATGGGCAAACGTTTAGCGGTGTTTTTGAACAGTTTTTCTTTTACTCCAAAGTTTTTGGGGTTAAAAATGCAAAAATCGACCTTTTTAAAGAAAAGATGGTTTTGAGAGTAGTTTTTTTTTTAGTACCCTCTACACCTCGTGACCTATGCACCTGCAAATTGGTCTGTATCACTTGATAAACACCAAACAATTGGAATTTTGCTTATGGTAGATTTTTTACGCATTTTTGAAAATGTTGCATTTGTCAATTTTTTCGAGATTTTTGAAATTCACCAGAAGCTCCTGGTAAAATTGTTAAATGCACTGTAATTTATTTGAACACTGTAGGCCAAATACAGTAGATCTTGATTGGTCCATTTTTGAAGATTAAAGTTTTACGACTACTGTACACTGAGAGTTTAAAAAAATCGATTTGGTAGCATTATGATTTTGTTTTTTCAATTTTCAGAGAAGAACGGTGACGTCTGGTGATGATGAATAATCGCTCAAAATTTTAATGCCGTGTCGTACAGAGCAGTGCAAATTCTCTATGTAAATTTTCAAGCTTAAAGCTGAAGAACATCTAGCGATAAGGCGAATATTTTCCCTAGTTGACATGATTACAAACACCAAATTTTCAAATTGCCCTAATGTTTTTGAAATTGGTGTAGTTTGGCAGTAAAATATGCATAGAAGGCAACAAAATACGTTTCAAAGCGATTCACCATTTACAATACCGTGAAAACGTGCACTTTCTACTCCCACCCCTCATTTTACGTCTTTATACTGGGTGCCGTTTAGGCCAAACTTTGAGTAAATGCATTGCTAGTTTTAAAAAAAGTAAAAGTGCAAAAATGTTAAGGATAGGAGTGCTCTTCATTTCCCAAACCTAACTGTATTCCTTCTGCGCATGCGTACGAAATACACATAAAATTGTGGCATTTGTCATTGGAAAGATGTAAATGGTGTCTTTCAGTTTGTTTTTAGATGCTTTGCCCCCCCCCCCCCTAGACCCAAAATGCCCTTTACATATGTTGTAAATGTTTTTAGCGACATGTCGTTGTCCAAACGACATCTTGGGTCTAGGGGGGCAAAGCATCTAAAAATCAACTGAAAGACACCAGTTTCATATTTCCAATGACAAACGCCACAATTTCGGGTGTATTTCGTACGCATGCGCAGAAGGAATACGGTAAGGTTTGGGAAATGAAGAGCACTCCTATCCTTAACATTTTAGCACTTTTACTTTTTTAAAACTAGCAATGCATTTACTCAAAATTTAGCCTAAACGGCACCCAGTATAACTACTTAAAAAGAGGGGTGGGAGTAGAAAGTGCACGTTTTCACGGCATTGTAAATGGTGAATCGCGTTGAAACGTATTTTGCTGCCTACTATGCATATTTTACTGCTAAACTACACCAATTTCAAAAACATTAGGGCAATTTGAAAATTTGGTATTTGTAATTATGTCAACTAGTGAAAATATACGCCTTATCGCTAGATGTTCTTTAATGAGTAATCTGCTAAAAGAGTGTGTCTTATGTTGTTGAGTAGCAAAAACCACGAGTCCGATGGAAACAAATTTTTTGGTTTATTCTTCTTATATCACGGTAGCCAGTAACATCTTCAAACAAACATGTTATGGTTTATATCGTAGAAAAAATGTGACTTTTTGAAATGAGGGTACCTTTTCTCTAACTTCGTCCGTGCAATTTTTAAATGAAATAGCTTGCAGAGTCTCGGCAAAGTATTGCTTTATTTAAAAAAAAACTTGAAATTTGTACACCCTACGTTTCACTTTCTGAACTAGCGTAACAATTTAAGGTGACCGATTAGAACTTGGTTTCAGTATATACTAATGGATTCTTCCTTCTGGTTTGACACAATAAACTTGGGATAGAACATTGTACATATTAGGGGTGTCAGGTTATAATTTGTTTTTTTTATTTTGCCTGAATATCGTTTTTAATTAAAAAAACAGTGTAGACCCTGATTCTGGGTCTTCACTTTTTACACTAGTACTCGTCTTGGGGGTTCCCGAATACAAAGGGTGAAGGTACTGTGGTTCTTGAGTCAGATCAGATGGACTCGGACTTTATGGATGGTTGGAGTATGAAAAGGTCAGTTTCAATTTAAATTGTAGAATTTATTCACCACATACCACCCTTTTAAACCCCCAAAAATGTATAAAACATGGTAACCACTTTAATTCAAAATTCTGCTTAGGGTTGCTTTGGTCCTGCAAATAACCATTTAAGGTATTCAAGGGCGGACGGAATGACGGACAGACGGGTGACAGACCGAATTTAGTACGAAATTAATACAGTTGCCCTATTTTTCTAAAGAAAATGCGGGTATAATGACACCATATGATGCGTTTGACTATCATAAGACAGATACGTAATGTCATACACTCGCTTTTGTCTCGTTCACCAATTACGTACACATGCCTACCAAGTTGACTAAAATTGAGAAATAAATGCCATTCATAATATGGCTAAGGCATTGATTGCCTATATGGTCCAGGGACCGAAATTCAATTTTTTATGTTCTACTGCTGGAAGAAAAACATTGCTTACATTGATTGTGTTAGGCATGCATCTATCAATATACATGTAGACTAGCGACTGCGTTCCGTCCTTTGATATAAACCCAAGTAGTCAGCTGTGAAGGGAAGGAGTCTATGCCCAGATCATATTGGAGCTTGGGATCTGATTTAGTAAAACTGAAAAAGACAGCAATACATTTTAATCTATTTTTACGCAGTCCGTTACATAATGTTCAAGAGAAAGAAAGAAAACAAGGAAGAACGAAATAGAACAAAGTATGCGCCTTTAAGAGCATTGTGCACTGGCTTGGTTGAACCAAGTGGCCATGTTTGATCTAACTTGTCAATGCTCCTGACGTATTTTTTTTCTCTCACAGCAATGCCCATACAATGATACATTTTAAGTACCCAAAACTTAATTGCGTAGGATATTAAGACATCAATCCTGGCAAACGCATGATTTCCAAATTTATAACAGGACAAGTATTAACTATCACAAACGTTAGTAACTTATTTTAATGAACCATACATATAAGGGTTGGGTGCACAATTGATCTGTCCCATTCAACTCCGTGTAAAAAGGCAGAAATCGAGCATCTGCAATATTTACAGGACATTGCTTGGACTTTTTCTGCTTGTGAGTGAAAAGATCAGCCTGACAAACATAGACCAATGTTGAATCAAATGCACAATTAAAGTCGAATAAAGTGCCCATTTACGCCATAAAGGGCCCAGAAACGGCAAGTGCTAAATTTCTTCAGGTACTATTTTCGTGGGCTACCAAACCGTAAGTACACCCTGCCTTTCGCTCATTTTCTGGGTCGTCAAGATGTTGAAACCTAGTTCTGGAAATAAAAATGCACAAAAGTTTTGCTTGGAGCAGGAAATGCATACTATTATATGCGAAACGACCTACCTCAAGTGTTTCTGCCACTTGCGGACAATTTCTAACCGCTGCGTATAATTGTTGATCATCATACGGGCACCTGTTGAACCTGCGAGATAAATTTGCATGCTTTTCGTCTGCTGATTTTTTATTTAACTATTTTTAAGACACATATTTCAGAAATACCATCAGAATGTCAAACAGCTTGGATCCAGATCAAGCCCGCCATTTTATCGGGTCGATATTTGTCTAAACTGCTTGGAAAGGTTATCACAAAGCGACATACGTCGCCACTGGTAGGTAGGTTCAGAATGAGAGCAATGTTAACCCTTAATGCGCCAATCACAACAAAAGTCGTCTGCTTTTTCTCGTCTGCTGAAATGTTTAAGACGCCTCTATGGCAAACAGTGTGGACCCAGATCAGACTGTTCCTATAGGAGCAGTCTGTTCTGGGTCCACGCTGTTTGCTTCTATACTTAATTCGTCAGTAATGTTAGGCAATTATTTGCAGCAGACGACTTCAGCAGACAACATTTTCAGATGCCTTTTTTCTTGGCGCCTTAAGGGTTAATCGTACTACAGTTTCTCTTGATTCTGCTCAGTTTTTGATGCCCTTTTAGAGATATGAAAACCCGGATAGAACTTTTACATCCTGAATAGTTGGATCATTTTACCGGATTTTAACTCTACTCTACTTTTGTATTCTCTATGAACATCTTGATAATATCTTGTTTCGGCGGAGTTGTGTCTGCTGATGTTATGACCCATCAAATATAAAAACATTCTGCAGAAGATAACAACAACTCTTCTTACAGCGAATGTCCAGTTTACGAGTCACCGGTGTGACTGTGCTGTGTCCTTGGCCAAGACAGTTTATCCTTTGCTAAGTACTGGTTTTAGAACTCACATTTATTAACCCTTAAAGCGCATAATCACACATGTATGTTTTTGTCGTCCACTAAAATATTTGAAGCCTCATAGACAAACAGTGTGGACCCAGATCTGACTGCTCCTGTAGGAGCAGTCTGATCTGGGTCCACAGTGTTTGCCTCTTTGTCTATGTTACATAGACATTTTCAGATGCAGTAATTTTGCTTGCGTTTAAAGGACTAAATCATGTATTTTGTGTCTATATTGAGGTAATGGCGCAAGATGATACAGTTACTTTTGAATAAAACCACGCCTCATTTTCAGCTTTCACCTATGTCTTAAGTTGACCAGTCCTAATTACGCATTCATGAGGTGCCGCCTTTACAGAAAGCGAAAAGTCAAGTAATAAACCAGTGATATAGATATTTGTGATTTTGACCTTAGATCATTCAGCTGCAGTACTTAGTGACGTCCTTAATGAAACATTGGTCTGCACTGTACTTCTAATTTGGACGCATATCCTATTAAAATGTTTGAGACAGGAACTTGAGGTTTTGACATATACAATGTAACAGAAATTTACGAAAGAGAGAGAGAGAGAGAGAGCGAGAGAGAGAGAGAGAGAGAGAGACTTGATAAAACGGCATGTAATGTGATATCGATTTATCAAGAATTCTGCGATTCTATTTCAAATTTAGAAATAACCTACACTTTTTGAAAACAGCCGAGTCTTCGGTTGAATTGATCTATTCATGAGAATTAATGGAAAGCGCAATACCTCTCACGCCCATAACATCGACTAAAGTGAATATTCCTGAAGGACCAGAATATGAAACAAATATCAGCTCTAAATTGTGCGGGGAGATTTTCTACCAACTCTACTCAGCACAACAAAAGCTGCTGCGACCTCTAAATAACCGTGAAAAGTGGATTCCTAAGAAAACGATCGACTCAATTTTATTAGGTCTGTCCATGGGAATCAATGGAAAACACAACAACTATTAGGTTTTACGGCTGCTGTCTTATTAATACACACGGACAGGATCCTGGGGACATGATATATCTGACTATTCCACAAAAATGTTATTTTACATTTGCTAAGACCATGTAAAAGATTCAAATGCTTTGTAAGTGAAAATCGAATGAAATGTATTAGAATCCTTTAAAGCATGAATCCATCGCTCGACTATATCACTTTCAATGCAGTGATATTGGCTTTACATGTACATGTACCGAAGCTAGGATAAATGTGTCTTGCTCAAGTACCACAATGCAGTGACGCCGGTGAGGCCCCGCGGCCCCTTGGCCTCGAGTCAAGCACTCTACCACTGGGTCACTGCGCTCCATTTTATCATTTGCCTCGCGTTCTTTTTTTCTTTATGATCTTTAAAAGTTAGCCTCGTAGTTGCTTTATCATTTGTGCTTGGCCAACGTACATCTAAGTCATCATAATTACAAAACGCTCCCATACATTACTGAGCTAAATAAGGTAAGGCGCAGTAACCCCACATTGATTTCTAGTTTTATTTGCCTGTGGTATCTTTTCATAAACTTCAGGCATTTGCGAGATTATTCAAGGAAACTGTTTTTCGAAAATAAGGGACACACGAACCGGCCACTCATCGGAGAATCGAAAAGTGACGATTTAAACAAAAGAGGCATTCACAAAAATGGAATTGATCTTAATAGTCTTGTTTTGTTCACAAAATGTTATAAAATACCTTTACGGGTGATACATGTAGCAACAATGAAAGAAAAAATCATACGCTAATGAGAACGTGTGTGTCCCATATATTTGAAAAACAAGATTTTCTCGAATAATCTCGAAAATGCCTGAAGTTCATGAAAAGATGAATCATGTAAATAAAACTAGAAATCAATGCGGGGTAACTGTGCGTTTACCATATTTAGCTCAGTTATGTATGCACACCACAAAGCTTATTTTCATATCTGAAGCGAGCGTTTTGTTTACTACTGGAGTATAGCTCTTCAAACGGAACACTGTTTTTTGGCAAAAACATTAAATCTAAAATGGGAATTTTAAATTGAATTCGAAAAATATATTTTAACCAAAAAACCCTAACCAAAAATATTTTTTGAAGTTTGTATACGTTTTCATAAATCCTGGTATTGGATGGAATTTTAACATTCTTGATGTTTTATGCCAAATAACATTCCCTTCTTGTACCTTGAGCGATATGGATCAATGACTATCAGTTGAATATAAAACCATGTATATACTAATATAAGACAATTTACAATGCATCAGTGGGTTTTAAATGTAGCTGTTTACTGGCTTGCGTTGCTCTTTATCAGCTTAGTCTACAATATTTCAGTTATCTAACCATGTCATAAAGACGGTGCCACAAACAAAAGGCTACATCTATAGATATCTACTACCCAAAATGCCCTCTTAGTTGGAAACGCCCATTTGCCTAGCTGTTCCGTGAATGAGTTTGCTTATTGATCTCACCACTCCCATATGAAAACATGCATATTTTCCATCGTATAAAGAAGCAGTAAAAGTTAAATATAAAATGAAATGTAGTACATGTTAGTGCCCATACATAATTGATCTTATTCGTATTTTCAGACCTGTACATTTCTAGTTATACGCTCACACATACAGACACATGAACAAAACGTACAATTAGGTAGCCAGACGGAAGCAGGTAAAATGATGGAACTTGGTTGGCATGAAACGCGCGTTAAAAACCCATTATCCGTAGAACTATATAAGCAGCGTGGATTGCATTGCAAACCGCACTATTTGATGTTACAAAATGATCGTCTGCTGTAATCTCTAATGGGCATTTTATAGCTGAGTAAATACTACGATATCTACCCAAGGTGTATTGCACTGACAGTAAAAAAATTGGTACTTAACGGGTATTTTCATTCCAATAAAAACGAAGTTATTTATTTTTACAAGATATCAGAGCAGTAAGATTGATACCATTCTCCGCCAAAATTTAAACCCAGTTCGGGTTTTGCTATATCTATGCGCATGCAATTTTTCAGGGTAAAGAAACCTTCATGTAAAATTTTAAAAACGAAAAACTGTGTTCCATTTGAGGCGCAATATACCAGTAAAATGTATGTGCGCCTTATGAAAAAAAATCACGCGACTGTAGCGTACTACGTTAGCCACCCTGGTTAGAGTCTGTCACTGAGTCATAAACAGTTTCCTCTGAATGTAGAATATGCTATATGGACTAACTTCAAACACAGCCCTGCTATTCTTCTATCTGGCATCTAAGAAGGGCTGTTTTCATGCTTCGAAGTTCAAGGTTTATTCGCATATCAAGTGTCACCTAATGTAATTCAAAAAATATATTCCGATTATACATGTAGAAAGACAGGTTTAATATGATTACCTGCACAGCATTCATTTACTGATATACACTTTAAGGCTAACGTTGGACTTTCCTTGAGAGAACATTAAATATGGCGTTTTGGTTGTTTCGAGGTTTCATAATGTTACAATTATTCGTACTTTCTGTCTCTGATAAGATGGTTTGTTCAAAGTTCCGATGCCAGGAAGAATTATTAGATAAGTTGGTACGAATGGAGTTTGAAGTGGAAAGGTTTTCAAAAAGTCTAAAAGAGAGATATGATGAGATGGATGAACTTAAAAATGCTGCTAGAACAGAACTAAGACAACTATAAAACGACAGAGAAGCGTGGAAAGCTGAAATTGAGACATTGAAGACAAAGACAGAGAGTATTGAGACCATAAAGAATGAAATAGATGAACTTAATGGCGCTAAAGCAGAGTTCAGACAACTTCTGCAAAATGACAGAGAAGCATGGAAAGCTGAAATAGAGACATTGAAGACAAAGACAGAGAGTATTGAGACCATAAAGAATGAAATAGATGAACTTAAAGGCGCTAAAGCAGAGTTAAGGCAACTTCTGCAGAATGACAGAGAATCGTGGAAAGCTGAAATAGAGACATTGAAGACAGAAAGTATTGGGACCATAAAGAAGCAAGCGGATTTCTCACAAGTATATATTCGTTGGGGACGAACGGTTTGTCCTGGCGACGCTCTTCTCATTTACCATGGATACGCCGCTGGTAGTCATTACAAACACAGTGGTGGAGCCGCTGACACCCAGTGTCTACCACGGGATCCACAGTGGGGTAATGCACACGCAGGTAGATATGACGGTTCATATCTTTATGGTGCCGAATATCAAACTGGAACAGACGGGTCGAAATCAATTTTTGGGAAAAATATACATGATCAAGACGTTCCCTGTGCAATCTGCGAAGTGAAAGATCGAACAGCGTTGAGTATGTTTCCGGCTCGTACTTCGTGCTATAAAGGATGGCATTTTGAATATAAAGGCTATATGATGACAACTAGATATTCTGAGCATCGAACCAACGTAAAATGTGTGGACGCAAATCCTGAGGTAATTCTAGGCCAAGGGCGCGATTCAAACGGAGACCTCTTCTATTTTATGGAGGCAAATGGTCAACTTCCCACCTACACGTATACCAGAGGGAAAAAGCTAACCTGTGTTGTTTGCACCAAATAACAAAATATGTACATTTGCCGCTGCCTTCCTAGACTGGCATCAGTCCAGTAAATATATAGAATTACATTTATAATAATATTTACTATGAAAAAAAAATCATCTAAAAATTCTATCCTCTCTGATAGTCAAATTTACTGATGTCCAAGCCGAGAACTTCTTCCAAGTAAAGTTTATAAATTGCTATCTTAGAGAGATTATCAGTTTTACTAAAAAAATTGACATTAGAGACTGGGGCCAGTCTACTGCCTTCCCTTAGATGAACTTTTATCGAGTCACTGTCTTCATTTACCGATGAAGAGATTTGCTCGTGTGTCTGAATACTTAATGGCGTCGAGTTTCCGACAGTATTTTGTGGGATATACTCTCGCACATTTATAACGTTATCCAAACGTCATTTTTCGTTTGAAAATGGATAAGAAGTTTTAATATTAAACAATTACTCTTCAACCTTCATGGTGGGTGGAGCTAAAATTCTACACAGCCGCTTCATGTATAAGTTTAGCCCCAACTCACTGTCTTCATCACACCATGGAATTTGAAAAATAATATAAAAAAATGCTCAGCTTTTATATTTACCAAAAGTCAGAATTGCATCTGTGCATGCATATGTTGATCATTTAAAAGTTTATTAAGAAATAAATGGTGTTAGCAGAAAGCATGCGTGGCAAAACAACACAAACAAAAAACAAACACACAACAACAACAACGACAAATACCATATTTTCAAGTATCGAAAGACGACTATCAGATAGCGCGGGAGGACAGGCTGGTCTGTACTGTTTTTATGTTGTTCAATTATAACATATTCAGATGTTCTTGCGACAATTCTCATGTATTTGAGTTAACATAAATTGTTTTGTTACTAATACACGACAATTGCCATATATGCCGAGGAGACAGTAATTGTAATCATCCACAAAAACCTTCGAAAGGAAACAGACCTGTGAACTGCACAAAATATGAAACCTGTGCAATTTTGCACAGGTTTCATATTTTGTACAATTCCCGTCAGTGTCACAGCAAAACAAGATTTATCGCATCAATTGTATGACGTTTATTATTTTATGTTGCCACCTCAATCTTGAAAGTATTGGTAAAGATTTAGTGCATTATTTTCCCTGTAGATACAGTTGTATAGAAGGCTGTTTAAAGGTTTCGTATAAAGGGTTTCAGCGAAAAGTCAATTTTGTACATTGTCAACTGCAATTATTTTAGAGAAAGGTGACTCGTTGTTTAAGTCAGGTTTAGGTCACCTGAGCAAAACGCTTTTGTAAGCTGCGATTGTTCGGTGTCTGGTGTCGACCGTCCACAGAACACCTCTTAATTCGGTCGGCCAATTTTAATCAAATTTAATACGAAGCATCAGTAGCTTTGTGGAAAGTTTGCATAAGATTTATGGGCTGCTGGGATTGGAACTTTTGTTGTCATAGCCTCCTCAGTAAAGCTCCAATAGATTTATAATGGGAAACGCTTTAATAAATCTTCGTCTCTAAAACAATGAGGCACACACCTTATATATTTTGTGTGTCTCTCCAACAAAAAATCCTGCAAATCATACTCTTGTGGTTCAAACTTGCCCCGCCCGGGGATCAAGAGGTTCGATAAGCTTATAATGGAAAAAAAACCTTTAAAATCTTCTTCTCTGAATCCATGAGACCCACAGCTTATATATTTGATGCGTAGCACTGTCTAGTGGTCCCCTACATAAATCCTGCTAATCAGGCCCCTCGGGTCCAAACTGGCCCTGCCCTGGGGATCAAGAGGGTTCATAAAAATGATGGGAAAAACTAAAAAATAAACCGTTAGGCCTTTAGCTTATATAAATAGTATGTAGCAATGTCAAGTGGTCCCCTATATTATAAATCAGGCCAATCCGGTTCCATGTATCTAAACTTGCTCCCCCATGGGGATCAAAATTTTCAAAAGACTTGTAATGGGATTTAAAAAAAACAACAAAATTTTCTCTTATACATTAAGGCTCACATCTGATGGCCCCTTACATAAATCCTACCAATCAAGTATTTTTGGTTTAGACTGATTTTACCCCCCCCCCCCACACCTTTCTCCAGGATCAAAAGTTTCCCGGCAAGGACTTATGCTCGGGTTAATTGAAAGGCCGCATTAGATTAATGAGCTGCTCGGATCGGACAGCCACATGTCACGCTAAGGGAGATCTTTAACTTCACAAGGTGGTTCTTGTGGTTCTGGACGACAGTACGCTACAGGTTCCGGGGTGGCCATAGTGTCCAACATACACGACTAACTTGCTGAGCTGGGCACCTCGACCACACCAGTAGAACTCAAGCAATATTGACATGGCGTTGATTCAACTGGACAATCATCTCGTCATGTTCTAGAGCATAACGGACATTCACTCACCATATTAATGTTTAAGTGTGACAGAACCATAGAATCATTTTTATTATTAAATAATCTGTGTTTCAATAACTACTGTCGTGCCAACCAAGAGTGACAGTGACGTAATGTTTTGTTTACATTTGTTAACTAAAACATTAACTTGTGCACTCCTCTTGAGCTAACGCGAATCGATAGATCACTGGTGTATTAATCCTATCCTGTGGATAGGATTAATACACCAGTGATGGATCGATTATAAGTCCCTCGTGACTTTGTAAACAAAACATGACGTCACTGTCACTCTTGGCTGGCAGGACAGTGGTTGTATTCGAGCTGATTGTTTTCATGTTAATCCACATCATCTTTTGCATCGCCTTAAGTCATAACTATTTTCCCACTAGTGTTGTCTACTGATAACCTTTGCAAATAGTTAGTACCCGGTTCAGGCCAATCAAAGCAAGAAAGAGGGCAAATATCAGGGATCGACACAATCAAGCACCACACCTGACCCAGGATACCAATGGAAAAGTGACAACTTCACAATAAGACATCACAAACGAGAACCAAGAGGTCAGCCCTTTTCCAGCAGGTGGCCACAAGACATCAATAAACAGACGCGCACAAAACCCTGTGCCTGATCTGGAACCAAACATTTTGTCACTCTCTGATTGTATTTCTGAAAGAATTTTCCAAAAAAATGTTCTTGAAAAAAAATCAGTAGACGACAAAGTACATGAAAAATTACCTGTTAAAGTCTCTCCAATAAAATGCAAGCAAAACAACGGTTGAGTTTCATCTCCGTCTTGATACTATTCTACAAGTCGTTTATGACAGTGACGTAAAACACACAAAACCGATTATACTCTCAATAACTGTATGATCTGCTGAAAACTTGAATTTGTACAAAACATGTTATGACCTCACGGTCGGAAACCCCTTGTGCAATAGTAGTTTAAAACTCGTGTATATGTTATGGGTACATTTCACATGCTGTGGCTCATTAACCCAATTTAAATAACATAAAAAGCCAGGCAACCATCGCGAAACGACTTTCGGATGGCGATTCCCTGGTGGGCCGATAGTGGCCCGAGATTGCATGTTGTGCATGGGCGTAGATGGTTTTGAAACTGGTGAGACAAAAAAAAAACTAGAGCGCGCAGTCGATGGGGCGCCATTGCAAATCCCCACGCTAAAGTTTTTGACTCCCCCAGCATCAAGAAGTCCACACCGGGGCATGACCTTGGCAACAGAATGAAAATTCTGTTCAATATGTTTTCTGTCTTTTATTTGTGTGAACACACACAAAGTTTGGTATAAATATCTTTGAAATTGACATATTAATGATATTTGACCTTTTTACCTCGCCCAAAGGTCACCAGTTTGACCCTAGGATGAAAATGTTACTTGCATTTTGCTCTGCTCGCCATTCCTGTCAATTTGATATGCTACATGACCATTGAAAAAAAAATTTTTTGACCCCCTGGGTACACCCAGTGCCCCAAAGTCCCACCCCTGGGGCATGACCCAGGTGACAGAAGAAATCCCGTCTGATATGTTTTGTATCTTTCATTTGTGAGAACACACACAAAATTTGGTATAAAAATCTTGAAATTGACATGGTAACCGAAGTTTAATGATATTTGACCTTTGACCTCACCCCAAGGTCACCAGTTTGGCCCTATGATGAAAATTTTACTTGCATTCTGTCTGCTCGTCATCCCCGTCGATTTGATATACCACATGACCATATTTGAAAAAAATGACCCCCCTGGCAACCCCGAACGCCCCAAAAGTCCCACCCCTGGGGCATGACCCAGGGGACAGAGTGAAAATCCCGTCTGATATGTTTTGTATCTTTCATTTGTGAGAACACACACAAAGTTTGGTATAACAATCTTTGAAATTGACTTTGTAATTGAAATTCAATGGTATTTGACCTTTTGACCCCTCCCGAGGGCCCCAGGGGCGCGCCAAAAAAGTTTGACGTTGCACGCCCCATTCATGTCACAAACTCACATACCAAATTTGTTTGAATTTTGTCCAATGGTTTAGGAGGAGATAGTATAACGGACAGACGGACGGATGTACGGACGGACAGACGGACGGAGGCGATTACAATTTCCCCTTCGCTTTTTTAAAAAGAAGCGTGGGGATAACAACATTAATTTTGGGTATATATTAAAAGCTCCATTAACCTTTGTTTTGAATAGAATAGAATAAATAAGACAAGTAGATGTACTACAACGTTTCATAACATATTGTCTGCCATCCTGAGATGTTTGGTACTCAGATAATACATGAAAATAGACACGCCTGAGCATGCGTGCATTCTTAACAAAGTATTCATTGCTCGCATACCCTAGGAATGTTTGTAAATACAACTATGGAAAATACAGATATTATTCCATCTTAGTAGAGAACAGCAAATGCTTTGATCAGAATGCGCGGATGTTTGGAATGATATGGATAACTTTCTTTTCTTTACATCCAATCATTATATCACCATTTTCTACCCGGACGTAAACATACACTTTAATTACCTTTCATTGTACCTTGGATGTTTACCAGGATGCAACATTATGCCGTCTTTCAAATGTTGACTTATGATATTAATAAAGATTTTGTATGATTGTTTGTTTAATGCATACTTTTCCAAAATGTCATTAATACCAACTATCATCCCTGATGTGCATGCCCTGTACACGGATCTACTTAAAAACGCCCACTGACTCAATTTGTAAAATGTACGTCAATAAAACGCCTCTTCTAGGAGTAAACATGAATATTTCTTAAATGCAACATGCAAGGGGACAAAACCGATAGCCTTTACAGACGTCAATACAAGCGCGTAGTACATGTAAAACCCCGGTTTGCAAGTAGACACATAACTTGAAACTGATATTGAAATAAACTGAACCACACTTCTAACGCAAAATCAAACAGAAGCTTTAATATTACATTTATTGTTTCATCCATTGTAACGCAATTTTATCAAAAATTAAAACACTTATTTTTAAAAATGAAAGTAGAACTTCATCGGTCAATTATTCCCTTTTTGAGGGCAAAGATACACCATATCATCTATAGATTGCCCAAAAGATGACGTGCACGGGTTGCTGCACGTGTAGGTCAAATCCGATATTTACTTGGACTTAATATCCTTAATATATTTTTGATAAAATAATAATGAAATTCAAGGGTTTCCTTATTTTGGGTTCTCCCTATATATACGTAGGCTCGGCCATTTTTTTTTTTTTTTTTTTTTTTTTTGGGGGGGGGGGGGGTCAAAAATCTTGAATTTCAATATTTTGGGGATTAACAGAAAATGAATATTTTTTGGGGTATTAAGATATTGTGGATATTTTTTGGGGTTATCACAAAACTGGACTGGTCTTAGGGGTCATGTCAATGCATTTTGGGTCGTTGTAAAGGATGGGGGATATTTTTTTTGATTTTGCTAAAACTTCAAATATTTTTAGAGTATGCCTGATATTCCAGATATCTTTTGGGGTCAACAGTTGATGCTTGGTCCAAGCTTACGTATGAAGAATAAAAGACCCCTGGGTGTCAACGTTCAAATGATATCAATGTGATTTAGCCCAGTGTAATGTGATAATGTACACACAGAAACCACGGAAAATAGATGTTATGCCAGCACGTAAGATTTTGTTACTTGTCCTACGTGGGCAAACACCGCGTCAAAAATACAAATTTTCAAAAACTGGCTGGATTTTGTGTAGAAACACTCATTTTGATGGGTAAAGATCAGGAATCGATACAATCAAGTACCAAACCTGACCCAGGATACCAATGGGAAAGTGACAAACTCACAGTTAGACACCACAGACGAGAGCCAAGAGGTCAGCCCTTTCCCAGCAGGTGACCACAAAGAAACCTTGATATGGAAGAAAGTTTCTGCCAGCCAGAGCGCCCTCAGAATGATCTGTCACCTGGACAGGCGCAATAGGGTATCAGATATGTTTAAAAAGGGTATGTTTCGCAGTTTTACATAATAGGTAAATATGGTGCCAGAGAACTCATCTTTATTGAAATCTGTAGCACTTGGTTCACTTGTGTATTCATGGTTATCTTCCCCAAATTAACTCGAAGAAAGTGGCCATTTCTTGTAATTTACGTGTACTTCTAGTAGTACATTTCAGACGACATTTAGAGAAGTATATAAATCTAGTAACATTCTAGCTCTGCACTTTGGGTTGGTCTGCAGTGTATTCTTGTGGTATTGCCTGATCATACTCGCTTACTTTTTGTAATGCCTGGCATTCAATACAATACGTAGATGACTATTCATAAAATTATGCCACTTTCTAAAAAAGCAAATGAAAATGACCAGGAAAAGTCACGATCACAAGTTATTGGCCGTCTTCGCAAGCAAAAGATCAAAGTTCACTACGTTTCGTACATGCATACAGAACGAAGTGCACTTAGTTGCCTTGGCCGGCGAAGATGTTTATTGGCCTGCCGATTGCACAACAAGGAAGGCCCAAACAACACACATACAAGAGCACAATAAGCACAGCACAGCAATACGCCCTACGAGCGAGAGGATTGACATACTTGCTAGGGATCCAACAGCCAGGATTAAAAAGAGAACCCCAAACAATACGCACAATCAAAATGCACACAAGAACGGACATTAGTCACGGTCACAGAGACTTTAAATATATATCTAATAAGATTATCGACCATAATTCTGGTATTTGCGTACACCGCTGTACGTTTAATGGTACTTAAACATCTTACATTATTGTCGCCACTTTGAAATGCATTGCTCTGTTATGACGTGAACTGGGATTTGTATCATTAGACCTTAGCGTATTTCTGAGTCACTTCCCTTATTACTCAATCAGTCCAGCACCAACACCACAAAAAAAACGAACTAGTCCATTGTGCATGCAAAGGTTTAGATAAACAAAACATTTCAGCGTAAAATTGTAAATATTTTCTTTCGATTCAATTTTAACATATGTTTTGGGTGCTCAAAAGAACCGTCTCATTGAGACGGTTCTTTTGAGTACCCACAACATGTGTTTTGGTTGAGGAATTAGAAAAATAAATTTTCGTTACGCACTCCTAACTAAAGTCCTGAATTATGTATCTATAACCTCATGTAACATGTTGAACATATACAAAGTGCTTTGAATAGACTGTAAACATATAAAAAGTTGTGTTGTTATCCTTTGATTTTGAAAAAAGTACGTAAGCACCCTTTCTCATGAGACGGCTAGAATAATTATGCAAAATCTGATATTTCCGATATTTTTTGTTGGCTCTTATCTAAGTTATAAATTCTAATTACATACTTAGAATTAGTGGTCTTAGTTTATTTGGATCCCAAGCTTATGTTGGGTACCTCTTGATTCAAGTTTATTATCTTTATTATATTCATAAAAGTAATTATGTTTTATTTTCTTGCGTAGATTACAATTAATTGGCGCAGTTAAATATAAATGTATAATATACTAGGTTTGCCTGATAGGCCAACTTTTTATTGTCATCTCAAAAAGGTAAACATATTTTATAAAAGAGCAATGTTTAACATTGACCCCCTTATTGCTCAACGGTGGTGACTTAGTTATGATTTTGAGAATGTTCAAGGATGTTTTATCTTTCGCATACATACAAGCAAAACAACGATTATTTGAAGACTGTGCGTATATTCAAATGACTATGCACATGCTCACACATCATTTATTCTGTTCTGATAAGCCAGCACAGTCGTGCGCACATGTTTGATGAGTTAAGCACACTTTTCGTGTGAGCTAACTTAAATATATAAATTCTTCAGAAAAGCAATAAACCACAGTTAACGTATCACA
Organism: Loripinus fragilis; assembly: GCA_964019695.1. Lineage (NCBI taxonomy): Eukaryota > Metazoa > Mollusca > Bivalvia > Lucinida > Lucinidae > Loripinus > Loripinus fragilis. Next base: position 79,016,332 of record OZ026517.1, read on the forward strand.
TACACAAATCATACAAAACTTACAACCATGAAATGGAATAGCTTGACAGAGAAAACATATTGATCACAGTACAATTGTTACTTGGCAGAGTGTAGAAATTCTTCTGTAGTACTTTTCCTAATTTTAACAAATGCTGATTTAGTTTTTTCTGAGTTACAGGTCTCAGCACAAATGAGCCATGGCCACAACGGATAGGCGGCAATCGAAAACGCTCTTAACAATCGACAAACGCGGATCAAAAATCGCTAGAAAACGTGTTTTCGATGTTTAAGAAGCCTCCAGATCAGACTGTTCCTATAGTCTGTTCTGGGTCCATACTGTTTGCTTCTATACTTAATTCGTCAGTAATGTTAGGCAATTATTTGCAGTAGACGACTTCTGCAGACGACATTTTCAGATGCATTTTTTTCTTGGCGCTTTAAGGGTTAAACATTCAGAACAAACGATTTAATTAAGCGTGCGCACGAAATCTTTATCCATGCTGACCTGGGTCAGGTGTGGTGCTTGATTGTATCGATTCCTGATCTTTGCCCTCTTTCTTACTTTTGTGTTTGTTCCTTTTGTGAAGTTTTAAGTTTCTCTTCTAGATTTGCTATCTTTTCGCTGGGGAAGAAAGAGCTGGTTGTTTTACTTAAGTTGTCTTCTTACTGTCTTGTGGCTGTAAGTGTTCTGTGTTTCTTCCTAACAGTGTCGTGCGTCGGTCTGCTGTGCCTGATTGAAACATATTCTGACCATACTCACTTTGTTTTCTCTTATATGTCAATGAATACTTTGAAGTTCTTAGATGCATTTAATGTGTTTATCCGTAGTGTAACATTTAATTGCCCAACGCTTCACTTAGGTACCAATATTAGCTTTATTAGCTGCCCAATGTTTTTCTAAGATGCAAAAAGTGTCTTTAACAGTCTCAGATAGTTATGGCTATTTTTATAAGTTATGCTAAGTATTGTTTGTTATTCCAAGAGTCTTAAACAGTAGCACTGCAATACCTACCTTCAAACATGGACTTGCTATTCACTAATGGAAGGGCTGATTTTGTGCGTTTTAGTTAAACGTTTATTTGCACATCAAATATTTTTTATCTAATCTATTGATCTTGTCTAATGCAATTTCCAGGAAGTCAAACCTTGTTTACACATAGGAACAGACGGGCTTAATATAATAACAGCAATTATTTAGGTATGTACGCGTAAAGACTAACATTGAACTTCCCTTAGGAGACCATTAAAGATGGCATTTTTGCTGCTGCGAAGTCTCATAATTCTACAAATATTCACAATTTCTGTCAGTGATGAACCCAAATGCTCGAAGTTTAGTTTCCAGGAACATTTATTAGAAAAGATGGTTCGAATGGAGTTTGAGGTTGAAAGGTTTTCAAAGAGTCTAAAAGAGAAATACGATGAAATTGATGAACTTAAAAGAGCTGCTAAAGCAGAGCTCAGGCAACTACAAAATGATAGAGAAGCATGGGAAGCTGAAATTGAGACATTGAAGACAGAAATTATTGAGACCATAAAGAAACAAACATATTTCTCATTGGTATATACTCGTTGGGGACGAACGGTTTGTCCAGGGGACGCTGATCTTATTTACCACGGATACGCTGCTGGTAGTCATAACACACACAGTGGTGGAGTCGCTGATACCCAGTGTCTACCACAAGACCCGCAGTGGGGCAATGTACACCCGGGAAATGCTGGATCTTACATTTATGGTGCAGAATATGAAACCGGAGCAGACAGGTCGACCTCAATTTTTGGGAAAAATGTACATGATCAAGACGTTCCCTGTGCAGTGTGTGAAGTGAAAGGTCGAAAAACGTTGAACATGTTTCCGGCACGGACATCTTGTTATAAAGGATGGCATTTGGAATATAATGGCTATATGATGACAACTTATCATACGCAGCATCGAGCCAACGTAAAATGTGTGGACGCGGATCCTGAGGCAATTCCAGGCCAGGGAGGCCAGTCAGACGGAGACCTTTTCTACTTTATAGAGGCAGCTGGTCAACTTCCCACCACATCGTATATCAGAGGAAAAGAGCTTACATGTGTTGTTTGCACCAAATAACATATTGAATATTGATTAAAAGTCGGAAATGCATAGATGTGTTGGTAAAATTTAAATGGAGCATTTATAAGTGTAAAATATTGTAAAACGAAATATACAAATTTATAAGCTAATACTATTATTTATTTAAATGATGTGTGCCCAACAAGAAAACCCGCTATGAACAACCAAAAACAAAATCATCATCAGTGTAGCAATGTATACTTAAATATAAGGAATACCAAAGATGCTTATCAGACAGCGAGCGGACAGACACTTGTGTCTTTGTTGTTCGTATTTATCAACATCAGGTGTACTTCTGACAAGTATTATATGTTTTGAGTTAACGTAAATCGATTTAGAGTAAAACCTATTTTAAGCGGCCACTCAAAAATAGACAAAACAAAGGTCTTAATGACAAATGGTAGCTTAATGAAGGTCAAAAGTATAGCAGAAGGCTCCAATCGGAGCATTCTGCAATACTTTTGGCCTGCATTAAACGATAATCCGCTTAAGACAGGATTGAGTGGCCGCTTAAGACAGGTTTTACTGTATATTAAAAATTCCACAATAAGTACAGTAGTTAGTTCCATTGGAGTCGGTAATTGTAAATATCAAACATATATCTTCTAACCCTTAATGCGCCATTCACAACAAAAAAGTCAGCTTTTCAGTCTCGTCTGCTGAAATGTTTAATAAGCCTCTATGATGTAACAGGGCGTCTCAGCCATAGACTAATCCTGGTCTACGACAATAGTTCAGTTAAACGCTGTGGCATAACCAGCCACAGGCCCCAGGTTCATGGGTTTGGTCAAGTCAGTCACGAAAGTCAATTTGATTTGGCCATGATCTTTATTCCAATTAATCACCAATTCACAGTTCATCTTTTAAAGTGCCCGAACAACGGTTTCAATAAAGTTAAACCAATGTTATCAACGTCAACAAAATGTAAGCAATTAACAAACTATTCCAAATATTATGTACGTTCACTTTTTATGTTCTAAATGTATATAATATTACTTTTGTCCAAATAAAGGTTGAAGCTGTACCCCAATCCTCTGACACATGCTTCTTCACACTTCATAAACGCTGTATAAAACCATACGCCCCCACCAAGCAGGGCTGTATCCGAAACCCCCAAAAACTCTTTACAACATGATACATAGAACCAGTAGCCCATGCGCGGATCCAGAAAATTTTGTCAGAGGGAGTCCAACTTTGACAACGTTTTTTTTTCGTATTTTTGTCCATGAGGGGTGGGAGGATCTAAATACATGTACCACTATAAGCGGGTCATCATTGGCCCGCCAGCGAAGCGCCATTAAAATGGCGTTTCGCTTGCATGCTGATGATGGCCCAACTTTGAATGCTGGCTCGGTAGCTTCGTAATGTTTCAGGGGATCTGGACCAGAATTGCTAAGAAACCCTATATTGTTGTGATTTTTCAGGGGGGGGGGGGTTCGGAACCCCGGTCCCCCCTCTGGATCAGCACATGGTATCCAGAATCTAGGATCATCATGATTCTCTAAATTATTCACGCTGACGCTGCAGCCACGCTGACGCTGCAACATGAACCAATCGGAACAGCAAAGTGATATCCATAACAATGGAAAAGCACAGAACCAATTATGCAGTTCCTGCCCAAACCAAACGTCACGAATAATATATTTACTCATTATCAGCTGAGTTTAATTTATCAAAGGCCTATCATCTTTAGCTAAAAGTAGTTCCAACAAAAGACAATGCTTGTTCATCTCAAATACAACAGAACTGTACTGTCTATAGAAACAGTCAGGAGAAAGTTACAAACTAATTTCATGGAACCAACGCCATGGTCGCTATAAAATTATAGTTCGGTTAATCCCATCGTAATAACGTCAGATCAAAACCAATAGAACAGAACAAGCTTCCCAGATTCAGTCCCAAAATCCGAATTCCAGACACCAAAGGAGGCATGCCCACTATGTCACATATGGCGAACAGTATGGGCCCAGACCAGACTGCTGCTATGGGAGCACTCTGTTCTGGGTCCACCTGTTTGTTTTTAAACTTTAATTCGTCTATAATGTTAGGCAATTATTTGCAGCAGACGACGTCAGCAGACGTCTTTTTCAGGTGCATTATTTGGCACTTTAAGGGTTAAAGGATACAACCGCCTGAAATTTACAACATATGAAACCCGTGTAATTTTGCACAGGCCAGTTTCATATGTTGTACAGTTCCCAGAAAAGTAGCAGTAAAATAAATTAAACCATTGCATGCATTTTAAGAAGTTTCTTCTTTTAACCCTTAAAGCGCCAAGAAAAAAAGCATCTGAAAATGTCGTCTGCTGAAGTCGTCTGCTGCAAATATTTGCCTAGCATTACTGACGAATTAAGTTTAGAAGCAAACAGTGTAGACCCAGAAAAGACTGCTCCTATTGGAGCAGTCTGATCTGGGTCCACACTGTTTACCATAGAGGCCTGTTAAACATTTCAGAAGACGAGAAAAGCAGACGACTTTAGTTGCGATTGGCGCTTTAAGGGTTAAACATTTTGTCAGTCGAATCTTGAAGTGATTGGTATATTACAATTTTCTACTGTACAGAAACTGCTGTATATAAGAGCGAAGAGCAGAAATGCCCGTATAAAAAGGGGTTCAGAGATAAGGCTAGACTGGCATCAGTCTACTAAATATATATAACTACATTTATAATTATATTTACCTATGAAAAAAATCATCTTCTAAAAATTCTATCCTCTCTGATAGTCAATATGATGTTCAAGCCGAGAACTTCTACTTCTAAGTTAAGTTTACAAATTGCTATCTTAGAGAGATTATCAGTTTTACTAAAAAATGACATTAGAGACTGGGGCCGGTCTAAAATAAGGCAAGTTTGTACATTCTACGTTTATTGTAAGACAGCACAATTTTGGCGGAAATTCAACACATGGTTTGAAATATACACTTTTATCAAAATATGATAAAAGTGAGCTAATTATTATGACGTCGCGTCTGGGAGAGAAATAACGCCATGCAATAAAATCGGAAACCCAAGAGACTAAGTGGTATACAGATTTTCGGGAATCGTTTTGACTATCATAACAAAGTTGCGTACATAATGACAAAACTATAACGTTTTTACGCCAGAAATGAGACTTCAAATGAATCTTAATGCCATATGATAGATAAAATCTAACATTCGTACTCTTGTATTATTGAATTTATTTAACTCGTTGCGAAAAAGAAATAAAATGCTCGGCAAGCCTCGCATTTTATCTCTTTCCCCCTCATTTAATAAATTCAACTCATTTAATAAATTCAATAAAGCATGAACACTCTTGTAAGATCCTCTTTAACTGCAACAAGGGGAGCACTCAAATTTACAGCCTAGGATAGGGCTCCATATTGCAATCAACTATGAATTAGTTTACAATTGTAGTATGGCCAATGCTTTTTCTTTGATCTTTGCTGGTGTTTAAATCAGACACCCTAGAATAACGACGAAGGAGAAGCTTAAAACCGTACTCTAACTTCCATTTTTAGTTAAACAGCGATGTAGGCGGGAACTTTCTAAACCCGTAGGTACAGTCAGTGGCCATAAGCAAGTAGCCAAAATGGCAAACGTTGTTTCGTTTGCAAAAATTTAAGTACATTTAAAATTTGTATAATTTGAAAACGAGGAATGCAAATTATCTGAAATTTTGAACATATCACTATTTGCTGTTTTTCAACTTAAGAATGCTTGATTATTATAGAAATAATGTCACTTAGAGTTCGTGGGTGTTATTCATTTCAACCACCCCTGATTTCTGAAACAGTTTAAAAATTCGATGTGGGTTCTAAACTTCTTCCGTTTTTACATGGCTATAGATACTGCTTATGTTCTATATATTTTTGGTGATAATGGTGCTAATATGTTATAATCGTGAGCTGTGAACAAGGTGTGTTCACATCTTCCTAATCTATTCACCGTCATATTAGGGGTGGGTGGGGTATTTGTACCCCTGACGCAAAAATCTAAATTATTGAATGAATTCACATGGTAACTTAGCAACAAGTATCAGTCTTTCTAGGGTCCATATACGAGTGTTTGAAGCAATTAGTATTTAAATGTTTCGCTCTTTCAAATCGAAAATACAGCACCCAGCGATACCTAACCCCTTGGTAAAATTTTGCTTTACGAGGGCGTACCCAAACTTTCATGCGAAATCATAGGATAGTTCTTCTTAAAAAAATGAATGTTCCGTAAAAATGTAACCCCAAATGGTACTTTCAACTGAAAATAATTATTACACAAATACTATATCACCGGTTATGCTGCTTGTGGCACCAATATCAGGACTGACAGTGAAAATTAGCAGATTTTCTTTGGATCCAACCATAGCTTATGTCCATCAACATTTATTCAAAATATATTATTTTCAATTTGAACACTGTTATAATACCTCACAAAACATACATCCCCCATATTCCTGCATTTGTTCATTTAGTTTGTTTTTACAGCCAAAGTATACTGCAGTCTGATCGTTTTCATGGCATTATTTTCCGTCCAGTTCTCTGCTCTGCATTATTTCATTTTCAGTGTTTATACTAATTTGAACTTTAACAGAATGTTTTTCAGTACATTTCAAATATTTCTGCAAATTTTCAATAAAGAATATTATAATCGGGCATTTTTACGGCAATTTTTCAACACCTGTTATCTTTTTTGAAGAAATGGAGCCAAATTTTGTGATACACAATATCTCCATAGCAACATATGATGACATCATACAATTTGGTGATGACGTAAACATATACACTGTATATTCATCCAGGGCAGTTATCATTTGGGGAAATTGTCTTTTTCGGCTAGAAAAGACCATTGTTTCAGACCATATTTTTTGTCAAATTCTTGTAAGCTGGTTTGGCTACTTACTTATGACCACTGAGTGTAGATGTAATATAATTGACAGCTTAGGCCGGATGCAGGGAGGAGCGAATGTAAATTTCGTCAGGTGTCAGTAACACGTGTTTATTCGCGCCTGCGCCATACTACAAGCTAAATAAAGGATTTTTCCTCGGCTTTCTGTTCAAACCAGAAAGCCTCGGAAAAGTATCCTTTATCTATTACTTGTCACATTCTTATTTACAGTTACAATGTAATATAACTGGACATACATGACTACTTTATAAACCATCTTTAAATGTCGTATTTTGCATTTCCAGTTCCATGTCTAAAGCTGCTTTTATTCATGGATTCAACTAAATATTTAAATATATTTTTACTTATTATTTTACCGCTTAACTGTTTTGGATGCTGACACAGAAAAAGTCTAAACTAGAAATGATTGTAATAATATTTATAGGTTATTAAACTTGTATGGCGATATATATATTTTTGTGTGTATGAATTGTTTTGGCACTCTGTCGTCTTCTGGTATTTTTGCAAACAGCTTAGACCCAAACTTTTTAACACCCTAATGGTATTACTGAATTATGTTTGAAAATAAGTTTATTTTGAAAACAAGTATCAGCAGACTAGCAACAACTATGAAAAAATCCCATGATGTAAAAAGTTCATGTATAGTTCTTAAATAAACTTCCAAATATACTACATGTACATGGAAACATGTTTTGAGTGCTTTGAATATTCTGTAAACATATATTAAAAAGAAAGTGAGCATGATCAGGAACTGCCACAATCACATACTGCAAACCAACCCACGGCTCCGTAAGGAAGAGCCACAGAACATTTATAGTAACAATACATCTGTAAGACAATAATAGCAAAGCAGCCAGCTTTCTCTTCCTCTTCATGATGATTGCAAAACTAAAATGGACACAAAGTAATGTATAACGAAACAAAACAAAGACAAACACAGAACTCCCACAAACAATTTCAAGTACATTAAACAATAGATCAACAACAACAGAACCACCGCCTTAGAACGGACAGCAGCCTAAGCCACCAAGTGTCTTAAATGCATTTTACTAACGCTAAATCTTCGCCCTAGATTCTGTTGTTGTTAAAAAACAAAATTGTTTAGCTCGCACGGAGGCTTCCTAACTAATGCAATGTATCATCACAGAGAACTAATCAAATCAAATTAACGCATTATGATGATACAAAGAAAAGGGCTCATGACTCTCAGATAGTCAGAGCTAAAGATGTGTCGTTGTCGGCTTGGCGCAGTGGTAAGATGGTAGACAACTGTACTTTATTTTGGCGTCAATTCCAACTTATCTTCTGACTACACTAACTTTGTTATTGGTCAATATTATTGTAAATACAGAATGTCACCATAGCTAGCATAACGCTGTGGGACTCTAATACGACTTAGAAGGAATAAATTCATACAATTGCATTTGCATTTACATAGCGTGTTCATTTGTAAGTATACGTTTGATGTTTATTCTGAGCCAAAAATAAACAACAAACACATAGAGATCAGCACCATGACGTCATATTAGGGTAAAGTTTTTCTTTTGTCTAATATTTCTATTGACCTATCTTATCCACACCGGATAGGCGGCAATCCCAAACATAAATACTATCGACGAAGGTAGATAAAAAATAGAAGCAGATCTTTCGATTGCCATTTGTCGCCAGAATGGCGACAAATTGCAATTGAAAACACTGATTCTAGCGATTTTTTTATCCGCGTTCGTCGATTGTTTGGAGCGTTTTTGATTGCTGCCTACCCGGTGTGTTATTCGCGCCAATGAGGACTATCTTTAATTACATTTTTGAGCTCACTTGCTAGAACATAGTGTTCTCATAGGTAAATACCTCAGACTGTCATTCAAACTTGTTACAAATGTCACTACACTTAAAAAGTAGATGTAAAAAGGCATGAGGTCATGATAACAGTCTGTTTTACACCTGATTCCATATTTCTGAATCCACGTCTCATTGGTGTCGTATTAAGTATTTCCGTTTAATCGTTAGTGTTTGTTATACGATTGAAAGCCCCTGACTTTTATATACATGTTCTTTATACTGATTTGATTAGCACCTGAACAAATAACACCAAAAAAACAGTAGATATATTGATAAGATGGTGTACTGTTATATTTGTAACATCCCCCTTTTATTAGTAAAATGCAAAATTTTGTATGGATAATTTTTCCGCGATTTTTTGCGCAGCTGCAAAAAGGGTAGTAAAGTTTTATTAAAGTTCTCCACTACTGTACTAACTGTAATTAACTTAAATTCCAGTATTAATGGAGTTTTGTTGCGGCACATCACATTCGGTTCTTGTCTGTGTTTGGTTTGCTAATACGTATAGACTTCGAGCTAAAAAAAGGTCCTGCTCCCCCCCCCCAGGGAGTTTTGCAGACATATCCTATCTCGAAGAAAATTTCAAGCCGCATCTTTTAAGAGATGTTTGCACTCTGTGCTCCGGGGCGTTAGTCTCTGACAGCGTGTTACTTATGTTACTGTAACAAACTAAGGAAAAAATCAAAATGAAAGTTTGGGCTACAGAAAGAAGACATAAAACCATCTATTTATTCAAATTTCTTATGTAGTTTGCAAGCTGGATGCCTAAGCTACATAAAAGCAGCATTTTAAACAAAATTACAGCCTTGAATGGTGTTATATGCGTTACATAGATTAAATTTCCCTTTGAAAGTTGAAATCGTGACTAACATCAAGTGTTTTTAATCTTCGTTTACTAAAGTACTCATGTGACTAATAGAAGAAAAAGTTTGCTTTTCTATCTCAAATACATTGTTTTATATGAGCTATTAAACAACCCTACCCCCAATTTTAAGTATCCAATTTTGGTATCTATTATTGAAGGAAAATATATGAAAATATTTGACGCTCGTGGATATCTTACATTTATGACACTGTCTTACTAATGCAATAACGAATCATGCATTTGCAAGTTTGACATCAGGATCAGAGCATTTATTTAAGTATGTAACGTATATTACATGGCATAATGAATGAGCAAGGAAATTTTCTTGGAAGTAAGAGATGATCTTTCAGAAAAATACCGTTTTTCACATGTTTTCCTATTAATCTGTAGCCTCTTGTGCCTTAGTCTTAGTAATTACAGTCATTGCTGATAACAAGCCCATGGAATTGTGTTACCTATGTTATATATAACCCTTTTAATCACATATTTCCTAATGCTATATAATATTAAAATATATAGACATATAGATAGAAAATAATAGTTCTCATTTAAATGGCACAATTTAATAAATATTCCTATTAAATAAAATTATTCAAAAACAATCTTTATTCAAGTCACCCTCACAATGTCTATCATTGTGTCTGCTTCTATTGCAAAATAATCACCCATTTCATCACAACCAGTAGAAGCATGGGATTGTATTAGGACTGCAAACTGAGTACAACCCTGTTCCTCTCCACCCCTTTGGAAATTGTGCAGACATATCCTACCTTAAAGAACAATTCAAGCTGCATCAAATAAGAGATGTTTGCACTCTATTTACTTGGGGGTTAGCCTGTAATGGTATGATACGTATGTTACAATATCAATTCAAGAATAAATGAATTGAAAGTCTGAGAAACAGAAAGAAGACATAAAACTATCTATTTATTTGAATTATTCATGTAGTTTGCAGGCTGAATACCTTTGATATATAAGAAAAGATTTTTTAACAAAAATATACAGCTTCCTATGTTATTCTATGTGTTACATTAATTAAGATTACTTTTTTAAAATTGGTAATTGTGACAAACATCACTTATAAGCATTTCATGTGATCCTCCTCTTCAGACTTAATTTTCTTTGTATGTGTGGCCAGTGCCAGCGTCAAACAACTTGACTCAGCCAAACTTGAATCCTTTTAGCATTCTTCAAAAGCAGAAACAGCATGTCAGTGTCATTGGATCAAACACCTGATTAAATATGGGTTTAATGTCATTTCACATATATGCATACAATGGAGTATGACTCTGGTAAATATCTCTTCCTGTGAAGTGGCAAAAGCAATCTAACTGCAGCTGCCTCTGCATCCGTGCTAGTCAAATGATAATTTTGCTCTGATTTTGCAAAATCTATGTCTCTACCGTGTACCTCTAAGAATACTTTAAGATTTCTGACATTGGTCAAACAGAAATTTGATAGGCTTCTTTTTTGCATCATTTGCCATGGAACCTATCCAGTCTTTTGGTGCTCAAGTTCTCAGGTCTTAGATCAATAGTATTTTGCTGCGCCCAAAGAACTTGATAAGTTTTCTTTAGCTACAATGTTGACTCTTGATGGTTTTGGCAGACCGTCTGAAACAATTTCTGTTACACCTTGAAAGTTATCTGGTATAAGAGAAAGAATATGAAGTTGGACATTGCCATCAATTATGTTTGCAGTTGGTTGTTTTTTGATGTCAGTACATTGAAGTATGTCTTATATGTCTATAATGTAAAACCTATGATTTCTCAGTTTTTGCAGCCATATCATTAGCTGTTGCATTCAAAAGAAGGAAAGTGGACTATAGGTAGAATGGGATAACCAGTAGTTCTATATTATGCTCTTAGGAAGATTTATACAGAGTAAACAAGTTGATAAGGTGCCTCATTTCATGATCTATTGAAAACACTGAAATTGCAAACACTTGCCTCTGACAGTGTAATCAAAAAGGATGTCACGACAATGCCCTTGCTCATTTATTATGACGAGTTATATATGTTACATCCTTTAATAAGCGCTCTTATCTTAGAAACTTAGTGAATCATTGAATTGAAAGGGTCTAAATTGCGCTCTGTTCATCCTGCATTTCATTGCTTTACCTGCTGTGATACATCTAGTTCGTTTATCTGAAGGGAAAGAGTTACCTCGGTTTCAGCACTTCAGTAGTACTAAGACTTCAAATAAGTTTTTGAATGCTTGGGGAAAGATAATAAGTGAAGAGACATTATTAGATGAAAATATGTGGAATGCATGTATGGAAAGGCTACATTTATAAAAGTTAACCAGCTAAGATATGATTCTTTATCACAGAAATATCAAGGTACATCAGTCCAGGTTCTCATTGCTCTTAATGGCATAGTTTTCCTCCTTGTAAAGCTTTAGTCTTTCTTCTACTTGCAGAGTATCTCTTGAAACACATACTCAAAGAGCCAACTATTAGAAATTCATATCAGTTTCCTAATGTTCCAAGCCCTAAATGGCAAAATTGGAAAGTTGATAATGGCTCATCAATTTTGAGTGGACTGGTGGTAAAATTGAATAACAGTAAATGATTGAAATATTGTGTGATGATTCTACTAGTTGCAAGGAGGCGTGTGATTATAATGATTACCACAGAAGCAGCCAACGACAAACATGAGTGTTAAACCAATGAGAAATAGTTTGGACCATTTCATTTATTGTATTTTCTTGTAAAAATGTAAAACTATCTTTTCTATTTGTGGCTCTATATTTAGCATTATATCACAGTATTAGGAAATGTGTCCAAAAGTTCATTGATAACATCTATAACACCAGTCCATGGGCTTGATAATCAGAAATGAATATAATTTCTAGTGTTTTGGCACCAAAAACTTATAAGTACACATTAAGTGTCCTGATCTTTAACTTAATGACATCTTGTAAATATATGAGCAAGACAAACTAAGAAATTGAAAAATATCCACACGCTGTATTCGCTTTCATGTGTTTTACTTAAACCGTAATAACAAAATTCGCTTCTCTGTAAAACTGGGAGTAGGGCTGTGTATTAGCTCCTATAAGACAATATATTTAAGATAGAAAAGCAAACTTGGTTTTTCCTGTTCATCAATTGAGTATATGTTTGTAAAATCTAATAAAACAATTTGAAACCAAGTCATAGTAGTTGTTTAACTACATGACGATAGCCACAATTATAGCCTTTAAATTATAATTAGGTTCATGTAACGCACATAACACCACAGTTAGCCATATTTATGTTAAACAGCTTCCATATGTAGTAAAGACATCCAGTATAAAGACTATAAGAATGTCAATTTATTAGATAATTTTAATGTCTTCTTTTGGTAGCTCAAACGTTCAAATTTCTTATTCTCAAATTGATATAATAACATATGTAACACGCTGTTACAGGCTAACACCCCGACTTACAGAGTGCAAACATTTCTTATTAAATGCACCTTGAATGGTTACATAAGATATAATTTGTCTGCAGAATTCCAAAGGGGATTAGGATGGAGCAGGCCCTTACTCAGCTTGATGTCAAAATACTGTTTGATGATTTTACTTATCACGCTAACATATGTAACACTCTCTTATCTTTAAAACTTGATGACAACTAGCAGATCTATAAGTCTTTATCATAGGAGCCAGTTTAAAATCCCTAAACAATGTAAGATGTCCAACAGCTGCGAGTTTTTTCACAATTTTAGCTCAAACTTTCAAACTTCATTTCCTTTATTTGATATAGTAACGCATGTAACACGCTGTTCCAGACTAACGCCCCAACATAGAGAGTGCAAACATCCCTTATTCGATGCAGCTTGAGTTGTACTATAAGAAGGAATATGTCTGCAAAATTCCCACGAGGAGATTAAAACATTTTTAGGCATATCTTACGTAAAGACAATGAGCTTGCCCATTTATTACATCAGGTAACATATGTTACAGCCTCTGTTATTAAAATTTTTGCAACAAACTTGCAGATTTATAAGATTTTTATATAAGCAAATAAATCCCAAACAATGCAACACATTCATCAACTGCAAATATTTTTTAACTATTTTTACTTTAGTTTTAATACCAAACATTTCACCTTAAAACTCGGTAGGGGTAGGGCTGTTTACTTGCTTATTTCAGAAAAAAATATTTAAGCTAGGGAAACAAACTTTAATTTTTCTGTTAGCCAATTGCATAAGCTAGTCAGACATGGTTACAAACATTTTGCAAAACACACAGAGAGATTGTGAATGTAAATGATGTTAGCCACACTTGCAAATTTTAATGGGTTATCTGATTTATGTAACGCATATGACACCTTAGGAAGCCGCAATTTTGTTCAAATGGCTGTCATACGTAGTTAAGATATCCAGTATGCAGCCTATATGAATGATTTTTAAAAATAAATATTTTAATGTCTTTAATTTGTAGCCCAAACTTTCAATTTACTTTTTCTTAGTTTGATTAAGTAACGTATGTTACAGGCTCTTACAGACTAACGCCCCGGAGCACAGAGTGCAAACATCTCTTAAAAGACTCGGCTTTCAATTCTATACAAGATAGGATATGTCTGCAAAATTCCCTAGGGGGGGGGGGAGCAAACCCATTCTCAGCCATCCGTCTAGTATATATTGTCAGTGTTTGTTACGTGTGGTGTACGAGCAAAAGTTTCTTTTTCTTTATTTTGTTAATACGTAATTTATTTGATTGAAAACTATTATGAAACATTGAACAGATGTATTGTTTTATAACTTGCGGCAATTTTGATAAAATATGTTAGAGGGACAAACTGCTGCCGCATACCAGTACTAGATATACTGAACAAAATACGAAGCGGGGCGTACCTGTTCGCATGTCTTAAAAAAAAGAAAATGTGCGAACAACCGTGCTTGTGATCCTGTACACACAGGAGCTTGAAGTTCAGTCCGTATATCACCTATAAAGCCTCAAAACCAAAAGCTCACGGTGTCATTACGTAGTAATGACCAGGTCATTACTACGTAATGACATTGTGAGCTTTTGGTTTTGAGGCTATAGAAGTGATTTAAGGATCGAACTTCAAGCTCCTGTGTGTACATCTACGATGAATTATAACTTTCTTAAAATGTTGTGTTCAAGCACATTATTGTCTCGTATATGTAACTGCAGTCGCAAAGTTATGCAAAGCGAAAATTGGCATTGCTTGCAAATTCGACCCATTGACGTTGACCATGTTGACGTTGCTAGCAAAATAATCCCACTGAGATAGAAAGAGTTGGGTGTTTTGCATATGTTTGGTTTTTCTTCTATACGCCACTTGTTTAACTATGTTTTGTGTGTCTTCCTCTTGGTGGCATTCAAAGGCATTTGTTGGCTGTGGTCGATGATTGTGGCATTTTCTAGTCATATTGACATGCTTGAGGATGTGTATACTGTTGGTTTCTTTTGTTTTTCAATGCATTTGATAATTTCACCAAGAAAAGGCATTGAATTGGCAGGTAGGTGAAAATGGTGGCTTTTACATGTATATAAAAATTTAAACATGACTGGCCTCTAAAAATGCTTCAACAAAGAAACAAGAATTGCTCATACATTCGTTCTGATGTATTTATCCATACATATTGATACAATGAGTGTGGAATCGTTCATTTTGTAATTAAGGGGTTGTCGGTCAAAATGTCAAAAGCTGATATGTTACTGTCCCTTAAGATTTCTTTTTTTATCTTAGCAAACTGTGCAGCCTCTGATGAAATGCCGCCCTATGCGGCATTTCATCTGGGTCTTCACTGTTTGCCAAAGTACCTGTTAACCGGTATTCAGAATGAAAACGGTGAAGCTGAAAAAGCGTATATCATGTGTAACAGTAGATAGATAGATAGATAGATAGATAGATAGATAGATAGATAGATAGATAGATAGATAGATAGATAGATAGATAGATAGATAGATAGATAGATAGATAGATAGATAGATAGATAGATAGATAGATAGATAGATAGATAGATAGATAGATAGATATAAACACATGCACTATAATTTTAGCTTTTACAATTTTATTTAACTATAGTCCAATTCCACTGAAATAACCATATATTTCAGCATTCGAACCGCAGTCATATATCAATTAAAGTACTGCCGCATTAATAAGAAACGCGAAAAATCGACTTTAAGTGCATCTTTTCACGTTATTTTCTCTAGAACTTTTCGATATGCGAATAGAAAAAGCTGCAGTATTTTTTGACAAAATTTTCAACTTGGTGTTTTTTGCTGTGTTTTTCTGTAATTAGATGGAATTTTGGCATATTTTTGGTTCTTTTCAACGGGGGAGTATTACTGTTGATAGAATGGACATAAACTGACCCAGTTTATTAATAATATGCAACGGTTGACTAAATAATTCGATGTCGTTCAGGTCAGTGATCCCCGTGATGGTTATATACTGAACAAAAGTAAAAACGCTACACATGAATTGTATGCCATTTATATGCAAAATAATGCAATCCAGTAAAGCAAATGAAAGTATATCTGACTGTTCAAAGACTGGGTTATGCATTAAGTAAAAGGTTTACGGATGTTGTCCCGAGGAAACACATGAAAGTAAGAAAGAGGTCAAAGATCAGGAATCGATACAATCAAGCCCACACCTGACCCAGGATAAGAATTTGAAAGTTACACCTTCACAATTAGACATCACAAACGAGAGCCAAGAGGTCAGCCCTTTTCAAGCAGGGGACCACAAGGCATCAATAAACAGACGCGCACGAAAGCATAACAAAACCAAGACAGAAAAATGTCATTAAAATGTGACAGGGGTCCAATTTTTCAGGTTACAAATTTGAACAGAAATCTCACACAGTTTCGGTCTCAGAAATCCACTGCCAACCAGATCCGACTAGACGAAATTGTAGTCTTAGATATGTGACGACCAAAATATGCGTTGATCGTTTAAAAAAGAAACCTAAGAAAGCGGGTTTTTCATCAGGCCAAGCTTAAAATTTTAACTGTGAAATCTCCTTAGGAAAATCAATGTGTTGTTGCATCTTAGTCTGAGCACATTACTGGTCGAGAAATGGTAGGGACATTGTCCTGATAGGCCTACCTGATTTGGCAAAAGGAAGAAAGTTATCGAAAATCGTGATAAATCAAAGATTACCAAATATTTGATATTCTCTATTTGTTTTGTCAAAGGGAGACATTTTACATTTTTTTACACATTTGATAAATTCGAAATTGATTTCTGAGCTTGTTTCAAGTCGTAATACAGTTTTCTTGCGTTTTAGTGCAACACAAGTATGACGAATTCTGATAAGCCTAATAATCATTGCGCATGCGCAATTGCAAAATTCAGTGAATAAAGCTTTAAACACAAAAAATGAATTAACTCAGACATCAAACGAGACAAAATGGCGGAGCTTCGACGAATCGCTTGCTGGATGTCTTGAAAACATTATTAAGCTTTAGTAAATACTTTTCGTCCAATGCTTTCTTACAAAATATAAAGTATTGTGGTGTAGCATTTTCACTATTGTTAAGTATAGCATAAAGTGTATCGTTCATATACAATACTGCTGCATAAATTAGAATCGAGAATAAATAACTTTAGGTGTACGTTTTCAATTTACATCGCATTGAGCATTCAATAATGGTGAATCATTTCAGGGAGTATTTTGAAAAAAAAGATATTAGCTGGTATTACGGCTAATTTTTGCTCTAATAATTCTGATGGTAGAATTTGGGCATTTTATTCCACTTATTTGACACTTGGCAGGGATAATCCTGGGATAGGCCTAATCCATTTTGTTAGAAAACTATTATTTCTGCTAATTGGACGTTATTTTTAGCTGGGCCTCATATATAAGCTATTCAAAGCTCATGTCAATTATGCTCTAATATAGATATTAAGGATTCTTGGGCCCATCAAATTTTGCAAAGGGCCAATAGAAATTTCAAAAGGCCCATTAAAATTATGTAATCTGCATGTATTTGAATTGGCTATGGGTCATTGGCCCATTTTAACGGCCCATCATCATTTTGGTCCAGGATTATCCCTGACTTGAGTATACCATTGAAGGAATGTATGTAAACAGCTCTAATTAACTTATTACAGAAAACGTATAGTTGACTATAATACGAGTACTACATAGGTAGTTGGTATCGTTTAGGCCGTTTACCACTGTAAAAGTTGTTTTTATGAAACTATCCATAATAGCCACAACACGCTGTTTTAGTAGAAAATGTCCTTACAAACATAGCAAACAGTGTTTACCAGGATCAAACTGATCGTATTGGATCAGTTGGATATGTGTCTACGCTGATTGAATCGATGGCAGTGCTTAAAAAGAAAACTGGCATGTACAAAGCAATCACGATTTTAAAATGGGTGATGCTTTTGACACTTACCTGTAGAAATTTAAGTACAGATATATAGGCCGTCACAAGGCTGTTACACCGTTTAAGTTCCCCCCGCTTTTCAGAAAGCCTAAAAATGTCGAAATTCCCAAGAGATCAGGGGTAAGGGCAGTGGTAGTTGATTGTTCAAACAATTTTCTTCTGACACTGCAGGATATTCTAAGTCCAGATTTGAGCTGAACGTTCGGAAAAATGCAACTAATAAAATAATATTCCAGATTTTCGCGTTTCTTATTATTGCGGCAGGACTATAGTTACTAGCTAGTCGGTCTACTACTTTGACTTCGTGGACTTCTGAAATGGGGAAGAAAGTTCGAACTGGTCGGGCCACATCCTTTTGTTGAGATAGTATCTCGCTACCTCCGGTGAAAATATAAACACACTAAGTATGAGAAACCTTTCGACTGGCAATCTAATAAAAGCGACCTTACACGGGAGCGCAGTGGCTCAGTGGAAGAGTGCTTGACTCGAGACCGAGGGGCCGCGGGTTCCAGCCTCACCGGCGTCACTGCGTTGTGTCCTTGAGCAAAAACATTAATCCTAGCTTAGTATTGGTTCAACCAAGATAGACCCGTCCCTTATTAACTGAATGATTGTTGATGGAACGTAAAGAATCAAATCAAGGCAAACGAACAAAAGCGACCTCACGACCCAACTACATGCTACAACAAGCACATGTTTCATATTAAGGCTACCCGATTAATGGTTTGCCAGTTTCTTCCTTCAATGTATATCTTTTATGTTAAATGTTTTGGGTATTTAGCAGTGGTAAAACCTTTCTTATCAGAAATAGGAACAATAGAAAAAATATATAAGATGAAACGAAAAGGAAAAAGCTACAAATAAGGTGCCTTGCTAGGATTCGAACCTCGGACGCTGGGTACTATTACTGCCCGTCTTATTCGCTCAGCTATATGTATACATTGAACACTTTTGTGCTGCTGTTTTTTTATTTTAAGACCATTTTGACGAAGATAGACCATTTTCGTTGAAACTATTATTCGACGAGGTGTTTCTTTCAACGAAATGGTTTTAGGCGAAGTGGCTCTTTCGACGAAATGGCTGTAGACGAAATGGTTTTAGACGAAATATCACGGATCCGTATATGCATATGTATGTAACATTTGGACTGTACGTCCGTACGCAGCCCATCAATGATAAGACTCTGAAGAATCATGATAAGAAAAGAACAATTTACCTTTAGATGTATATATCTTATTTTCCATCAAAAGTAAAACAATTCTATATTTGTTCTACCATTAAATCACATATTTACAAAGATAACACATATTTCATACGGAAAACAAATAAATGAGTGCCGTTCATATGTGGAGTCCATGTTGTTTGAAAACAACCCTGATGAAGATATTTACGGACAATGACGTTGCCAATCAACCATACGCTAAAGTGTCCAAATTACTTTTGAGAGTAAAATTGTGTGGTAGCAACTTTCTTATCCATCAACTTAAATACGTGCTTTGGGTGCTTTGAGTAGCCACAGCATATGTTTTGGCTGAGAACTAAGAAAAGTAATAAATTTGAGCCAGTGCATGAGATTTCCAACAATGTGGTTTGTGCGACCAGCAAAGCCTCAGATCAGCCTGCGCATACGCGCAGTCTGATCAGAGCCTTTGCTAGTCGCTTGAGTATTCTATGATTTTTACTCTACTGACTGAACACCATTTGGAGTGTCTAAGCTAAAAAGGAGGCTGCAAAGGCTCGTCCGAGTCTACTCATGTCAAAATGTCACATTGTTGGAAATCTCAAGCACTGGCTCAATTTACATTTACACATTCATAGTCCAGCTTAGCACAAATACTTAGCGTAAAATTATGTTGTTGTTTTCCTTATCTGTCAGTTTTAACATGTGTTTGGGTAGCTCAAAAGAACCGTCTCATTTAGACGGTTCTTTTGAATACCAGACAACGCATTTTAGTTGAAAAAGGGAACAATAGTTTTTCAATTATGCACACTTATCTGGAGGCCTGTTATATACTGTATTATTTGGTGTAAAAACGCTAAAAGTACAAAAACAGAAGGGCTACCATTGACCTTGGTCATATACATGTACAGGTAACGTTTTTAAAAAGAAAGCTCTAATCATATTACCGGTAGTACATGTACGGTAAGGTAGATGCATCTCGGTTGAAATGCAGCAAAACGGTTCAGTCACTATCAGATGCACTTTTTGTACCATATGCTCCTGTGATACAGACATTAGAGTGAAAAATCTTTATTTGGGTCTCAGAAAAGTGCTAAAGGACTGTTTCAAGAGGACAAATAACACTGAGCATCATGGACAATACATGTTTTTCGCATCAGCGTATAAAATAGTCAAAAACTGCTTAAATGCTGTTTCATTTGAAAAAGAACTGTTTTTAACAAATAATCCCATACCCATTTTCTTAAAGATACATATTATGATATCAATTTTTTGATAATAAAGATTATCCTTTTTGTTTTGCTAGTTTAATTATCAAGCTATGTCAACGAGTACCTAAATGGCATCAAAAAGACCAAACGCCTACTTTCTTAAATAGGGAGTACCAGATAGCACATCACCCTTAATCATAACAAATATGTTTAAAATCCAATTGAAGTGAATTGTGAAGTATAACATATCAGCTAATGAGTTTGTACAACAATAAGTACGTCAGGAGACAAATAAATTTACAGTTTTCATTCGGCTGGTATGGTGTCAAATGGTCCAAAAATATGTCCAGTGTCTACGTCCGTAGACACCCTTGATTTTATTGCAGACTTTGAACGACTAAGGTGATGTTTGTGTGTGTGATGCAAGTGGGGGTAAGGACAAAGCTCTCGTATGAAACAGAAGAATTCTTTGCAACAGAAAGGGTTTAGGAGCCTTTGAATGCAAAAAATGTCATGTTCGTTAATGAGATAAACCAGGTAGCAGATCAACACAAGCAACCACCCCTGAATATGTCAGAGCTCTTGCTTCATAAGTTTTTAGTGCGGATATTACATTTACTCGCCCTGAGACGAAGAACGCGATGTTAACACATTTCTAAGTCTACGATATTTTCTCTTGGTGCGAAATCAGACCAAAGTCTGTAAGATTCATCAGATAAGTGTTCATCATTTCCTCCACATTATAATACAATCATGGTAAGTATATTTGACATCCTATGATAGTTCTTAGTTCAGACATCGGGTCAGCATCAGTGCAAGAATGATCGTTCACTCCTCAGGAGAAAAATGTATGAAAAAAAATGATCAGAACACCTTTGCCCCGAACCACCTTAAGATAAAAACACCGATATAACTTTTTTGAATATTTATAACATTCCAATTAGTCTGTAGAGTAGTCTAGCTCCTAGACCTTGATGTTTTTTCTCAATTTTACTTTACTCTTCATTCAGTATAATTTGATTTCATATAGCTAGTCTCATCTCTTTTCTCTCAGATATCTTCACTTTATCTTAATATCAAATACTGTTGTCATAGAGGAAAGAGGGAGAATAAAGAAATTATTATTTTAAAATGAAATTATCATTTATCAAAAATAATATATATGATATCAGACTAGTGGCTAGTCTATCAAGGATCAAGGATTGTAAATATTTCGTCGTACGATTCTGAATTGATTAGACTGGTTCCAGTTCTTCAAACATTTTTTCATCAATGTGTCATATCATATACTTGTAGCTAGTCTTACTCTGATGGTTCTGTTTTAAGGTCCTGAAAACAGAGCCATCAGAGTAAGACAAGCTACAATTACATAATATGGCAGAGTGATGAAAATTTGTTTTAAGGACTGGAGTCAGTATATGAATTGATATGTGAGCTGATGTTTAGCAAAATGTACAAGTTAGCATGTGCGCCCATCGAAGACTCAGATCAGCCGGTGCATCCGCGCAGTCTGATCAGAGTCTTCGACGGGCGCTCTATGGGTAGCCAAGGGTCTAACGTTTCTATTGGCTGTAAGCTAAGTCTCTGATCAGACTGTGTGGATGCGCAGGCTGATTTGAATCTTTGCTGTTCGCATATACCAATTTGTACCTTATGCTGGATATCGGCTAAATAACAAACTCCCCAACAGTGGCGTCCCCTAGCGGTCATCCTTCCCTCAGCCCAACAGTGGCGTCCCCTAGCGGTCATCCTTCCCTTTGAGGGAAGGATGACCGCTAGGGGACGCCACTGTTGGGGAGTTTGGCTAAATAAGTGTAGCGCCTATCTAGACTGCTACAATGACCTCGTAGGTATACCAGCCTAGTTTCATACGTGGGACAGTGAAGCAGTCTAGAGCCTCTCAGGACCAAGGATTGTTACATATCAGACTAAATCTCTCCTCTGATTTATGTACTGTCCACAAAAAGTAGGGGATATCGGGACAAAAAAAGTAAAAATTAAAATCCTAATTTGTCGCATAAATAATTTTATATTTTCATAGAGCAATATGTAAGCCAGTTTTCCAGCTTAATTTGAGGGCTGAAAATTGTGTATTGTGACCTTAAGGACGTGCCAAAGAAACTAGGGGTCAAGACCCAAATTTCACAAAAAAGTATCAAATTTTTGGCCATGCTTTCGATAATGCATGCTAAAGATGCATTATGGATATCTTCTTTTTTTAAGATTTTTTTCGCGTACCATAATTTTTATTTCTAGGAGATAGGGCGGTGACAAAACTGTAAAAAAATGACACAATTCACTAAAAATTGACAGATTTTAGCCTCACATTCCTGAAATTTAGGCCAAAGAGATCAAAACAATTTCTGAACATAAAGAATATTGAATAACGGATATTTTCTTTAAAAAAAGCATAGCCATTGCATAATCCGTCACCGTGATATTCACGTGTGAAATCGAAAGGCTACCCCTGGTCTAATTATGGTTGTCTCAGAAACATGTGACCAGATTAATCTTTGAAATTTTTATTCATATTGATTGTGAAATGACTCTGCTAATTAATACTAGCTGTTTCAGATTTATGACATTCGTTTGGTAAATGTTATAATTTTTAATATTCGAATATCCCCTACTTTTTGTGAACAGTATATATGTACGTTTTTAATTTTATTGTCTTCCTGGCGTCTTGTGACGGTTAGTGTTATAAGGTTCTGCCTCACGGCGCCATGAACTTGTCTGCAGTGTGATTGTGTTTTTTTCCTGATCACACTCACTAACTTGTTTGATCGTGACCGTAAGACTGGAGCCTTGAGCGAAGCTTTATTTTCTTCATAACAGCACCTGCTGCATCAAATATGCTACTCCTGCATCTAGCAACCTACTGGTGTTTGTTTATAACAAACATCATCATCAGATAATAGTAAGGTCTATAATGAGAATAACAGACAATGCTGAACCCATAATGTGTTTATATACCACATCTTAATTTGCTCACTGGGTAATTTTTCGTATTTTTTGTCGTCTGCTGATTTTTTTCAAAATCATCTTTTTCAAAAAATTGTTTCAGGAATACCATTAGAGTGTCAAACAGTTTGTACCCAGATCAGGCCCGACAGAACGTCGGGCCTGATCTGGGTACAAACTGTTTGCAAAGATTATCAGCAGACGACACTAGTAGGCAAAGAGTTAATTAAAGAATTGCGGAGCTCATATTTAATAACTGCTTATATTTTCACAAAGAAAGAATGCACCTGTTTCCTTATTGCATGAGGCGATTAATATAACAGACGTTCTTGTAAGAATATCTTGCTAATTCCAGCAGGTAAGCAAGCGAATAGAGGCAGTGCATATCTTGATGCACACCATTTGGACCTCAACATAGGAAAAGCTACCTTTGAATACGGGGGATGGATCCTGTTTTCATGATAATAGGACCAAAAAGAGCTTATGCGCTCATCAACTCATTCAATGCGTATATATGCCTAGTGTCCCTTTTATGTGTCACAAGCAAACAGCGAAGACCAAGATCAGACGCCACAAAACGTGGCGCCTTTTCAATCTCAAATGTTTGCTTATCATGCTTATCTAACTTTTTATTCAAATTTGAGCAGGATAGGGACACAGAATTGAATAAGTCTGCAGACTTTTCTGAATCCCTTTTGCATAATGCTTTAATGCTAGTTTATATGCGTTACTTTGTATTTGTTTTAGTAATGCAGTGAAAAGCCTGCTATGAAGCCTGCTTAAGTGTAGCTATGGTTACCCTATGATTACACATCTTTTGCAAGACTTAAAATTTGTGCAATATCCGTTTTCACACTTCTGAAACATCATATTAACCCAGGATGTAGTCTATAATTCTGCTACTTTCCGGCCACTTTTTTCCAATTTTTAATTCTCTGGCTCCCCTACTATAATGTATTGCTCAAATAAAATAAAAATTTTAACTTAAATTTTAACGTAAGGAAAAATACCAATACAACCAATGTTCGCCACATTATAAAAATAAGTCAAGTCCAAGTGATAACGATTGGAAAGTCAATTGGGCTTTCGTGAGTTCAGTGTTACATAAATGAGACACCAGCAAATAGTAATGACTTGCAGATCAGCATCGGCCCTCCAGCGAAACGCCATTCAAATGGCGTTTCGCTGATGGGCCGATGATTGCCCGAGACGGCGTGTTAGATGGGTTATATATCAATGCAATTTCCATATGACTCGGCCCATGCTTATTCATCCACAAAACACCGTTTTTATCACTTTTGCCTCGGGAGTGTATGTCAAGATAATTTTTTGAAAACTTTTTTCATGTATGCAATGCCAATACCAGTACAGACAAAAGTGCATTTTAAAAAATTGCGATTACTTGCTATGACGTATGATATGGGGTTTTTAAGTTTTGCTTTTGACGTTGTCTAATCGGCAGTGTTTTTTTTTTTGCCTTTGTTTAAGCAATTTCTAGAAGCTGAAATGACTTGGAGTCAACCAATTATTGTAAGAGAATGCATTTTCAAAAATCAGAACTTATGTTTCGCGTCACGTTAAATGGTAAAAGCGGATTAAATCAAGTTTAACGTCCATCAAGGAACACCGTAAACTATGGATAATGACCGTTTTTTCTTTGTCAACTTTGCTTTTGTTATAGTGCCAATTGGCTACACTTAACTTTAATTGCGTTTGCAGTATACACATATCAGCATGTCATTGTAACGCTTGACTTCGCTAAATGGACGTAGACGGCAGCTACGGAGTTCAAAAGGACTGATACATTGTCAAAATGCATTCCAGCCATCATACAAAGTGAAAAACTTTGATAAAGTGGCAGAGCTTTTCAAAAGCTCATAAAACGCTGATAACGAAAAATTGACGTTAAGAAAATGAAAATAAGCTTTTGAGTTGAACAATGCTTGCATGCTTTATTTAAATGCCAAGAAGATGTCAATGAAATAACAAAGAATCACACTAAAGCGGTTTCAGGTGAATTTTGCGTGATTTCTTTGTTCTTGCGAAAATTGATTTTAGGGGTTACCATACGTTTTGGTAGCTGGTGTCTGAAATTAGTTCATCTTTTCAAATAATCTCAATGCATCTTAGTCTACCTTTGTTCAGCTTTACTCAATGGAAAGACAAGTGTGCACCGTATTCATTTACTACCAAAAAATTGACACACAGTACATGTATGTGTCAGGTTTCTCTAGTATTTAAGTATATTATGAAACCAACAATGAGCAAGAGGTGTAAAATTTGGTCTGAACCTTCATCTGCATCCATACTTTGTACCTGCGAGCAGTGAAGGCTATGGCGTGTCTGCGCATTTGCGCAGACTCGCCTGAGACTCCGTGCTCTCTGATGCGATAAGTACCAAAATCTCGACTATGGATCCATTTGTTTGTTTTATTTTCCATCTTTAAAGTATCAACTACTTTAAGCTTAATTAACGATTCTATCATATATTTTACAGGGCTGCTCCAAGTATCTCTTTTATCGTATTCTCTGATAGCACCAAATGAAATTAACACGTTGATTTACATCAGCCTCGATTGAAGTCTAATCATCAAATTACTGTTGAAGCCCACAATCTCTTACAATCTAGTTTTACCTCTCCTTTGGCACCTGTTTCAACATGCTTGTTAGCTACATGTAGAGCAGATTCTTTATGCACATCTTTGATAATACAATAATGATAGGGTTCATTCACTTGGTGGCTGTAAGATTGTTGAACTTATCGCATATGCGCAAAATCTCCTTTAAACACGCATGCTGACGTTCCCTGTGGTGCTAGAGGTTTATATTTTTATCTGATTCTTTATCTACATCTATACTTTGTGTCAACATATCAAGCAGTGTGCAACTAAATTAATTGATTTAAACTGTACAGTAAAGTTCGTATGAAATGTTACACTTTGGTCAAACAACATGTCAGTAAACTAAATAGTGTCATCCTAAGGATAAACAACATAAAGAAAAATAATCTCAGTTTTAATTGTGTTCAAATATGCAATGAACATCCCTTTTTCACGACCAGGTTCAAATGAGGCAAACCAGACGCATGAAACAAAGATATAAAAACCGAAATAACACAAGAAACTAAATTTCGTTCTGAGATTATTACTTCTTATCATTCCTAATGATGTGTCAAAATAAAAATAAACATGTTTACGAATCTGTTACAGATTATAAACAATAACAATGGTACATTATAGTCTAAACAATATGGTTAAAATGTGTATATCACCACATCTTAATTTCAAAAATTCAACAAAGGTTGACTTGTTTTATGTCACCTATTCGTTGCCTATGTTTACAGCGTCTGAAAATCCTAATACAGCGTTTTGGGCTTAAAATTTAATTTTGAACCTGGGTATAAAGCTTCAAATCATTGTGGTGAAAGATGTGGTATGTGTTGTTGCTAAGCAACAATACCTAACCTATCTTTCACCACATTGATTTGAGGCTTTATGGGGCCAGGTTCTTGTGCCATGGTTTGTGCATCTGTACGGGAAGATGACCAACGAGCTGAGCGAGTGTATTATCTACCGTACAAATGCAAACGCATGAAATAACTTGCATATTGCACCAGCATGCATATGCACTTTCTGCATTGCGAGCTATTTGGTGTTATTGCGGTACATGTATCAACAAAATTTGCAATATTGTTTTTTAAATTCCATTTGTCTTTGTTTGCAAAGAGTTACTGCCCCTCTTTCGAATTCGGCATTTTCACTACTGACGATCGCTTTAATCCATCGTAATAAGATGATGTTTGGAATTCTATTTACAAACAGATTGGAACCAGATCAGGCCAGACATAACTGCTAACGCTCTAATAGTGTTCCTGATAGAAGGTTTTGAAAGTTAATTTTGAACAAAATCAGCAGACAGCAAAAGCATGAAAAATTACCCATCATGAAAAGATTTGGCTACAAACCACTCTCATTGTTTCAAACTCCAGTGATATATTATTTTACTTTACATTGAGGATTTTACATGAGTGCTTATGTATTATTGAAACGAGTTGTGGGGGTGGGGGAGAGATAAAAGCTGGGCAACGAGTTTGATGAATTCACTAAAATTGGTAGCGAGTCAAATTGATGATCTAGATCCCAGCCTGGTCTCATACTTTCGTGGAGATTGATCGTGAACTATTTTCTATTGTCTTAATCCTCCTTCCGCTGATTCAAAAAGGGTTGTTGGAAAACCTGATTTTAGTGATCAATTCAAAAAGATAGTAAAACGTTATATAAGGGTTGGATATAACTTTGATATCATGCGACAGTCTGCATGCCTAGTTTTAAACCCAATCACTGTTTATAGCTATGGTTTCCTCTTTAATTGCACGACGGTGGGTCAGGCCCCAGACTCTATGACGGCTCTGACGCAAAGCTTTAATCGGTGGGTTGGTGCCTGATGCTAATCTGTAGCTGGACCCACCGTGGCTCAACTTCAGGTTTTCTTTAGCTCTGACCATCTGTGAGTCATGAGCCCTTTTCTTTGTTTCATCATGGTGTGTTAATTTGATTAGAGTGTTTCTCCATGATGATACAATGCATTAATTAGATGGCCTCCATGCGAGCTGAACATTTCTTGTACTTCAACAACAGCAGAATCTTGGGCGAAGATTTGGTACCAGTAAAATGCATTTATGCCCTCCGGTGGCTTAGGCTGCTGTCCGTTCAAAGGCGGTGGTTCTGTTGTTGTTGACGTTTTGTTTATTGTTACTCCCATTGTGGGAGTCTGTAATTGTTCTATGTTTTGTTGTATATTACTTTATGTCCATTCTAGTAGTGCAATCATCTTGATGGGGAAGAGAGAGCTGGTTGCTTTGCTTAATTTGTCTTCCTGGTGTCTCGTGGTGGTTGGGCGGCTCTTCCTCGCGGTGCCACGGGGCTGTCTGCGGTTTGTGATTGTGGTATTTCCTGATCATACTCACTTACTATTTTTGTTGTCAGTTACGAGTTACAAGTGAAAGTGTGTGCACTGGGTACTGGTTGCTTAATATTATAGTTTGGCTAGGTTACCTGACCGTCTGAACATGGCCATTGTCGTTGACTGGTACGTTAAACAGAAAACTTTACATTTCTGACTCATGTCTGTATAAAAGGAAACGACGTATTACGCTTGATACACCTGTGTTGCTTCACCTGTTCATTTGTAATTTGTTTTTATTAAAATAACTGTTCTGATCTTCGGAAATCCTTACATCTTCTTTATGAATTACCACATCACTTATGTGTTAATTATTCGATTCTCAGGTTTATTATGATAAATAGCTAAAGGCTTTCTAAGAATAAAGAAGCTTGCCCATTAAAAAGCTTACCCAGTCGTATTCGAGAAAAAAAAGTGATAACACTGCCTGGCACTAACGCTTTAACGACTTACCTGGACTCAAGATGAACCCATAAAGAAATACCATCATAATGCTATTGTTTGCGGGGGGGGGGGGGGTAGCACCAGACCGCACATTATCATCCACAAGCATCCCAGCCGGGTCACCATCGAAAGCACCATTTGATTGGCGTTTCGCTGGCGGGCCGATATTGGGCGGTTGTAATATGCTTACTGAGTAAATACATACATGTGTTCGTTTTCACCGAATGTCATCGTGCTAAAACCAAAACGATATTCGTGTTTTTGAGGAAGCTTGAGGAAATGATTACATATTTTGATAATCTATCAGTTATTCTCACCTCTGACGTGTAGAAGATATTTTAGTTACTAATCTAGAAGCTTGTTATCCTTAGATGTTCTTGATAGAACGTGGCATCGTGCGAACTAAAAACAAATGGTTCTATCAGCTGAAAACCGTCTCAACTGAAGGCGAACCAAGTACATGTAGCGAGGACAATGGGGAGTAAGTAGATCCAAACAGAAGGTACATGCGCGTATCCAGAGGAGTGGGCAGGGGGTCCGGACCCCGACCCCAGAAAATCACAAAAAGTATAGGGTTTCGTAGCAATTATACTGGCCCGGATCACACAGCTACTAATTTAATGGCGTTTCGCTGGCGGGCCGATGATGGCTCGGTTTGAGTGGTAATTGGATCCCATCTCCCTTCATCAACTAAAATACGCTTTCAGAACTGTACCACCTCTGACAAAACTTTCTGGATCCGCGCATGAGATATGCGTATCAGCAACGAACACGTCGTTCTCTATAAACAGAGAAGCGGCGGTCCGTTCGCTTAGATTAACAATTGCATCAACAGTTTAATGGGGTGCTGCTGGTAATAGATTATTACGTGCATGAAGACCCTTGCAAGGTCATCATGCCTTTCTGTTGTTGTTGATCTTCTTTTCTTTTTTTCAGTTTTATTTTACAATGAATGCACCGATGAGCTCTGCGATGTGATGGTTGATCGGAATCATCATTGTCTGCATGTGTTGGAAGTGAGTTTTGTTCATGCTGTGGCTCGTATGTTGTTTTAAGTTTATCTAATTTACAGTTAAGTATGTACGTCATGGCAAATTGGCAAGAGAAAAAAGGCATACAGATTTGTCTTAATGATTTTCTTCGCGAGAGAGTCCAATGGTTGAAGTAGCCACCTTTCTTAGACCGATTTGGTTTCTACATAAAATTACACTGAGCTTAGAATCACTAATAACTCGTTGCCTACTAGTGCTACTATTTGAACGAACTTGGTAGGTTAATTGAATGTTTCTACATACCAAATATCAAGGCTCTAGGCTGTGGTTACATACAAGATGTTTGGGTTCTTTTAATAAACCTATATAAAATATTTGTACCCCAGGGCGGGACATTTTTGCCTTAGGGCCACAATTTGAACAAACATGGTAGAGGTGAACGAGGTGATGCTATATGCTTAATATCAAGGGTTACAGACAAGAAGATTTTTAAGTTGTCCCTATGTAAGCATATTTTAAACATGTGGCATATGTAAAACATGTGACCCCAGGGGCATGTACATTTTGAACCCATTAACATAATTTGAATAAACTTCTTAAAGGTCCTCAAGACAATGCTATATATCAAATATCAAGAAACTAGGCTTTGTGATTTCAGATGTTTTGATTTCCCCCCATATATCCCCAAAACCTCGAAGTGTGACCTTGACCTTGAGTGAGCGTAGCCGAGTCATGGGTTCTGCTCATCGCCTCACTGAGGGTAACATTTGAGTGAAGTTTAACGAAAATGGTTCAAAGGGTTTAAATGATATGGAGAGGATACGAAATTGAAGGGTAAATCCCATTACCTTGAAGTGTGACCTTGACCTTGAGTCTGCAGGCCCAGTTTATGGGCTCTGCACACCGCCTCACTGAGAGGAACATTTGGGTGAACTTTATTGTAAATCGTACAAAGGGTTCAGGAGATATTGTCGAACACAAAATTGCTGGGTAGATCCCATGACATTGAAGTGTGACCTTGACCCTGAGTGAAGTTAAACGAAAACTTTTCTAAGGGCTTACTTAAACTGTTTTGTACAGACACAGCGTTTTGAAATTAACCTATTTGAAAGTATTATAAATGGACGAACACAACAACCTTTCATATGTTACATATTAATCATATTTAAAGGGTAAGTATTGTTTTTGTTGGTGAGTAACAGGGATGACAGTTACATGGATGATAAAAAGTATGCAAACCCACACTGGAAGCAAAATTTTTTAAATATTTACACAACAATATTGAAGCACATCATACTTATTTAGTTTTTGGATTTTCATTTGTTTGCAGCATATTCATTTTATAGAAATATGGGTAACAGAGATGACAAATCACCTATCTGACTCAATACCTACTTAGTAAATTGTTTCATAGTTACCTCTAAGCAAGCTTGTCTTAAATAATTTAATGTTTTTAGAAAATTGACACTCCTTACCCCGAAAAAAACCCATTGCAGAGTAATTTTCATGGGTAGTAAATCCGTATAATCTATAACTGCAACTGTGGTAACAGGGATGACACAAACTGAGGGGCATACCAAAAAAAACATGACATAGCTTCAAATGAAAACCAAAGGTTATTTAATTCTTATGTCATTGGTAGGTTTCTACCAAAGACTCACATCACGTCTCTGTTTGTTTTGTTAATACAAGCCTTTTATGTCAAACTGAAGTTCAACCTTCACTATTTGGCGAAGGGACAGGCAGATATGAGGGGGATAACCCTTAATTAAATTTAGAATAGTACACGAACACCTGTATTATGTATCCCAGTCACTGCATTAAATGTTAGATAATCGATCACTTAAATTAAAACATACAAAGGCAAGACATTTGAACTAGAAAAATACAAGCATTTAGGCGAGGGACAGGAATTCCTCATTCTTTTGTAGAATGACTCAAATACTTTATAGACGTTTACCTTTTAAAAGATTTGCTGGGTCAAGTTGGAGAACATACTTTAAACGAAAATAATTAAGCATCCCCGTTTGTCTATTTACAGTCGGAAGTATTAATGGTGAAAATCCGAATAGAAGTAAAAAAGAGGGCAAAGATCATGAATTGATACCATCAAGCACCACACCTGACCCAGGATACCAACGGAAAAGTGACAACTTCACAATTAGACATCACAAACGAGAGCCAATAGGTCAGCCCTTTCCCAGCAGGTGACCACAAGGTATCAATAAACAGACGCGAACAAAAACATAGCAATTGGAAGACAAACATACATAAATGATCCGCAAAAGAAGCATCGTTTTGGAACGGTCAGTAAAAATATTTTACTGGAGGGCTTAAACCGGTTTCACGGCGCGCCAACCTCACCCTTAGTTCAGATGTGGATCAAGACACAAACACAAAACATAAATACATGTAATACAAATGATCCACAAAAGAAGAACCGCCTTGGAACGGTCAGTAAAAATGTTTTACTGGAGGGCTTAAACCGGTTTCAGGACGTGCCAACCTCACCCTTAGTTCGATGTGGATCAAGACATAAAGATGTTTGGTTTGTATGAAAGACCCCTAACTTATCAATGCATCATCTCCTAGAACATATAGATCAAGAGATAAAAAGGAGATAAAGCAAAGATAAGGACTCAACAGTAAATAAAACTGAATACCTGAGCAAAATAAATCCAACAGGTAAACCCTGATGGGCCCTAAATCAGCCATAGCATCGGGGCCCCTACCAACTCATCAATAAATTGCAATAAATCTTAAAATTGGAACCGCCATAAAGTCTGAAGTCCGACCCACCGGCGTGCAATTAAAGAGGAAAGCAAAGTTGCCAACCGTGATTGGGTTGACCACCAAGATAGAAATTAGATTTTCAAAGGCTCTTGGAGAAATAATTGGATTGAATCCTGATCTTTCAAATCAACTGGTTGGGAATGATAATCAGGTGTTCGCATATGCTGTTGATTTGAACATGACATACCACCAGATGTTCATTTATTCTGATGTTGCAGACTACACTTACGATGGAAATATAACAGCCCCTATTCTTATTATTATTTCTTATAAGCAGTCAAATCTAGCACTCAGTCGCATCAAGACTGTGTGAATTTGCATTATGTACATATGGCAAAATCTTACATTGATCAAGTTCATATTGCTAAGAGAAGATGAAATTTACAGATATATTCCTTTCGTTGGTGGAAAAACATTTGTCAAAAAGTAAGAGAGTATGATCAGGAAATGCCACAATCACACACTGCAGACCAACCCACGGCACGTGAGGAAGAGCCACAGAACATTTACAGTAAAAAGACCTCCGTAAGACAATAAAAGCAAAGCAACCAACTCTCCCTTCCTGTTCAAGATGATTGCAAAACTAGAAGGGACACAAAGTAATGCATACCAAAACAAAGACAAACACAGAACCCCCACAAACAATGGGAAGTTCATTAAACAAAAGATCAACAACAACAGAACCACCGCCTTAGAACAGACAGCAGCCTAAGCTACCGGGGGAGGGGCTTAAATGTATTATACTGGCGCCAAATCTTTGCTCTAATTGTTTAGCTCGCATGGAGACTTCCTAAATAATGCAATGTATCATCATAGAGAAACAATCGAA
This sequence comes from Loripinus fragilis, assembly GCA_964019695.1. Classification (NCBI taxonomy): domain Eukaryota; kingdom Metazoa; phylum Mollusca; class Bivalvia; order Lucinida; family Lucinidae; genus Loripinus; species Loripinus fragilis. The sequence goes on from OZ026517.1 coordinate 79,049,736, forward strand.
TCAAACTAACACACTATGATGAAACAGAGAAAAGGTCCCATGACTCACAGACAGTCTGAGCTAAAGAATATCTCAAGTTGAGCTAGGGTAGGCCCAGCCAACGACAAGCATCAGGTACCAACCAACGGATTAAAGCCTTACGCCAGGGCCGTCATTTGGTCTGAGGCCTGACCCACAGTCGTGCAATTAAAGAGGAAATCATATGTATAAACCGTGATTGGGTTTACAACCAGGCAGGCATACTGTCGCATGATATTACATTTCCAACGTATAAAAACTGATTTATTTTGCTATATTAACATATTCGAAGCAATCCTTTAATGAATCTTTAGATTTCTGCAAACATTCATAGCCTTATAATTCCAACTCAATGTTTTTATTGTTTTTTTTTCGGAAATTTTGATTGGTCCGTTGGCAAAATTAAATCGTTTTTACACTTCGATAAAAAAAACCCATGCGTAGGAATATTTGATATATGCGCAAGATTGTGCTGATAATAACGAACTGTACACAAAACTATAAAACTTTCACCAGATTAAATATAGTTAAGCATGTTCGAAAGTTTATTTGAAAGTCCTTACGCTGTACATGGTGGTGCATCTTCAAAGCAACGGGGGGGATCTTAGAAATAAACTGGATGACGAGTAATGTGACGTCACTTAACAACCAGTCACGTCATCATCAAAACAGTGTCAATGCATCAACAACGAAATGTTTCAACGCAGTTTGAACATGTCAAATCGCACTTTTAAAATTGACGCTAAGATCCTACTTTGGAGATTTAAGGCAGGACTTGTGATGGTAAGTGCTTCGATCCGTGACCCAATCCGTGGTAGGGCCTATCAATGAGCCCAGCAAGCTGTATATTTGACAAAAGCACACATTTCCAAACTAAATGGAGTTGTTTTGAGCCCATGCTTACATATTCGCTCCAAATAGAGTGCAGTTTTAATCATTATTTAGCAAAACAAAGTTTTGAATTGACAGAATTTTCTCAGAGAATTTTCAAGACGGCTGTCCGATCTTTCGTAGACAGCGGTTGCGAACTATTTTACTTCAGTGGGCTTTTAAATTTGATATTTTGTCAACAACCCTTTACAAATGTGCCGCTTTGTTTCAAAGTTGGAATTATAAGGAATGCTTAATTGTTTTGTTTTTATCGATGTGTAAACTTCGGTGAATGTAAACTTCGGCGAATAACTGACAAATTTAACATAAAGCCCATCCGCGTGTTATTCAATTTGTGAGTGATTCGCCGGAGTTAACACATCGATAAAAATTAAAAAATAAAATTTCATTCCTATAATGAATTACACAAATTTGATTGACAGCTGCCAAGCTCACTTGCCCGTGCAATACGCTTCGAACCTTGAACTCATTCGCCAGAAGTGATACTGGTGTTGTGATTGACAGCGAGCCACACCTGAGTTGCACGTGCAAAACAAGCCTCTTGTTTGCTCCATTGGCTGTCCGTGTTTGAGCTGGCTGTTCCGATTTTCCATTTTACGCTCCAACTAAACCGTTAATACGATTATATTTTAAATACAAAACTGTTAATTCCTAAATTAAAATTAATTTTTATATTTAAGATATTTATAATAAAACGTAAATATAAGTAATCAATTCAATTTTTGGAATGTTCATGGAATCATGAGTACTTCGGGTCTCTTGCAAAGTTAGTGACGCTCGAAAGGCTTCGCGTTAACTCTGCAGGGACCCGAAGTGTTCATGATTCCATGAACATTCCAAAAATCGAATTAATTTCTTAAATCAGTATAAATATGGTGGTTCTGGTGGACAACCTTTATTGTTCTTTGAATACTACAAGAAGAAAAATGTATCTCTCAGCAAGGCAATACAATACAAGCTGCGATAATAATATGATAACATCTACATCTAAAATATCAAATAAATGTCATATGAGCTATGGACAAATTCGATATCTGATGAAAAGGTTGAGTACAGCGGTAAAGAGTAATTTCAAGCAAGGAAGACCACCAACGTACTGAAGAATATGTCATAGAGAACTTCGTAAGATGATGGGAAGACAACTAGAAATGCAGACATTTGAAAAGAAATAAAAGACTGATAAAAGAAAGAATTTTCCTTCTGTGAAAGAGAACAACACAACAAGAAAATTCAGTCCTCTCTCTAGTGCTGGAGCAAATGAAATGCACACAGATCATAAGACAGATTACAAAAATGTCACATTTTTGTGAGAAATAATGACAATACTGTGTGTTTGTCACTACATGTATAAACATGAAGATGGAGAAGCTGTTCATTTACCAAAACGTCCAAAGTGAGAACGACAGTTTGCAAGATCAGACAGTTTGAGACAACATCTGACAAGAGGTATCTGCAGTGAAGATATGGAGTCGGAAACCAAGTCAGAAAATGAAGACTCTACTATGTCTGACGAATCTTATGCAGAGATTTCCAGAAGGCATCAAAAGGAAGATAGCTTTGGAAAATATGAAGATAAAATTAATGGTATTAATGATGATGACAATAGTGATACAGACTATGCTGATGAAGATGATGAAGACCAACATTATTCTAGAATAATTAGCAAGTTTGATCATTGGCATGTTTTTGTTACTAGAGCTTAAACGTAGATACTTTCTATGAAGGTGTACAACATAGAATAGAGAATAATCTAGGCATTGACACAGATGTGGCAGAGGAAATCACTTTTGATTAACTAGAACTAGATACAGAGCAAAGGTCACCAATCGCTACCAGTGCTTCTTGCAATTATGAAGGCAATGAAGAAAGACCCCTTGCACAAGACGATAACAGCTACAGCAAAAAAGACCACGAGACGGGGATGAATTTGACGAGGATGACACTTTGAGATATGCCTTAAAAATGAAGATACCTCTTGGATGGGCAACTTGAGGTTTTCTTTAGCTCTTACTATCTGTGAGTCGTAAGCACATTTCCTTGTTTCATCATAGTGTGTTAATTTGATTAGATTGTTTCTCTTTGATGATACATTGCAACAGTTAGGAAGCGTCCATGTGAACTTAACATGTTTGTGCTTCAACAACAGCATAATCTAGGGCGACGAATTTGTACCAGTAAAATGCTTTTAAGCTCCCAGTGGCTTAGGCTGCTGTCCTTTCTAAGGCGGTGCTTCTGTTGTTGTTGATTCGTTGTTGATTGTTTCTCCCATTGTGGGATTCTGTAATTGTTATATGTTTTGTTGTGCGTCACTTTGTGTTCATTCTAGTTTTGCAATGATCTTGATTTGGGAAGAGAGAGCTGGTTGCATTGCTTAGTTTGTCTTCCTGGTGTCTCGTGATTGTTGTGTGGCTCCTACTCGCGTTGCCATGGCTTTGTCTGCTGTTTGTGATTGTGGTATTTCCAGATCATACTCACTATTTTGAAGAATTTTGACCCACCAACCTATTCCTTAGGTGAAGATGATAAACCATGTTCATTAAAACAGAGCTTAAGATCAAAACATTCGTCAAGCCAACTACAACAGAACTACTTTGGACCATGATATACTCAAAGTGAACTACAACAAGGCTTTGGGTCAAAGTTTCAAACAATCTAATAGAGGAGTTTCCCATTATCGGATTTTACCTGTATCACGTGACATCGGCTGGCCAGTCCAGCAATTGGACTACTTCCGGTATATAAAGCAACATAATATACTGACTGTTGATCTTACTTTATAGAACTTCTAGGTACTTTTTAAAATTTAAAGAAATAAAAAAAAGGCAATTATTAATTGGAGAGTCTGGCAAGACTGTGTGTCACTATGGTCATTTATGGTTACATTTGTACACTGTCCACTCCGTGATACGATAGGCCTGCACTTTATTTTGTGCTGGCCCAAATTGCATCCGGTATTTCAATGAGTGCTGCGGGCCCTTTGAAAACAAAAAAAATCTTGCAGACGTCTTTTGAACTTCGGCACACATCACCCGTCGCCTTCTTTGAAATTGAAAAGAAGCCCAGCTGGACGTCTACTTATCACAAATATGTAAAAGCCTTTAAAACGCCCACACAAACTTGTCCAGCGGGGCTTGAGGCTGAGTCTTCATCCTCATTCATAATGTGTGTGTGTGTATGTGTGTGTGTGTGTGTGTGTGTGTGCGCGCGCGCAGGATAGTTCTACTAGAAAAACCCTGGCATGTGCGAGCAGCGAATACTCTCACGAGTCTGTGCGCTCTCTAGAATCTGCGCATCCGTACTAGTGAACGTTGTTTATAAACCACAGACGGGAAATGATGAAATTATTGATCTATGAATGCAGGCATGCATGAGTATCTGGTGAGACTAGAAGTCTTCATTTTGTCCGAGTCTCTGTCTTCCGTATTTCAATGATGCGCGAGCATCAAATGGCCCGGTGAGACTGTGTATTTGCCAAGGCTCCTCTGAGTTATAATAACATAAATAACATAACATTTCTTTATTGATCAAGCTCAGATAACATAATTTGTTACATATGAGCGGATATACATAATACAGCATGTAGTGGCATCATGGCGGAGAGAGAGAGAGAGAGAGAGAGAGAGAGAGAGAGAGAGAGAAGCAAATCAGCATATATTGATTTACTTTATAAAGGTATTACAATGCAGTGTTATAACCATTTTCGTTCCTTGTATGCATACATTTCTAAACCCCAATGTGTCAGGAAAAATACATCTGGAAAAGACCGCTGCCCATACCTCTGTCACATATATCTGCTAACATTATTGGCATATATCTGCAAACGTTTCGGAGCCAGATCAGACTGCTCCTTAAAGAGCAGCCCAACACGGACCCACAACGTTCGACCGAAAATGGCAAGGAAAACACAGCAGACGCAAAAGGCAGACGACTTAGTCGTGTTCGGCGCCCCAAAAGTTAAATCAGATTGAGACACGATAATTACTCAGCTATAGCCGCCGATAGCAGCAAGGTAATCCGGTCTCAATGGATTTGGGAAAATTTACATAACAATACCTGGTGTTATAGCTTTACAAAGTTAAACTGGCACTCATGAATATGCCGTATAAACTCGTATAACTCCGTAAAACTAATTTTAGATTTGCAAACATTATGAAAAGTATTGATTTCAGAAAGAAGTATTTTCTAATCCTGTATCCATCACTGTCCCGCTTAGCCATTTGGATAGAGGGCATAGCTGTCAAGGTTGAGATCGTGGGTTCGAATCTCACGACAAACAATATATATCTTTTTTAAAAATATTTTCATTTTTTATCATACATCATGACTTGCACGATTTTTACAAGACTAATTACGTGCAAAAGTAAATGTGATAGAATTCATTTTAAAGCATTATATTAGTTAGGAACTATGATGTCTACTGAGAAATTTTTAAAAACATTTAAAATCTAAAGACGTATTTCTCATAGCTAATGTTTCAAACTATTTCGAGAAACACTCAGGGTGGGACAGCTCATCATTATATTCAACATACTATTCAGGCAACTGGGGTCAGCAGAAGAACCGTTTTCCGAGTATGAAAAGAACTTCGAGAGACCGGTACACTTTCGTCGCCGCAAAGTTCGAAATAGGGACAATACAAACCTGTGGACGACTTTGATAAGGTTGTTATCAGAAACAATGTGCAGGAGTTTTAACCCCACCGCCGTCAGCTTCCGACCATAAATAATCTCTTATCAGTCTTGAAAAAAGACATCATGTCAACTATCCATCAAAATTAAAATAAACAAGAAACAATATGATCATAACTCAAAAAGTAAATAAATTTAAAATAAGTATACCCAGTGGGAATCGAACCCTCGCAATCCGGAATATGAGTTAAATCGTCTAACCACTACACCACTGCCTCAGCATTGTCAGATCACCTTGCTAAAAGATACTTGTTCCATACATTTATCAATTAAAACAGCTAATACACACCGAACGTGGCCGAATGATGTACCGAACGTGACCGAATGATGTCGAAGATTAATGAGTGCCTGTTTAACTTTGTTTATCTATATAAAAGCTTGCAGATCTCGTGCAATATACTACTCAACCTTGGCCTAGTTCTACCTTCATTCATCACTTCGTAGTGTGTCAACAAGTTTTGACATGTGCAGTAGTTTTTTTTGGATATTAATTCTCGTAAAGATTGGTAAGTGTTGTACGTTAGTAAATCAACATTCTTTGAATCATTTCGCACCATTCCTCAACTTTTACATTAGGACATTTTTCACGATCTTTCTCTGTATTTTTTCCAAACTATTACCAGATTGTCAAACAGTTTGGATCCAGGTCAGGCCCGACATTTTGCAGAGTTTGATCTGGGTCCGAGCTGTTTGTAACTATCATCAGCAGGACAAACTAGTTGGCAATGGGTTGAGAAGTGTTCCGGGTTCTGAATAAAATATAATGGTAGTGATGCCCCAAAATTCTCATTGAGGCATTTCTGAGATATTTCAGGTAGCGTGCGTCAGTTATGGGCATGGGGTCCCAGCTTATTGTACAAATTATAAGATTAATGCAATTTGGTCGTGATAAATGAAGGAACAAAAAAGGCCAAGGCAATGTAATAAGCACATAAATCACGTGGCTTTGTATTGTTGGAGTCACTCCCCGGATACTCTCATCAGAACCACCTCGGTGAGGTTATTCTGATCAATATCAAGTGAAAACTCTGAATAATAGTTTTAAGATGCACACACAGAGACATTGCAGTTTGTTACACAGTAATCACACACATCTATATTAACAACAAGGCCTACAAAAATTTCCCAACGAGACGATTCAATTTCATCATATATACCTGTCTAGTTGTATAATGTAGACGTTTAGAGCATTTATGATAAATAAGGGTATGAGTCACCTACCGGGTATGCTCATCACAACTGTTTTGCGAAACGATCCTGGTGAGCACCACAGGTAGTTATCAATGATAGTATACCCGAATTGCTAGGTACATGGTGGTTGATTTGTGTGTATAGGGAAACTCAGCTGAACCGTCTCTTTGAGGCAATTTTATAATAATCCAGGACAATATTCGTTAACACGCTGGTACGTGTAATGCAGAAAAAGAGGTTTTCTTGGTGGTAACGGTTATATTTTTCAATTGCCTACCGGGAATGCCAATCAGAATTGTCTCATTGAGGCAGTTCTAATCAGCACCACAGGTATTTCTGATTAAAGTCTTTAAATGTTTCTTTGTATGGTGCATGGACTTTTTTTCTTTAGTTTTCTTGTTAGTGACGATTATCTATTTCAGATGCATACCGGGCATGCTGATCTGAATTGTCTCATTGAGACAGTTCAAATCAGCATCACAGGTATTACTGATTAAAGTCATTAACTATTTTCATTCGAGTCCAGAAATTTATTATTCGGGATTTTATAGTATTTTCAATAGGATAGCGTCCTGATTCTCCGTATAGCATATACAGTGGAGTACTCTTCCTACATTTAGTGATAGTTCTTAGGAAAGATGTGTGAATACGTTCGAACATTTGCACATTTTCATATCCCCATATTTCACATGAGTATGTTATTATTGGTAGGGTGGTGTAGTCAAATAATTTACGCTGTAGGTCTATAGGCAGGTTTAAGCTGTTTATCCGTTTGTAAAGAAGATGCATAGCCTTATTTGCTTTTTCGAAAATACATTTTCTGGCATTTAGGAAACTCCCATTATTCGAAAGGAGTACTCCTAGGTATTTATAGCTCTGTACGACCTCAATAATATGCTCTTCTATAGTGAAAACATGCTTGTCAGTTTTACGAGAACCAAATATTACTATTTTTGTTTTATTATAATTTATATTTAGTTTTAAGTCTGTGCAATAGGTCATAAAGTCATTAAGACATTTTTGCATGTTTTCAGGCGAATCTGCTAGCAGTACTGTGTCATCTGCATATAAAAGTACAACCAGTCTCGTGAGCACGTATATTTCATCAGTATTGCATTCTATTTCGATTCAAGAGTTAAAATTTGATTCCAAAAAAGCTTCCAAGTCATTTAGGAATATTGCGAAAAGAACAGGTGAGAGGTTTTCGCCTTGCCTTAGGCCAATGAAACTTTCGAAGAAAGCGGAGTTTGAGTTATCAAGGGTGATACAAGACTTTATATTTTGGTACAGGTTAAATATAACTTGAAATAGTTTACCATTTATAGAATTTTGTAGCATTTTTTTCCAAAGTCCTATTCGCCAAACACTGTCAAAAGCTTTTAAAAAAGTCTACAAAGGCGCAATATAACTTTTTCTTTTGTTGTTTAGAATTTCAATTTATGAGTCGAAGACAAATATATGGTCATTAGTAGAGTAATTTTTTCGAAATCCTGCCTGGTTTTCTAGGAGTATATTGTTTTCATTGAGAAAAAGATTTAAACGTTCATTAATTATAGAGGTAAATAGCTTCCCTAGGCAGCTAAGCAGGGTTATTGGCCGGTAGTTCTCAGGGTTTAACGGATCACCTTTGTTTTTGTATATGGGTTTTATCATACCTTGGACCCATTGTTCAGGGATTATACCTGTCTGGAGAATAATATTAAAAAGGTTTGTATATATTGGTAACATCTGCTGTATTGTATACTTGATATGTTCGTTAAGAATTTCATCTATACCTGGTGTCTTGGAATTTTTTAGCTTCTTGATACATTTAGAAATTTCTTCCTGTGTTATGGGTGCATTTAGGCAAGGGTCGTCATCCTGTAAGTTTATTTCGGCTGATATATAGTCTAGTCAATTTACTTGAAAATTTGACCAAACCTCAAACAAATTCCTTCAGAAAAGGTTTTTTGATTTTCATGATCTATAAGGCCCATAGATTAACAGAAAAAAGTCCTCAAAAAATTCGCTGGCAAAATGCATTTTTTCAGGGACCAAAAAAGGGGCCTTTCAAGCAAATATGTGAAAAATGATATTTTTATGTTTGTTTCAATTCTCTAGCAATAATCTTTTACATTAACATTTTGAACTTACTTTCTAAAAATCCTTATTTGACACAATTTTTAAAAGGTACCAAAAGAAAAAAAAGGAAATATTTTCATCGCCAAATGCATTTTTTAGGGCAAAACCAGCAAAAAATAAAGAAAAAATGTCAAAAAATGATTTTTCGCTATTAATCATAAGCATTTGTAGAATATATCCTAAAAATGTATTATCATTTTTATTATAAAGAAAATAGCAAGATGTGAAGTGAAGAAACCAACATAAATAGTACCATTTTAGGGTTAAGGGACGGGGCAGACAGGGGGAGGAGGCACAGTCCCGAACGTTTGAACATAGTGAAAAAGAGATTTCTTAGCTTAAATATGCATTTATCAAACTCGTTTCACCTTTTCTTTCAATAGCTAAACAGTCTGTAGATGCTAATACAATGCTTAAATATGTTACCTGAAAGTGCATTCTGATAATTCGTTATGAAATGATTTGTTTGTTTGTTACTCTTTGTTTTAGTGGGTTGAATGGGTTGGAAATCATGTAAAAACTAGAGAAAACAAATTAAACTATGGGCTAGATAGTCAATTCCCCACACCCACTCACCATAGTGATGCCGCAGACATATCTATATCTTAAAGGGCAATCATTATGCGCAGAACGATTGATAATTGCACTTTGGTTCAAGCAACCAATAGCCTGTTAGATACGTTACCAAATTGAATGTGTCAAAATCACTCCTGACAGTTATGAGTATAACCCAAAACAGTTATATTAGACTTAATCTTTATTAAAAGTACGTATATATTCTATGTTTTTAACATTTAAGTTACAAATGCAGGCTTTTGCGTCAATTTATGTGGCTTTACAATTTCTTTACCATGAAATGACCAGTTATTGTTTTTGCCATCGCTATTTTGGCAAGATCGTATCAAAATTAAAAACAAAAGTCATACAAAGTATTCTTACATTATTATTAATGATTTTATTACGCATCTCTGTAACTTATGTAACAAATTGTCTTGTTATTGATTTCTAAAAAGCAACAGTTCCCTTGCCTAATTAACATTATCACCTCAACCCATCCTAAGGAAATTTGCTATCTTATCCTTCCTTAAATAGCGATTGTTGGTGTAGTAACACTTTTAGTGACACTTTTCAACTTAGTATAAGTCATTTGATCGTCTGTGGTGTATGCTAGCTATAAGAAGTACATAGACAATGCCAATGCTATAAGGATGCATGTGGTTTAAAATTTGACATCTTACTTACAATGATATTCTTAGAACCCGAGTTTGCTGTTTTATGCAGCAACTAACACTGCCCCTGAATACTGTAATGCTGACTTATATTGCTTAGTTAAAAAACTATACTCTTGTGATTTTTTGGGATATTTTAGCAAATGTCTTGACCAACAGAACTACTTGTCTTTTAGTAAAAACAATGTATGTGATTTTATCTTTAATAAGTTGTATGCAATGAGTTCTTTAAAGCTTCATATCTATGAATTAAAAATACCATGCACAATTTATAACAAACGAATTTGGATGGCATATATGGTATATTTTAATCATCTAAATTTAATTGATTTTATGTAAGATTTGGTTTGTAAAAAAAATATTTTCAAACATTGCTGGGATCCCATGATCCAACATCATAGACGTAACGTTCCTAACACGAACTAATATATCTGGACAGCACCACAAAATAGTGTATGTCAGCTTAAATCATTCACAAGTACCCATTTCCGTTGATGTATTCTGTATTTTCATTAATGATGATACTATAAAATACAAGTGGCATTTTAGAAAAAGCAAATGTTATGTTTCTATTTCCAATAGCTTGCCTGTAATGGGCTTTTAAACAATTTTACACCCCTCCATCCACCATTAATTAAAAATTCACACATGATAGCTGGTATCATAGCCCTGGCTTCCCTCTAACTAAAGCAATAATAAGCATATATATGCATAAGCATAATTATCATGCAACTAGACTAGGGTGAAGATTTGGTACCAGTAAAATGCATTTAAGCCCCCCCCCCCCCCCATGGCTTAGGCTGCTGTCCGTATTAAGACGGTGGTTCTGTTATTGTTGACTTGTTATTTATTGTTACTCCCTTTGTGTGAGTCTGTAATTGTTCTATGGTTTGTTGTACGTTACTTTATGTCCATTCTAGTTTTGCAATCATCTTGATGGGGATGAGAGAGCTGGTTGCTTTGCTAAGTTTGTCTTCCTGGTGTATCGTGATTGTTATGTGGCTCTTCCTCATGGTGCCATGGGTTTGTCTGCAGTTTATGATTGTGATATTTCCTGATCATACTCACTTACTATTTTTGGCTCGGTCATAAAGTTAATCAAATTTGAAAGTATCAAGTTAAATGTTTTATGTGTTTTTGCAAGCTACTTTACAGTGGCTTGAGGATGTTTGAAAAGGCCAATGGGGCAACCCTTTGTAAATAAAGCAAAACTTACTTTCAAACTTACTAACTCAGCAGAGAGATGTGTTTGGTTTAAGTTAAGGCATGTTATGCCATACTTTCTGGTCAATGTGACCAGGTGTATTTTTCTCTTTTGTTGGGATAAAACGACGCATAAAATGATGCTGATATGATATAAAAATATAAATTGACACACATATGACCTAATAATGTAAATATGAGAAGTAGACCATATATTACACATGTTGTTTTCGTAAATAATCTTCATTCTCTTTTGATGAAATCAAGACATTTTGAGGTACGTTCTAGAATTTAGAGTCACTTTTTTCCTATGTTATGGAACAGTGGAGGGTAATCTCATTTAGCTTACAACTGTAGTCAGAAGGTCACAAGTGTCCCGCCAGATTGTAACGAATCTACGTCATTCAAAGTCTAGTAGGTGTTATTAAAGTGTATCATATCTTTGTTCTTTTCTACTGCTGAAAGCACAATACCACTACAGCCATTCCCAGGATTGGGTTGGGGCGTTATATATAATAAGCAGACTCATTCTTGTTGTTTTATAGCTTGTGTGTTTGCTCTATTTCCGATTTTAGTGCTATTTCAAAGTGTTACAACCAAAAAAATTGATTCTGAACATACAAAGTTATTCTCAGTATGCAAAGTTGAAATATTACAAGTTACATTAAATGAAATATAAGTTTTATCATCTTTTTAGGGTAATTTCTGACGATATTTGGCTAAAAGTACCGAAAATAGGTAAAAAAAAGGGTACCTTGGTTTCTTGCTGCTGTTCATAAAGACGGATAAACTTTCAAAAATATCTTCAACATATGTCAGTTTTGAAAGCTCAGCCTCAACGACGTATTTCCAATATTAACAAATCTGGAAATTAAAAACAGATCTTTTAAGACATCCCTTTCTCTCTCGCATTCTATGGGCTTTTGAACATATTGGTTGCCAGCAATTAGGCTAAAATCTATCATAGTATTTGTTTTAAGATTTAAAGCAACTTATCCGACAAATTTGCAATGGAAATATCGATCTTAGATGGACTGGAAACATACCGAAAACGGCGACCAGTAAATATCAGATTTTTCTTGTCTACGGCACGTATGTGCTTCCATACATTATTTTTTTGGACGGCACCTTTTTTACATCATAAATTTTAGGGGGAAAAATCTTACGTCTACTTTTTAATAGTATGTACTACTGGTGTGGTTAAAAATAGTTTTTAAATGCAGAAAATGGAAAAGTTCTTTTAAAAAACGACATTCCGAAATTTGGGTCATGCGAGCAATAGTGCGGGAAATATATGTTTGCGTCACTTTTAAATATTATAATTTATATTTTGAGGTCGCCAACTGTTATAAGCAATACCTACCAACATAATTAAGAGGTCTGTTGCTTCAAATCGCCAATCGTATCATTTTTTCTGGCTCTTTTCAAATTAATTTCAATATGGAGAAAAATATTGAAGCAGACATCGTTTTTTGTATCGTTTCCTATAGCGACGGTGTATTACGTCACTTAAATTTGTACGGTGTACTTGAATTGCCAGGGCGAAAAAACGCAAAAATCGCATATTTTAAACTCCAATTATTCGAAAATGCCTGAATATTTTTCTGAGGACTTTTTGTTGGTTAATAAGTCATAAATTATCTACATGTTCACGCCAAAACGGCTTCTGAAGGAATTAGTTTGAGGTCGTAGTGTAGATTGACTGGACTAATATGCTCGTTAAAGTCAAGATCGCCTGTGTCTGTGTCATGGTTTAGGTCTTTAAAAAATTGGAATAAGGTATTTATAGATGTTTTTTCTTTATTTTGGGGCTTGTTGATGCTGTTCATGTATTTCCAATATTCTTTAGGTGAATGCTTAGACATTTTTCGCAGTTTGGATTGTTGTGACCTTTTATATTTATTTATATATTTATTCATTATTTTTTTATATTGCTTGCTTTCATGGTTCAGTGAATTTCTATTTGCGCCATTTTTGTAGTTTTGATATCGTTTTCTGGCTCTTGTGTATTTAGTTCTAGCCTTTGCACATTGAATGCCGTACCATGGTTTGTTTTGTGCCTTTCCTGAGTATCGGCATGTAGTAACTGGTGTAAACGTTTTCTGCACTGTATCTGTAAATAGCTGTGTAATTTGTGCAGTTGCTAAATTTATTTTATCTTGGTTCGGTTGGAGTTTAATTGTATTAAGATAAGTGTTGATTCCATCCATTTTAGTTTTGCATAATTTATGTTGAACTGTTCGATAAATCTTGGGTTCCAATTTTGATGTTTGGCGTTTGGGGCCTGTTTTGTCTGGGTATTTGTATTGCCTATCTGTGCATTGAAGCCCAGGTCAAGAACTGACTCAATTAAGGAGTGACCATCTGAAAATATCCTGTCCAATTCTTGTATTTTGAAATCAGTTAAAAGACTTATGCCTTTTGCTGAACTAATGAAATAGTCAATAACTGATTGACATCTAAAAGTAAATTCGCCTTTGGCCTTGTCATGGCCAAATCTACCATTTATAATAAATAGGTTATTGTTTTTGCATATCTCGACAAGCTCAAAGCCAGCATTGTTTGTTTTCTTGTCTTCGGATATACGAGCTAGTAATAGTTTATGTTTATACAAGGTAGATTCCTGATCAAAGTAGTCAATAGTTTGTTGGTCAAAATCGAGATATTTATCAAGAGATCTGTCTGAAGATGTAAAATATCTAAGATTCGATGTCTGTGCGTTGAAATCGCCAGTTAAGTATACAAATTCATTTTTACTGCATGTTGACATCACTTCCTCCTCAAGGGTAGCAAAATCATCTTCATTGTAGTACTTAGAACTTTGTGGGGGGACATAACTGACCCCTAGAATAATATCTTGTTGGGTTTTTGTGTACTTTTTAGAAATGTGTAGCCAAGTTAAAAAATCTGATTGGGATTCCACATGTGAAGTGAACTTATACAGCTCATCTTTTATAAAAAGTCCGATACCACCAGACTTTCTTATAAAAGATTGTTTTCTGGGGCAGTTAATGAATTGGTACCCTTGAAGAGTGATACTGTCAGTTGAGTCTAATTTAGTTTCTAGGGCACAAAAAATGTCATATTTGTTAATCAGGTCTACGAATTCTGGGTATAATGATCTTCTTTTTAGACCACATACATTTAATGTACCTATCAATAGTTGTTTTCCGTATGCATTTGTTGTGGCACTTTCAATTTCATTAATTTCAGTTGTATTACTTTGAAGATGTTTATTTTTATTGTTATTTGCTCCTCTCACGGGTCCCTATGGCTGTTGGCTAGGAGCATTCTGGCTAAGGTTTATTTCACTGTCACGTTTCCTGGGGCGGGTTTCACTTGAAGAACGAACTGGTTGTTTTGCACGATTTTGTCGGACTTTCTCCACACCATCTAGTAAGCGTTTCATTTCCTCATCGTAGGTAAGAGGGCCCTTGGATTCTTTGGTATTTTGGCTATCTGTACTTCGCAGTTGTTTCTTGTCTTTTTGTGACGTACTTGTTTCTTTTTGACACGATCTTGCTCTATTTGGTTTGGACGTTACCACAGTATTTGGCTCACTTCTCACAGCACTTGGCTCTGTGTTACTTTTTTCACTACTATCAGCAGCTTCAAGACCTACTTGTGTATCAACAGTTATTGGCTCTTTTAGCTCTTTTGTGTTCAGTTTCTCTGGTGAAATGCTTCTTGATCTCGACCTAGCACTCTGCATGGATACTACATCATCAGAATCGTTACTTTCATATTCTTTCTCAGCTATTTCTTGTGTTAAACCCATAGCACTATTCAGGTTTAACGGTTCATTGTATGTTATATTATAGTCAGTGTCACTTTGTTCATGAATTCTCGATTTGCTGATATTTTTCCAATCTGGGAACTTGTCTACTACCACTCTCCCCTTAACTATCAATTTGGCCGGGTACCCTATATAGACTGATGTGTTTGGGTTTTGTTCTCTCGCCTTTTTATATTGTGGCCATATCTGCACTCTCGCATTAAGTATTTCTCTGGGGTAGTCTTTATTTATATCAAAGGGGGTACCTTTCAACTTATACGCGTTTTCAAGGATAAGTTCCACATCAGGATAGTCTCTAAAATTTACAATAATTGGTCGTGGGCGAATACCAGGTTTTTGTCTCCCTCCTCTGTTTCTACGCTGGTTTAGATTCCCTAGCCTGTGTGCGCGTTGGATGCAAATGTTTATAGGGCTTAGTCCAAGTTTTTCAGAGATAAAGCGTCTTATTATGCCAATACAATTATCATCTTCGAGATTTTCTGGGTGGCCTCTGAACACCAAGTTGTTACGGCGGTTTCGAGCTTCCATATCTATAGTTTTGTACTCAATTACCTTTATACGGTCATTTTGGACCATGTTTGTTGAGTGCAGTGTTTGTACATGAGTCTCTATTTTGTTTATATGGTTATGCAATGAACCAATATCCGACATTAGCTCGAACATGGTCACAAGTTTATCATCCGTTGAGAGCTCTTTAAATTCACTTTTTGACATTAGGTTAAAGTTTGTACTAGTTCTCACATCAGTTTGTGTACGGCTGAGATCATATGAACCTCCTGTGTCCCTTCTACGACGTTTACCACGTTCATGGACTTGCCATGTATCATTGTCCGAATCAAGTGCACTGTACCTGTTCTCAAATGTACCTATATTCGTTTTCGGTCGAGCTCCATTAGAAGCCTGGTTCAAGTTGAAATCTCCCTGTTGACGCCACATTTTCACTCTTTCCTCTATCCCTGATCTATTCTAAACTTAATTCTATGTTTCACAATGTCTCTACCAACGGTTATATACGGTTTTATATTTTTTCTATTGTACTGCCACGTTACAAATAAAAGCGTGCCGCCATGAACCAGGGGCGATAATCTATCGATGTTAGTATAACAGATTCGTTTGTTTTATTAATTGGCATGTATTTTAAATACACGTGCTTTAATCTGCGCCGATTTTTTTATAGTTCGAAATCAAAGTATAGTTTATATAGTAAAAATGAAAAATTCCGGAATACTTATAAAAATGTGTAAATTTATCTTTTATGCGATTCCGTTCTTAAGTTCTTAGTAATACGTTTTAAAAGTTTCTATTAACATTCGGCGTTCATACGTTTACAAATGCAATAACAATTTAACCAAGGAGGGATATGAGTTACCCGACATTCAGTTTTGGGCGCATATGCTGTATCGAATTTCAAAACCTATGCCTTTACGTAACTGGTTCTCTACAAATAGGGACCCATTTAAATATTCAACTCTTTTCAACTCGAAGTTTGAGCTAAAAGGAGTTTGGTTGCAAATAGTATTGAATCAAAAAGTAATTATTCTAATCTAATCTTACATTCGGTCCGAGTCTTACAAAAAAAATGCGTTTGAATACACAAAAACAAGCGTTTCGTTGAGACGGTTCTTTTGAGTACCCACGAGACATTGCGTAATATGGAATATACCCTATATTCGGAATCCAATTTGTCATATATTCTATTCGACATATGCGGATGCTTTGATGTACCAGGGTTCGAGCTGTCAAGGTTTTTTTTCTATTGCTGCAACTTCTAAAAAGTAAGAAGAGCGTACAAACTTGCTTCGCGATAAATAATACATTTGCTTCTAGCGCGAACATGTCCAAATGATTATTACTTTTACTCAGATGATTTTTGGCTAGAATAAGACGTGAACAGGCAGACAGTTCCCTACTATATGGCCTTGGAGAGATGTTTCCCCGCGGGTCTACACTATCCATAAATTCTCCTTTTTTGGGAAAGTTCGCATATATGGCGATATATCACCGGATAGATCAAGACATCCTTTCTCGGAAAAGTTCGCATAAAGACACACCGATTTCTGTGCTATTTTGGACATTCTTGTTGGGAAAATTAATAAATAGTGTAGACCCGCAGAGAAACACGTCAGGTCATCAGGGCCTTCGTCAGCAGTCAGCAGCAGCGGAAATAGTTGTGGAAATATATGCCGGTACACGTACCACTTGAATAAAAGTCTTCAAGGCTTCGTTCAGCGTAAATTAGATAAATTTGAAATGAAATTATCTCTTTTTGTCAACATATGTAATTGTGCTACATATAAATGCCATTTTCCTTTTGTTTTGGTGTTTAACCGTCGTGAATATAAGTGAAATGCATGCAAAATTAGTAGTAAGTTATAACAGCTTCATATACCGGAAGTAGTCCAATTGTTGGACTGGTCAGCCGATATCACGTGATACAGGTAAAATCCGATAATGGGAAAGGGGTCTATTGCCATTTACTTTGTACGATGACATATATTTATAATTCCTCTTATTGTAAACAGTGAACAGAGGAACGGCCCTAGACCTTTCTCATTGTATTCAGTTATAATTAGCGGGGCAATAAAATTATAGAAATTTGTACCAGTGTTTGTAGTTCATTCTTTAAAATAAGTACTGTCCTGCCAGCCAATAGTGACAGTGAGGTCATGTTTGTTTACACAGTTATCAGGAACTTACAAGCGATAGATCACTTCTATATTAATTCGGATAGGATTAATATAGAAGTGAACTATCGATTCAAATTAGATCAAGTGGGGTGTACAAGTTTTTTTACATAGCAATTGTAAACAGAATAATATGTCATTGTCACTCCTCTTGGCTGGTACGACAGTAGTAAGCTTGAGACGGCTAGCCATACACTAATTGACGCTACAGAGTGATTCCTAGGAGTCGAGGTCTTGGTTGACCAAGAGACTATAAGACGCATAGAACTTAGTAGCCTTGACTATAAGTGTTTCCAGAACTTAAGTGACCCCCGTTTTTGCTAATTATTCTTTAATTGTGATTTTAATTGAAAAATAAATTAGAGAAATGAATTTAGATATAGACCGCGTAATTAAATTAGTTTTTTCCACATAAATGTGATATTTTGTATAGGCTGGGATTAGATGGAATTTTGGTGTGTTTTTGCCGCTCCTCTTTGAATTAGTCCCCAAGTAAACCTAAAGATATAAATAATACATGGCTTATACGGGTCAGTGGAGGTAATTCGTCAGTCCTACAGATAAGAGTGCGTAACAGAAAATTATTTTTCCTATTTCGCAACCAAAATATATTTGCAAAAAATATTTGGTGTGTACTCAAAACAACCGTCTCGATGATACGGTTCTTTTGAGCACCCAAAACACGTGTTTGAACCGATGAAGACAGTCGCAACTTCACGCTAAAATTGCTTAACTGGCCCAATCTTCGTGCATCATAGCAATGCAAATATACCACGTGTATCTATTGGGGTACACATGGGTATATTCACAAGGAAAAACAACTAAGTTATTCTTTTGTACAGGGGATCTGGGCTTCATTTACAAATAAGGGCGTCTCCCAAAAATAAGTTTTAGTTACGAGGTGTGCATTTAAATCCACATGCTAAGTGCCGTTCTTCTAAGTTCAATTTATAGCTGTTTAAAAAAAGAAAAACGGGGGTCACTTAAACTCTGGAAACACACTATTACACACAGAATTACACAATATATCACTACTGACTATACCCCATCTACTCCTCCCAAAAATGAAGTTATTTTCAAAGCTGAAATTGACTATTAAGTTATTTTATATATCACAACAGCAGGACCCAGGAAACTGTTGACCTGTAAAACGTATTTAAGCCTCAGCTGGCCCCGAGGTTATACAACTTGAGTGGTCTCAAGCTCAAAATAAAGCGCTATGATTGGCTGCTTGCGGACACGTGTCCGCAAGCAGCCAATCATTGCGCTTAATTTGAGTTTGAGAATGAACTCAAGTTTTATAACCTTGGGGCCATGTGGCCTAGGCTGAGCTCCGTCCAAAGGTGGTTATTCTGTTCAAATTGTTGTTTATTCACTGTTTGTTGTTGCTTACAATGTGTGCAGAGGTTTTTGTGTTTGGTCCTTGTTTGTGGTGTGGTTCTTGGTGTTCATTCTAGTTTAGCAATCATTTTGCTGAGGAATAGGGAGTTGGTTGCTTTACTTTTATTATGTTGTCACTGTCTATGTTCTATGTCTCTTCCTCACCGTGCCGTGGGTTGGTCTGCAGTCTATGATTTTCTGTGATTGTGGCATTTACTGCTCATACTCACTTACTTTCTGTTACTGGGGATCCTGAATCTACCGGTTTCACGCCGGGTAGGCGGCAATCGAAAACGTTAATCGTATCGCCGAACGTAGATCAAAAATCGTTTGAAACAGAGTTTTCGATTGCAATTTGTCGCCGACTGGCGACAAATTGCAATCGTAAACACTGTTTCTATCGATTTTTGATCCGCGTGCGTCGATTATTAAGAGCGTTTTCGATTGCCGCCTACCAGGTGTGGGTTAAGTGTACCTAGTGGTGTACCCACACCTGGTACAACGATAATACTTATTAAATAGTTTTTGGTGTCATAAGATAACTGACATAATGCTGGAACGAAACAGACATTTTGTAATATGGTATTGCTATGCATGCTTGCTTTACAAAATGATAAAACATAACAATATCTGGAATCACACGGTTAGAAATATTTAAATAGTTTGGTGAAATCAAAAGTAGCCCTTCAATCAATGACTCGGTCTGGTTCGTTTCCAGTTAACCCACTGTACACGGGAAACCCCATAAACTATCTCAAGTTTATTGTATCAATTGTAAGAATCCATTAGTATACAAAAGGTTAATTTTTGAATAGTAGTACTGGGTTGATACTTGTGGGCTCAGTACAATGATATCGCCTTTCTTGAAATCAACAACCCACCAGGACTGTACCATAGCATTCATAGTTTACATGCTTTTTATTCGATTTCGATTTCAATAAAGGCAAGAAAAGCACTGACATGATGAGTTTGCCCATTTCCCAAAACGTATAGGCATTGTCTTTGATCAGTTATAGTCTATGGTCGCTATGTCACGAGCTTAATGTGCCTGTCACTGAACTACCGGTGAATAGGATTGGATATACAGTAAAACCTGTCTTAAACGGTCAATAAAAAGAAGACCAGAACTTGGTTTTCAAGACCGATTATCGCTTAATGCAGTTCAAAAGTATTGCAGAAGCATTCAAAAGTATTGCAGAAGCATTCTGCAATACTTTCGACCTTCATTTAGCTACATTTGTCTTTGAGTGGCCGCTTGAGACAGGTTTGACTGTACACCGGGACTAAACCATGCCATGGTGAGTGTACCACATGCGCTGAGGTTCGTTAACGTCAAAACCAATGGCGGACACAAGTCATGGTTTGGCGCTATTGGCGACCTGGCACGAGACAGAATACACCATGCAATAGTGCACCAGGTCGTCTACAGCACCGACGGCTAATATTATTTACATGCATGAAATACATGAAAATATATGAGCCAGTGCATGTGATTTCCAACAATGTGGTATTTTGACATGTGTAGACTCGGACTAGCCTCTGCAGCCTCCTTTTAGGCCTATAAACTCCAAATGGTATTCAGTCAGTAGCTTAATAATCATAAAATACTCAACGGACTAGCAAAGGCTCTGATTAGACTGCGCGTATGCGCAGGCTGATCTGAGGCTTTGCTGGTCACACATACCACATTATTGGAAAACTCATGCACTGGCTCAATTATACTATTAAGTGTCTTCCAATCATTACCATGCTTTGAATAACATCAACGACACAGGTGATTGGTGAACCTACCATGTAGACTGGCTCCAGTCCTTAAAACAATTTTTCATCAATGTGTCATATCATATACTTGTAGCCAGTCTTACTCTGATGGCTCTGTTTTAAAACATCAGAGTAAGACTGGCTACAAGTATATGATATAACACATTGATGAAAAATTGTTTTAAGGACTGGAGCCAGTCTTCCTACCATGGATCATCATCAGAACCTCTCTTAAACCAGCAAATCACATTTTTGCATTTGAATCAGATAGATAATCATCACCATGGCATCGTGGTAGTAATCCCAATATATGAAGATATTTGATAATTGCTCTCTTTTCAGTTTGTCCATTTTCACACCGGGTAGGCGGCAATCGAAACGCCAATACTTTCTAGGAACATGGGTCAAAAATCAATAGAAACACTGTTTCTATCGTTTTTCGATCCGCGTTCGTCGATTGTTGATTATGTTTTCGATTGCCGCCTACCCGGTGTGATTTTACAGATAAACGCTACCATGCACTTTCAATATTGTATCATCTGCAGGCTATTTAAGCACATCATGCAAATCAGGTTATTAGACCTTGAATAAGCATAGCCATATAAGCATAATGTCCTTTAAGTGATGCACAAACAAACAGTACAGACCAAGATCAGACGCTGTAAAATGCGACGTCTGATCATATTCGTCATTGTTGGCTCATAGAATTTTCATTTAGGATTTAAATAAAATTAGAAATATGACCAAACAAATCTTAAATTGAAATAGACTCGTCCAACTTATAAGTATGGGCAAGTTCATTTGGCGTATGTGGGCTAAAGCTGTATGTCAAAAAGATCATTTTATTTCAGGTAACACACCGGGTAGGCGGCAATCGTAAACGCCAATACTATCGAGGAACGTAGATCAAAAATCAATAAAAAAAACAGTGTTTCCGATTGCCATTTGTCGCTCCACTGGCGACAAATGGCAATCGAAAACACTGTTTCTATCAATTTCTGATCCGCGTTCGTCGATTGTTGATTACGTTTTCGATTGCCGCCTACCCGGTGTGGGTAAGGCCGAGAACTTTTTATGGTCCTTTAATTTTCCATCCTCGGTAGATACGACCCATTCCGTTACTAGGCGAGGATGTCAATTTTCACATATATATAGTATTTTACATGTTTTTCTGCATCGTGTATAGTACCAAACGTTTACAGTCACATGAGCATATTTCCTTTTCCTCTGGAAGTGAGGCTACGAATGAAATCGTTTATCATGTCAGTGTATAATGATATTTATAGAAAACACACTATTAACATTATTTTTAGCTATAAAGTTTATCTAAGACAGTTTTTCCCAGGTTTCTTTGTGTTGTTCATCTGTTTTAAACCAGAATTCGGTTACAATTACAGATTACGAGAAAATGCAACATTACAACCATCTCATAAAATGAACCTCGTCGAAAAATCTGCCTTTGGGGGTTCTGAGCAGGCTAGTCTCTCTCTCATTCTGCATTCAGATAATTTATATACATTTGAAAATGCAAAGTACTACATTAAAATATTATAAAAACAGCTGCTGAAACTGATGAGAAAGTTCTTAAGTTGAACATTAGTCTAGCTCATAGACCTTAATGTTTTTGCCAATTTTCCTTTACTTTTCATTCAGTATAATTTGATATTAAATAGCCAGTCTCATTTCTTCTCCTTTATGATATCCTCACCTAGTCACAAATATTGCTATCGTAGAGGAAAGAGAAAGAATAAAGAAATTATTATTTTAAAATGAAATTATCATTCATTAAAAGAATTTGATTTCAGACTAGTGGCTAGTCTAGTTGAACAGAACTTCAACAATATAGATCTAGTTACAAAAGTGAAAGTAGAAGATTTTCATTCACAGTTGCAAAGTCATATAGAGGATATTTACTTTTTTGAGGTGAATACCAAATATATTTCATCGAGTGCGGTGAAAAAAATCAGTATTTTTCACGAGTGCGTAGCACGAGTGAAAATGCTGATATTTTCACCGCACGAGATGAAATATATTTGGTATTTGCCGTAAAAAAGTAAATTTTCTCTTTATTTTATACTCAACGGAAATACAGAAATCACAACCTTACTTTTTACTTGGTCGTTTCTCGTTCGATTTGACTTTTGCAGTGTGTTTATTGGGTATAAGATTGGGTGTAAACATAGTTTGCACCTATAAAATGGCTTAGAATCATATTTTAACGAATGAAACGCAAGAAATCAGCATTTAAAGAAAGTCTATTGAGTGTGCCTTAGGGTAGGCGTCACGTGCAAACTGGCGCTACGCCAGGTCAAACAGTGACGTCATTATGTTTGATGTTGACGTCATAACATGCGTAGCGTTATTTTTGACAAATACACTTCACTTAAACCCTTATGTTAAAACAATCTCAGTCACAAAATTGCCAAGAAAGCCTTGTTTTGCTACAGTTCTATTCTATTCTACAGTGAAAATATAAATCGTATCAGTCAATAGTGAAAAAATACGATATTTTTTCACTGTAGAAAAATACCAATTTTACTCACATTTGATATGCATTGAATTCACTGCTTGTGATAAAATAAATACTAGTAACAAAACAGTAGTCATAAGACTTTTCTACCATTAAAAAAGGGATATTCAATAACACTTTTCAGCTAAATCCTCTTGTATCATGACTTTATCCTTTCCTCTGATCTATGCTGTACAATAATTTCCTCAAGACCCTGTCAAGGGTGGGGCTTATAATTGACTTGAATATCTGATGGATAAATTAAAAGGCGTTTTTTTTTTTATTGGTCATGATACAATAATTTTATTGTACAAAATACTCGTGAATATACAAATATTCCTTCTTGTAGGGGGAAACTTGTCTTCGACTCGTCCCGCCTACAAGAGGGAATATTTGTATATACACTCGTAAAATTGTACAATAAAGCTAACTTGTAGCCTCATTGAAGTCAATGATTGTAAATTATACATGAGCACACATACGAGTATATCCAAGATAAAAGATCGGCTACTTGTGAATGGGTCGCAGGTGGTCAGCGGGGCTTTCCCAAGAACATAAAATACACTGAGGACAAATAAATCATGACCGGCAGAACATCTGTACGAGCGTAGACTGATCTAGATCAAGAAAAGCTTGCGCATGCTGAGCCCTCTTCACTCTGGAAAACAGGTATTTTGCAAACAGTGAAGACCCTGATGAAATGTTGCGTATTGCAGCATTTCATAAGGGTCTGCACTGTTTGCCACGATAAAAACAATCTTCAGGGACAGAAATATATTAAAGTTAAGAAAGTTTGACCTGTGACCCCTTAAAATACAAAATGGACAAATCCATGCAATACGTATGGGAAAATCCATCAGAACGAAAAGGGTTAAAGGTAGTTCTTCACATAACATTGCTCATCATGTTGAGTTATTGCAGTAAGTGTTATTTTAATGATGTATTTGTAGAGTTTAACACTGGTAATTGTCAGACATTTCTGGCAAATGATTCCCAAGTTTGATAACCAATCACCTATCTCTCATTTCTGACGTAAAAGCGGGCTATCAGTTATAAATCAACTAGTCATTAAAAATTGAACCTATCTGGAACATCTAGGAGTACAGTTGTCTTTTAATTCGAATACTGAAAATTTTAAGTATCTGTTTGATGCATTAGACTCACATCAGAAGATGTATTTCTGACCATTTTCCTTAATTTCCGCTACTGTGGGTATTTTAAGTTCTTGTGAATCTTTCAATATTTGATTGATGAAAATATGCAAGAGGCTCTTATTACGTCATTTGAGCTTTTTTAAATATTAAATTTAATATTAATTTATTTATTTTAACATTATTTAACATTTTATTTGCAGAAAATGATTCAAAATGATAAAGTAAAACATTTACATATAAAAAAATTAATTGCAGTGTAT
This sequence comes from Loripinus fragilis, assembly GCA_964019695.1. NCBI lineage: Eukaryota > Metazoa > Mollusca > Bivalvia > Lucinida > Lucinidae > Loripinus > Loripinus fragilis. The sequence continues at coordinate 79,074,621 of OZ026517.1, forward strand.
ATAATTGCTTAGAAATAGCAATACATTTAAAACACAACATTTTTGAAAAATTATGTCTAAACAATAATGTGGCTGGAGCTTATTTGCTATTTTGCATAATTTTAAAACTTGCATAAATTTAACTTGGTTGGAAGTTTTAGATGAAGCTTTCAATATTTACTTTCTCTCATCAGTTTCATTTAAATGAGTTTCAAAAATGTGTTTGTTTTCTTAAGATTCACAAGACCTTTAAAGCACAGGGGCCACTCTAAAATGGGCCGCGGCGTTAGAAAACCTGTCTTTGGTGGTTTGCGACCAACAAAGGCGCAGACCAGCCTGCGCATTCGCGCAGACTGATCAGCGCCTTTGCTATTCGCTTATTGAAAAGTATCATATCTAGACTTGCTACGAGCGAAATATCAATGTGCTAGCTAGTCTCTGTAGCTAAGCAGGCTGGTTTGAATCTCACTTTGTCGGAAACCCCGAAGACAGGATTTCTCGCGTCGAGGCCCAAATTACAATGAACAATCTCATCATCCATGTTCTGAAGTAGATAATAAACCAATTTTTCGCATGTTGATGCTACTTTCTTAACCTTTAATGCGCCAATCACAACAACAAAAGTCGTCTGCTTTTCTCGTCTGCTGAAATGTTTAAGAAGCTTCTATGGCAAACAGTGTGGACCCAGATCAGACTGCTCCTATAGGAGCAGTCTGTTCTGGGTCCACGCCGTTTGCTTCTTTGCTTAATTCGTCTGTAATGTGAGGCAATTATTTGCAGCAGACGACTTCAGCAGACGACATTTTCAGAAGCAATTTTTTCTTGGCGCATTAAGGGTTAAAAAATGAAACGGCTCATTAATCAGCCACCTAGGACCAGGGGGGGGGTCTAATATTCTAATAAATACGTAGGCTTGGTACATTTATCTTGGGGTCAAATTTTCAGAAAAAAACAAACAATTTCTTTTAGGGGAGGGGGTGAATGAAGAATTTGTGGATTTTCGGGGGCGGTCACACTATGTTCGTCTAAAGTGTATTTTGGCGTCAGTTAAGGGTCTTTTAAACTAAATGTACAGAATGGGAATGTTTGCAAGACATAACACAGTAACACTCTGCAAACAAACCCATGGCACCGTGAGGAAGAGATACAGTAGACAAAAGGCAATTAAGGTAAAAAAAAAAAACCCCAGCCCTCCCTTCCTCAGTGAGATGATTGCAAAACGACACTAAATATTGCGTTTAACAAAACAAGGACCAATCATAAAAAAACACAAAAACAAGCATAAAACCCCTCAAATTGACAGAATAAAATAATGAATCATAAACAATAGAGCCACAAAACCATTATCGTTATTTGCAACCATGGCAACAATTTTCTTATGGAAAGGGACATTGTCCTGGTGGAACCACACACCTTTACTGAACTTTCCACGGTGCTTGTGTTTGATTTTTTTTTCTCAACTGCGATGCATAATTTATACCACACATACCAACTTTGGCACAAAATATATCGTGATGTGCAAAATCTACACTAATGCAGATGATATAAAATGGATAAACCATGGGTTTGACTCTGTATACCTGTATGTGAGATTATCCAGTCACTAAAGCTGGTGGATTTTCTCCACGAACAGGCGGACGCATGATGATATCATATTGCATGTACCAATGATAATCAATTTTACAGATAATTTATCATAAGTATGACGTCAGCGTCTCAGAAATCCAAGGTCATAACCTTCCCAGCTAATGGAACAGGCCCAGAGGTTATAAAACTTTTTTGTGCTCACTGACAAGTTAATTGACCGCGAAATTTCAACTGCTCATAAAAACTAAAATATGGACAAATGAAGAAGTTAAGTCTCTCAGATGTTGTATTTATAATGCTAACAATGAGCAGGATAAATTTCGTGCTCAGCTGAGTTGAGCATTGAAAAAAGTTTTATAACCTCGGGCCAGGTCTTGCCTAATTTGTCGGTATGAATTTGGGCACTATGTGAGATGATGTACCCACATAATATTTTATGACATATATAAGAAATATACATTTCTGAGGGTATCAAATATTCAAGCTGCATATTCATATCAATAATAACAAAGCGAATCACATATGAGCCTTACATTCGACTTCCAATAATGTGGCATTTTGACAAGTGTAGACTCTGACTCAGACGAGCCTTTGCAGACTCCTTCTAAGCTTTGAAACTCCAATTGGTGTTCAGTCAGTAGCTTAACAGTCATGGAATATTCAAGCGACTAGCAAAGGCTCTGATCAGACTGCGCGCATGCGCAGGCTGATCCGAGGTATTGCTGGTCGCACATACCACGTTGTTGTTAATCTCATGTCGCGGCTCAATTATTATTGTTTGCATATAACCATGCAATGCTGATATGATTTGATTTAACCCATTTATGCCGAATGATTTGTCCCATTCTTATCAATTGGACGAGTCCTTTTCCAATTGTAGGGATGTTGGGTGGTATTTTTTTCATTTTTATTCAAATTTTAAAAGAAACTTCTGTTTTCAAACAGTGGAGAACCTGACCAGACGCCGCGTTTTGTGGCGTCTGATCTGGTTTTGCACTGTTTGCCGATGTCCCACAAAAAGGGCGCTAGGCTCATATAATAATATATGGGTTATTCTAACAGCCTCGCCTATAGAGCCAATGTTAAATCAAACAATAATTCACAGCTTTGAAAGCACATGGAAAATGTGTGATAGCTGACGTCGTTTGTTGCTGGAAAATGACGTCATTCATGGCGTTAGACGGTGTAACGTCGTTTTTACGCTTGCAAGACGTTACAAATACGTGTAAGCGTATGCGACGTTGTCTGAGTATTGGCACGAGTTCTTCAGTGCAATGGCGGAAAGTTGGAAGAAGATGATGACTTCAAATGTGTTTTCGTCGTTTATTGTGCGTTAGAATCGAAATAGATCAGCTGTTGAGTAATACTTTACTGTTTGTCGGTCAGTTGTACGAAGATAAATCACTCGCGCTACGCGCTCGTGATTTGATCTTCTTTGCAACTGACCTCCAAACAGTGAATTATTACTCAACAATTCACTCCTGGAGCTGATCTTTTTCTTACATTTATTTAATATAGTTGTTCAGCTTGGATATTTACATTGTTAGTTAATCCTGAAAAGACTAGAAACCCCTGAATGAGTACTTATACCGTATTTAGCATAAGTTGGCATTTACAGACAGCAAAGAGTCAAATCTGACTGCGCATCCGCACAGTTTATTCGGTCTTAGTTTTCCTTCTACATAAGCGTTTATTTGATTATATTTGGTATAAACAAAAATTAGAGACCACGAAATACAGTTTCGAATTATTTAACACTATGAGCAATAAATAGACTCTCATCCATAGTAAGTTGGTACATATACATGTATCAATAAAACAAACTTAAAACAATGGAGTATGTTGCTACGGTGAGAAAATATTTCTTAAAAGGGCTACTATTAAAGGAAAGAATATGCTCCCTCTTGGGAGCATATTCTTTCCTTTAAATGCAGCCCCTATCATTAACTTATAAAACTGCGAAAATTAAAATAACCAATGGTATGTTTATCTTTTAAGGTCGCCAATTTTGATGCAGCGAATATTCAGTATTAAACCCCACAGGTTGCTTGTACATGAACATGTTAACCCTTAAAGCGCCACTTATTTTTGCAGCAGACGACAATTTCAAATTTTGCTGCTTTTTCAAAAATAACAAATAAGGCATGATATTTCATGAGAATCGTCTGCCGGCAGACGATTCTCATGATATTTCATGCCTTATTTTTTCGAAAATTAGAAAATATGTTGCAAAATTTGTCGTCTGCTGCAGTCGTAATTGGCGCTTTAAGGGTTAACAATAACATAACCACATCGTCCAGCCCGATTTGTCAAGCACCAGTGATGCAATAAGCACAGATGACTTGGTTGTAGTTTTTTTTAGTAAAATGTAAGTATTCAACTGATTTAAACAGTTCCTACAGGATTTGATCCAAACCAATAGTGAATCTCATTTAGGTATTCTTTAGTGTCAGCCTTTTGGTGTATGAGCAATCAATTGAAATAGGTGCATTTCGTTTTGTGAAAAAAATTACCTCGCTCATAATCACATTTAAACATGTTCGATTTGCATGAGATAGCTTAACCAAGAACATCTAGCGATAAGGCGTATATTTTCCCTAGTTGACATGATTACAAACACCAAATTTTCAAATTGCCCTAATGTTTTTGAAATTGGTGTAGTTTAGCAGTAAAATATGCATAGTAGGCAGCAAAATACGTTTCAAAGCGATTCACTATTTACAATGCCGTGAGAACGTGCACTTTCTACTCCCATCCCTCTTTTTAAGTCTTTATACTGGGTGCCGTGTAGGCCAAATTTTGAGTAAATGCATTACTAGTTTTAAAAAAGTAAAAGTGCTAAAATGTTACGGATAGGAGTGCTCCTTACCGTATTCCTTCTGTGCATGTGTACGAAATACAACCGAAATTGTGGCGTTTGTCATTGGAAATATGAAATTGGTGTCTTTCAGTTTATTTTTAGATGCTTTGCCCCCCCTAGACCCAAGATGCCCTTTGGACAACGACATTTCGCTATAAACATTTACAACATATGTGAAGGGCATTTTGGGTCTAGGGGGGCAAAGCATCTAAAAACAAACTGAAAGACACCAGTTTCATTTTTTCTATGACAAACGCCACAATTTTAGATGTATTTTGTACGCATGCGCAGAAGGAATACAGTAAGGTTTGGGAAATGAAGAGCACTCCCATCCTTAACATTTTAGCACTTTTACTTTTTTAAAACTAGCAATGCATTTACTCAAAGTTTTGCCTAAACGGCACCCAGTATAAAGACGTAAAATGAGGAGTGGGAGTAGAAAGTGCACGTTTTCACGGTATTGTAAATGATGAATCGCTTTGAAACGTATTTTGTTGCATTCTATGCATATTTTACTGCCAAACTACACCGATTTCAAAAACATTAAGGCAATTTGAAAATTTGATGTTATTTATCATATCAACTAGGGAAAATATACGCCTTATCGCTAGAAGTTTTTTTTTCTTCAATTATGCCCAACTATGATCGACTATAATGTACAAGCTAGTGTCGTCAGCAAATAGACGTATGGATGCCCTATACATTTGACGACGATATCATTAATAAAGATAACATTCGGTAACGTGTCTGGCAACAGATGCGAGTCTGACTGCAAATCCAGGGTCGCGAGTTCGATCCCGGCCTGGTCCCATATTTCGTAGAGATTGATCATGAAATTCATTTCTACGGTCATTCTCCTCGTTTCCGCTGAATCATTCAAGAAGGGTTGTTGTCAGTTACAAGCGAAAGTATGCGCACGAAGTACTGGTTAACTGCTTGTTCAAGCTTGCCCAGGAAAAAGTGTGGTTAGGTGAACTGACCGTCCCACCATGACCATAGCTGTTGACTTGGGACGTAAAGCAACACAACAAACAAACAAACAAACAAATTAATAAAGATAAGAAACAGTAGAGGACCAAGAATTGAGCCTTGAGGGACGCCTGCAAAAACTGCCATCCAATTAGAGAATATGCCATTTAGAACTACTCTTTGTCTCCAGTCTGAAAGGTAGCTGCTAAACCACAATACTATTTTTCTGAGCAGCCTATACCCAGAAGCTTATGTAACAAACCCTTGTGCCAGACTCTGTGATATTAGTACCAAGATGTTGAAGAAGATGACATTATAATAATATGATAGTGCTAAGCACAGAATAAAATGGAAAAACGATATCATTTGCACAGTTCATACATAAAATAAGCCTCGTCGCGAGAAAACCTGTCTTTGGAGTTTCCGACAAAGCGAGACTTAAACAATTCTCCTAAGCTACAGAGAGTAGCTAGAAAATTGAAATTTCGCTCATAGCAAGTCTAGATATGATACTTTCCAAAACGCGAATAACAAAGGCGCTGATCAGGCTGCGCGGATGCGCAGGCTGGTCTGCGCCTTTGTTGTTCGCAAACCACCGAAGACAGGTTTTCTTGCGTCGCGGCCCAAATATGATAACATTTAGCACAGTCATATCTTATTTCCATATCATCAGTTCAACAGTTTTGGTTTGTAATATGTGCTTTACGTTAACATATTCTTACTTATACGTCATCATTCTTTTAATCATTTGGTAAATCAAGGAAAATGAGGCCTGTTGTTGAGCATAACGAAAGTAAAGGGGGACGAGCTTTCTCGTGCAATAGATACATTTCTGATAAATAGTGATTAAATGTGATTTTGAAAAAAATCAATTTCCTTGAAAAAAGCACCAACATCCAATTGATTGCTCGTACATCAAAGAGGTAGACCAATCAATACCTAAATGAGTGACCATTGGTTAGGATCAAAATCCTGCAGTAGCTGTTTAAATCAGGTCAATACTTAAATTCTATTACGCCCGCCCTACACCTCAGTCATCTGTGTTAAGTGCATCATCGGTGCTAATAGCGACGGTTAATATCTAACGTTATGCTTTTTAGAAGTTTTGTTATTGCTGTTATGAAAGCCATCTAGGGTAAAGTCGGGTAAATTCGGACATCAGGTAAATTCGGACACACATAGGCAAACAGTGTAAATCCAGATAAGGCGGCTCCTTATGAGCCGTCTCATCAGGAGTTTCACCGTTTTCTTAATTTGTTTTATTACAATATTTGGAATGTGAATCAAACAAGGTCGCTGTACGAATTTAGCTGTCTGTCCGAATATACCCTACCCTACTAAATGAAGCTGTATCATGGTGGTACAGGTTTTATATATTTGTCCGTCTGTAATGCCATCAAATCCACTTCGTTGGCAGTCTGTGCAAGGGCAAAACAAGGACAGCAACACATAGCTAACCAATCTCTGGTGACTGAGCCCTAAAATATACAAAAATGCAGGGGTACATGCACATATATACTGACCCACAATTCCAACGCAAAATGTTTCAGGAATGCAACTTTAATTACTATACAAGGTCTTGTCGAAATCATTGTACAGTTCAGGGGTCATGGCAGACATTGGCCCAATCAGGTTAAGATTAAAGGGGAATAATTGACTGATGAAGTTCTACTTTCATTTTCATAAAGATATGATTTAATGTTTGATAAAATTGCGTTACAATGGATGAAACAATTTATGTAATATTTAAGATTCAGTTTGATTTTGCGTTAGAATTGTGGTTCAGTATATGAGAAGTGGTTTTCAGGCTTACAAGTATAATGTGAGTTTACATGTATAAAGTGAGCTCTGCTGTCAGTTTTGTGATCCTGTTGTTGTTGTTGTTGTTGTTGTATAGTTCTTAGTTAACTTTATAGTTTTGCAATTATCTCATTTAGATTATTTCTTTTATTATAATTTTTGCTTTCATGCGTGTACCTATGGTTGTCCGTGTTTGGTGCCTCTTCCTCACGGTGCCATAGGTTAATCTAAGATTGTGACATCACCAAAACATACTCACATGTGTTTTTGTTTAAAATGTTGTTGTGTTATCATAGAGGATCTTACACGAGACTTATATAATAACTGAGTTCATTTAATAAGTTGAGGGAAAGAGATAAATGCAATGTTTGTCAAGTAGCTTTACATGCCTTCCATATTCTCTTTTCCACAGCAGTTTGACAATGTAGGGAAGAAGGCAAAGATTAGGAATCAATACAATCAAATATCTCACCTGACCCAGGACACCATATGGGAAAGTGATAAAAACACAAGAAAACATCACATACAAGATAGCCAAGAGGTCAACCCTTTCCCACTAAGTGATCACAAGGCTGCGAAGAAAAGCAGACACGACAATATGATGAACACACACGAAACACAAATAACCAAAATGATCCACAAAAGAAGCACCGTCTCGGAATGGTCATTAAGAAAATTAGGGGGGAGGGCGGTTAAACATGTTTTGCAGGACCAACCTCACCCATATTTCTAATATGGATCAAGACAGATAAATGCTTGGTTCGTACGAAAGATCCCTAACTTATGGATGTATCATCTCCTATTACATACAAATCGAGGTAGCCGGGCCGCGTAGCGCAGTCGGTAACGTGTCTGGCTACAGATGCGTGTCTGACTGCAGATCCAGGGGTCGCGAGTTCGATCCCGGCCCAGTCCCATACTTTCGTGGAGATTGATCATGAAATAATTTCTACGGTCATTCTCCTCCCTTCCGCTGATCCATTCAAGAAGGGTTGTTATCAGTTACAAGCGAAAGTATTACTGGTAAACCGCTTGTTCAAGCCTGCCCAGGAAAGGTGTGATTAGGTGAACTGACCGTCCCGCAATGACCATAGCTGTTGACTTGGGACGTAAAGCAACTAAACAAACAAACAAACAAATCGAGAAAAAGTTTAGTCAGTACAGACACTGTGTGAAATAATTTTGTAAGACAGCCTTAATATTGACAAAAACCTTATTTAAAATAAAATTCATGTAATGTCTTACAAATGTGAACATTTTCAACAAAACATTCTGAAAATATACCCATTTCTTCATCAAAATTACACAAAGTGGTCAATATTAAAATTAAAATTTCATAACTCAAAAATCAGTCTAGCGCCCCTCAGGCGATTTCTGGTTTTACAGACGGAAATTCTCGTATCTGCTGCATGACTAATGAATTTAAGAAGTTTCCAAGCGGCCATGAAGCGATTACGTCATGTTGACGTCACTATGACCCTAACTTCAAATGGCGTCGTTATCCGTGGTCTCCCCAACGGAGGCTTGTCATTTTTACTGCCAGGCCGTTGAAAACGTGTTTGCAGACGATAAATTGTTTGTTCACTGCATCCAAAACTGCGTGTTACGTCAGCAACACGTGCACCTGTTTCAAGACGTCAAAACGCGGTATTTCTGTAATTTGTTGATAGCCTGGACGGCGAATTAAGCTTGCTAGCACTAAATTTTCTCCGGATTATTGCAAAAGGAACAACTTTCTTTCAATATCTAACAGTTTATAAGAAAATAACCCTGCCGGTTTACCACAGCACGTGCACATCGTGCATTTTGAAATTTGGTTGATACAGTCTAATAGAGGCATTATTTGTCACGCAATAAACAGGTACATGTAAAGTTACGATAATACAACTCGTGTAAAAAATTTGACAATGATATATGCTGTATTGTTGATTTTATGAGAAAACATAAATACTGACTAAACTTTTTCTTTTGAGTATATATATATATTATTACCCAACCTTCTATATACGGAGTAATTCTCTTATTTTCATACAAGAATTCTAGAGAGATCAGGTTAGGTCATCGTGTAAAACATGGAAAAGAATGGAAACATTCCATTTCATTCCACTTCTTTCCATTCCGTTCCATGTTTTACACAATGCCTCAATTTGAATGGGGTACTGTTTTGAGGAGCATGAGATGCATTAAACTGGTACCCTGGCATCATCTTAATATGACAAAACAAATTTACTAATGTACTGGAAATGGATTGGTTCAATTGTTAAATGCAATGTTTGTCAAGTAGCTTTACATGCCTTCAGTAGTCTCTTTTCCACAGCAGTTTGACAATGTAATGAAGAAGGCAAAGATTAGGAATCAAAAATCAAATATCTCACCTGACCCAAGAAACCATATGGGAAAGTGACAAAAACACAAGAAAACATCACATACAAGAGAGCCAAGAGGTCAGCCCTTTTCCAGCAAGTGATCACAAGGCTGCGAAGAAATGCAAATGGTTTAATGTTAATCCGATGATCCTACCTTTATTCCACCTAGAGCTCTCGTTTTCGTTCTCATTGCAACGAGGCTTCCAGGAAAACAAATCACACAACAGCTTTCATCTAACAGTTTCGCCATCTGCCACATTAGCACACACGGACAGAAAATAGACAATATACCTGTAATTTAAAACTTATTACCATATGATGTCGCGTCTGGGAGGGATATAACTCCATGTATTAAAATCGGTAAAACACTTTTCTTGCGTGGGAATTCGTTACGAGAAGCTGTTTGAAGCCGCAAAATCCATGTCCAAATCATGAGATTCACGTGCTGTTTGAACATGACTTTTACTTGAAAAAGCCTAAACTGGGCCCTGATTTGCATGCATGACGTTACACTGGAAGCATTGCGGCCGTAAATGATCATTTCGCCGATGCTTTCGTGCGCGAAAACGTTTCACGCGTATATATGACGTTGTGACGACGTAATGGCGTTCGAAAGTTTGACGCTGACGCTATTTTGTTTCGAGAAATCAAGTGTAAGAAAAGGGATATTTAATGTTTAAGCGACGTTTTCAGTGTGGTTTATGCTGAAATCAGGTAAAATATGCAAGAATAACGATCACACATGTTTGTCTCATTGCATTAACACTTGCCGGGTCCCTCGGACGATGTTTGAACACTCGGCCTAAAGGCCTCGTGTTCAAACAGCTTCCTCGGGACCCGGCAAATGTTAATGCATGAAGAAGCATGTGTGATCCCTATAGTGGTGAATCGATTTTGTAACGTTACGTAATGACGTCCAAAACAACGTCCATACATTAAATAACGATTTTATGCCAAAAACGAGTTAGAGTTAACTTAATGTCATTCTAAAAAAAAGAAATCTAACATCTGTGCTCTTGTATTGCTGAATTTATTAAACTCGTTGCGAAATAGTAAGCCTCGCATTTTATCGCTTTCCCTTAACTCATTTAATAGAATCAATAAAACATGAGCTCTCATGTCAGATCTTCTGTATAAAACCTAAATATACAGATTTACGTGTACATGCATCTAACAAAACTTTATGGGACGTTTCACATATACACCGAATCCGAACCGTAACCGCAACCGAATTTCATCGTTTTGTTTTCGGCCTTTCACATATGAACGTAATCCGAGGAGGAAATCTAAGCAAATGCATGTATATTTTGGCACAAACCTGGTAATTCTACAGACTTCCTGAAATTGTTCCATGTCAATGCCTTTAGTTCGTGGTCTTATAGTCGCTCAGGGCTTTGGCCCACAAAAGTCTGTAGTCTTGTGCCTGTTAAATCTCGCTGGACAATCCATCGATCACTAATTTTATACAACGCACGTGGTTGTATATAAGCAGTTGTAGTTAAAATTACCTGTCGTATTTGCTAAAATTCAGCCACCGAAACTGAAAAAAATCCAATTTGTGCTCGTTTTCGGTTCGGCGTTCAGTTTCAGTAAGGTTTCGGTTTTGGCGTAGATGTGAAAGCCTCATAGGTGTTTTGACATTTTATTTTTCGTTTAGGTTTCGGTTCCGGCTATGGCAAACGATCTAAGACATTTAAGATTTTTGAATTTCACAGTATTTTAATGTTTCCGTAATTCCCCGCCCACCTGGAAAATCACATAGCTATAGGTTCCCTTAGGAATACTGGTCCTGACCCCCTTGGAAATCACATATCTATAGGCTTCATTTGGAATACTGGTCCAGACGTCCTGGAAAATCACATAGCTATAGGCTTCCTTAGGAATACTGGTCCAGACACCCTGGAAAATCACAAAGCTAAAGGGTTCCTTAGGAATACTGGCCTTGAAAATCACATAGCTATGGGCTTCCTTACGAATACTGGTCCAGACACCCTGGGTAATCATATAGCTAATGTCTTCCTTAGGAATACTGGTCCAGAAACCTTGGAAAAATCACATAGCTATAGGCTTCTTTAGAACTACTGGTCCAGACACCCTGGGAAATCACAAAGCTATAGGCTTCCTTAGGAATACTGGACCAGACACCCGGGAATATCACATATCTATAGGATTTCTTAGGAATACTGGTCCAGATACTCTGGAAAATCACATACATTGTAGCTATGGGCTTCCTTAGGATAACTGGTTCAGACACCCTGGGAAATCACATAGCTATAGGTTTCATTAGGAATACGGGTCCAGACACCCTGGAAAATCACATAACTATAGGCTTCCTTAGGAATACTGGTCCAGACACCCTGGGAAATCACAAAGCTATAGGTTTCCTTATGAATACTGGTCCAGACACCCTGGGAAATCACATAGCTATAGGTTTCCTTATGAATACTGGTCCAGTCACCCTCGAAAATCTCATAGCTATAGGCTTACTTAGGAATACTGGTCTAGACACCCTGGGAAATCACATAGCTATAGGCTTCCTTAGGAATACTGGTCTAGACACCCTGGGAAATCAAAAAGCTATAGGTATCCTTAGCAATACTGGTCCAGACACCCTGGGAAATCACATAGCTTTATGTATCCTTAGGAATACTGGTCCAGACACCCTGGGAAATCACATAGCTTTATGTATCCTTAGGAATACTGGTCCAGACACCCTGGGAAATCACATAGCTTTATGTATCCTTAGGAATACTGGTCCAGACACCCTGGGAAATCACATAGCTTTATGTATCCTTAGGAATACTGGTCCAGACACCCTGAAAACCGAATAGCTATAGTGTCTAACAGCTGTTAAAACATGTTATCAAGTATTGTGAAAAGATATATGAGAGATACGGTTAAAACCTACAGTAATTTGGTCTATTAAAAATTTGGATGAAATTTCAAAAAACTTAAAGCTAGAGATTTCAATGCGACCAGTTTGTCTACTTATTACTTTTTACTCTTTACACTACTTTACCTCATAATCTAATTAAAGATAAACTTATCGATCTTATTGAAAGTACCTTCCAGAGAGAAGGCTCTCCTTACCTTGCACGTAATTACAGAAATGCATTTTTTACTTCAGAAAACCCTAAAGAATATCATGCATGGTCATGTCAAAATGTATATTATGCGCTGACCTTTTGTTAGACAACATTCTATTCGATTTGGCACCAAGCTGTATAGACAAGTAGTTGGGGTTCCTATGGGCACTAATTGTGCTCTCCTGGTTGCAGATATATTCCTGTGTTGTTATGAGAGGGCTTTATGATGGTTCTTTCTAATGAAAAGCAGGCTGATGTTATTGATACGTTTAACACTACATCCAGATATTTGATCGATATTTTAAACATTAATAATGTTTATTTTGACAATATGTTAAGTCAAATATACCCTTCAGAGCTCCAACTGAATAAAGCCAATACCTCTGATACCGAAGCCGCATTTTAGACTTGCATTTGTCAATTTCTAATGATATTGTTTCTACCAAAATTTATGATAAACGTGACGACTTTGATTTTGAAGTTGTCAATTTCCCATTTTTAGATGGTGATGTTCCTCACTCTACATCCCATGGAGTCTATATCTCTCAACTCATTCGTTTTGCCAGAGCATCTAGCTATGTTGCTGACTTCAACACTCGCAATAAATTGTTAACTCAGAAACTTCTTAAACAAGGCTATCGGTATCATAAACTTCGCAAAACCTTTTCTAAATTTTAAAGACGATACTATGATTGGATTTCTAAATTATAACTTGGACTTAAACCTCTCTTGTGCCAAGGACTTTCGGAACCTGATTTCTATGGTGACTTGGTGTATAAATTGAAGAAGATTGTTGGCTCTAATAATTTTTCAGCGCAGTTCATTAAAATGATTTCCCATTATAAAAAGATTGGCTATAACATTAATGTCAACCCAATCACGGTTGGCAACTTTGCTTTCCTCTTTAATTGCACGCCGGTGGGTCGGACTTCAGACTCTATGATGGTTCCGACTTAAAGACTTATCTATTGATGAGATGGTAGGAGCCTGATGCTTTGGCTGTTTGTCGGCCCACCGGGGCTTACCTGTTGGATTTCTTTTGCTCCTTTTATTTACTGTTGAGTCCTTATCTTTGCTTTATCTCCTTGTTATATCTTGATTTATATGTTTTAGGAGATGATGCATTGATAAGTTAGGGGTCTTTCATGCAAACCAAATATCTATGTGTCTTGATCCACATCTGAATTAAGGGTGAGGTTGGTGCCGTTAAACCGGTTTAAGCCCTCCAGTAAAATGTTTAACTGACCGTCCAAGGCGGTACTTCTTTTGTGAATCTTTGATGTTTTTTTCAGTCTTGTGTTTGCTATGTCTTTGTGCGCGTCTGTTTATATGTGCTTTGTGGTCACCTGCTGGGAAAGGGCTGACCTCTTGGCTCTCGTTTGTGGTGTCTAACTGTGAGTTTGTCACTTTCCCATTGGTATCCTGGGTCAGGATACTTGATTGTATCGATTCCTGATCTTTGCACCCTTACTTTCTTACATTCCTTAGGAATACTGGTCCAATTACCCTGGTAAATCACAAAAGATATATGCTTCCTTAGGATTACTGGCCCAGACACCCTGGGAAATCACATAGCTATAGGCTTCCTTAGGAAAACTGGTCCAGACACTCTGGAAAAACACATAGCTATAGGCTGCCTTAGGAATACTGGTCCAGACACCCTGGGAAATCACATAGCTATAGGCTTCCTTAGGAATACTGGTCCAGACACCCTGGGAAATCACAAAGCTATAGGCTTCCTTATGAATACTGGTCCAGACACCCTGGGAAATCACATAGCTATAGGTTTCCTTAGGAATACTGGTCCAGACACCCTGGGAAATCACATAGCTATAGGCTTCCTTAGGAATACTGGTCCAGACACCCTGGAAAATCACATAGCTATAGGTATCCTTAGGAATACTGGTCCAGACACCCTGGGAAATCACATAGCTATAGGTATCCTTAGGAATACTGGTCAAGATACCCTGGGAAATCGCAAAGCTACCCGGCCAGCATCAGGATCAGGATTTTCACTGTTTGCTTAGTTTATTTATTTTTCTATAATTCCAATAATTGAAATATGAAACAAACATGGTCGCTATCCGAATTTACCTGATGTCCGAAGTTACCTGACTTTACTCTGACTAAAAAACTTTGTAAAATAATTGTCAATGCCCTGGACCCTCCCTGACGAACCAGTCTGGATCCGCGCATGCTGTCTTTCCACTTACACTCTCTTTTATCCTCCGTACATTCACAAAGACCTCTGGACCATTCTCTGTGACCTCGGGCTACCTTCTTCAGTGACCGGTGGGGTCTTTCTTCTCTCACTGTCGGGGGGAGAGGCGAGACTCGACTGCCGGGCCTTGTGAAAGATTGAGGTTGTTCAAGGAACGTGCGCGGGGTCAAATCAATGGGTGGGAGTCGCTGTCGGTCTAATTCGGCACTCGTTAGTTTCATTGCCATGACGATCACCTGCGATGTAAATAAACAAGTCTAAGAGCGTTGTAAAAGAAGAAGAAGAAAAAACATGAGTTGTCAGCATAAAATCAACCAGGCTAATTCTAGAAATTGTTCATATTCATGACACATGCGTTTTTCCAGGGGCGGGGGGGGTCCTCCAACCTTGACAACGTAATTTTCATCTTTTTAGCATTCCATCAACAGCTAGGGTCATATGTAAATGGGACCACGGCTTAAAGTCTCATCCGTCAGGCAAGAGAAGCCCAGGATCACATTCCAGACCCTTGGTTTGCAAGGCACGTAGCCTGCGCTCTGTAGACATGCTGGCTCAGCTCTCGATGACGCAGGGGTTTATAGATCGCATAAGACTTTCATGCGCGGATCCAGAAAGTTTTGTCAGAGGGGGTCTAAATTTAATAACGTTTTATTTTTTTATTTATTTATTTTTTAATTGATGAGGGTTAAGAGGATCCAAATATCAATGTAATTGGGCCAACATCGGCCCTCCAGCAAAACGCCATTTAAATGGCGTTTCGCTGGCGGGCCGATGATGGCCCAACATTGAATGTTACCTTTGTGATTTTTCAGGGGATCCAGGCCAGTATTGCTAAGAAACCCTATATTTTTGTGATTCCCCAGGGGGTGGGGGTCCGGACCCCCTGCCCCTCTGGATCCGCACATGACTTTGTGATGCTCAATTTTCGATGCAAAGAGAAAAAAACATTTACCTGTTAAGTATCCCTTCGTCTTAATACATCGTGGTTGGGCTGATAAGACTGATTGAAGTTTAATTTTGACAAAATGTTTCCATATTCGTTCGGATAATAGTTCTCTTTCGATTTCTGTCCAATTAGCAATAACAAAGATACGCATATTTACATACCAACGTTTTGCCATGTTGAGGAAAAACGTGCCAGCATGCCCAATCGTCTGACAGGGCCCCACGGCGAGAAATACATCGAAAAACAAAGGCACAGATCAGACTGCGCGTCCGCGTCTTCAGCGCCTATGTGACTGAACGTAGTTTCTGATAAGTTATATTTATTTTTGGCAAACATTTCATCTGTGTATGAGCAGTGCTGTTTTTTTTTTGTTTTTTTTGATTATAACCAGTGACCACTCAGTGCCTTGAATGGACAACCCTACATGTAACTTAACCCTATTAAACTTTATAGGGTTTCCATTGGTACACAACTATAAGCAGTTACCCCTCAGTTTCTTCAATGGACCATCCTAACTTCACTGTATTATGATGGGAGCGAAGTGGCTCAGTGGTAGAGTGCTTGACTCAAAACCGAGGGGTCGCGGGTTCGAGCCTCACCGGCGACACTGCGTTGCGTCCTTGAGTAAGAACATTAATCCTAGCTTAGCACTGGTTCAACCCAGGAAGACCAGTCCCTACATACCTGAAAAATTGTTGATTGGACGTATAGAATCAAATGAAACAATCAAACAAAACTATATTATGGAAAATTCAATTTGTACAAAAAGTGTTCAATAAACTGGGCATGCTTCATGGCAAAATGTCGGCATTTTAGCTAATCTAATTCTAATATTTACAGCTGAGCGGCCTGGTTTAGTTTTTGCTAGCGACGATCCTACTCTTGGGAACACATGCGCGGATCCAGAAAGTTTTGTTAGAGGGGGTCCGACTTTGACAACTTTCAAGTTTTTTTTTAGTTTGATGAGGGGAGGAATGATCCAAAATACAATTTTTAACGGGCCATCAACGGTCCGTCAGCGAAACGCCATTTAAATGGCGTTTCGCTGGCGGGCCAATGATGTCCCAACATTGAATGTTGGATTGGTAGCTTTGTGATTTTAAGGGGACCCGGGCCAGTATTGCTAAGGGACCCTAAATATTTGTAATTTTGCCGTGGGGCCGGACCCCCTGCCCCCCCCCCCCTTGGATCCGCACATGGAGCACTGTCAATTACGAGCACGTGAATGTTAAGGCGTTGTTATCAACTTTTTCTTCAACTTTTGTCTATGTGATGTACGTGTGGGTATTCAGAGCCAATGGCAGTCTGTGCGAGTGTGCAGACTGCTTCTGGCTAGCCATGACTACGTGGGATATGCGCAGACGCGGTAAGTACCAAATCAATTAAAGTAGCCCAATACATGTATTTTATAGTGCCTCTTTTCCCATGTGAAGTAAAACATTGAAAGAGAAGTCATCAAAGAAATAAAGGCAATTATTATCTTGACTCTTACAAAAAGTACACAAAAACTTTTGGAAAATTGTGAAAAGAAAAAAAGGAAATGTTAATACTAGACAAAGAAAGGCTAGGTCTCGACATTATAGGGACAGTGGAAGAATAGACCAGACTATGCTAATAGTGCAGTTACACAGTCTGATATATATATCGAATTTCGCTTGGTAAATAGAGAATCATCTAACTTAAGTGCTCATGTTTTATTGAATTTATTAAACGAGTTAGGGAAAAGAGATAAAATGCGAGGCTTGCCGAGCATTTTATCTCTTTTTTCGCAACGAGCTTAATAAATTCATCAATACAAGAGCACAAATGTTAGATTCTATTTTATCATATGACATTATGATAACTTATAAATTTCATTTCTGGCGTAAAAATGTCACAATTTTGTCATTATGTACGCAACTCGTAACGTTTCCCAAAAATCTATAAACCTCTAGAGGTTTATCGATTTTATTGCATGGCGTTACTTCACGCCCATACGCGAAGTCATGTGATAGGAAGAATGTTTATACTGTTCACATATGCGTGAAATCGTTCTTTGAACATTTTGTTGGACAATAGACCTATATGGTACCCTTGGCACAAAATAACAATCTCTTCTTAAAATCAAGGATTTTAGGATACGAAAATAAAGTTTTAACTTATTAAAATCAAACTTGTTTCGTATAATCTGTAGATCACAATAACATCTTTGACCATATGTACTGAACAGTTCCTGTCCTGGGTCTAGCGATGCCAAGCCCTCGCTGCTCGTATATGCGGCAAGGACAAAATCTCACAAACTGGAGCAAAATTATACGAAACAACAACAACAACAACAACAATAACAACAACAACAACAGATCGTAGGCCTACACGCAAAAACATATGATGCATAAAGTCTTTTCTATACTAAAACCAACTGCTAATTGGTCATCTTATATTTTTACGCTAGTTCAGAAAGTGAAACATAGGGTATAAAAAATTCATGTTTTTTAAGTGAAGCAATACTTTGCCGAGACTCTGCAAGTCATTTCATTAAAAAATGACGTGTACTTCTTGCACAGACGAAGCTAGAGAAAAAGTACCCTCATTTCAAAAAGTCACAATTTTTCTACGATATAAACCATAACACAAATTAACGTTTTTGTTTGTTTGAAGATGTTACTGGCTAGCGTGATATAAGATGAATAAACCTCAAAAGTTTTGATTCCATTGGACTCGTCGTTTTTGCTACTCAACAATATAAGACAAACACTTTTAGCAGGTTAATAATTGAAATTCAGCTTTAAGCTTGCAATTTACATAGAGACTTTGCACAGCTCTGTACGCTTTATTATCAGCAACACGACATTGAAATTTTCAGCGATTATTCATTATCACCAGACGTCACCGTCTGTCTTTGCGAATTGAAAAAAAACAAACAAAAATAGCATGCAACCAAATCGATGTTTAAACTCTCACATTGAAACCGGAAGTGTACAGCAGTCGTAAAACGATAATCGCCAAAAATGGACTAATCAAGTTCTACCGTGTTTGGCCTACAGTGTTCAAATAAAATTAAGTGCATTTAACAATTTTACCAGGAAATACTGGTGAATTTCAAGTCCCTCCAATAATTCTAGACCGTTGAATTTTAACATAAATGCAGTTGTTTTGATAGTGATAACTTGCTAAGATTTACGAAAATGGTAAAATGTTTACCTGAATTTGAGTATTTTTACTTTGTTCTTACAAAATAAAAACATTGTTTTAAAATCAGAGGATCAAAAGTTACAGACTATGCAGCTTTAACGATTGTCCTCCAGCCAATGATATAGTAAGCAAACAATCACTGCCAGCGAATCTCCCTCTGAAAGGCCTATATAATTTGTTTATGGATAGTGATTAGCGAAATATTACACCAAGTAGAGTCCGTGCTAGATAAGAGTAGAGTTACGTAGTTGGTCACGTTATGGTACTTTATTTATCCGATTGGACAAATATGGGATTTTCATTCATATTTCTAACTGTAAATCTGTTTCGCCATTCTACTCTTATCGAGCACGGACTATACATGTTCACCATCATACACGTAGCCATAACTACAGCGTTACAAGATAATGCTACGTTAATAGTTATACCTTGGATTGTCCGCCTGTATGTGGACATAATCCATGAGCTTTGGCGAGTGGATTATCTTACGTACAGGTGGACAAACATGGTATAACTATTTTATACCACCTACATTAGTGTAGACCTTGCACATCATGAGATATTTCGTGCTAAAGTTGGTTAGGGTGGTATAAAATGACAACTTGCGTAGAAATTATTTAATTATCTTCAAAACATTCAGTTAAAAAGTACACGTATCACTATATGTAAACTGAAATAAACATCCTGTACCCGTTCCTCCTAGCTCACGCCTTATAAATTATGAATTACAGCACTCGTGCGTAACCAGTTGTCTGAAATCGTGATGTGAAAGTTGTTGGTACAGCTGTAATTGCGAGGGCCCACCTATTAAAATTCATTTTCCATAGATCTAAGTAACTGTTACAGTTACAACCATGTAATCATGTATACATGTGATAGCCAATTCCACTAAAACCGTGCAATCTGGCATTTAAGCTCGTTTTCGACACAGAACGGCTCTGATTGTGAGCAAGTCGTTTTTATCAAAGCAAAATGCAAAGGAGGAAACCGTTAAAACCATGGCATAAAACGGAATAAAATAGATAAAATAGCTTTTCTTACCTTGTTCGAATGTGTATTGTCTGTATCGCTAACAATATAAATCGAAACGTGTACATGTACCTAAATACACGCATTTTCCGACTACTGGTTACGCACGAGTGCTGTTATTCATGTTTATAAGGCGTGAGCTAGCGGAGGAACGGTACAGGATGTTTATTTCAGTTTACATACTGTGCGTATGGTCGAACGGAAAGAAATATGGTAGCTTTATGATACATGTACATGTATTTTTCGTAGTCAGCCAAAAGTCGCGCGTCCGCTGAATTGTGTGCGTAAGTCAATGAACATTTGCACGTCGTAATTTGCGTTACAAGTATGACGTCAAAGCATAAAACAAGATGGCTGCTTTGTGACCGCTTCTTACATGAGAATAGAATAATGCCTACATCGAGCCAAGCAATGATCTTAAAATGCAGTGATGGCGGACGGAATGGCAGGATCAGCTATCGATGCGTTTCGCCGACACGATGCGCCCCTTTCTTGAAGGAAATATCTCCGAGACGTCCCAAATCAGTGCGGAAACAGGCGTGTGAACTTGTAAAATTTGATTTCACCTTGAACACAGAGGCGCCATCTTCCAGTGAATTTGAAGGTGTTTTCGTTTACGACAATAAAACCAAATCGTACCACTGGCAGATTTCCTCCATTTCGCCTCGGTCACAGCATGACAGCAGCCTTATGAGCAGGAATCCAAGCGGAGATAATATCGAGAATATGGAGAAGAGCCCATCGAAGGAAAGTTCATTTATTCCCCCTGAACCATCAGAATATACAAAGCATTTTACGACACCGTCGGTGAGCCTATTGGACAATACCAAACACGTGATCAATCCCAGGACGGAGTTTTGCGGAATAAACCCAAGAACAGAACTTTACGGGTGTTCTCAACCACTAACTACACTGAATATCCCACCCGATTCTGAGGCGCTGGATGAGTCGTCGTACAAACGTCTCGAATGCCTTGGATTCAGGCGTAGAACACAATATACACCAGGTGGTTCTCTAATAAGGACCCTTAAAGGGAAAAGTAGCTTGAGGTATCCGATAAAATGTATCCCCGATGTGTCCCCATTGCTCATAGATTCCACTGCTAAGTTGACGATCAATAACTTGGACCCATTGCAGGTGCCCCCACCAAGCGTAATACCCTTTAAAAGACAAGGTTTTACTCAAAACACATACATGAAGAGTGATCCTGTTAAAAAGAGGTAAGTAAATTTTACCAGGAACTTTTAAACCGACAACTTA
The DNA here is from genome assembly GCA_964019695.1 of Loripinus fragilis. Lineage (NCBI taxonomy): Eukaryota > Metazoa > Mollusca > Bivalvia > Lucinida > Lucinidae > Loripinus > Loripinus fragilis. The sequence goes on from OZ026517.1 coordinate 79,095,895, forward strand.
GATATGCTCTGTTAGTATGAAGTTGGCGGCTTTGGCGCACCTTGGGTACAATGTACCGGATAAATGTAGGTGGGGTAGTCTCTGGTTTAGCGGGCGCATTCTATTCTATTTGTTGTTTAGGGTTTGTAGCCATATTTGAGTTGAGACCGATCGAAACAGCATATCCTACAAAAGATTAAATAATCCTTTCACGAAAAGAAAGCAGGGGTGTGGGGTGCAGCCCACATCATTCACCAAGCAGAACGTTAATAAAATTGTTAACGTCATAAACTGCGCTAAAGATAAAGAAGCTTTATTTAACGTCGCTTATTTGAAACAAACAACATAAGCTCTGTAGAGCTTTTATTGCGACATAACAATATCTTTTCAATAGATTCTATTTTCCTAGCACAAACCCTTTTATGCGAGCGTCAGCAAGAGAGCTGCTAGTACCATTTTTACACCTTTGCTCTGAAAGCGGACGCTTTACTAACTGAGCTATCGGGTCCGCCGATCCATGCCATTCTACAAGATAACCAGAATGTATATAGCTTTAGCCTGTTTTGACCAACAGTTTTGGGACTCTGCTGTTTTTGCCCGTCATAACCAGGAATAATCCTCTTCAACCTCGTGTTCGACTGTCTCCTTGTTTTGTAAGTAGGAGGAAGTGTCGGCATCCACTAACCCATGTTACATCTTGTGTACAAATATAGGAGGCTCAGTCTGGCTATGGAACGACGATCTTCAAGACTTACCCAGCCGATGTCATTCACCATCGCTTTGACACAACCAGGTGTACGGATGGTATAATCATAATCATTAAACACATATCTGGCGGCTCGTCGTTGTACTTGCTCGAGGATCTTGGTGTCTCCTTGGTGATGCGGATCCCATACAGTGGATGCGTCGAGATCTAGTCTGACCATTGTGGTATATGTTGCTGTCTTCACCTCTTTGGTGCATTGTTTGAAGTTTCGCCGCAGGCATCCAAGAGTTCGGTTTGCTTTCCCGGCTACCTCTGAATTATGTCGTGACCCTGTTAGATCATCAGACATCTTGACTCCCAGGTATTTACTGGCATCAGTCACATCAAGGACCTGACTATGGAGTGTATATGTATTATGTAGACTGTAAGGCACTCTTTTTCCTCTTCTTTCCTGAAGTGGTGCGTATGATGGTGCACTTTGACGGATTAAAGCTCATCTGCCATACTCGTTCCACTCTACTAGTCCTGAAGCTGATTGTTTCCTTTGGTTCCATTCATCGAAATTTATCGTGCTCATAAATGTTAAAATGCCAACAATTGTTGGCATTTTAACATTTAATAGCATGATAAATACAACATCTGAGAGACTTAAAGCAAGAAACTTCTTTATTTATTGGTATTTTAGTTTTTATGAGCAGTTGAAATTTCGTGCTCAGTTGAGTTGAGCATGAAAAAAGTTTTATAAACTCGGTGCCTGGTATCCGAGGATTTCAGTGAGTCTGGTAGGTCGTCAATGTATGCTGAAAATAGCAAAGGACCTAAGACCGTTCCCTGTGGAACTCCTGATAACACCTCTGCCTGGATAGAGTGGTGACCCTCAAGGACAACTTCTTGTTTACGGTTCGAAAGGAAAGCCTTGGTCCAAGAATGAGCTATTCCTCTGACGCCATAGTAGTCCATTTTGTACAGGAGTCTTGAGCGAATAGAAAATAGAATAGAATAGAATAATTTATACAAAGCAAGTGTTCACCGTACAAAAATTGAGTGAGAAACCTTATCAAAGGCTTTCTCAAAATCTAGTAGTATCAACTTGATCTCCTTTGGACAGTCTGGATGCTAGTTCTTGAGACTATTTCTTGAGCTTGAATTAAATTACTGATTCTTTTTCTCTCTCCAAATTTCAAAATAGGTATTCCCTCACGTAATGCTCAGCTATTGGTCGAATCCAGTATTCAACGAAGAAAGAAAGAAAGTAGTCAGTGGCCATATATATTTCATCAAAATGAAAATTATGCCAACGAATCTTGTAATGTTAAGTTATTACGTATGGTACAACTTTACATATTTCAAGTAAATAGAATCAATGTCTGGCGAAAACAATTACTTTGACATACATAAATACAATTAATCATAATTTCTAAGCGATTCTGGAACACCACTAAAATCCACAACCTGCTTTTAGAATACGGTTGATATAGAAACGAAATCTGGTACATGTACCAATTTAATTGGACAGATAATACCATCAAGTAAACATTACCTGATGCTATTTTAACAAAATTCCAAGGAATGGTATATGCTTTAATATCATTTTCGAATTTTCAGAACACACTTTTGGCATGGCAACCAATTTTAATAGATAGGTAAGGGATTTTCACTGGTGTTCTATGGTTGCCAAGTAACAAGACACGACAATTATGTCAGTGTATACTCGAAGCAAATAGCTCTGAAACGGTATATACTCGAAGTCAATAGCTCTGAAACGGACAAAAATGATGAAAAGGGAATATGACTCGTGAAAAATATTGCTTAGTTCACCACACTCGATGAAATATATTTGATATTCGTCCCCAAAAAGTAAACATATCCTCTATATGTTGTATCACTTTCAGGGTAAGGTCTGTGAAACAACCAAAGTCATTACTTGATGATGCCAAAGATATCGTCAACTGGGATAAGCGGGTGACGCCGACTACGAACTTACGTCGTGGACCAATCAAATCAGCACCAAATGCCATCTGCTTCAGCCTCAGAAACATGTACAAGTTCTCACACTTAGACGTCAAAGATTTGATAGAGTTGAGATTCGGAATAAAGGTAGCAATCTGGGGTTTTCAGATGCAGCTGAAACAGCATCCCGTGGGGTGTGTGTGTGTGGGGGCGGGGGGGGGGGTACTCTAATATTTTCTTACATACGTAGGCTCGGACCATTTTTTTTTTGGGGGGGGGGGGGCTAAATATTTTGAATTTCAATATTTTTTGGGGGTTTTCAGAAAAATGAATATTGGGGTATTAAGATTTTGTAGATATTTTCATCACAATATATATATATATATATATATATATATATATATATATATATATATATCTTCAAATAAAGAATAAAAATTCGCCTTGCTTTTTCTTCTAATTTAATTCTTAACGCGTTTCACTACTGTGTAGATCTTCAGAAGACATATATATATATATATAGGGACCATTTCTATGCACTTTAAGGTATTTTCTTAAGGTCAATGTACAGAATGGGGAATATTTTGGGGTTTGCTAAAATTTCAAATATTTTTTGGGGTACTTGAAATTCCCGATATTTTTTTTTTTTTTTTTTGGGGGGGGGGGGGGGGGGGGTCGAACGGTGGATGCTGGGCCCGAGCCTACGTATGAAGATAAAATGAGAGTACCCCCCCCCCCCTATGGGTAACATCCTCGGTAACCCAGGCGTGATCCATTCCGTACCCACTGCATTCAAATGATAAATGTGTGTGGTCCCATACTCCCCTCGGGCTAAGGGTCAAGAGATTAAAGGAGAGTAAATAGTCCTTCGATAATAATTATACATGAGGTAAGTGAGGGGCGCAGGGGCAATGTGCTTGAGATCGAGGGGTTACTGGTTCGAGCCTCAATGAAGGCACTGTGTTGTGTCCTTGAGCAAGTTCATCCTCTGTTTACCTTAAAATATCCCGACATGTCTGACAGATTGTTGACTAACAATTTTATTTGTTGCATGGAAATTGCATCAAGCCTTGCGCCCTTTGACGTATATGACGACGCACGATTAATGAAGGCTATCCAACGATCACAAAGCTCGCATTGAGGTGACTCTTAAAAACTTAGCCACTTGCGTCGGTCAATTGTCAATTTGACGTTTACCATTCAATGACACTCCATGTTCACATCAACCCAAGTCAATACTTGTTTATTTTTGAAAATATAAAATATTAAATAGTGTAGTCTTGTTCACAGGTGAAAACGCTGCAGTATGACCCAGTATCTGTACGGATGGCAGATCCCGGCTCGTGCGACCGTTGGGTTGTGACGTTGACCTCTCCCATGGATTGTGTGAGGGTCATACAACAAGGCATAACAATGGATGGTGACAAGGTTATCATACGTCTCTGGGATGACGTTCAGCGAGAAGAGACGATCGATAGTTCTAGTGCTTTTGACCTTCCATGTCGCTATAGACTTCAACAAGAGAAACATAACCAGGTGCTCAAAAACTTCCTTGCTGTGCACTGACCTTGAACTACACATGCGCGGATCAAGGAAGCTTTTTCAGAGGGGGTCCTCCAACTTTGAGAACGTTTTTAATGAGTGGATCCAAATACCACTAAAATCTGGTCATCAACGTCTCGCCAGCAAAACGCCATTTAAATGGCATTTCGCTGGCGGGCCGATGATGGTCCAACGTTGAATGCTGGCTTGGTAGCTTTGTGATTTTTTCAGGGGATCCGGACCAGTATTGCTAAGAAACCCTTTATTTTGAGATTTTTCAGGGGGAGGTCCGAACCCCCTGCCCCCCCCCCCCCCCCCCCCCTCTGGATCGGCACATGCTACAGGTTCTAAGAGGAAACATTAGTGCAGCGTCCACTGGCACATTAGCCTGCCTTTGGACTTGTCAGTCAAAATTTGGGTCTGTCCATGATCAAATGGTACATATCCAAACATGCTTACACAGCTCTCCTGCGAGTCCAGGCCTTGAGGTTAAATTATTTCATGCTCAACTCAACTGAGCATGAAAATTATCATGCTCATAAATGTTAAAATGTACACCCTCTGACTTTTAGTTTATTATAATGAGTCAAAAGCGAGAAATTGTATATTTCATATGTGGCTTAGCCACTCATGAAATATGCATTTTTCGCTTCACTCAATGAAATAAATGGCATATTCAATCCAAAAAGAATTTCTAGCGATAAGGCGAGCAATCTCCCTAAACGAGACGTTCGTTTTATTTTATTGAAATAACAACTGAAAAAAACTAGGCACATTAAACATGTTAATCAAATATATATAGACGGGCCGTCGATGCACCATTGCCCCCGAATTTGTATATTTAAAAAGGGATTTCCTTAATGCATGTAATAACTCTACTTCTTATTGAATGGGAATTTATTTCGATCATCAACTTTACTTGTTATTCAGTAACATATATGGGAACTAGACCGTAAAACAAGGGTACCAATCGTCCTATTACGCTATGTAAGTAAAACTATTTATACAGTTGATGTACAATAAAAACGACCATCTTGCAAAGTGGTCTATTTGTTCTCAGATATTTGATGTCTTCTTTCGCTTATACAACCCCTTTCCCCCCCTAGACCCAAGACGCCCTTTACACATGTTATGTATTTGTATAGCGACATTTAATTGTCCAAAGGGCATCTTGGGTCTAGGGGGGGGGAAACATCTAAAAACAAACTGAAAGACGCCAGTTTCATCTTTCAATGACAAACGTCACAATTTCAAGTATATTTCATACGCATGCGCAGAAGGAAAACCGCAAAGTTTCGAAAATGAAGGGCACTTATATCCTTAATATTTTAGAACTTTTGCTTTTTGAAAACCTGCAAAGGATTTACTAAAACTCTCGTCTAAACGGCACCCAGTCTAAAGACATAAAATGAGGGGTGGGAGTAGAAGGCGCAATTTTTAACGGTTTTGTAAAAGATGAATCGCTTTGAAACCTATTTTGATGCTTTCTATGTAAATTTTACTACCGGAACAGACCAATTTTAAAAACATTAGGGCAATTTCAAAATTTAGGCTTTGTAATCATGTCAACTAGGGAAAATATACGTCTTATCGCTAGAACTCCTTTGAATATCCTCTATGGATTTTAGGGAGAAAACTCTGTCTTTCATTGAAAATCTTAAAAGAATGGTTTCATCAGTAAGGAAAAAGATGCACAAATGAAGCATAAATAAATTGATAGGATTTATTATTTTCTGTATTGATGCAAGTGCCTGCTTAGCATCTAATGCATCTTAAAATTAAATACATAATATCAAGTTCACAAACACACACAGGATGAACGACAATCAAGAACCATGATGAGATTAAACTGTGTCAATAAGCCTAAAAAGACAATATCTAAGATTGCTATTATGCCTTAAAATCAATATCTTAGATTGCCATTATGCCTTCAAATCAACATTTTAGATTGCAATTAAGCCTTAAAATCAATATCTTAGATAGCCAATAAAGCTTAAAAATGTTTTAGATTGCTAATATGGCTTAAAAATATTTTGCCAATATAGCTTAAAAATATTTTGCCATTAAGCCTTAAAACAATATTTTAGATTGCCAAAAAGCCTTAAGATTGCCATAAATCCTTAAAAACGATATTTTAGATTACCAATTACCCAAATAATAGCAAATCAAAATTTCTGTTTCTAAAGCTTATTTATCCTCATGATCTTAGTTCCTCAACTCTCATCACAGTTTATGATTGTGTCCTATACCATGTGAAATAGTAAGGCCATTCAAAGTCCATGGTTTTCCTGTCTTAAATAATTTGTTTCTGGCAATCAACTGCCCCAAACAAGCAGATTACGGTTTCAGTGGAAAGGCTAATTATGTTTGTTTAATTAAATATAAATTGCGCCTCGATGCGACAAACCCTGTCTTTGGGGTTTCTGACAAAGCGAGACTCAAACCAGTCTCCTCAGCTACATAGACTAGCTAGAACATTGAAAGTTCACCAGTAGCAAATTTAGATATGATGCTTTCCAAAAAGCGAACAACAAAGGCGCTGATCAGACTGCGCAGATGCACAGGCTGGTCTGCACCTTTGTTATTCGCAAAATCCCGAAGACAGGTTTTCTCACATCGTGGCCAAATTTAAAAACTGGATATGCCATGGGTGGTCATTATAAATTGCTTTTCATAAAATTTAGCAAACATAAATATGATTTGATAATTTAAATGTTCTACTTCCAAACACTAGATAAATAGGCAAAAAGTGCAGACTCAGCTCAACAGTCTGACCACTGTTTGCTACTTCAACAAGTGTTTCTAAATAAAGATCTGATTAAATTTTTAGACAAGCAGGATATGAAGTCTTCAAATTCAAAAATTTATCGATTTGGATGCGAGAAAAACTGAGATGCAGACCAACCTGAGAACCCATGTAGTCCCATCAGCGCATTTATTATTCGCTCGCTGAAATGTTTATTACTAGACTCGCTTCCTCCAAAGTTTCATCATTCTAGCTAGCTGCTGTTGCTGAGCACACTCACTTTGGTCGGAAAACCTAAAGACAGGTTTTCTCCTGATGAGGGCCATGTCATCAGTGTCAAATAAATGCCACTTATAGTGGTCATAAATGGGCCTCGTCACGACGAAACCTGTCTTCAGGGGTTTTGAACAAGCAAGGCTCAAACCAGTCTCCTCAGCTGCACAGACTATCTAGAATTTGAAATTTTGCTTGTAGCAAGCCTAGATATGATACTTTCCAAAAAGCGAATAACAAAGGCACTGATCAGACTGCACTGATGCGCAGGCTGGTCTGCGCCCTTGTTGTTCCCAACACCCCTAAGACAGGTTTTCTTGCGTCGAGGCCCAAATAAATGCCACTTGATGTGGTCATAAATAGTAACTTCACCTAAAAGGATATGCATCGATAGATATATGGGTAAATCTTTTACCACAAGAAGCTCAAGGCCGTTTTTGCCTTTTGTAATTATACTTTTGCTTGATTAAAGCTTAACAATTTTTCAGACATTTTATGGCTGTCAGTCATACACATTTTTTTCTGAGCAGGATAACCCTTTCTGCGCCAATTTTAACAATTGTCCTCTGCTCTCTTATCTGATTATGTAATTTTGCAGCCTATATGGCAAACATTTTGAGCCCAAATAAGACTGCTCCAAAGGGAGCAGTCTGGTCAAGGTTTGTATAGTTTGCTTTAACAGAAAAGGCATAATGTAATGCATTTGGATATAAGCGACAGATGTTATAAGCAGATGATATTTTCTTGCACACCGGATAAGGATATCTGAGATTTTACCCTGGGATAGAAATTCTTATCTTACCCATGCTATCTTACCCAGGACGTCAAGAAACGTCTTCATGTGAAATTGCATCTTAGCGTATTCAGGGACTTCTGGAAGCTTATTTTATAATAAATAGATAAAAACAGTGGTAAACAAGAAAAAGAATTTATTATTTTTGTGAAGGTAGGGTAGAAAAATCTGTCCCTCGGGATCATCATTTGTCATCACTCGGCAAGCCTCGTGATGCCAAACAGCGATCCTCGGGACAAATTTTTCTATTCTACCCTCACACTCCTGATAGATTCTTATATTCAAGACATATATATTGGCACAATAAGGGTTGACCAATGCTTGATGTAGTCATGCTTTCGTCTGTTAATTCTTTAGTAGTATACTCAAACATATAAAAGGAGTTGAAAATTGTCAAAAATGTATGGGACCTGAAGTCAGCCCCACATTGCGATAAGTAAAATCACTGAATTAGAACTGGGTCTATTACAATACCACTGGCAGTATCACATAATATATATTGAAATATAAATCTATCTACACATACAAAGATATAAACAAGTACAACCTTTATTAAAAATGGCAATTTGGTAATATCTCCATTTTAGTTTATAAGGCCACATTTGGCCCACTTACCATACACATAAGACAAGTCTGTTTATCAGCATATAGCAAATGTTCATTGGTTTAGATATAAACAAAGATTCTGCAAGTAAAATTGTCATCTTTTTCTTATCTATCAGTTTAAACATATGTTTTGGGCGCTCTAATATACAGTCTCCTTTCTAAGGGAGACGGTTCTTTTGAGCATCCAAAACATATATTTTAGTCGAGAAAAGAGAAGTAATTTGAGCTGTGACATGAAATTTCCAACAATGTGGTATGTGCGACAAGCAAAGCCTCAGATCAGCCTGCGCATGCGGGCAGTCTGATCAGAGCCTTTGCTAGCCACTTGAATGTTCTATGACTGTCTGGCTACTGACTGAGTAAAATTTGTAGTTTCTAAGCTTAAAAAGAGGCTGCACATGCTCACCGGAGTCTACACCTGTCAAAATACCACACTGTAGGAAATCGCATGTCACGGCTCATTTACAACTATCCACTACAAACTGCAGAGCTGATATGAGCCAACTGCATGAGATTTCCAACAATGTGGCATTGTGACATGCGTAGACTCGGACGATCCGCTGCAGCCTCCTTTTAAGCTTAGAAACTCCAAATGATGTTCAGTCAGTTGCTTAACAATCATAAAATACTCAAGCGACTATCAAAGGCTCTAATCAGACTGCACGTATTTGCAAGCTGATCTGAGGCTTTGCTGGTTGCACATACCCTATTGTTGGAAATCTCATGCACTGGGTCATATTATGTACATTGTCAAATCGACCACAAGATCTGAAAATGTGTTCTTGCCTCACTTACACAGCCAATCCCTGTTTTCTGGTCGCGTCTACTTGACTTTATTTCAAGAGAAACTAACAGGCTGTCATATTTTATATTTTAAGTCTTCATCTTAACTACAGTAAAATGGCCACTCTCAAAGACACCAAAAATTGGTTTTCAAGCCCAATCATCGCTTAATGAAGGTCAAAAGAATTGCAGAATGCTCCAAGGGGAGCATTCTGCAATACTTTCAACCTTCATTAAGCTACCTTTCATCATTTTAGATCTTTGTTTTGTCTATTTTTGAGTGGCAGCTTAAGACAGGTTTTACTGTAGTAACAACTTTTTTGTGAAATAATGCAAGTTTAATTAGAACAGTTAACTTTGGGCTCTTCTCTATGGCATCCATATGGATACCAACGTACCCCAAAATTAATTGACTTGTTTAAGCTAAGTTAGAGCAGTTTGCCCGATAAAAAACTCGAAAAGTGTCACATTGCCCAGTAGATCTACTAAGGATGTGAACATCGAAAAAACGAAAATTGAATCGTACATATACATTTTTTATAATAGATATCTATATAGATTTTTTATACTTTAAAATACATAACAATTTAATATTTAATGCATAACTATTTTAACTGTTTAGATGGATTGTCAAATCGGAACTGCAGAACAGCCAATGAGAACTCAGACAGCCAATTTGAAAGAAACAAACAAAAAGCAAGTTTTGCATATGTGAACCAGGCGAAGGCTCACTTTATCTCATAGTTACATTCTAATGCACTTGCAGATGTAAAGTGACATCTGCCTGGATAAAGTAAACATTTGGGAGAGTTGGAAACTAAGATGTCATTACATAACGTCACTTTTCATTGGCTGGCAATTGGTTATAGGCAGCTGGTAGACGCTGGCTGAAGGCACGACACACTACATATTCAGTCTTTTTGAAGGACAAATACTACAAGTGCATTAGAATGGGAATAACCATGTTCAAAATTCATTTGCGGAGGTATATCATTGGATATACAGTTCAAAATGACTTTTTACAGCTCCGCTGACGTTTTGTTGTAGAACCAAATTCCTGACTAAAATCTTACCATATGCCTCCCAAAATGATACAAGAAATTTTGAAAAGTCATTCCATATTTGTCGCTCCTGGCCAATGTACTCATTGTTTGAAGGGTATTGCAAGTGAGCACAGTTGGCTGTCAGCAATATTTTGTGGTTCATAAGGTTTTGAACTGTTGCGAAAATCGAAAGCTTCATTAAAAACTTGCTTTGAAAAGGTCAATATTAGGATTATTCCTGAGAATGTTTATTGTGTTCTGAAAATGAATTCTGCGGATTATTTGACTTGACTTGATATTGAGTGCCCCTGATTTCAGGGGAGGCTGCTGCATATTTTCAAATGCAATCCAGAATGCTTTTACCTCAAAAGCAAACACTATGAACCCTTATCAGACTGCTCCTTACTATGAACCCTTATCAGACTGCTCCAAAAGGAGCAGTCTGATCTGGGTCCATAGTGTTTGCAATATAGGCTACCAAATGAGCGAAAGTAGACAACATGTGTTGTGAATGGCGGGGAAAAGGGTATGGATAACAACCCACCCAAGCAATAACCATTCATACCAAATATGCATAAAATCTGACCTAAGGAAACAGTAATACGACTCCAGTTGGAAGACGAACATGCAAAAGTATATTCCTCAGCCTCCAATAGAGACCTGTTTTGATGCTTTATGTTACAGTCAACAATTTTACAGTCATGTCAGGGCTATTTCCTGTCTTCCTGGGTTAAACCAGGCAGTACTAAGCAGCAAATTAAGTGTTATGCTCAAGGATACAACACAGTGACTCCGACGGTGAGTCTTAAACTTAAAACCTTCGATCCCCAGTCTAACTCTCTACCAACTGAGCCACTGTGCTCCATGAATAAGGGGGAAAGAATCCATATACATATACAGTACTACTGAATAATTGGTCAATACATCTGATTACATAAACAAACAGCAGGATAAAATTGAGCATTGTCTTCCATAAACTCTTTGCCTGGTAGTGTTGTGTTATGATAACCTTGCAAACAGTTTGGACCCAGATCAGGCTCAACAAAACTTTCGGCATGATCTCGATCCAAACTGCTACATAATGACAAAATCTTAATGTTTTCACGCCAAAAATGTGATTTCAAAGTAATTCTTATGTCATACATGATAAATAGAACCTAAGATTTGTGCTGGTATATTAACAAATTTATTGAACTCATTGCTGAAAAGCGATATAATGCTCAGTAAGCCTTGCATTTTATCGCTTTTCCTCAACTCATTGAATAAATTGAATAATACATGAGCACTCATGTAAGATTCTCTATGTTAACCCTGGCTCCATACAGGAGTGCATAGTTATAAGTTGACTTTCTTATTTCTAAGCAAAATTATATCATGGGCACTCAAAAGAACTGTCTCACTGAGACCCTAAAACACACATTTAAACTGATGGATAAGATGAAATTCACAATTTATGCTAAAGAAGCCAGTTTGCTTGCCTGGACTGATAGAAAAATGATTGTTTATTAGGACCACAGGTTTAGATAAACATTTTGAGCGTAAAATTGTTGATATTTTCTTACCCATCAGTTTTAACGTACGTTTTGGGTGCTCAAAAGAACCGTCTCATTGAGACGGTTCTTTTGAGTACCCACAACATATGTTTTGAATGAGAAATAAGAAAAAAAGTTTTTATGTTACACACTCTTAACTAAAGGCCTGATTAGGACAGATATCAGTTTCTAACAAAACTATGCAAACATTTACAGGTACTGGCTAATGTGCTATAAATAACATTGTGACCGACATCACCCTTACAATGTTGACAGAGTTGTAAAATAATAATACCAACCAACAAACTATTTTTGCAGACAATGCTCAATTTTGGTCCAGAGGTAGGGATTTCAAAGGTTCTGGCCTGAACAGGAAGTTATAGACAAACATGCTTCAATAGATGGAATTGATTCCAAACTTTGATTTCTGTGCATATGTACGCTATCTATGAAATATTATAACTGTTACATCATGTATGGGCCTTGACACAAAAAAACCTGACATGTTGGATGCAAACATCAAAGGTGCAGACCAGCCTGCGCATCAGCGCAGCAGTCTAATCAGTGCCTTTGTGTTTTTGCTAACTGCAAAGTGTAATATACTCATGCTAAAAAAAGGCCACCCCGATTAGCCCGCTTTATTGAAAATAAAGATAGGCATGAGCATGTTATGTATGACTGTCACCTTTATTAATGTGAGCCTATTGGGCAAGCAGGGAGCACAGTGGCTCAGTGATAGAATGCTTGACTCGAGACCGAGGATAACCCGTCCCTGTTTAACTGAAAGATTGTTGATGGGACGTAAAGAATCAAATCAAACAAACAAACTATTGGGCAAGCTTTGAAGAAATCTGTGTATATCCCCCTGTAGAATGCGTTGCCATTGTTCAACCAGCAATGTCACGTACCCTCCTGACTAGCAATATCCCAGAGGTGTTTGATTGGGCACAGACCAGGGGATTAAGATGGTCAGTCTAGAGTGTTGACATGACCAGCTTGCAAACCTTTCAGGCCTCCAGATAAGAGTGTGTATTGGAAATTCTCATCCAAAAAATATGTTGTGGGTACTCAAAAGAACCGTCCCAATGAGACGGTTCTTTTGAGCACCCAAAACATGTTTAAATTAATGGGTAAGAAAATTATTAAAATTTTATGCAAATAAAATTTCCTTAACTGGACCTATGCAGTTCCTTGCCATAATACAGGTATGGGGTCGGGCATGAACTTGTGGGAAAAGAAAATTATTTCCAACTGTCTGATAGATCAGCAGGACATGCCGGTGAAGGACTTACTCCCCATAGTGTTCGCCTGTAAGTGGGCCCCGAATTACAACAAATTCGATACAGCGATGTATGCAAGGTTCTCAAGCATTACATTACCGTATTATACAACGCTCAGGGTGTCCCTTTTTAGCAAGAGTACATCTAAGCTTGCTTTATACAAATTTTATCAATCTAGCTAGTCTCCGTAGCTGAGAAGACAGATTTGAACATGATCTTTTTGCTAACCCCAGAGACAGATTCGCTTGTGATGAGGCCAATATACAAGTACAGTAAAACCTGTCTTAAGCAGCAATTCAAAAAAAAAAAAAACAAAGGTCTTAATGACAAATGGTAGCTTAATGAAGGTTGAAAGTATTGCAGAATGCTCTCCTTGGAGCATTCTGCAATACTTTTGACATGCATTAAGCCATAATCGGTCTTGAAAACCAATTTTTGGTCTTCTTTTTGAGTGGCCGCTTAAGACAGGTTTTACTGTAATACACTCCTGGAAATAACAGCACAGCTGCTATCAGGAAAATGACTCACTAGGACTTAACCCAGCCATCACTCAGTTTTGTGACACTATCAGCCCCCCAGGGATACACCATTATGGTGTTTCACTGGGGGCCAATAGTGGCCCATTTTTGGATGCTTACTGTGTAATGGTTAAATACCAATTTCGAGTTCAACAGCTAAATGACTTTTGACAAATAAAATGCATGACCTTATTGTTTTCAAACTAGTTCATGATTTGTTTTACTGATCGACTCTTTGTTACCGGGCAATTTTGCATACTTTGTTTTATTGTTAGCTGATTTTTTTCAAAATCAACTCTTCAACAGAGTGTCAAACAGTTTGGATCCATTTTGTCGGGCCTGATCTGGGTCCAAACTGTTTGCAAAAGTTATCAGCAGACGACAGCAGTTGCTAAAAGAGTTAAGATACCATTTTAAATGTCTACGATCAACGTACATTACCCTATTTTATCAGGTTTGAAAATATCTGAAAATTCGAAAATGATTCAAATCGACATCTCTACCAGAGGGAAGATTTGTTTTTGTTTCCCTTTAGTCGAAGTCCCCACACACCAAGATATATCATGAAAAATAATTTTGCATTGAATCCATTGATCAAGAGTACTGCATCAACTGAATTAGACTAAATGTGCTTAACCCTATGTATACTAATGGATTCTTCCTTCTGGTATGATATAGTAATCTTGGGATAGTCCATTATACATATCTAGGGGTGTCCAGTTATAATTTTCAACAAAATATTCTGAAGATCTTTTTATCTTTACAAGATGAAATGCAGCATTATACTACATTTCATCTGGGTCTTCACTGTTTGTGAAAGTTCTCGTTTAGGGGTTTCTTGAATACATAGGGTTAATTTTGAACAGTTTTCATTCATTATTTTGCACACAAAAATTGTTTTTCAGGTATTTTATTCATAAAATCACAGCAGTAAACAATCAAGGTCATGATAAGATTCCTTCTCAGAAGCGGTCTAAATTGGGTAGTTTGATCATGGTCTACACTGTTGGTGTAGGCATCTTTAGAGTAAATAATATATGAATAAAAAAAAATTCAAGAGGATATTAACCCTTTGCAGACCGGAAAACCCTAAACTTGTCATTTGGCAAACAGTATAGACACAGATGAAATGCCCCATAAAGCATTTCACCAGGGTCGGCATTGTTTGCAAAGATAAATGTAAATCTACAAATACATCATTTTAAATACATTTTAACTTACAACTCCTTTAAATACAAAATGGACTATTCCATAGTTATTGTATCAATATGTATGAAATAATCCATCAGAATAAAAAGGGGTTAAATTTGCCTTTATTTACTGAAAACCAGTAAATAGGTACTTTGGCAAACAGTGTAGACTCAGATGAAATCTCACAGAACATGGCATTTCATCAGGGTCTGCATTGCTTGCTTAGATAAAACAATCCCTTAAAGCTGCATAATCTGTAACATTTCAATCTGTTTCATTTTAAAAATAATGTTTCTATTTTTCAAGAACACAGTAAAAATACTAAAATTCAGGTATACATTTTACCCTTTTCGTAATAATTAACAAATTATTAGTGCCAAAACAACAGGATTTATGTTAAAAATTAACTGTCTAGAATTATTGGAGGGACGCAAATAATTACAAACAAGAGAAAATACACCTGTTTTTATAAGATAATTCACTTTTTCATGCATTTTTCAACTGTAGAAATTAGATTTATTGTGACAACATAACTTTATTCTACTTTTGCAAATGATTTAAAACGAAAATATTTTTTTTCGAAAAATGTTCATAGTTACAGAGTATGCAGCTTTAATATGTACAATGAGCAAGCATCATGTGGTTTTCTTTGGTTGTATGTGTTGGTGCTTTATGTCCCAGTCAACAATTTTTCAGTCATCTCCAGACTTTTCTTAGGTTGCACCAGTACTAGTGTCTCCCTCAAGGACACAATGCAGAACCTCCAGTGAGGCTTGAGGAGTGATCTCTTGATTCCAAGTCAAGCACTCTACCACTCCTCCCATCCCAGGCACATTGTATCAAATCAGATGGAAGACTTTATTAGTATACAAAGGGCTAACTAGTTAAGTCAGTTTCTCAATTCAAGCAATATAAAAAAAATTATGGCTGACCATATTCTCACTATTTGATATGATGGGGTAAAGGGAAACAAAAATATTTTAAGATTTGTATGACATATAAAATGTGGTGCCTTCATGGTTAACTGGGAAATTTTTCATGCTTTTTGTTGTCTGCTGATTTTTTTTTTAAATCAACTTTTTCTAAAGATTCTTGCAGAAATATACTAGCCAAAAGTTCTAACCGGCCACCTGCATTTTATTCATTTTCTTCCTAACGTAAAATGACATGAATACTCTTTTTGGATCTCGAAATAATCAGACATATTTTGTACCAGAGACAGTAAAGATATTGACAAAATGTTCAACAATACATGCAGGATGTCAATTTGAATATTTAGTGGTATCCCCATTTTCAAAATTCGCATTTTGGCACAATTTGTGAGTCATGACTTTTTGAAATAACCCCCTTTCACACGCAAAACGTTTTCATTTCAAAAGCCAAACTCATACTGAACACTACAGAGCTGAAATGAACACTTCATCTGCATTATCCCACCATCCAATGCAGATTCTAGTGAATTTTGAAATTGAGGGTACGTGCATTTGGCAAAGCCTTCCGGATACAATTTAATGAAATTTGCTTAGCCGTTTTCTGGTATCATTTACTGATAGGCTGGCCTATTTGGTGGTGCAAATGAATTTGATATAGTGCTTACAGCTTTTCAGAAAATCGGTTAAAACACACATGTCCGGTTAGAACTTTTGACTAGTATGGATCTGAGGGTCAAACAGATCGGATCCAGATCAGGCCCGACGTTTGTCGGGCCTGATCTGGGTCCAATCTGTTTGCAACGGTTATGAGCGGACAACACAAGTAGGCAATGAGTTAAACTAAATTCTCTTCTGCATCGCCTTCTACCGGTAGCTGTACATCTGGGTACGGTTCTGACGGTGACGGCTGTGGAGGAATGACCTGTATAGATCCGTCCTCCGCCTGTTGCTGTACTACATGGTTGGCCCCTTGAAGCGCAATGGTGTCCATGGGTGGATCTGCCGCCGCCTCTGCTATATTTGTGATGGATTTACTCTTAACACACTGGAAATCTACATGCCGGCTCTTCGCCTCTTCCTTCTCCCATGACATTCGTAGAAATGGCCTCTGTACATAGTTGTAGATAACTGAAAAAGTGTTGATTATTTTTTTATTCTAGCTTTATCATATGGACCTTGATGCGAGAAAACCTGTCTTCTGGGTTTGCGAACAATAAAGGTGCAGACCACCCTGCGCAGATGCCCATGCTGTTCAGCACCTTTGTTATTCGCTGTTTGGTATCATATCTAAACTTGCTACTGATGAAATTTCAATTTTCTAGCTAGTCTCTGTAGCTGATGAGAGTGATTTTAGTCTCACTTTGTCGAAAACCAGGGAAGACAGGTTTTGTCGCATTGAGACCCATATATTGTGTCTGGGAGCGTAATAACGCCATTAAAATCAATAAACCACTACTGAATGACAACTGTATTTCAGTAATGTCCAAGAACATTGCGCTGCCCTTAACATTGCCCACTAGCCCAAATGACCATAGCACATTTAATCAGATAAAGTATTTCTTTATATTTAATATAAGGTTGTTTTTGGTATTAAAGAAGAAAACAGCAAAAAGGTTTTCACAATTTTGCTTTCACTGCTGATCGGGCTCAGAATCTCTGCAAAAATTGGCAAATGTAGTTATAAACGAGTCTTTCTGACCTGAATTTCAAATAACTCAAAATATTAACTTTGAATCAAGTTATAGATGAAGTAAATTTTTCAGAACAACCTGGTGCTACTTTCCAGGGGGGCAAAGAGTTAAAGAGAATAAAAAGACATGATATGATTTAAAAGTCGTTAACAAGAATTGAACCTGGTACAAGTGAGCAGTGAAGGCTCAGACAAGCCTGAGGCACAAACACAGTCTCACAGGAGCAATGGGTGTGATCTGTCACTGCATATGATTAGACCTGGCAATAAAGATTCCCTTCACTCATTTCATAGCCTGTGTGGCTTATTGTTAACACTTTGCCCCCTGGGACATTTTTCATGTTTTTTGTCGTCTGCTGATTTTTTTCATAATGAACTTTTTCGAAAAATTATTTTAGGAATACAATCTGAGTGTCAAATGGATTGGATCCAGATCAGGCCCGACATTTAGTCGGGCCTTATCTGTGTCCAATCTGTTTGCCAAGGTTATCAGCAGACGACACTAGGAGATAAAGAGTTAAAGGCTTCAGACTGAGGACTAAGAGGACATGATTTCCATTCCATGGTAGGAACCTTTTTTTTTTAAGCGTAATTTAAGGGGGAGGCATGTATCAGCGATTTAAGGACTGAATCATTTTTTGAATATTCTCTATCCCTGATACAGAGGGTTAAAACTATGTCAATTTACCTTCTGGTCGACCCCCTCTTCTTCTCTTGATCTTCTCCTTGTATGTTGGGTAGCCTGTAAGGAATAAAGATACATTATACACAAAAGGAATTTCGTAATGAAGCTGCTTTATTTAAGCCTGCACATTAAATTCAGGTACTTATCAGACTGACTGTCAACCAATGCAGGCTCAGGTGAGCCTGCTCATTTGCCGCTCGCATACAAACAATATAGAAAGTGAGCAAAGCTAACATTCCCCGGCGGTAGCCATCAGAGGTTGCAACACTTTTAGAGAAGAGACAAAATTGTTAAAGATTTCATAATCCTTAAAGCTGCATAATCTGTAACTTTTGATATTTTCATTTTGAAAATAATGTTTCTATTTTTCAAGAACACATTAAAAATACTAAAATTCAGGTATACATTTTACCTTTTTCGTAATTATTAACAAATTATTAGTGCCAAAACAACAGCATTTATGTTAAAAATTAACTGTCTAGAATTATTGGAGGGACGCAAATAATTACAAACAAGAGAAAATACACCTGTTTTTATAAGATAATTCACTTTTCCATGCAGTTTTCAGCTGTAGAAATTAGATTTATTGTGCCAACATAACTTTATTCTACTTTTACAAATGATTTAAAAAGAAAATAATTTTTTTCGAAAAATGTTCATAGTTACAGAGTATGCAGCTTTAATCAAGTAGTTTCTGAGAAAACTTTGATGAAAATGTCCCTATGTCTTATATAGGATTGACAGAAGAAAAATTGAAAATTTTGAAAAAAGAAGGCAAAATGAGGATAAGCATCTTATTTTTCATTTACACAATACACTTTTCCTACCTGATTTCATAATCCTAAATCAAGTAGTTGCTCCGAAACTGATGAAAAATGTCCCATATGTGTTATAAAGGAGTGACAGAAGGAAAAATTAAAAAAAAAAAAAGGCAAAATGAGCTCAAGCATCTTTATTTTCATTTACACAACACATTTAGCCTACCTGAAGGTGTACACAAAATTTGAAAACAATAGCTCCAATAGGAGCTGAGAAATCTGTGACGGAAATTTCCATTGGAGAGAAAGAAAAATGAACAAATAAAGGGACTGATAAGCAATATGTGGCTGTTTTATGTTACACAATACAACTCATCACTATCAAGCTTTGTACCAAATTTCAGAGCCCTAAGTCAAGTAGTTGCTGAGAAATCTTTGACAGAAAAAAAAGTTTACAGACAAACAGACAGACAAACATAATAACAGAAAAGGCAAAAACAATATACCCCTATATACTTCGTACTGGGGGTATAATTAAGGATATAGATGAAGACTCAGTCCAAAATTTACAGAAGGAATTTCGCAATGAAGCTGCTTCATATAAGCCAGTACATTAAATTCAGGTACTTATCACATTACTGAGCAATGAAGGCTCAGTCAAGACTGCGCATTTGGGCAGACTTGACAGAGCCTTGCTTCTCGCACACAAACATTAAGGATGTAGACGAGAACCCAGTCCAAAATTTAGATCTCTAGCCACGCTGGATATGTCATCAGGGCCAATTAAAGAAAGACTTTGTGCATAACAAATGTTATTTGCATATGCAAATTTTCATGCATCTGTAACTGGTATTTCTGTTCAGATTTTCATGAAATTTTCACCAAAATGTAGAACTAAGAAATTGGGAATGATATACACTTTTTGGGGAAGTTTTAGCTCATTTTTTAATTGGGAAGGGGCCGATATTGGGCCCCAAATCAGGCCTAGGAAAATCCCTGGACTCAGTGTGAATAAATTCCATCATGAGTGATAAATATGCCATAATTGTGAGTGTAAATAAATTGCATAATAAAAATAAGTGTGAATAAATATTCCATTCCATTTTAAAGTGGTTCTCTGAAATTTTACAGATAATAATGAGCACTCAGTTTTGATCTTCTATAATATTATGTATGCTGGATCACCAATTTTAATGTAGCAGGCCTTTAAGTGTGTACACAATAATAATTTTCTTATTTCTCAACCAAAATATATGTTGGTGGTGCTCAAAAGAATGAGCATCCAAAAGGCCAAAACATGTGTTAAAACTGATGGGTAAGAAAATGATTACAATTTTGTGCTCAAAAAATTGTGTTTATTAAACATGTGAAGTAGTCAACAAGTGTACATAATCTTATGAGCAGACTTATTTTTTTTGAGATCTGAAAGACCTACCTTCTATGCCTATCTTAATCTTTTTGAGCCCTCTCTCTTTAAGCACCTGTTTGGCCACTTCTCGGTTCTCTATATACTTGAAGAATCTGTGCATGTGACCGCATTTTATTACTGTGAAAAATCAGATGAAACAACATTGTAATATACACAATACCAACTGATTCTTAACCCTTTATGTACTAATAGATTTTTCCATACAGATTGATACAATAGGGAACAGATTGTTCATTATATATTTTAAGGGGTCACAGGTAGTAGGAATTTGCAAATATCCCTGTCTATTCTTTTTACGAATAACAATCAGTGCAGACCCTGATTAAATGCCACATTTTTGTGGCATTTCATCTGGGTCTTCACTGCTTGCCAAAGTACCCATTAATGAGTCTTCAATATACAAAGGGTTGAAGACAGACAAAAACTATTATGAACACCCTTTTATTAATTTCAAAATAAAAGGTTATGAGAGAGAGTACATATTCAGATTAGACTGTTTATCAAGCTAACTGATCGGTGCCTTCACTTTTTTCTTGACATTCCATAAGCAATTTGTGAATGAAGGATCTGTCTTACATCTTTATTCAAATTTTATTTTGTTTTAAATTGTCAAAACTTATGATCTATGAATGCAAAACAAATTAAAATTAGAATTGTTTTCAGAGATATACCCACTCCAAAGTCCATGAATGCTCAAATTTGACCTACAGTAAAACCTGTGTTAAACAGCCACTCTCAAAAGACCGAAAATTGGTTTCAAGACCAATAAGCACTTGATGCAGGTCAAAAAGATTGCAGAATGCTCTGAGAGCATTCTGGAATACTTTTTACCTTCATTAAGCTACCATTTCTTATTTAGATCTTTGTTTTTCCTATTTTTGAGTGGCTGTTTTACACAGGTTTTACTATATTTCACTCTGCTGTGATATTAAAAATTATAGACAAGAGCAATTTTATGCTCAAACCTTTTGTTGATCTGGATCAAGGAGAACAATAAGCTTACTTTGTGGATTGTCTTCCCCCATCTGTGGAGGATATTCCTCGTCCCAATCTACAATATCATGGATCTACGAGAACAATAAGCTTACTTTGTGGATTGTCTTCCCCCATCTGTGGAGGATATTCCTCGTCCCAATCTACAATATCATGGATCTACGAGAACAATAAGCTTACTTTGTGGATTGTCTTCCCCCATCTGTGGAGGATATTCCTCGTCCCAATCTACAATATCATGGATCTACGAGAACAATAAGCTTACTTTGTGGATTGTCTTCTCCCATCTGTGGAGGATATTCCTCATCCCAATCTACAATATCATCTTCACATAGAACCACAATATGGCATTCTCTATCACCATGCTATAACAAAGAAATGGGGCAAGAATTAGGAAAAATATCACCCTGGTGGTAGTAAGGCATTCTCTATCACCATGCTATAACAAAGAAATGGGGCAAAAATTAAGAAAATATCACCCTGGTGGTAGTAACTTTAGAATCTGTGTACCATCACCTCATCTGACCAATACAGTAAAACCTGTCTTAAGCAGCCATTTAAAAATAGACAAATTAATGGAAAATGGTACTTTATTGGTAGCTTAATGAAGGTTGAAAGTATTGGAGAATGCTCGGCAATACTTTTTACCTGCATTAAGCGATAATCGGTATATAAAACCAAATTTTTGGTGTTCTTTTTGAGTGGCCCCTTAAGACAGGTTTTACTGTATGTTCAGTAGCTGTATGTAATATAGACATATTAAAGTTGCTACCAAACATACCCCTAATGACAGTTCCACCTGAAAATCTACTCCCTTAAGGAACATTTGTAAGTTTTACTGGTGGTTGTTTTTTTTTCATTCAATTTTATACAATCCATAATTGAACTCAAGCTTGACAAATCTAGGGCGGAGATTCGGCGCCACAATCCATAATTGAACTCAAGCTTGACAAATCTAGGGCGGAGATTCGGCGCCAGTTAAATGCATTTAAGCACCCCCCCCCCCCCCGTAGCTTAGGCTGATGTCCATTCTAAGGCTTTGGTTCTGTTGACAGTTGTTGATTTATTGTTTTATGTTTTATTGTTTTATGTACCTCCCATTAATTGTTTGTGGGGGTTCTGTATTGGTCTTTGTTTTAGTATGCATTAGTCTATGTCCTTTCTAGTTTTGCAATCATCTTGACGAGGAAGGGAGAGCTGGTTGCTTTGCTTTTATCGTCTTTCAGATGTCTTGTTACTTGTAATGTTCTGTGGCTCTTCCTCACAGTGCCATGGGTTGGTCTGCAGGTGTGATTGTGCTATTTTCTGATCATACTCACTTACTTTTGGGGGTAGGTAAATAAATGTCTTTTCTGGCAATCTCATCTAGCTCATCTCAAGCCCTAAATACCTTTTCTGGCAATCTCATCTAGCTCATCTCAAGCCCCCTAGCAGACTCTCATGAAATTAAAGGTTTTTTTCATAAAGGCTATTTTAGGCAAAATAAAGGTTGTTTCATTGAATTATAACAAAAATAAAGAGCAAATTAACGTAAAGTAAAACTAAAGTTTTCTAGAATTTTTTTATCGGATCCCATTCCTTTAAATTCATGTTATGATAGATGATGGTATGAAATTGATGCAGCAAATCCTAACCAATAAAATTATAGCCCATTTATCACAAATCAATAGGAAATTGCTCATGTTTTTACTCCCTAGTTTAGTTCAGTAAATGAACAATTTCAGAGGATATTGCTCCCATTTATATTGTATGCCCTTTTTAAATATAAGATTTAGAACGATTTGCATATGTCTGTATTTGTCTTGTGAGTAGATATCAATGTTCAGATCAGACAACCTTGGAGAGTGACATTTGAAAATCAGCACATTATTCAGATGTCGATAAACCCAATTGATGATATCCATTAATATTTGCCATCCCAGTTATTGCAGTTGGTAGCATGTCCAACCTAATGTTGGGAGCTTTGCAGATTGTATTCCCAGGTTGGGCACACTATTTCACTATAGTTGTCAGTTATTGGTGAAAGATGAGCACTGAGTACATGTGCTTGTGGTTAAGTCTGCCTAGGAAAAGGGTGGTTAGGATCAACTAATCATTCGAACATTACCTCAGCTGTTTAACATGAATTTAAAGCAAGAAATCAACCCAAAAGCATTCATAATTACCTTTCATACCTCACTTTTTTTTTTTATTCCTGCCTTATCTGAAGACTCAGAAAAATTGACCTTACGACCACTATAAGTCACTGTGGTGCAAGAGGTAGGTAAACACAATGCTCAGAGGATGAGTACAGCTTTCTGAATAGCTCAAGATGTCACATTAGTACTTTTCAAAATACTTATGGTCTATTTCTTACGTTCAAACTGATCTTGCAAAATTTAAAGGTTTATTAATCAAAATAAAGGTTATTAAAGGTTTTTCAGCCAAATTAAAGGTTTTAAAGGATTGCAACCAAATTAAAGGTTTCTAATGGTTTTAAAGGTTCCACTAGGGGGCCTGTCATCTGGATCTGCACCATATAAAAGGAGAAATCTAGAGGAGAATGGTGGCTCAGAGCCTCTGTTGTAGAGTGCTCAACTTTAGATCAAGGGGTTGCTAGTTCAAGCCTCATCGGAGGCACTGTGTTGTGTCCTTGAGTAAGACACTTTATGCTTAGCTCTTGTTCAACCCAGAAAACTTTTCGGACATGACTGAAAATTTGTTGACTGGGACGTAAAGCATCATCTATCAGAAGCTATCTGGGAATACTTTTTTTCAGTTACCGAGGCACCCCAAATAGTCTGGGAATAGTTGGAAAAACTATAAATTTATCAACAGTGATACAAATTAAAGTTAATGTTTGCATCTCTTTAGATCAGCACAATTAGATCAACACAGATATTTGACAACTGTGCTAATGAGGACCTCTAGTAAAATTCATGTTACAGCTTGGCATTTGATTTTAATGACATTCAAAGCTTCAGCAGTTTGCTTGTCTTAAATCAAGGACAGAAGAGTCCATCTCATTAACACAGGGGTGAATGTATCAATGCAGACTTTCTGTAGGACAGAAGAGTCCATTTTAATCATAAACACAGGGGTGAATCTTTTGTTTGTGTCGATTCAGCTCGCAATAGTTGACCCTCAAGAAAGGGGCACCAGGAGATCAGGTGTGAGATCTGCTATGCCTCCAGCTAGCCAGTTATCTGGAAGGGGGCCCACTGATGTGGGTGATGCCCCTGCACCTGCATTTTAATCAAAAATCCGATTACGATATGATAATAATTTTTTTCATCCCAGTCAACAGTTTTTCAGTTATGTCGTGACGGGTCTTCCTGTGAGTGTGGCTTTAATCCGCAACCTCTAGATCTCGACTTAAGCCCTCTACCACTGAGCCTGTGCACTCCACACAGGGATGAATGTATCTATGCAAATCAGATATTCTGACTAGGTGACTTACTTGAGCACAAACACACATTTGTGGCAGTATCATTTCCTCTAGAAAAACTTGAAACTGCTGCCGGGCACCCTCGTTCGATAACTCGTGTAGCAACCCTCCTGGAAAATAAATAAGAAATATTAGAGGCCACTGTTTGAGTAACAACAACATGTTTTGATTGAGAAACAAGAAAATTTATTCTTTAATCAGGGCTATTCTGATGAATTTTGACGTTATAATACACATTTTATTGACGTTTAACATTTTAAAGTCATAATTCTTGCAGTAAATGTGCTTCTATTGAATAAAACCCAACAGGAATAGAATTTTACCGCTTTAAACGCAATATTTGGTCTTAAATGTTAATGACATTAAGCATTTGAAATCATAACGTAAGGTTTCCTGGATCCCCAAATTTATTGTAAAGGTTTTGTAAACAACAAACCAGTTTTTGATAGAAAATTGACTTTATTGACCATGTTTCACAGTTTTCTCCTGGGGGTCAGGATAATTATGCGCATGCTAGCGGGCATACATAATCAATGTAGTGGCTTAACATACTGCAATGTGACGGATACATGCTGCTTTTATGAAATAACATCATCTACACAACTGACTTGCATTACATTTTATGTTTACAATGAATTGAAGTGATTGTTGCATTTCTTTATTCCTTAAGTATAATTTTACGCTCAAAAATTTTGTTTATCTAAGTTTATGCAGTAAGTTTACCCAAACTACAATACTTACGCAGGTTCTGGCACTTTATGGTCATAGAATCAAATGGAATTAAAAGATAGTCACATGCTTCTCTCAGCTCCTGTACAGAGACATTGGGTGGACATCGTATCTGGCCAGTCTTGTAATACTCCTGTAATATACACATAGTACATCCAGATCATGACATTGATGAAGTGTTAGATTGTCATTTTTTTCTTACCCATCAATCTAAACATGAGTAATGGGGTGCTCAAAAGCACCACCTCATTAAGACGATTCTTTGAGTACCCATAACAAAATGTGAAAAAGAAAAATAATTTTTCATTAGTCATTACGCACTCTTACAGGACTTTAGTTAAGAGTGTGTAACGAAAATTTAATTTTCTTATTTCTCAACCAAAACATATGTTGTGAGTACTCAAAAGAACCGCCTCAATGAGACGGTTCTTTTGAGCACCCAAAACAAATGTTTAAACTGATAGGTAAGAAAATATTTACATTTTTACGCTGAAAATTTTTGTTTATCTAAACCTGTGCTCTTATCTAGAGGCCTGTATGCCACTGAACGTTTTGATATAAACATTTTTGTCAAACAAAGTTCATTATATTTTCTTGTATAGATCTGCATGACAACATTTCTTGTATGAGCTCATAGAAGTGTCTCAGTGATGCACTTCCAACGAGTACAAACAATATATAATGATAAAATAAGAAGATAAGGTTAATGACTGGCATGCTTGTTTAAAGAAAATAACTTTCAGGCACCGATCAGAAATACATCATAGTTTGGAATGGATTTTGCCATACATATTGATACAATAAGTATGGAATTGTACATTTTGTATTTTAAGCACTTGCCGGTCAAATTTCTGTAAAATATAATTCCAGTGTTGGCTTGCCCTTTTTCTTACTTTGATTTCTATTACGTCTCTGGGACCCAGGGCATCAACAAAAGTTGAGTCCCATGTAAATTTTACTGAGTCCCTGAAAGTTGCAGAACCTATTTAATTTTGCAATGTTAAACACAAAGAAGTTAGCTAAAACTATCAATTAATTTTTAATCTCAAACATTTTCAGTTTACACTAAGTGATTGACGATCAATTAAAAAAAGCAAGAAAGAAGCAGACTTAGCAGTGATGGAGTCTTTGACTATTAAACATCTTCGCTTTTAAAAAGTCTTTACTTGATGTTCTAGCCCAAGATTATTTTACTTGTGCCTGTTGAAAATCGCTGAACCTGTCCGTGAACGCATTTTTGAACGGATAAAACATCGAATCGTGATAGTATTGGCTTCAGAATAAACTTTATTAAGTTATTTATAAATGTTTCTAGCGTGATTCCTCAAGGCAAACACCATTTTACCAAGTGAATCGATTTTGGGAAAAACGTATATCATTATTTATAGCTGAGCCTCGTTCTGATTTCAACCGTTGCTATGAACAACGGATCTTGGAAAACAGCAACTGAATACAATCTATAGCAGTCTCTTTGTGATTTTGAAGTGTTGTAAGTACAGAAGACCCGTATTCAAGGGTTTTAACTATTTTTCACTATTGAGCTGGCTTAAGTAAATGTGTTGAAAGTTGACTGCTTTTGATCTTGCGTTCCATGGACCCAAGCTACTTGTCTTTTTTTGAGTACCAACGATTTTTGCTGTGTATTAAGATATTATTACGGCATAAACGTGAACAGAGAATTCTATCCCTGAAGAAATTGTAAAAACTGTAAAAACTTAATTTTGGGGCCCATTGTGTAAAAACAAACTTGTCCTTGTATATTGTTCTAGACTACTCTTCATTCCCTTCAATCTCTAATTAGTTATACCAAGGCCAAATAAAGAAAAAAAATATACCTGTGTTAAGGGTATCCCACCCTACCTAAATTTACTGGCGAAACCTAGATTTTTTTCAGGTTTTCTGGAAAAATATACAATTTTATGCATTTTGAAAAGCAAAATGCCTTTCAAAATGCATTAAAATATCCTTTTTTTTCAGAAAAAAAATATGTGTGCCTACCCTACCTAAAATTTTCAGACCTGTTACCCGAAACAGACTTATTTTTTTATTTGGCCCAACGATGCATCAAAAGACCTCGGACAGTATTAATGAAGGGTTGCCCATACAAATGACCAGAGAAAAGTTTCAAAGAAAATGATATTTTTTCTATGAAAAAGATAGTTGGTTCAACCCTCGACTTATCCACAAAAACTGTTTTCTCATTGGACAAGTACAAATTGAAAAATATGGGTTGAAAACTCCGTTTTTGTTGTTCAACATATAGAAAATAGAAAAAGTTCTACTGAGGTGCTTTCCCCCACATGGCCAAACTAATCCTTTTGCATACAGTTGTAGTTTCACATTTCACACATAATATAAAAACGGCATGTTTGGGCAGGGGGGGGAAACGCTGTCAAAATGCTCAAAAACACTTTATTATAAAAACTTATTAGAAAATTATTTTGTAAAAACCTGTAGGTAAATATCAATATGCAATGGCATATATCAGGGCTTTAGTTGTGAGTGCTTACAAAGAAATTAATTGTCTCATTCCTCAACCAAAACATTATGTTGTGTGTACTCAAAAGAACCGTCGCAATGAGACGGTTCTTTTAAGCACCAAAATTATAGGTTAAATCTGATGTGTAAGAAAATATTACCATTTTACGTTAAAAAACTGTGTTTATCTCGACTATGATATATACAGTATACAGATATGATACACCTCAGTGCACAAGTCGAACTGGTTGAACTCGAAACATTACAGTAATAGTCAAAAGTAATTTGACAGCACACTTCTTTAGATGAAACAATGAAATCTTCTCAACCCGAATTTTATGCAAACGCATCACTTTCGTCTCTAACATAATATTAACATGTATTTAGGTGAATATTTGACGAAACTTTGACTTTCTGTGAAATAAAATTTGGTCAAAAAAATACCCCCACCCCCACAATCCTAAAGTCCTGGCATATAATTATGCAATATTTTCAAAATATTTTTATTTTGTTAGATGCACTAAATGTAAGGGTTTCATTTAAGCACAAAACAATAGTTGTCAGTTATGCATTATGCTAGCCACAGGCTGTCAAAATTTCTACAAATTGAATAGGAAACTGTCCGAGGTCCTTTGACCAATAGGTACAGAGATATGGTTCCATATGAACAGACAGTTGGAGGGATGGAAAGACAAACATATATCCCCCCTTTGGTTTGATTGTTTGGCTTAATGTTTTATGTCCCAGTCAACAGCTATGGTCATGTCGAGATGGTCAGTTCACCTATTCACACTCTTCCTGGCCAAGCTTGACTAAGCGGTTAACCAGTATTTCCTGCACATACTTTCGCATGTAACTGATGAATCAGCAGGAGGAGTCCCTCCCTTTGGAAGGGGATAAAAGAAGTTTAGCCTGAAAACCGACCTTTTCTGACATGCGCTATTTAAACAAGTTTGACTAAGGGAACAAGGGAAATGAAAAAAGTCAATAAGCAATGCTTATTAGATACCCCCCGCACAGTAAGAGTCAGTGAAAAAACTTGGCAAGTTATAGTTCAAAGAAGAAGACCTTAGTTTTGATAAGAAGATTTCAGTAGAATCTGTGTGAACAAAAATTATAAACTCCTTCGTGCATATGTTCAATGTGTCTACATTGTGTCGGCAAAGTATCAAATTGCTCCATCAAAAGCTGTTGTAGGACTTGATCTGCCCATAAAGGTACTATCCATGCATATACAAAAGCCATATAAGGGAATAATTGTCTAAGTTCTCACAGCTGTCATTTTTTAAAAATTATTTTTTGTGAACCAAACTCCTTCATGCATATGTTCAATGTGTCTACATTGTATCGACAGAGTATCAAATTGTTCCATCAAAAGCTGTAGTAGGAGTTGATCGGCCCATGAAGGCACCATCTATGCATATACAAAAGCCTAATAAGGTAAAAATTGTCTAAGTTCTCACAGCTGTCATTTCGTCAAAAATTATTTTTCTGAACAAAACTCCTTCATGCATATGTTCAATGTGTTTACATTGTATAGGCAAAGTATCAAATTGTTCCATCAAAAGCTGTGGTAGGAGTTGATCGGCCCATGAAGGCACAATCTATGCATATACAAAAGCCTTATTTGGGAAAAATTGTTTAAGTTCTCACCGTTGTCATTTCGTCAAAAAATATTATTTCTAAACCAAACTCCTTCATGCATATGTTAAATGTGTCTACATTGTATAGGCAAAGTATCAAATTGCTCCATAAAAAGCTGTGGTAGGAGTTGATCTGCCCATAAGGGCACCGTCTATGCATATACAAACACCTTATTAGGGAAAAATTGTCTAAGTTCTCACAGCTGTCATTTTGTCAAAAATTATTTTTTCTGAACCAAACTCCTTCATGCATATGTTCAATGTGTCTACATTGTATAGGAAAAGTATCAAATTGTTCCATCAAAAGCTGTGGTAGGAGTTGATCGGCCCTTGTATGGCCTATAATAGCATAAGCATAAAGCACTATATTAAAAGCCATTTAGAACTACAAAGGGAAATAACTCTGATAGAATTGGCCCCTAGCCCTTACTTTTTTGTCTAAAGTATTTGTCTTGCATATATGAACATGTTTGCACGGTTTGATGAAAATCCAGCAATGACTCTTCGAGTTATTAAGGAAACAAAGCGTTACGGACGGACGGACGGACGCACGGACACACGGACGGACGGACAACGTGAAAACAGTATACCCCCTACAAACAAAGTTTGCGGGGGGTATAACAAACAAACAGTAATGTACTTACTAATATAGCTCTAAAGACAGCTGCTGACAGACCTTCAGCTACTTCATACTCTCCTCTCTCATTAGGTCTGGTAAAATTATAGGCCAGGAAATGTTAAACAAGGTTGACTAAGGGAACAAGGGAGACAAACTAACAGTAATGTACTTACTAATATAGCTCTAAAGACAGCTGCTGATAAACCTTCAGCTACTTCATACTCTCCTCTCTCATTAGGTCTCGTAAAATTATAGGCCAGAAAATGTTAAACAAGGTTGACTAAGGGAACAAGGGAGACAAACTAACAGTAATGTACTTACTAATATAGCTCTAAAGACAGCTGCTGACAGACCTTCAGCTACTTCATACTCTCCTCTCTCATTAGGTCTCGTAAAATTATAGGCCAGAAAATGTTAAACAAGGTTGACTAAGGGAACAAGGGAGACAAACTAACAGTAATGTACTTACTAATATAGCTCTAAAGACAGCTGCTGACAGACCTTCAGCTACTTCATACTCTCCTCTCTCATTAGGTCTGGTAAAATTATAGGCCAGAAAATGTTAAACAAGGTTGACTAAGGGAACAAGGGAGACAAACTAACAGTAATGTACTTACTAATATAGCTCTAAAGACAGCTGCTGATAGACCTTCAGCTACCTCATACTCTCCTCTCTCATTACCGTAGAAAGGTGCATACAACCCGCACTTTTTTTACCCCCACAACTCATGAAATAAGGGGGATGTGGATAGTGTAATCGAACTCAAAATTTGGGACTTTTTCCCAAACACAAGCGGACCGATTTTCGGATTCTCATGGAATAATTGGAGAGATTTTCCAAGTAAAATGGCTTTGCACTTACGTGCCAGTACATCATGAGTTATTCCATCATGTTGCTGAAGTCATTTAGGCCTAACAGACATTGAAAACCGCACACAAAACGGTAAATCCAGGGTCTGTCATCAGCTGTCTGAATTTGTTGTGTGTAAATGCATATACACTGCCTGGTTCCCGCTATACTAAAAGCAGTGCTTAGTATATATGTGAAAACCGATAATCACTCAAGCGTTCTATTTTTAGATGCTGTAAAGGTAAACTGCATAAATTGAAGAGCTTTTCATTTGGAACAACACGGCTTTCTTCCTCTGAAATTGTATTTTTGAGTTGCTTCCCTTGCCTGGAGAGATGTTTATTGACATGACATGTGCACAAACCATGACTTAAAGCTTCACAATAGTAAATCTATTGCCAATTACTGCACTAATTACGGATAATTGATGTGTTTGGAGACTTAGGTAAACATAATTAGAACTTGTGATGACATCATGTGTGAAAAATAGAGTTTGCAAGGTAAGCTTTTTGTTTGCAGTTGACACACACGGACCTTTAGAATGCTGAATTTGGGGTGCGGTCAATACTTACGAAATCCATTTTTTCCAGGATTTTGGGGTCAAAAGTGGGGGTGCGGGTTGTGTATTCTTGCGGATTATACTCTGCTGTATACGGTAGGCCAGAAAATGTTAAACAAGGTTGACTAAGGGAACAAGGGAGACAAACTAACAGTAATGTACTTACTAATATAGCTCTAAAGACAGCTGCTGACAGACCTTCAGCTACTACATACTCTCCTCTCTCATCTAAGGTCTGGTAAAATTATAGGCCAGGAAATGTTAAACAAGGTTGACTAAGGGAACAAGGGAGACAAACTAACAGTAATGTACTTACTAATATAGCTCTAAAGACAGCTGCTGATAGACCTTCAGCTACCTCATACTCTCCTCTCTCATAAGGTCTCGTAAAATTATAGGCCAGGAAATGTTAAACAAGGTTGACTAAGGGAACAAGGGAGACAAACTAACAGTAATGTACTTACTAATATAGCTCTAAAGACAGCTGCTGATAGACCTTCAGCTACCTCATACTCTCCTCTCTCATTAGGTTTTGTAAAATTATAGGCCAGGAAATGTTAAACAAGGTTGACTAAGGGAACAAGGGAGACAAACTAACAGTAATGTACTTACTAATATAGCTCTAAAGACAGCTGCTGATAGACCTTCAGCTACCTCATACTCTCCTCTCTCATTAGGTCTCGTAAAATTATAGGCCAGGAAATGTTAAACAAGGTTGACTAAGGGAACAAGGGAGACAAACTAACAGTAATGTACTTACTAATATAGCTCTAAAGACAGCTGCTGATAGACCTTCAGCTACCTCATACTCTCCTCTCTCATTAGGTCTCGTAAAATTATAGGCCAGGAAATGTTAAACAAGGTTGACTAAGGGAACAAGGGAGACAAACTAACAGTAATGTACTTACTAATATAGCTCTAAAGACAGCTGCTGACAGACCTTCAGCTACTTCATACTCTCCTCTCTCATTAGGTCTCGTAAAATTATAGGCCAGGAAATGTTAAACAAGGTTGACTAAGGGAACAAGGGAGACAAACTAACAGTAATGTACTTACTAATATAGCTCTAAAGACAGCTGCTGACAGACCTTCAGCTACTTCATACTCTCCTCTCTCATTAGGTCTCGTAAAATTATAGGCCAGGAAATGTTAAACAAGGTTGACTAAGGGAACAAGGGAGACAAACTAACAGTAATGTACTTACTAATATAGCTCTAAAGACAGCTGCTGATAGACCTTCAGCTACCTCATACTCTCCTCTCTCATTAGGTCTCGTAAAATTATAGGCCAGAAAATGTTAAACAAGGTTGACTAAGGGAACAAGGGAGACAAACTAACAGTAATGTACTTACTAATATAGCTCTAAAGACAGCTGCTGATAGACCTTCAGCTACCTCATACTCTCCTCTCTCATTAGGTCTCGTAAAATTATAGGCCAGGAAATGTTAAACAAGGTTGACTAAGGGAACAAGGGAGACAAACTAACAGTAATGTACTTACTAATATAGCTCTAAAGACAGCTGCTGATAGACCTTCAGCTACTTCATACTCTCCTCTCTCATTAGGTCTCGTAAAATTATAGGCCAGGAAATGTTAAACAAGGTTGACTAAGGGAACAAGGGAGACAAACTAACAGTAATGTACTTACTAATATAGCTCTAAAGACAGCTGCTGACAGACCTTCAGCTACTTCATACTCTCCTCTCTCATTAGGTCTCGTAAAATTATAGGCCAGGAAATGTTAAACAAGGTTGACTAAGGGAACAAGGGAGACAAACTAACAGTAATGTACTTACTAATATAGCTCTAAAGACAGCTGCTGATAGACCTTCAGCTACCTCATACTCTCCTCTCTCATTAGGTCTCGTAAAATTATAGGCCAGAAAATGTTAAACAAGGTTGACTAAGGGAACAAGGGAGACAAACTAACAGTAATGTACTTACTAATATAGCTCTAAAGACAGCTGCTGATAGACCTTCAGCTACCTCATACTCTCCTCTCTCATTAGGTCTCGTAAAATTATAGGCCAGGGAAGATGTGAACATTCTGAAACAGAAGTCATAAGATACAGAAAATTAAGCATAAAAATGAAAATAATTTTTATCCATAAGTTGTAATATATGTTTTGGGTGCTCAAAAGATCCGTCTCACTGAGACGGTTCTTTATAGTACCCACAACTTATGTTCTAGTTGAGAAATGAGAAAATGAATTTTTAATGGTGCAAACCTATCAAAAGGCCTGTAATTAGACCACATGTGTGATAGGTTCTGAGAGTTCAAGCCTTGTGGCATGAGACCAACATTACAAAATAAGAAACATCACAAAACTTAATGATACTATTTAGGGGATAACTGTATTCAATTTTTTCATTTGAGGAGGTATATCCTCAGATATATGGTCGGAAATTTAGTTTTAATTTCAGGACCTAATTTCCGACTGTATATTCGATGATAAACCTCTCTAAATGAAAATTTTGAATATGGTTATCCCCATTCAAATGCACTAGTAACATTTTTTCCTTCAAAAAGACAGTGAAAATGTAGTATGTTGCCACCTACGTCCAGCGGCTGCCAGCTGCACAAAACAGCTTGCCAGCATAAAACCACTTGTCAGCCAATGACAAGCGACATTATACAATTGATGCATTCTTTTGAGGTTAACATCAGGATTTGTCAACCTGAGAACAGTGATGTTTACCGAGGCCAAGCCGAGGTGAACATCACTTTCGAGGGTTGACTAATCCTGATGTTAACCGAAAAAGAATGCACCAATTGTTTTGTTATATGACACTGTCTCTCTTTTTCTAGTTTTATTTAAAGTGTTTTCATATTTATAAATTTACCCAAGTCAGATGTTCCTTGTGCACTTTCACCAGGAAGATTATTTCAACAATCTACTTCCCAAATTTCTGCAACTCTTATGAGATAGGCAAAAAACTTGCATTTTTAACCTATATATGCCTAGCATCCTTTATGTGGGACATAGGCAAAAAGCGCAGACCCAGATCAGATGCCACAGAATGCGGCGTCTGATCAGGGTCTCCACTGTTTGCTTGCATAATTTTCTATTAAAACTTGAATAAAAATGAAAAATACCACCTAACATCCCTTAAAACAGAAATGGACTGCTCCAATTGATAACGATGGGAAATTCCATTCGGCATAAATGGGTTAAATGCTGTTCTCATAAAATGAACAAACATTTTACCTGTGAAATATACATAAGACAACAGTCAGTGTTTCAATGTCTATTTTTAGCTCTCTGTTAGGACTGACAAAAAGCATTGTTATATGACTGGAGAGAATCCTGTCTCCTGATTGGCCCAATTTGTCTTCATAAATCTCTATGTCTACCTGGAAACTGGTCTGAACCGGTCCACAAGTTAATATAGCATGAAAACAGCTCGAACTAGTTTCCAGAAGTTAATATTTTTGACACTTCTGCAATATTACCTATTTCCCTCTAGAGAGCTAAAAATAGCATGATGAGTGTGAAACTAGCATGTGCTGCATGAAATTGACATGATTTGCTGTTTCACCTCCCAACAGGTAAAAAGACATTCATGAATTTTTACAACAGTTTTGTTTTGTTTTCTTTGCTAATTTGTCTTTGTTTGAATAAACAAACTGTAAAAACAGTTTTATGATAACATTTTATATTCCCCATTAAGTGAATTAATAATATACATTTGGAAATGCAAAATACAAAATTATAATATTTTAATAAGAGTTGCTAAAACTTGTGAGAAAGTCCTTAGATGTCTTAGATGTCTTCAACAACAAAAGTGAAAGTAGCAAAATTTTCATTCTTAAATGAAAAGTCATATAACAAAACATTTATTGACTTCAACTTCGGTAGACATAAGGATTTATCTACCCTTAAAAGTGATATTCACCTCGGCCTAGCGGCCTCGGTGAATTATCACTTTTTCGGGTAGATAAATCCTTATGTCTACCTCATTGAAGTCAATAATTGTATAATGTTACCTGGGCTAGATTTAGTTCAATCTATTTTTAGCTCTCTGTCAAGACTGACAACACTTGTTAAGCTGTCTTCAGCTCATCACTGTTTGACATCATGATCTGTCACAACCAGTGCAAGCTAGTTTCAGCCAATCAGAGGAGGTCTTTTATAGGAGTCATATAACAATATGTAATGACATCAAGTATGCCACAGTATTATGCAGGTTATACTGTCGCAAATTTATAGCGTTCTTATCCAATCAGACGTCAAGTTACATAAATTTGCAATCGCATGAGAATGTCAGGTTAAGATACTTAGACAAATAAAATTTTAAGCTTGACCAAAAAGGTTACTATTGAATATTTCTAATATGTAGTTTATTTTTCTTCATTTTCTATTGGAATTCTGTTACACTTTAGATCATTTGTCTTCACATGCTGGGTAATTTTTCTATTGTCCTTTGCTGACTTTTTTCAAAATATTCTTTCAGGAACACTATCAGAGTGTCAAATGGTTTGGATACAATCAGGACAGACGTTCTGTCAGTCCTGATCTGGGTCCAAACACAAACTGTTTGCAAAGGTTATGCAAAGACCAGAGTAATGAAAAGTAATGAAGGCTATTGGTTATTGTACCCAAATGGGCTGCAACAAATTATCAAACTCGGGCTTGGCCAACGTATATATATTATCCTCTTATTAAAAAAATATTAGCTATCTTATGCTTATTTGTTTTTATTACCTCAGCCTAAGATAGTTTTACAGTTAAATATCACAATGAGGAGTTAACCCATCACACTGTTTCTGGGCAGGCTCTGAGATATTAACCCTTTTATGACCAATGGAATTTTCCAAAAAGTTCGAAACAGATGCCAGGATGGTCCAATATATATACTGCGAGGTATTATATTTCTTTTCTCTGATGATTGGTTTTGTTTTAGCGAACAATGCAGACCCTGATGAAATGTCACATTATGCAGAATTTCATCTGAGTCTTCACTGTTAGGGGTTTACAGCATACACAGGGTTAACCAGTACTTAGTGTATACATATAGATTTACAGATTTGATTTTAACTACCTGGATGGAATATTCCTCAAGTCGGAAGAAGGGTCAAACCTAGCACTCACTAACCTTCCAAGCATGGTATTAGGATGTTTCCGAAAAAGTTCTGGGTCCACTACAAATCTTGTGTCATCCACCAACAGTGTTATCCTCTCCCCTAATCTGGGGCTGATGTTGCCCTTGTTGGTCCCCATCACTGCGGCAGTAGCACCGATCACTTTGGTGTCTTTAGATGACTCCATGTAGTAGTAAGACAGGGTATCATCATTCCCACCTTCAGCCTGTTTCAAAACAAATCCATGTAATTTGTGAAACTATAGCTTCAGTTAAAGGGCT
Organism: Loripinus fragilis; assembly: GCA_964019695.1. NCBI lineage: Eukaryota > Metazoa > Mollusca > Bivalvia > Lucinida > Lucinidae > Loripinus > Loripinus fragilis. The sequence continues at coordinate 79,132,993 of OZ026517.1, forward strand.
TTATCATATGTCATTGAGTCTGAGAGTGAAATAAAGCCATGTAATAAAATTGATAAACCTACAGGTTTAGATAAAGAAAAATTTCAGCGTTTAATTGTAAATATTTTCTTACACATACTTTTAAGCATATGTTTTGGGTGCTCAAAAGAACCGTCTCATTGAGATGGTCCTTTTGAGCACCCACAACATATGTTTTGGTTGAGAAATAAGAATATTATTTTCCGTAACGCGCTCTTAAACTCACTAGAGGGTTTTACATTTAGCAACGTTATATACTCGGCCAAAAAAGTTCTGCACAACTGGGGTTTATGGCAATATATTTCAAACACAGGTACTACCCGACTACGTGATTTATATCAGCATTTAGTCCCATCTCTAAGGAACATTTTGTTTGAAACGGAATCAAAATCACACGAGAAATGTCTGAGAAACAAGTGTCTAATGGTACCAGGGGTCGGCAATCAAAAATGACAAAATGATCGATTTTCAATGTTGTACTGGGTCAGTGACTCTGCACGGGATTATTTGGTGAAATCAATTTAAAAATCACATCACGATTCTTGTGCGAAAATTTGCACGAATTTAACAAATGTTTAAACAATTACATAACCAACTGCATCCTTTGCATGATTTTTTTTGTTAAAAAAATACGCTTCCTGATTTCACCAAAATCGCATTTGAATTGTCAATGTTATAATGGCAAATGCAAGGTCTTTTAGAGCTTTGAGAAAACTTTCTGATGAAGAAAGAGCCCAGCTCTGGGTCGTATGGAGGTGGGCATTCACCCACAGGATGTTGCTAACCAATTCAACGTTCATCGTAGCACCATTATTCGACTTCGTGATCGTCATCGAGCAACGGGGACTGTGTCTGACCGACCCAGATCTGGACGACCGAAAGTTACAACCCAGCATGAAGACCGATACATTGCAGTCACTGTAGCAAGGCGACGCTTTGTGGATGGCCCCAGTCTGGAGAGAATGTTGAGACAACAACGGGGACCAGGTGCACGTCGCATCTTGGTGCAGACTGTCAGGAATAGAGTTCAAGCTTCTGGGTTCAGTTCCAGAAAACCTGCTATAAAGCCTCAGCTTTCCCAACGTCACAGGGCGCTAAGGCGCCAGTTTTGTGCACGACACGGCAGATGGATTAGACAGCAATGGTCACGAGTCCTCTTCTCTGATGAATCCAGGTTTTGTCTGCGAAAGGTGGATGGACGCATCCGAGTATGGCGTCGCAACGGGGAGAGACACTTAGAACCTACTGTCCAACCAACAACAGCATACAACGGTGGAAGTGTTATGATATGGGCAGGTATTAGTTTAAATGGAAGAACTGCCCTTGTCGTTGTGCCTGGGAACTTGAATGGCCGACGGTACATTGACGAAATTCTCCGAACTCATGTTGTACCATATCTCCGTCAGATGGGCCAGAATGCCATATTTCAGGACGACAATGCGAGGCCCCATCGTGCCAGGATTGTGGACAACTTCTTACAACTGAATGGTGTTCAGCGACTTGAGTGGCCTCCAATGTCTCCGGACTTGTCATGCATTGAGCACTTGTGGGATTTTCTTGGCCGGGCAGTAAATAAACACATTAATCAACACACAAGACTTGCAGACTTACAGAGACTTCTTCTTCAAGAATGGGCTGCAATACCTCAAAAGCAAATACAGCGATTGGTGAATTCGATGAGGAGGAGACTCAATGAGTGTCGTGTGAATCTTGGTGGCTTCAGCGGACGATTACTCATGCATTTATGATGACATTCTTGTTTTGACTTCAGTTTATTGTCCAGATTGAATTAAATTTTCTGATGATATATTTATTATTTCTGTCCTATTTTTGAAAGGCGAAATATGCCGGAAAAACCTCAGTTGTGCAGAACTTTCTTTGCCGGGTATATGTAATCATGATTTTACATTTAGCAATGTTATAAGTAATCATTAATGACTGCCATATAACAATGCTGCATATATGGCAAAACATTAGTGTTTTAACACCAAAACAGTGATTTCAAAACAATTTTAGCGTCATATGGTAAGCCTCACATTTAATCTCTTTACCTCAATTTGTTTAATACACTTTTAATATCATATGAGCACTCGTAACATCGTCTAAATAATTTCAGGAAATGTAGAAAATATGAAAACTGTGTAAAATTGCACAGGTTTCCTATTTTGTACATTTCCTGCTATGGTTACAACATAGCTGTTTGAAGCCATTGTCAAATAAACGAAAATTCATGTTTAAATCATGAGATTCACATGCTATTTGGACATGGGTTTTAATTTGACAATACTTAAAATGAGCTCTCATGTGTTTGTCTGACATAGCACGGGAAAGCATTGCTGCCCAGACTGATCATTTCGTTGCATTGCACACGTTAAAAAATTCAAAAGTTTACAACGATCACACATGTTTGTTTCACTGCATTAACACTTGCCGGGTCCCTTGGGAGATGTTTGAAGCCTAGAGTTCAAACAGCTTCCTCGGGACCCTGCAAATGTTAATGCATGAAAAAACATACATACATGTAAATACCTGTTTGAAGCCATTGTCAAAATAATGGACCTTGGCCTGCTGTTTGAACATGCGTTTTAATTCGGCAACACTTAAAATAAGCCACAAACTATTTGCATGTCAGACAGACTAATCTGTTCAAGAAAATGTGTGTGGCTATGACATTGTGATGACATAATTATGACGTTCAAAGGTTTATAGCTGATGCCATTTTATTCAGCGAAATCTAATGTCTAACAAGAAAAAGGGTACTTTAACATTTAAGCTGTACTTTCAGTGCCATTTTGGTTGGAATCAAGTAAAACATGCAATAATTTTTCATCACATGTACACTTGCAGGTCCTTCTAGTGGCCTTGTGACTCCTAGCTACAAATGTTTATTGCATGGTAAAACATTATTGATCCCTGTTTTTATGAGGGATGTGAGGCATTTTGCAAGATAAGCAATGCAACTTTATACAAAGCAGGGATTTTTTTTGCAATTTTGGGAAGGGGCCCTAGGGCCTTTCAGATTGGGAAAATTAGCGTGGTAAACCACTATTTTGGGAAATTTTCTAAACAAACAAGAACAGCATTTTTGGTCAGTTGAAAAACACAATTAGCTATTACACATACTATTGCCATTAAATTGAAGGAAAATAGGATGCAATTCTAGTAGATTGTCATCATGTAGCTTGTGAGTGTGTGTGTGGTGACTGAATGAAAATTCTAAAAAAAAATTTTGAGATTGGGAATTTTTTTATCAAATTGGGAAAAAAGTCACCTAAATCCCATTAGGAAAGGGGCCGAATTTCGGCCCCTGAGGACACCAAAAAAATCTCTGCAAGGGCTTGTTGGAATTATACTGATGCAACTAGCATTATACTTACTGCTACAAGATTGCCTAGATTCTGACTAGAGCCGGGCCTTGAGTAACTTCTGGGTGTTGAATTCAGTGAGGATACACTACAATCACCATCATCATTGCTGGAATTTTCAAAACTCGCTGATCTAGCACGATTCACAAGACACGGCTTAGAACGGGGAGCTCCAAGAGAACTGCAATCAAGAAATAAAAGTTCAATCATCAACCAAGGTTCATACAGGCAAGTTTGAGTAAAATTCAAGGACTTTTCAAGGACTTCTAAAGACTATCCTACAGTTTTCAAGGACTAAAAGTCAATGAAAAATACTGATATTAGTCTTAAAATTCTACTTCAGAAATGCTAGACTGAGATAATGGAGAAATTAGTACTAGAAGTGTGTATAAAATTGTTGTGCCTTTATTTGGTGCAGCATATGCTGCACCAAATAAAAGCGTAACAATTTTATACTGAATTAGGTCTCAAAAAACAGTGTTGAATCCTTCTGTAAATGGTAGAATTCAAGGAATTTCAAGGCTTTTGAGGGTTTTTCAAGGCAAATTTAATCTTCAAGGACTTTTCAAGACAGTCCTGTATTTTCAAGTACTTTTCAAGCCTGTGTGAACCCTGTTATCCCTTTGTATACTGAAATCACTCATACATTGTAGGTCAAGATAATTGAAAATGATGAGCTAAAATTTGGGAATTTTAACAATTTTAACATTTGTTTTGGTGTTCAAAAGTACCATCTCATTGAGATGGTTCTTAAAGACTTTTGAGTACCCACAACTTATGTTTTAGTTGAGAAATAAGAAAAATGAATTTCAACTACTCACTCTCTGAATTCTTTGGTAAACAGTGATGACCAAGATGAAGTGCCGCATATTGCAGCATTCCTTCAGGGTCTACACTGTCTGCTTGAAAAATGATCTTCAGAAAAGGAAATAAAACATTTTTGGAAATTAAAATCTATGACTTCTTGATATATACAATGAACCATCCCAAAGTTATTGTATCACACCAGAAGGAAGAATCCATTTGTATATAAAGGGTTAAGAAGGCATATTTGGGCCAGTTGAAGTTGAGTTCATGATGTAAAAGGTATTAATTGCATTATGTGTAAACTGTAAAATCAGTTTTTAAACATTCATGAACATGTACAGCTATCTGGTGGGTCCTACATTTTGGCCTTAGCTTAAGCCTTTTATCAACCACAGGTTTTGATAAACAAAAAATTTCAGCGCAAAAACATAAATATTTTCTTACCCATCAGTTTTAACATATGTTTTGGGTGCTCAAAAGAACCGTCTCATTGAGACAGTTCTTTTGAGTACCCACAACATATGTTTTGGATGAGAAATAAGAAAATTAAATTTTCGTTATGCACTTTTAACGTAAGTCTTGATCAACATACTTAAGCTTAGTGTGTGCAAGCAGTGAGGGATATATAATGTCTCAGCATTCGCCTGATGCTTAGATGGGGTAAGTACTAATGGCTGTACAGTGCACACCAAATGAAAGGGTTGCATCTCACCTTGTCCTCTTGATGCAAGCTTTTCTTCTATCGTCAGTCTCAGAGTAGTAATCTGTGTCACTGCTGTATGTATCGTAGTCGTCGTCGTCCTTGTGCTTATGCTTATGTTTACGTCTATCTCGATAGGCCATTCTACAGAACTGCCCGATGCATGTATCTGATACTAGATTGGCACCTATCTTCTTTCTACTTCACTGAAAACAACAGTAAAACACAGGTTGAGATAAACAAACATTTTCAGGGTACAACTGTAAAATTAAAATATTTTCTTACCCATAAGTTTTTGCATATGTTTTGGATGCTCAGAGGAACCGTCTCAATGAGATGGTTCTTTTGAGTACCCACAATATATGTTTTGAGAAATAATATTTATATTTCTGTTATGCACTCTTAACTAAGGGCCTGGCAACAGCTTATTAAAGCTGACCCATTTACATGATTTAAGCCTAGGATTAAAGTTGAATTTAAAAAGTTAGTTTACTTACATTAAATTCAAGGCAATTACTATTGACAGCTGGCTGTCAGCAGGGAATTCCCTTTTGACAACTGACTGTCACCAGCGATTTCGCTGCTGACAACCGGCTCTCAGCAGTGAAATTGCCAGCAAATTTAGTGGATGAAACCGGGGTGTGGGGGGTCACAATGTACCTGTAATACATGGATTAATATGTTTGGCTTATGGTCCTTACTTTAAATAATTTTGCGAAATAATTTTGTGAACATTTAATATTGCAAAGAGTGTGGCTCAGTGGTTGAGTGCTTGACTTGAGATTGAGGGGTTGCAGGTTCTAGCCTCTGCTCACTGGAGGCATTGTGTTGCATCCTTGAGCAATACCATTCATCTTCTGCTTAGTACTGGTTCAACCAGAGTTGGAATAATTAAAACTGTAATTAAATTTTCCAAAGTTCGGGATTTTGGAATTTTGAAATATATGCCAATCAAATATATGTGATAGCATTCTATAGAGCTGTTGCCATTTCCTCTTTCTTGATCAATGACCTCCAATTGAGTTTTAGGGAAGGACAGGTCTGGTAAAATAGCATAAACACTGATTTTAGCTGAGCAAACAAAGTAAACCCTTATCACAATGCTCCTTGAGGAGCTAAAGGAAAAATCTGATCAGATTATTATATATTTTCATTGTGTCAATACTGTTTGCCAAAATGTAGGACCCACCTGCATTGGTGAGGTGCAAATAAACAATAGTGAATGAAACACACAATCACCAGACTGTAAATAAGTTCTGTTACATTCGTTGTTCTAGCTACTACAATTTCAAGTTGTTCAATAGCTGAGTAACACTAAAGGTACCTTATTTTTGACCGACAGTATACTTGGCGAAAACTGATGATGTAATCAACAATTATATGGGTGACTGACCTCCATTTTGAGACTGGTTTTGACACTTTGTTGCAATGGTAAACAAATAAAGTTCATTTGTATTTTGTAAGGTACGAATGCCAGAAAACAATGGACAAGTAAAATAGACAAAAATAGTATGAGCAAAATATGTTTTTATTGTGGCAGTATGTGCATCAACCTTCACTTACGTCAGCGAAAACACAAGAAGCCATGATATATTAGGGGGGATTTTGTGGTCCATTCCGGCTATGTTACTATGTAGGCCCATTTCGGTAAGTAAATGCACTCTGAGTGTGCTGATTACATCGCATTCAAAATGATTTTAATACAAAAGAAAGACAAACTAGGGTTGCAGTGACAGGGAAAAAGACTAACAGGGGTCCAGTAGCCCAGTGCCCGGGCTGGGCCCCTAAAACATGTGTAGGGGCCAAGCTTGCCCCTGAAAAAAGGGTAGTATGTAATGGTATGAAGTCTTGACAAACCTGACACTAGCTGTTGGAAGTTTACAAATCTTCATTCAGCTGATTCCAAATATTGTAAAGTGGTAAATAATTAGACGAATACAGATTTTGTGGGTCTCTGACTTCTATTAAGCAAATGCTTGGCAATGGTGTTGAAATGAGTTTAGTTTTCCGTCGAACCCTGGGTCCCTTATTTTTGGGCTGGGCCCCCCATCGTTTTGTTTTAGGGGCCCAGCTTGCTCCTGCAGGGATCAAATTTAGCACTTGCTAACTTGCTAAATGCTAGTAGTTTTCTCCAAAAAGCAAGTAGAAATTGCCATCACTTGCTACTTTTAGCAAGTGAAAACATATCATTTTCATATCAACCAAACTATGCAACATGGCATAAAATTTATGGCAAACAGTGTAGATCCTGATCAGCCAGCTTCTGAAGAAGCTGGCTGATCTGGATCCACACTGTTTGCAAAGAAACCTAAATATCGGTTCAGAAAGATGAAAATGATAAATAGTAATTGTCAATCAATCTATATGGTGTATGTTTACCTGAATGCTAATCAAATTTGTTCAATTTTCTAATTTGTGATGTAACTGATAAAATAGTTATAACTTCATTTTCAGTGAATTAAGCAAGTTGATCAGGGCCTTTAGCATGTGAGGAAAATAGTCACTTGCTATTTTTAGCAAGTCCTTTTAAAATCTAAAATTTGATCCCTGTCCTGGCAAAAAAAAGGTTAGTCTGTAACCCTGAGTGATGCTTATCACATGCGAAGCATGCCTATAAACACATGTACAAATTAACAATGTTCTTTAGAATCTACTAAAGCAGGGCTCACACACCCCTTTTTGGGAATGGGGCCGGGGCCCATGGAATAGGGAAAATTAGCTGCATTTTGACTAAAATTGGGATGCGCATGCGCTACACTCGAAATTTAACATGCACGAATCGGGGTCGGGTATGAAAGCCATGACCGTGCCGCACCAGAAATAAATTTTCCCTTTCCCGATTCACAAAGAGGTGTAATTCCATATTTTTTTCGTTCTATCATCTGCAAATAGTATTATTAACAACTGCCAATAATTAAATACATTAGTTTTCCTGAAATAATGATTTTAACGGCGATTTTACATGTGTCAGGGATTATGAAAGCCCCTGCCGCGACGTGCAGTGCCACTTGCGTTAGTGGCAGTTTTACCCTCATTTTTTAACAGTTGATTACTGAAACATTTGTCCTGTGTGTATTTTTACTAGAAATGTGAGCAATGATGATTCTTTGTGGGTGTTTTTGGCATGCAAATGGAATATATTAATTATAATAATAACGCACACACTCAATAGGCCCTTTTTCCAGCGTTATTACAGCTGTACAATTAACTGGTCAGTTAAAATAGTGTTTCTTGATCAGCTTGCATCATAATATAATCAAGGACACAATATTAAATTAATAATCAAGAAACCTATATATTCCTGACTTTGATCAGTAATAGAACCAAACAAGCTCATTAAAGATGTATGCGCATGCCTTTAATCTTATCAATTAGTGCGATTAACAGATTCTTACACCTTCTTTAATCATTTTCTAGAAAGAAGAAGGCGATATTACTTTGTGCTACTCAGAATCCTATCAAACCTATATGCACAGTCTCGTCATAGCCTCTTCTGCTGTTTTATACAATTTGATAAAATACTAACCACGTCGCTCATCTAATGAAACTAGCTAGAACATTGTTATATTACAAGATAGATAACGTTCATACATCATAAATTTGTTCACAGTGAAGGCTCAGACGAGTTTGCGCATCTTGCACGGATCCGGAAAGTTTTGCCAGAGGGGGTCCGACTTGGCCAAAGTTTTTTTTTCTTAGTTGATGAGGAGAGAGACGACCCAAATAACACCATAACCATCATCGGCCCGCAAACAAATGGCGTTTCACTGTCGTACCGTTGATGGCCCAACATTGAATGCTGGCTTGGTAACCTTGTGATATTTCAGGGGATCCGGACCAGTATTGCTAGGAAACCCTATAGCGTTGTGATTTTTCAGGGGGGGGGGGGGGGGGGGGGGGGGGGGGGAGGGGTCCGGACCCCCTGTCCCCCCCTCTGGATCCGCCCAAGCGCATACGCACAGTCTCTGCTTGTTTATTGAAGAGTTAGAAAATTAAGCACACCTTCCCTAAAAGATGCAGATTGTATCTTTGTGTGCTATATAGCCTACAGGAGTTCGAATAAAACTCAGTTCTGTTCAATGATCATGCATGAACATCATAAGTCAGATCTCGGTGAAGGCTCAGACGAGTTTGTACATTTTGCATGGATCCAGAAAGTTTTGCCAGTGGGGGTCCGACTTTGACAACGTTTTTTGTTGTTGTTTTTTTCTTAGTTGATGAAGGGAGAGAGGATCCAAATACCACCATAAGCGGGCCAACATCGACCCGCCAGTGAAACGCCATTTAAATGGCGTTTCGCTGTCGTGCCAAAGATGGCCCAACATTTAATGCTGGCTTGGTAACCTTGTGATTTTTCAGGGGATCCATACCAGTACTGCTAGAAAACCCTACAGTTTTGTGATTTTTTCAGGGGGAGTCTGGACGCCCTGTCCCCCCTCTGGATCCGTCTTTACTGTTTGTTTACTGAAGGTAGTGGATATACAAGTTAGAAAATTAAGCACACCTTCTCCAAAAGATGTAGATTGTATTCCTTGCTAGCTATATAGCCGACTGGAGTTCAAATAAAACTCAGTTCTGTTCAATGGTCATACATGTACATCATAAGTCAGTGAAGACTCAGACGATCTTGCACATATGCGCAGTCTCGCCAGAGTCTTTACAGTATATTGTTTGTATACAATATAACATGGTTTCTATCACATTACAAGACATGAAGCGCACATAGTACTCAGAATAAATAGAGTTCAGTTAAATAATAAAAAAAATCCTGTATTTGTGCAGGTAATCGTCTTGTTTGCTGGCATCAAATACATAGCATTCAGTAAACAAGCAGTAAAGGCTCTGGTGAGACTGTGCATATGCGTAAATTCGTCTAAGCCTTCACTGTGAACAAATTTATAATGTACCAACGTTATCTATCTAAAAATTCTTGTAATATAACCATATTCTAACTAGTTTCATTAGATGAGCGACGTGGTTAATATATAAAGTTTATCATCTTGTATAAACCAGCAGTAGAGGCTATAGCAAGGCTGTGCATATGCGGAGACTCGTCTTGGTCAACACTGTGAAACATATGACGTACAACCGTTGCTAATGTTGTTTGGGTTTGCAAAAAACAAAGGCGCAGACCAGCCGACGCATCCGCGCATTGGCTTTGCATACATAAATAAATTAATAAATATACATGCCATAAGCCAAATTAATGTCTAGCTCATTGAAGTTCACAAACTTCTTTTTAAAAATTCTTTCAGCACTAATTGATCAGATTAAAGGCATGTGTACATCTTTAATGAGCTTGTTTGGGTCTATAATTGATCAAAGTCAGGAATATTATTCATTTAATGATGGTCCCTTGATTATATTATAATGCAAGCGGACAGTGAACAAGTTTAACTGACCAGTTAATTGTCCAGCTGTAACAACACATGAAAAAGGGCCTATTGAGTGTGTGCGTTATTATTATTAATATATTCCATTGCATGCCTAAAACACCAACTAAGAATTATGGTCACTGGACATTTCGGCCCATGTCAATTTTGGCCCATAACCAAATCGGCCTATACAATTTCGGCCCACAGGAATAATAATGTATAATTGGTATGTTTGTCTATAATTGGTATAATCAGATCGGCTTACCTGTAATTATCCACACAAACATAATAATTAATAAGAATGGTTCGTTTTAATTGATCAGGAGTTAGTGTGTAAGAGAAGAGTTCATCACATAGGCAACAGGCAGCCAAGGCTCAGACGAGCCTGTGCATTTGCGCACTCTAGCCAGAGCTTTTTCCTGCTCACATATGAAACGCAAGCGAATCTTTCTTAATCCAATTATTCAGTTTAACTCACTGAACAAGTTGTATTTGCTAATGGAAATTATATGTATATGTGATTTATGACTTGACTATTTCTTCTAATAAAGATACCAGTCTAAGCGTTTTCTATAGTGTTGGGTATCGGACAGGGAATCACTATCGATTATCGGAATACAATGGCCGATTGATTATCGATTATACAATCAAAAACTATGTTCAATTTACAAAAAACAGTAATTTCCATAAAACAAACTTGTTACATACGCACATGGCCATGCTTTAGTCCCTTTTGAGTCTTTAGCATTATTTTGTGCTTTATGTATTACTTTTAGGCATATTTGTTCTATTAAATAAGGCATTTACTGCATTTTAAAGAGCCCCAAGTCCATTTAATGAAGTTATCAGGACCAGTGTAGGTGATAGTCTTAAAATGAATGCAACATTGACCTTAATCAATGCAGACTTGTGTAAAAATGTTTCTACACATTCAAATATTTTTTATAAACATATTTTATGCAAGGGGTCCCTTAGATTTGCTTAATACCAATGATAGAATTCTGATTTAATCGATTGTGGAAAATTTCAATTGATATCTTCCGATAGCAGCTCTACTTACTAATTAAACGATTATTTTGATTAATCGCCACAACACTAGTTTTCTAGCCTTCATTTTTTCCTCAATACAACTCTATTTATCAATTTAATATATTTTCACTAATATATAATCTATTTTGCAGAAATCCAGGTTGTCAAAATTTATGGGCCGAAATTGACATGGGCCGATTTTGTTATGGGCCGAAATGACCCGGAACCAGAATTATCCCTGCCATGATTTCTAGTAAAAATGCACCCAGGACATATGTTCCAGTAATCGACTGTAAAAAACGAGGGTAAAACGCAAGTGGCATGGCACGGCGCGGCAGGGGCTTTCATACCCCTGACACTTGTCAAATCGCCATTAAAATCATTATTTGGGTAAAACTAATGTATTTATGTATTGGCAATAGAGGAGTTTCCCATTATCAGATTTTACCTATATCACGTGACATCGGCTGGCCAGTCCAGCAATTGGACTACTTCCGGTATAAAGTAACATAGATACTGACTGTTGATCTCACTTTATAGAACTTCTATATATCGGTTAGAATTTTATTTAAAGGAATAAAATAAAACGGCAATAATAAATTGAAGAGTCTGACAAGACTGCGTGTCACGATGGTCATTTATGGTAACATCTGTACACTGTCCGCTGAGAGATAAGATACATTTTATTTTGTGCTGGCCCAAATTGCGTCCGGTTCTTCAATGAGTGCCCGGGGCCCTATGAAAACAATAAAATCTTGCACACATGTCTTAAGAACTTCGGCACGCGTGACTAGTCGCTTTCTTTGAAGTTGATAAGAAGCCCAGCTAGACGTCTACTTATCACATATATGTAAAAGCCTCTAAAACGTCCCCATAAATGTATATGCCTAGTGCGAAGGGACCGCGGCACACCAACACCATAGCCGAACGTCCCCATAAATTTATCTAGCGGGGCTTGAGGCTGAGTCTTCATCTACAACCATAAAGTGTCATAAAGTGTATTTGAAAAAATAAATTTATCTTTTTTTCGAGAATTATAAAAGTAGCTAGACTACAGTGGATTTGAATTATGGTGCGTACATTCAGTGGCCCAAAAATAGTAAAATGAATACATATTGCTGTTAATTTGAAACAATTAGATGAAATTAGACATCTATAGAAACTCTACCCGAAAATTCTTCAAGTACCTTAATAATTAAGATATGTAAATGTTCCCAAATGACTAACAACGCGAAGGTATGAAAACAGATACTGTAGAAACACTTTTTTAAAGTTTCTATATTAACACACGACGTTCATATATGAGTTACCCGGCATTCAGTTTTGGGCGCATATGCGGTCCCAAATTTCAAAACCTATGCCTTTACGTAACTAGTTATCTACAAATAGGGACCCATTTAAATCATTCACTCTTTTCAACTCGAAGTGCGCTCGGGTTTCAGACATTTCACAGCGAGCTTACAGTAGTTTGAGCTAAAAGGAGTGTGGTTGCAAATAAAATTGAATCAAAAAGTTATTATTCTCAAAACCTATGCCTTTACGTAACTAGTTATCTACAAATAGGGACCCATTTAAATCATTCACTCTTTTCAACTCGAAGTGCGCGCGGGTTTCAGACATTTCACAGCGAGCTTACAGTAGTTTGAGCTAAAAGGAGTGTGGTTGCAAATAAAATTGAATCAAAAAGTTATTATTCTCCTCTCATTTTACACTCGGTCGGAGTCTTGCAAAAAAAAAAGATTTTGAATACACAAAAACAAGCGTTTCGTTGAGACGGTTCTTTTGAGTACCCACGAAACATTGCATATTAAGAAATATACCCTATATTTGCAATGCAATGTTTCATATATTCTATTCGACATATGCGGATGCTTCGATGTACCAGGGTTCGAGCTGTCGATGTTTTACTTTATTGCTGCAACTTCTAAAATTCTAAAACGTAAGAACAGCGCTTTTGCTTCTAGCGTGAACATGTCTAAATAATTACTTTTGCTCAGATGATTTTTGGCTAAAATGAGACGTTTGTGAAACAGGCAGACAGTTTCCTATTATTTCCGCTTGGAGAGATGTGTTTCCCTGCGGGTCTACACTATCCATTCATTCTCCCTTTGGAAAAGTTCGCATATATGGCGATATAAAGACATCCTTTCTCGGAAAAGTTCGCATAAAGACACATCGATTTCTTTGATATTTTTGACATTCTTGTTGGGAAAGTTAATAAAAAGTGTAGACCCGGAAGGGAAGCACATGATCTCATCAGGGCCTTCGTCAGCAGCAGCGGAAATAATTGTGGAAATATATGCTGGTACGAGTACCACTTGAAAAAAGTCTGCAAGGCTTTGTTCAGCGTAAATTAGATAAATTTGAAATAAATTTACCTCTTTTTGTCATCATATGTAATTGTGGTACATTTTATTGCCATTTTCCTTTTGTGTGGTGTTTTAACGTCATCAATATAAGTGAAATGCATGCAAAATTAGTAGTAAGTTATTACAGCTTCGTATACCGGAAGTAGTCCAATTGTTGGACTGGTCAGCCGATATCACGTGATACAGGTAAAATCCGATAATGGGAAAGGGGTCTATTGTTACTAATACTATTTGCAGATGATAGAGCGAAAAAAATATGGAATTACACTTCTTAGTGCTTCGGGAAAGGAAAAATATAATTCTGGCGCGGCGGATTTCGATGCGGCAGCGCGGCGCGGTCATGGCTTTCATACCCGACCACGAAGCAGCGAGTAAAGAGCATACCCATGGAAATGGGAATTTTAACGCGGTCCATTTGGGTTATGGAGGCACATTCTGTTAAGTAAAGGCACCTTAAATTTTTCATAGTTGGCTATTTAACATTTTCCTCTGGATCTGCAGCTGAAATTACAAAGCATGAAACTGCGAAAAATAACCAGTTTTCTAAAAATCAGAAAATAGCCCATTTATATCCGTTTCTATTCTGTAGTAGATCGGCGTTATTTTCTTCGCCTAACAAATTTCAAGGGGAAAAGGTTAACTGATTTGAAATCAAAGGATCTGGAGATGAACGCATTAAACGTAAAAAGGATATTTTCTTTTTTCACTCACCAACATTCGCCATTTTTAAGATTAGACTGGTCTATCGTAAATCAAATAGTAATTTCCGGAATCAAACTCCCAGATTCAAACAAACTCCCCAATAGTGGCGTCTCTAGCGAGGAGGTGATGCGGTCCTACTGAACAAGCCAAGATCATACTCTAAAAAGTCATTCTCGTTGGAACTAAGTGAAAAGACTATAACATTATCAACAGATACCACCCACCTTGGAATTCTGCGCTCTGAAAGTAATGAAAATATTATCAATATTGAAGAAAGACTGAAACTAGCTAGACGTATACTTTTGTTTATGCGTTAATCAGCACAGGAGTACACGGCTCGAACGGTTTAAACCCATGTGTATCATATAAGATCTACCAGTGTTATGTAGTTCCTAGACTTTTATTTGGACTAGAAGTTTTACCTTTTAACCAGTCACAGTTAAATCTACTATCTAAATTCCATGTCGATACTCTCAAACGGCTTCAATCTTTACCTACAAGAACAGCAACATGTGCGGTTTACCTCCTATTGGGAGCACTTCCTATAGAGGCAGAAATTGATAAAAGACAACTAAGCATGTTATATAATATCTTAGCATCTACAAATGAAACTATAACTGAATTAACAGAACGGCAAATTGCAGTAAATCTTGATAATTCTTTAAGTTACTTCAATAAAGTTCATAATGTACTGTCCAAGTACCAGTTACCTTCTCTGAATGAACTGAGGATAAACAACCAACAAAGGAATCATGGAAATCTACTGTAAAAGAAGCTGTAAACAAATATTGGACAGAATCACTGAAGAATGAAGCATACGAAAAAATTTCACTTCGTTATCTCAACATCGATTCTATGAAAATGGGAGAGACATATTCTGTCTGGAAGTCTTTGGATTCAATAGTGTCTGATGTAAGGAAAGGAACTATAAAATGCAGGATGTTAACCGGAACTTATATGCTTCAAAGTACTAGCCATAAATTCAGTAGGGCAAATGTCAGTGCTACATGCAAATGCTGTGGACTTTACGATGAAGATCTAGCGCATATGTTACTTGAATGCCCTGCTTTCATTCACCAAAGAAAACCTATATACTCACAATTTAAGACCAAAGTTATTAACTGTATTGGCGCCCAGCATTGGAGAGAGTTGTTTAACAATAGAGATAGCTTAGGACTGCTCGCGCTATTCTATCATAAAGGAAAAGCCAGAATACCGTGAATTACTGAATACAAGTGCAGATTTAATATACAGACTTCACGTCACAAGAATAAATAAGCTGTCATTGGAGTAGTTTCATCAGTTTTAATAGTTTTACCAGTTTTTATAGAAGAGACTGTATATAGTGTACATGGATTTTATAACTATGCCCTTTTATATGAACTTTTAAAAATAGTTATGAGCTCAAGAATATTAAAGTTACAGGAATCCTGACTTCCTGGTGTTCCAGTACTGGAAGTTTATACAAAACAACGAACGGTGAGATCCAAAACGTCACTAAGTCAAAACGACGCCAAATTTGTCATAGCGTCCCTTTGGCTAAAATATAGTCAATCTCCATATTATATTTGCGCCGAAAACACAAGACAAACCAATTCGTCCGAAAGCACTTTTGTTGTTGTTTGTCTTCTATGGCATTTTTCTGCAGCCTATGAATTCATTGTGCAATCATCTCTTGTGCTTCTCCACTTGCTGCAAAACTCTTGAAACTCTGGTGCGCATACATGTATGATCGGCTTAATTTAAATCTGTGCGAGCACCTGATGAATTCCATCAGGGCTGCTATAAGCTCATTTTGGGCATTCTTGCTAATATTTTCATTGTACCCTCCTAGGAGCCTTAAGTATATACATGTGATTCAACTTCAACTTCAATGGGTGTATGAGCTCATAAGCTCATTGATATCATTGCAACCTTCCCTAAACAAAATGTCTTCCACTGTCCGTTCCAACGTATCCCTCTCTATGCTGTATTTTGCATACTGGAACTCCAATGTCATTTTGTCAAATCTGCACATAAATGGAAGAAAATTTCGTCTAGTAACAATTTCGACGAAAATAATTTATTATTTAATAATCAACGGTATTCAATGAATAATTGTGAAGTTTGACACAAGTATACACATGACATTGTCTCCATGTTGCTTGTTGTTGGCTTCTGTGTATCACAGGACAGACAGAGAAGAATGTTTGATGGCTATGTTTGGAAATTAGTGAAATACATTGTGAAAAGAGGCAAAAGGTTTTATGCGAAAACAACAACAACTGCAACTCCATTTAACTTGAATAAAATTGGAATGCTTTTGAGTAATTTCTTATTACACTATCCGGGCACCGAATGTCCATGTTAAGTAAACATAGTAAAAAAAATGACCCGGTTTGCAGAGACAAACTAGTGTTAATCTATCTTTGCAGTCTTCTCCTTGTTGGGTCATATGCGCCAGAACCAAATCCCCGTCTAAGACCTTGTAAGTACCCATGCGGATATTGTCACAAAGCGGTAAAATGGCATCTGCTGTGATTCCTGCAACGTGTGGTATTACCAAGAATGCTTGGGCATGAAAGATTGTATTAACTTAGCCATGAGAAATGTATCCTGGGAATGTGTTCAGTGTGGGGTACCCAATTTTTCATCTGCCCTCTTTGACGCCCTATCTATGTTTCGTCTTTCGCCTAAGAGCCTTGAAACCAACCATGGCGGTCAGGGTCTCTTGAGTCCCTTTTATCCTACCTTTTCGAGTTTCGTCAATTTCTTCCCCTAGATAGATCGCAAAGAAGGATCTTTTGTATGCTCATAATATATAATTTTAACAATAGAGAAAATTATCAGTTTTATAAAATTTTATCTCTATAAGATTCTATCTTACATATGATCTTAATTTATAAATGTCTCTGCTATAGCAATGTAAATTTCTGTGATATTAACCCACATTTCCTGTGATTTGTTTTATGTTTATATTTGTACAGTCTTTCCCTTTGTTTGTCGGTAAAATAGCCTTGATGGCTAATGTTTGATTTGTTAAAATTGAATGCAGACTTTAAAAAAGTTTTTTGTATCTTGTATCTTTGACACTTTGTTGTTTGAGACCTCAAATACCTTTGAGCCTCTTACCCATGATACTACTATTTACCAGGATTAAAGCTTCACCAGCCCACAGGCCACATCATCACCTAAAACCACCACTCGTTTGCATGAAGCGGTGTCTGTCTTCAGTTCTACTGCACCAGACTATTCTACATCACCTGAGTTCTTCACTCGCCCAAGCCTAAATGACAGTAAAGAACCAACAATAGTCCAGCGCAGCCAAAGGCAGCGAAATGACATCCCCATCTGAGTCCTGATAGTAAACTGCCACTCAATTGTTGAGAAAAGACCCCAGCTAGAGAATATGTTAGAGTCTCCACAGGCTGACATAGTCCTAGGAACTGAATCGTGGTTAAATAGCCAGCACCTATCAACAGCAGTATTTCTTAAAGGGTTTAAAGTCTATAGAAAAGACAGAGTCAACAGAGCAGGTGGCTGTGTCTTCATCATGGTCTCCAAGAAGTTCATCAGTAGTGAACCTGAAGAGCTGAAAGTTGATGCACATTGTGTAGATGTTATGGGTGCATGTCCAAATTCCTGGAGCTACACAGTTAAAATATACATCGGTTCTCTTTATCGACCTCCAGACCAAAACGACCCTGCTTACCTTGACCAACTGAACACCTGCCTGTCTCACATTCCAGTGGGAGCTTATTCAAGGTTAGGATGCGATTTTAACTTGGGAGACATTGACTGGGAAACAGAGACTGTAAAACTAACCCCATACAGGTCAGGATTATGCCACCAGCTACTCCAAATTAGCAAGGACCACTTTCTGGATCAACTGGTACTGGAGCTGAAAAGAATAACAGAGGATACAGAAAACACCCTAGACCTATTCTTCTCCAACAACCAGTCCCATGTAAACAGAGTTGAAGAAATTCTTGGCATTTCTGACCACGAAACAGTTTATGTGGAATCAAGCTTTCGTCCAGCCAAGATGATCACTCCTCTAAGACAGGTCAACTGTTACCGTAAAGCAAACTTTGATTCTCTCAAAGAAGAGCTGCGACAAGTCAAGAAAGATTTCATAAACATGGCGGAAACCTCATCTGCTGAACAACTTTGGGAAAAGTTCAGGACACTCACCACTGAACTGATGAGAGAATACATCCCAAAAAGACTCATCAAGGGAAACAAGTCTTTAATTGTTCTATGTTTTGTTGTACGTTAGGTTATGTCCATTCTAGTATTGCAATCATCTTGATGGGGAAGAGAGAGCTGGTTGCTTTGCTTAATTTGTCTTCCTGGTGTCAGAGCGGCTCTTCCTCGTAGTGCCACAGGGTTGTCAGCGGTTTGTGATTGTGGTATTTCCTGATCATACTCACTTACTATTTTTGAAGAAACTCTGGATTGACAAGAAAGTAAGACCTCTGATACGTCGACGAAGGAAGCTTTTTCAACGTATGCAGAAGACCAGGAACGAGACAGTTGTGCGGAAATATAGAGATTGCAAGCGAATTCTACAGAAACCAACGACAGTCATAGTGGTCCTACGTAAGCAACATAATCGAAGTTGCAGATCAAGACAGTTCATACCAACCTAACCAGAAAAGGTTATATCAAGTCCCTCCACAAAGACTCATCAGGTATTGCGCCACTGAAGGATAATGAACGATTGTTTAATATACCGACAGACAAGGCCAACATACTCAATCACCAATATCATTCTGTTTACACCCAAGAGGACCCAAGTTCAGCCACTCCAGACTTAGACAGAACCTCTTTACCTGACATGGACAATATCACTGTCACAGAACATGGAGGTAAGAAGCTACTACAGAAAAGCAACCCACAGAAAGCTATTAGACCTGACATGATACCAGCCGGAATCCTCAGGGAATGCTCAGAGGAACTAGCCCCTATTTCTGACAATCGTTTTTAATAGGATGCTACAGACAGGACGTGTCCCTGAGGATTGGAAGCAAGCTAACATCTCTGCAGTCTTCAAGAAAGGCAAGCGATACGACCCAGCCAATAATTATCGCCCAGTCTCACTGACCTGCCTGTGCTGCAAGATGCTTGAACATATCATCACCAGAAACATAAGGAAACATGTGAACCATCATCAAATTGTCTCTGACTGCCAGCATGGTTTCCAGGCCAGGAGAAGTTGTGAAACTCAGCTGGTGACCCTGATCAACAAAATTTTCATCTTCACTTGACAGAGGTGACCAAACAGATAAGGTGATTCTCGACTTCTCCAAGGCGTTCGAGCGAGTTCCAAACAAACAACTTCTAGGGAAACTCCACCATTACAGCATCAGAGGACACCTGCATAGCTGAATAATATCCCTTCTTACAGGCAGATATCAAAAGGTTAATAATGAAGGTTCAGAATCGGAAAGTGCACCAGTGATTTAGCAGGGTCCCACAAGGCTCAGTGCTCTGTCCGTTACTGTTCCTCTTGTTCATCAACGACCTTCCGGACAACATAGGATCTAACACCAGACTGTTGGCTGACGTCTGTATCGTCTACCGCACTATCAGAGACCATGCAGACCAAGAGGCACTACAAGAAGATCTCGTCAGATTGGCAGAATGGGAAGACAAGTGGGGCATGGAATTTCACCCCCAAAAGTGCAGTACCCTGAGCGTCACCAGATCACGCTTCCCCTCAGATATCCCTATCAGCTAAAAGGACATACTCTTGAGGTACAAGACACCACCAATTACCTGGGCTTAGATCTCCAGTCAACATTGCCGTGGAAAAACCACATTTACCGACTCACAAAGAAATCAAACAGCATGCTTGGATTCTACGTCTAAACTTAAAGTCCACCAGCTTCGAAACCAAGACAAATGCCAATATCAGCATGGTCAGGCCCAGTCTGGAATACTGTGCGTCAGTGTGGAACCCCAACCAGAAAGAGATAATACAAAAGATCAAGATGATCCAACGCAGGACTGCAAGATATGTTTCCAGCCACTTCAGAAACACCAGCAGCGTATCATCGATGCTTGATGCTCTCCAATGGGAATCACTGGAATCCAGGAGGACAAAAATCCAGCTATCTCTACTGTTTAAGATCATAAATGATCTGGTGGACATAAGGGCTGACGATTATCTTGCCTCCTCAACAGGAAGTTCCGACAGATATCTACACGCACAGACTTGTATAAATTTAGCTTTCCCCCTGCACCATCCCAGTTTGAAATTTCCTCCCAGCATCAGTTGCTGAGGCCCCTTCTTTGGTATCTTTCAAGAAGGGGTTATCCCCCAAATCCTTCTAAGCAATGTTAAGGGCCCGGTTGCTTATTAACTCACCAGGTGGGGAGCTGTGCTGTTGGGGACGTAAGGGCCCTGGTACCGCCACGGAAGGCAGATTGGTCTTTATCTAGTGAGCCAAAGGCAACTGGGAATACTTTCCTCCTTCAATCTTTTCAATTATTTGTCTTTTTTTATCCTATAGAATTCTTTTTTTTTCTTATATCAAGTTAGACCTGTTTACTCTTGTTATTCTATATATTACTTCTAACTGCTATATATTCTCTAGTTTTTTTTCATCTTTTCTAGTGCTACCATAACGAAGTCAACCGTTGAATAATTGTTAAAAATGGCGGATCAACGTACGATGTAGATGTAGAAACAACAAAGCCATAGTGAATCAAGCACTTCAAGTTCATGGCAACTCCTATCAAATATTCCAAAATCCTATTAATCTTTCAGTATTTGATATATTTTGTTTATTTATATCTGCGAGAGCATGTGATATCGCTTTTTTTCGCATCGGTGTTCAGCGATGCCTCTGACGAGCCTATGCAAATGCACAATGGGCAGTGAAAGGTAAGATGAGCCTGCGAAAAGGCACAGTCTCACCAGAGCCTTCTCTGCTCGCATATTCAAAATATGGAAGTCATGCATGTTTTAATAATGATTTGTTCCACTAGTATCTGACAAAAGGGTAAATTTTCAAAAATATCCGAAGACAGCGTAAATTTTTGACCAAGTGACCATTTTAACATGTAAGGTGTTGATGTATTTTCCTTACAGTGTGTATGAAAAGTCATGCAATATCACCTCGGAGTCAATTAGACGAAATTATCAGTTTGGTGAAATAATTAGCATTGTCATTTTCTGCGCTACAACAATATTGAAATCAAACCATTGTACACAGTAATTCTGGTACATATCTACATTTTCTCAGCGAATGGTGGGTACTTAATATTGAACGTCAGGTCTGATCTGCAAAAAAAAATAACCGCCCACTTTTCCAGACTCCTCTTTTGAAAATAGTCTTAAGAAAGTAAGGAAAACTCGCTCAGTCGGTAAAAAAATCGCTCACTAGGTAAGTTTATGGAAACAAATGTACAAGAAAATAAAAAGAAGCCGCTCGCATCTTGCTGTTGTGTCCATTGAATTTAAACCCCTCAGACACCCACTTTGATATAGTAAAACTGGTGTATACATTATGTTTTCGGTTCTTAAACATAGAGTGCTCAACGGAATAGCCAGCTATCGAGTGCCCATGCGTTTACAGCTGCATAAAATTGCGTTTATTGCATAGGCATGTTAACATAATGCTCGAGTTCTTACTGTACAAATCCATAAACAAAGGTGCCCTGTTTATATATGATGTGACATCTGGTAAATACTACTCTATGTTTGATGTTCAGTTAACTTTTTATTAGCTTTTTAGCTGGGGAGGATGCTTTTTGAGAGGGGTCACCATGAAATTAAAAATGATTGCCCCTCCTCAACCCCCACCCCTCTACGCCTATGCGTTTTGCCATCATGTCATCTTGATGCGACTGGAGTCAGACTCCTGTCCAGATGTTTATAATGTGCCATGTGAAGATTTCTTATCTTAAACATATTAATATAATAAATAGGACATGGTTTTTGTTTTCTTAAGAAAACGTGAACTTGTTTGAACCATAAGATGGTTATTATTATATTAATTTAGGTATGTAGCATTCGAGCTGACGTTGTACCAAAGGTTACTGTTGGGGAGTTTATCACCGAAGAGCACCGGCTTTTATTATCAGAGGAAAATTAGAGGAAAATATTTCAGGCCCAGTCTATTTGTCTGGTGCTCAGTACGTGGCTGGAAACCAATAATGCTTCAGAGGCTGGTTCAACATAATTTATTGTTTTTTTTCCTTAACATTTTTATGTAAGGGCGGTGAAATGTGATTATATTATACATGTATATATATGGTTTGGGAAAATCAATTGATTGTGTGGTTTTGCAGCTGGCATAGAGTTTATGGAGATAGGGGGAGGGAGGTTGGGGTGGGTTCCAATAGAAACAATGTCGTGACTTAAACAGGTCCCCAATTAAAATTGCCCATATGACGATGGTTATTGGCTTTTTGGAAAGGATCATATATATCTAAACTTGCTACAAGCGAAGTTTCAATTTTCTAGCTGAGGAGATTGGTTTGAATCTCACTTTGTCGGAAACCCAAAAGACATTGGTCCGTTAGTTCCTGTTTTGTACTTGGTCCGTGGTTTTATGGTAGTCCGTAACCAGTCCGTGACGGTCCCTGTTTTGTCAACCACCATGTTTTCTCGAGACTAGGCCCATATAATCTACCGTATACTTGTGTGACCATACCAACAACTGTGAAGATAAACCTTACCAGAGTGACATAACAGCCTTAGGGCTGAGAAACTACTACTAGAACATTAGAATACATTAGAACTTCTCCCCCTGTTGGAAATAGAGAGAAGTGAGCCAAATTAGGGAGACTATTTCTCCCAAGCCTCCTCCCAGCTTGGGTCAGCTTGAGATAGTTCTTTTGAGTACCCAAAACACGGATATGAAGTCCAGGCCTGTGCTGGACATATGGGTCTTGACACGAGAAAACCTGTATTTGGGGTTTGCAAACAACAAAGGCGTATACCAGCCTGCGCATCCACGCAGACTGATCAGCCCCTCCATTATTCGCTTATTGAAATGTATTATAACTAGACTTGCTACAAGTGGAATTTCATTTTTCTATCTAGTCTTTGTAGCTGAATTAAGAGGCTGGTCAGAACCTCACTTTTTCGGAGAGCCTGAAGACAGGTTTTGCCATGTCGAGGCCCATATGACTTCTGGCAGTTTGGTTTACCTTCTATATTTACAGAAGACAGACTCCTGATGTTGCCAAAAGGCCCATGTAACATGGAATAATGCTGAACAACGTCACTCTGCCAACAGACTCCCACGAAATTCAAGATGCAGTTTTTCCCAACAATTCCCTGATTTCTACCAACTGGACTGACGATGTTCCAGGATGTTCCATATGGAAAGAGCCAAACCACGCCCTATTCCAGGTGGCTAACGCAGTGTTGCTGCTGGGGTTAATGTCACCAGAATGTTGGAGACATGGAGTCTTGTTCCTGCATAGCACCTTTGTCATAGGTGAGTGGTGACAGTTCAACATGGGCAGGGCTTTTTCCAGCAATTTTGAGAAAAGGCCCCTGGTCAAAATTGGGAAAAAATGATTGACTTAACATCAAAATTGGGAGAAATTAACGGCATAGAAAAAGACGACCAGGGTAGAAATATATCCTTCAAATCAAGTTATTTTAGATTGTATTATTCCAAGCATACCACTTAAGCACAAGTGTTTAAGTATCATTGTGATATGGGTCATTGTTTCTCAAAAGTAGTAGTGGTCCCTAAAAAAAGTGAAAATTGGGAAAATCAGACATGGTATTGGGAAAAAAGGTGGCTCTTTTCGTTTGGGAAAGGGGCCCAAATTCGGCCCATAGAGAAGGGCAGAAAATCCCCTGCAGTTCAACATACGCCTCGTCATGAGAAACCTGTCTTCAGGGTTTCTGACTAGGTTATAACCAAACCGGCCTACTCAGCTGCAGACAATAGCTACTGAGAAATTGCAATTGTTAAATATGAAACTTTCCAACTTTGATTAAGCAAATAACAAAGATGCTGATCAGACTGAGAAAATGCGCTGGCTGGTCTGCACCTTTGTTGTTGGTGATCCCCGAAAACAAGTTTTCTCATGTTGAGGCCCACATGATGGATCTGGATAAGCAAACTTTTTATGAGTAAAATTCTGATTATTTTCTTATCAGTTTAAACGTATGTTTTTGGTGCTCAAAAGAACCATCTGTTTGAGATGGTTCTTTTGGAACCATCTCTTTGAGATGGTTCTTTTGAGTACCCACAACATATGTTTTGGATGAGAAATAAGAAAATGAAGTTATAATTACACCCTCTTATCTAGAGGTCTGAGTCAACTTCAGTCAAAAGAGATAATAATAGAGAAGGTAATTGGTAATTCAGCTTTTGAGCCTCAGCTCATTAGATTTTGGAATTTTTCATGTGTGTGAAGAACTGAGCTGTCTAGTGGAGCAAAAAGCCTAAATTTTAGCAGGAACATTGAGCTATGTCCCTGATTCAGGTACATTTTTGTAATTTGTATGTGCGAGCAATAAAGGCTCTGGCAAGACTGTACACATGAACAGACTTGTCTGAGCCTTGGATGCTTGCCAATGTGATTTTAAGCCTTTTAATCATAAACTCATTATTTTTTAGGAAATTAACATTGAAATTTAAGTTTTAATTTGGAAAGCAAGCATTAGTCTTTAATTTGAATTTGACTCTTGTTTTATTTGTATGCCTTTGGGTTAAAGGTACTTTTGAAAGTTTTCAGATATATGATGACAGACCGTTATCACAATGTTCCAGATGCAATCCCGTAGCACAATCGGTAGTGTAGTTGTGACTTTAAAACCAGCCCAGAGCCCTTCCACTTTGGTGGAAATAGATTGTGAAATTTTCTACCGTCATTCTCCTCCTTTTGCTGATTGAAGAAGTGCTGTTGTCAGTTACAAGCGAAAGTATGTGCACTGAGTACTGGTTAAACGCTGAGTCTAAGCTTGCCCACAAATCAAACAAACTTAACAAATTAATGAATGTTTCTGAATATGATTCTCTTAAGTGGTTCACTGTAACTCCTTACACTCATACAGTCGATGGCATGAGAATTAAGTTTTATGCCCCATCCAGATGACAGTGGCATATTATATTGATTTTGGTCTATTTGCATGGCTCTGTGTGTGTGTAGCATACTTTTACTGTTGGTAAATGGCATCTTTTCTAGGGACATAGTTTTTCCCAAACACATCTTGTCTTTTTATCCCATTTTATTTTCAATGATGGACTTTCCCATATATATTGATACAATAAGTATGGAATAGTTAATTTTGTATTTTGAGGGGTGCCTGAGTCAAAATGTATTTTTTTATGTCCCTGAAGATTGTTTTTATCTTAGCAAATAGTGCAGACCCTGATGAAATGCCACCTTATGTGGCATTTCATCAGGGTATTCACTGTTTGCCAAAGTACCTGTTTACCAGTATCCAGGATGAAAAGTGTTAAGTTTGAATTATTGTAAGTTATTAAAAGTCATTCTTTCTTTTAATTATAAGTAATTTGCTCTTCAGTTCCATTACATGAAATTTCATAACAATGTAGCACAAACTTGATGGCAAACAGTGTAGATTCTGATCAACCAGCTTCTCCACACTGTTTGCATTATTGCAAGGTGACTGAAATGTAGGTCAAATGCAGGTCAAAGTAACATTTGGTATATACAAGTTTGTATGCAATCTACTGAATAAAGTAAAAGTATAATATACTATATATTATATAATTTTCTTTTATCTCAGGTATCTATTGATATTTATTCAAAATCTTCAATACAGAACAGTTACTATAAATTTTGAGCCTGAAGTTGTGAATATTTTGTTATCCATCAGTTTTAACATTTGTTTTGGGTGCTGGTGCTCATAAAAATCATATCATTGAGACAATTCTTTTGAGTCACCATAATGTACATTTTGATTGAGATTGAATAGAAATTAATTTTGATTTAAGGCCTAGCCCAGAGGTTATAAAACTTTTTTAATGCTCAACTGAGCAAGGAATTTCAGCTGTGCATAAAAACTAAAATGCTGAAAAATAAAGACTTTCTAACTTTCAAGCTCTCATATGCTGTATTAGTGATGTGCCAACAATTGTTGGCATTTTTTAACATTTATGAGCATGATAAATTTTATGCTCAGTTGAGTTGAGCATGAGTGCTATTTGAATTTATTTTCATTACGGTAAATGTTTTAAAGTTACGAACACTTGTTGCCTGCAAGAAAAAGCCTAGGCAAACAGGGGAGACCCAGAAGAAGCTGTCTGATCAGGGTCTTTCCTGTTTGCTGTTCAGACAAGCATTTTGTGACTTCCAGCCCTGGAAATCAACATTTTATATGAGAACAGAAATAAAAAAGTTTTATTTAATTTTAGAACATTTACCATACTTACTTTCAGGGTTCATGCTGCTGTCATCATGGGCTTGGGTGATATTTTGTGCCCCAGACTTCTTCTCCTGGAACTTTGCCTTTATGGTGATCAATGTCATCCAGATGCTGTTTCTAATGTATCACATAAGACCAATCAAGTTTGTGGAAGACCTTGAAGACATGTATAATGCCATGTTCCAGCCAATGAAAGTTTCCAGGTGAGGTTTAATGCCATAAAATTAACCCTTTACTCCATAATAACGCCTTTGGACACCTTTGAAATATCAAGTATTTCAATATATTAATGGAAAATGGAGCATATGCTCTTTTAGAGCAAATGCTCCATTTTTCATAATATTTTCAAAAGTATTCAAAACTTTACTTAGATTTTTCTTGATTTTTTTTCAATGTTGTTTAAAAATAGAAAATGATGTATTGATCTAAAAATAGCCTATGGAGTAAAGGGTTAAACAATCTCACGTTGCACAATTCTAGCACATGATGTCCAGTCTGGGAATGATATGACGCTATGTACTGGAATCAATAAACCACTAATGGTTAATATATTTTGCAACATTATGTTATGATGTCCATAACAACATCGGACTATGGACAAAATCTCAGCATTTTCACACACAAAAAAAAATAATGTCAAAATAATTTTAGAGTCATATGTTAAATAGTTCTAATCAAATGTTTTTGACTAGGTAGTTCACTGTTGTATTATTGAATCTATAAAACTTGTTGCGAAAAATTGATACAATGCTCAGCTGTTGAGTGTTTTATTGAGTTGACTAAATTCAACATGATCACTAATTTAAGGTCCTCTATTTTTGGTGAGTACCTATACTTAGCCTGAATATTCAGACAGACAGGGCTTAGCAAATACATTTTAGTATATAATTCTCATCCTACCCTTAGTATTGCCTTGCTATTGAATATAATTAATGCAAAAACAGGCACTTTTTCAAGAGTGCCTGGCTTAGGTGCTATTTTCTATTTTGTTTGGTTTGAGGTTTTATGTCCCAGTCAACAGCTATGGTCACAAGATGGTCAGTTCACCTAACCACACTTTTTTTCTGGGCAAGCTTGATTTAGCGGTTAACAAGTACTTTGTGCACATACTTTAGCTTGTAATTGACAACAACTCTTCTTGAAACAGCAACAGTAGAAATTATTTCATAATAAATTACCATGAAAGTATGGGACCGGGCAGGGATTGAATTCGCAACCCCAGGATCTGCAGTTGGACTTGCTACCGACTGTGTTATGGGGCCTGGCATATTTTCTATAAATGTTAAAAGTTATTACTTGATGAAATAATTTCCCTACCTTCCTACCCAGGTTTTGGGGGGCTTATGGTCATATTGTTTTTCGTGTGGATTCCGTTGGCTTTGGTGTCTGGTTTGTGTAATCTGTAACTCCAACAGTTTTCATTCCTTAATATTCAAACTTTGCATAAAGATTGATCATACATTGAACATGTGCATCTCCTATTTTGTGCACATTTGATAAATATTTTCTTATTTTTCGGGCTGTTTAACTTAGACATTTTTTCCATCCGAAATGCTTAGGGGGTGTCTGGTTTGTATAATCTGTAACTCAAGCAGTTTTCATTTCTTTATATTCAAACTTTCTATTATGATTGTTCACACATTGAACATGTGCACCCTTATTTTATACACATTTGATAATATATTTTGGAGTGTTGAACTGAGACATTATTACGTCTACACCACCTTTGGAGTGCTTACATTGTGTAATTTATGTGTAATCTGTATCTCAAACAGATTTCATTCCTTTATATTCGAACTTTGCATAATGATTGTTCACACATTGAAGATGTGCACCGACAATGCAGGTCCAGAGCAGAGTTTGGTCTTGTTTTGAGTACTCACAACGGGGCCCGTAGCTCAGTTGGTAGCGAGTATGACTCACAAGTTGGATCCCGGCCCAGCCCCATACTTTTATGGAGATTGATCATGAAATAATTTCTACGGTCGTTCTCCTCCTTCTGCTGATTCAAGAAGGGTTGCTGTCAGTTACAAGTGAAAGTATGTGCACGAAGTACTGGTTAACCGCTTGGTCAAGCTTGCCCAGGAAAAAAAGTGTGTTTAGTTGAATTGAGGGTCTTGACATGACCATAGCTGTTGACTGGGACGTAAAACCTCAAACCAAATAAACAAACAAAAATGTTTTGGGTTAGAGATAATTTTCAATTGTGCTCTCTTATCTGGAGGCCTGGTTATTAAAATTATGTTCACTTCCTCTTCAGTGTGTCAGCTCATTGAAGATCTTTAAAATTTTCATTTCAATCTTTAGAAATGAAATAAGACAAGTCAATGTTTGTTTATATTACTGGAGTTTTCCATGCAAAAAATTTAGAAAAGATTTCCACGTCCAGTTACATCAGTTATAAATGGGAGATTTACATACCAATCTTAAATATATGATAGCAGGTTTCCATGTCCATCTTCAAAAATATATGCTAGATTTCCAGCCATAGACTTTCAGGGGTAACAACCTACGTCATAGCGTGGGTGTTGTAAACACGTAGTATGACGCCATCTTTGATTTGCAAGGTTAGTTTTTCCCTTCGTAAATGTCGTACAAATTAGTATCTGTCAAAACTAAGCAGTGCAGGCGGTGCCTAACATCACACTTGAACAGAATATACAATGGTCACGTCCAGAAATGCCGTTGCCTTTGTAAACATTCACCCACAAAAATCGAAGTGGGTGACTGCTAAAATTATCCTCGTGTCTCCCGCTTCGATTCTTGTGGGTGAATGATTACAAAGGCAACGGCATATCGGGGCGTGATCGTTATATATTCTGTTCAAGTGTGATGTTAGGCACCGCCTGCACTGCTTTGTTTGTACAGACACTCATTTGTTTAATTTTACGAAGGAGAAAACTGACCTTGTAAATCAAAGATGGCGCCGTACTACGTGTTTACAACATCAATGCTATGACGTAGGTTGTTACCCTTGGACTTTAGCGATTTTTTTTTACATTCTCTTTACAGGGCTCCAGATAAGAGGGGGTAAAGGGTATTTCAGCTTTGATTTTTTTGAATTCAGCATTGAAAATTAAATTGTAGGGTGAAAATACCCTTTGCAGTTTGAGATTTCAGTGCTGATATTCAATTTATGTGGTGAAATCATTTATTATACCCCCCGCAAACTTTGTTTGTGGTGGGTATACTGTTTTCACGTTGTCTGTGCGTGCGTGCGTGTGTGTGTTCGTCCGTGCGTGCATCCGTCCGTCCGTCCTTAACGTTTTGTTTCCTTAATATCTTTAAGAGTCATTGCTGGATTTTCACCAAACGTTGCAAACATGTTCATATATTCAAGACAAAAACTTTAGACAAAAAAGTAAGGGCAAGGGGCCAATTCTATTAGAGTTATTTCCCTTTGTAGTTCAAAATGGCATTTGATGTAGGGTTTTATGCTTATGCTATTATAGGCCAGGCATGGGCCGATCAACTCCTGCCACAGCCTTTGATGGAACAATTTGATACTTTTCCTATACAATGTAGACACATTGAACATATAGACTTCGAGCTAAAAAAGGTCCTGCTCCCCCCCCCTAGGGAATTTTGCAGACATATCCTATCTTAAAGAGAATTTCAAGCCGCATCTTTTAAGAGATGTTTGCACTCTGTGCTCCGGGGCGTTAGTCTCTGACAGCATGTTACATATGTTACTGTAACAAACTAAGGAAAAATATCAAAATGAAAGTTTGAGCTACAGAAAGAAGACATTAAACCATCTAATTATTCAAATTTCTGGTGTAGTTTGCAAGCTGGATGCCTAAGCTACATAAAAGCAGCATTTTAAATAAAAATACAGCCTTCAATTGTGTTATATGCGTTACATAGATTAAATTTCCCTTTGAAAGTTGAAATCGTGACTAACATCATTTAATTTTACAGACGATTTGTGCATTTTTGCAAGTATTTTTAATCTTAGTTTACTAAAATACTCATTTGACTAATAGAAAAAACAAAGTTTGCTTTTCTATCTCAAATACATTATTTTATATATGAGCTATTAAACAACCCTACCCCCAATTTTAAGTATCCAATTTTGGTATCTATTATTGAAGAAAAATATATGAAAATATTTGACACTCGTAGATATCTTATGTTTTTGGCACTGTCTTGCCAATGCAATAAAGAATCCTACATTTGCAAGTTTGACATCAGGTTCAGAGCACTTATTAAAGTATGTAACGTATGTTACATGGCATAATAAATGAGCAAGGAAATTGTCTTGGAAATAAGAGATGATAGTTCAGAAAAAATACCATTTTCACATGTTTTCCTATTAATCTCTAGCCTCTGGTGCCTTAGTCTTAGTAACTACAGTAATTGCTGATAATAAGCCCATGGAATTGTGTTACCTATGTTATATATAATCTTTTTATCACATATTTCCTAATGCCTATAATATTAAAATATATATAGACAAAGAGATAGAAAATAATAGTTCTCATTTAAATGACACAATTTAATTGATATTCCTATTAAATAAAATTATTTAAAAACAATCTTTATTCAAGTCAACCTCACAATGTCTATCATTATGTCTGCTTCTATGGCAAAATAATCACCCATTTCATCACAACCAGTAAAATCATAGCATAGTATTAGGACTGCAAACTGAGTACAATCCTGCTCCTCTCCACCCCTTTGGGAATTGTGCAGACATATCCTACCTTAAAGAACAATTCAAGCTGCATCAAATTAAAGATGTTTGCACTCTATTAACTGGGGGGGGGGGGGGGGGGGGTAGCCTGTAATGGTATGATAGGTATGTTACCATATCAATTTAAGAATAAATGAATTGAAAGTCTGAGAAACAGAAAGAAGGCATAAAACTATCTATTTATTTGAATTATTCATGTAGTCTGCAAGCTGAATACCTTTGATACATAAGAAAGTGTTTTTTAACGAATACACAGCTTCCTATGGTGTTATATGTGTTACATTAATTAAGATTACTTTTTAAAATTGGTAATTGTGACAAACATCACTTATAAGCATTTCGTGTGATCCTCCTCTTTTGCCATCAATAGACTTAATTTTCTTTGTATGTGTGGCCAGTGCCAGCGTCAAACAAATTGACTCAGCTTTAACTTTAATCCTTAGTATTCTTCAAAAGCAGAAACAGCATGTCAGTGTCATGGGATCAAACACCTGATAAAATATGGGTTTAATGCCATTTCACATTTATGCATACAATGGAGTATGACTCTGGTATATGTCTCTTCCTGTGAAGTGGCAAAAGCAATCTTACTGCAGCTGCCTCTGCATCCTTGCTATGATAACTTTGCTCTGATTTTGCAAAATCTATGTCTCTACCGTGTACCTCTAAGAATACTTTAAGATTTCTGACATTGGTCAAACAGAAATTTGATAGGCTGCTTTTATGCATCATTTGCCATGAAACCTATCAAGTCCTTTGGTGCTTAAGTCTTCAGGTCTTAGATCAATAGTATTTTGCTGCGCCCAAAGAACTTTATAAGTTTTCTTCAGTTACAATGTTGACTCTTGGTGGTTTTGGCAGACCGTCTGAAACAATTTCTGTTACACCTTGAAAGTTATTTGGTATATGAGAAAGAACATGAAGTTGGACATTGCCATCAATAATGTTTGCAGCTGTTTTGTTTTTTTATGTCAGTACATTTAAGCAAGTCTTAAAATAATGTAAAACCTATGATTTCACAGTTTTTGCAGCCATATCATTAGCTGTTGCATTTCAAAGAAGGAAAGTGGACTATAGGTAGAATAGGATAACCAGCAGTTCTATATTATGCTCTTTTGAAGATTTATACAGAGTAAACAAGTTGATAAAGTGCCTCATTTCATGATCCATTGAAAACACTGAAATTGAAAACACTTGCTTCTGACTGTGTAATCAAAAAGGATGTCATGACAATGCCCTTGCTCATTTATTATGACGAGTTATATATGTTACGTCCTTTAATAAGCGCTCTAATCTTAGAAACTTAGTGAATCATTGAATTGAAAGGGTCTAATTTGCGCTCTGTTCATCCTGCATTTCATTGCTTTACCTGCTGTGATACATCTAGTTCGTTTATCTGAAGGGAAAGAGTTACCTCGGTTTCAGCACTTCAGAAGTACTAAGGCTTCAAATAAGTTTTTGAATGCTTGGGAAAAGATAATAAGTGCAGAGACATTATTAGATGAAAAAAAATGTTTGTTGCATGTATGGAAAGGCTACATTTATAAAAGTTAACCAGCTAAGATATGATTCTTTATCACAGAAATACCAAGGTACAACAGTCCATGTACTCTTGCTTTTAATGGCATAGTTTTCCTCCTTGTTCTCCTACTTGCAGAGTATCACTTGAAATACATACTCAAAGAGCCAACTATTAGGAATTTATATCAGTTTCCAAATGTTCCAAGCCATGAATGGCAAAATTGGAAAGTTGATAATGGGTCATCAATTTCAAGTGGACTGGTGGTAAAATTGTATAACAGTAAATGATTGAAATATTGTGTGATGATTCTACTAGTTGCAAGGAGGCATGTGATAATAATGATTACCACAGAAGCAGACAACGACAAACGTTTAACATGAGTGTTAAATCGATGAGAAATAGTTTGGACCATTTATTGTATTTTCTTGTACAAATGTAAAACTATCTTTTCTATTTGGGGCTCTATATTTAGCATTATATGCACAGTATTATAGAAATGTGTCCAAAAGGTCATAGATAACATCTGTAACAACAGTCCATGGGCTTGATAATCAGAAATGAATATAATTTCTAGTGTTTTGGCACCAAAGACTTATAAGTACACATTAAGTGTCCTTATCTTAAACTTAATGACATCTTGCAGATATATGAGCAAGACAGACTAAGAAAATTTAAAAAATCCACACGCTGTAATCGCTTGCATGTGTTTACTTAAACGGTAATAACACACTTCGCTTCTCTGTAAAACTGGGAGTAGGGCTGTGTATTACCTCCTATAAGACAATATATTTAAGATAGAAAAGCAAACTTGTTTTTCCTATTTATCAATTGAGTATATGTTTGTAAAATCTAATAAAACAGTTTGAATTCAAGTCATAGTAGTTGTTTAACTAAACGACGATAACCACAATTATAGCTTTTAAATTATAATTAGGTTCATGTAAGGCACATAACATGACAGTTAGCTGTATTAATGTTTAGCAGCTTCCATATGAAGTAAAGACATCCAGTAAAAAGACCATAAGAATGTCAATTTATTAGATAATTTTAATGTCTTGTTTCGGTAGCTCAAACATTCAAATTTCTTATTCTCAAATTGATATAGTAACATATGTAACAAGCTGTTACAGGCTTATGCCCTGACTTACAGAGTGCAAACATTTCTTATTAAATGCACCTTGAATGGTTACATAAGATGTAATATGTCTGCAGAATTCCAAAGGGGATTGAGATGGAGCAGGCCCTTACTCAGCTTGATGTCAAAATACTGTTTGATGATTTTACTTATCACGCTAACATATGTAACACTCTCTGATCTTTAAACTTGGTGCCAACTAGCAGATCTATAAGTCTTTATCATAAGAGCCAGCTTAAAATCCCTAAACAATGTAAAATATCCAACAGCTGCGGGTTTTTTTTTCACAATTTTAGCTCAAACTTTCAAACTACATTTCCTTTATTTGATATAGTAACGCATGTAACACGCTGTTTCAGACTAACGCCCCAACGTAGAGAGTGCAAAAATCCCTTATTATATGCAGCTTGAGTTGTATAATAAGAAGGAATATGTCTGCAAAATTCCCTCTAGGAGATTAAAACATTT
Source organism: Loripinus fragilis (assembly GCA_964019695.1). Classification (NCBI taxonomy): domain Eukaryota; kingdom Metazoa; phylum Mollusca; class Bivalvia; order Lucinida; family Lucinidae; genus Loripinus; species Loripinus fragilis. The sequence continues at coordinate 79,167,531 of OZ026517.1, forward strand.
TTAGGCATATCTTACGTAAAGACAATGAGCTTGCCCATTTATTACATCAGGTAACATATGTTACAGCCTCAGATATTAAAAATTTTGCAACAAACTTGCAGATTTATGAGTCTTTTAATATAAGCAAATAAATCCCAAACAATGAAACACATTCATCAACTGCAAATATTTTTTAACTATTTTTACTTTAGTTTTAATACCAAACTTTTCACCTTAAAACTGGGTAGGGGTTGGGTTGTTTAATTGCTTATTCCAGAAAAAATATTTAAGCTAGGGAAACAAACTTTAATTTTTCTGTTAGCCAATTGCATAAGCTAGTCAGACATGGTTAAAAACATTTTGCAAAACACACAGAGAGATTGTGAATGTAAATGATGTTAGCCACACTTGCAAATTTTAATGGGTTATCTGATTTATGTAACGCATATGACACCTTAAGAAGCCGCAATTTTGTTCAAATGGCTGTCATACGTAGTTAAGCTATCCAGTATGCAGACTATATGAATGATTTTAAAAAATGAATATTTTAATGTCTTTAATTTGTAGCTCAAACTTTCAATTTACTTTTTCTTAATTTGATAAAGTAACGTATGTTACAGGCTCTTACAGACTAACGCCCCGGAGCACAGAGTGCAAACATGTCTTAAAAGACTCGGCTTTCAATTCTCTACAAGATAGGATATGTCTGCAAAATTCCCTAGGGGGGGGGAGCAAACCCATTCTCAGCCATCCGTCACTTCGAGCTAAAAAAGGTCCTGCTCCCCCCCCCTAGGGAATTTTGCAGACATATCCTATCTTAAAGAGAATTTCAAGCCGCATCTTTTAAGAGATGTTTGCACTCTGTGCTCCGGGGCGTTAGTCTCTGACAGCATGTTACATATGTTACTGTAACAAACTAAGGAAAAATATCAAAATGAAAGTTTGAGCTACAGAAAGAAGACATTAAACCATCTAATTATTCAAATTTCTGGTGTAGTTTGCAAGCTGGATGCCTAAGCTACATAAAAGCAGCATTTTAAATAAAAATACAGCCTTCAATTGTGTTATATGCGTTACATAGATTAAATTTCCCTTTGAAAGTTGAAATCGTGACTAACATCATTTAATTTTACAGACGATTTGTGCATTTTTGCAAGTATTTTTAATCTTAGTTTACTAAAATACTCATTTGACTAATAGAAAAAACAAAGTTTGCTTTTCTATCTCAAATACATTATTTTATATATGAGCTATTAAACAACCCTACCCCCAATTTTAAGTATCCAATTTTGGTATCTATTATTGAAGAAAAATATATGAAAATATTTGACACTCGTAGATATCTTATGTTTTTGGCACTGTCTTGCCAATGCAATAAAGAATCCTACATTTGCAAGTTTGACATCAGGTTCAGAGCACTTATTAAAGTATGTAACGTATGTTACATGGCATAATAAATGAGCAAGGAAATTGTCTTGGAAATAAGAGATGATAGTTCAGAAAAAATACCATTTTCACATGTTTTCCTATTAATCTCTAGCCTCTGGTGCCTTAGTCTTAGTAACTACAGTAATTGCTGATAATAAGCCCATGGAATTGTGTTACCTATGTTATATATAATCTTTTTATCACATATTTCCTAATGCCTATAATATTAAAATATATATAGACAAAGAGATAGAAAATAATAGTTCTCATTTAAATGACACAATTTAATTGATATTCCTATTAAATAAAATTATTTAAAAACAATCTTTATTCAAGTCAACCTCACAATGTCTATCATTATGTCTGCTTCTATGGCAAAATAATCACCCATTTCATCACAACCAGTAAAATCATAGCATAGTATTAGGACTGCAAACTGAGTACAATCCTGCTCCTCTCCACCCCTTTGGGAATTGTGCAGACATATCCTACCTTAAAGAACAATTCAAGCTGCATCAAATTAAAGATGTTTGCACTCTATTAACTGGGGGGGGGGGGGGGTAGCCTGTAATGGTATGATAGGTATGTTACCATATCAATTTAAGAATAAATGAATTGAAAGTCTGAGAAACAGAAAGAAGGCATAAAACTATCTATTTATTTGAATTATTCATGTAGTCTGCAAGCTGAATACCTTTGATACATAAGAAAGTGTTTTTTAACGAATACACAGCTTCCTATGGTGTTATATGTGTTACATTAATTAAGATTACTTTTTAAAATTGGTAATTGTGACAAACATCACTTATAAGCATTTCGTGTGATCCTCCTCTTTTGCCATCAATAGACTTAATTTTCTTTGTATGTGTGGCCAGTGCCAGCGTCAAACAAATTGACTCAGCTTTAACTTTAATCCTTAGTATTCTTCAAAAGCAGAAACAGCATGTCAGTGTCATGGGATCAAACACCTGATAAAATATGGGTTTAATGCCATTTCACATTTATGCATACAATGGAGTATGACTCTGGTATATGTCTCTTCCTGTGAAGTGGCAAAAGCAATCTTACTGCAGCTGCCTCTGCATCCTTGCTATGATAACTTTGCTCTGATTTTGCAAAATCTATGTCTCTACCGTGTACCTCTAAGAATACTTTAAGATTTCTGACATTGGTCAAACAGAAATTTGATAGGCTGCTTTTATGCATCATTTGCCATGAAACCTATCAAGTCCTTTGGTGCTTAAGTCTTCAGGTCTTAGATCAATAGTATTTTGCTGCGCCCAAAGAACTTTATAAGTTTTCTTCAGTTACAATGTTGACTCTTGGTGGTTTTGGCAGACCGTCTGAAACAATTTCTGTTACACCTTGAAAGTTATTTGGTATATGAGAAAGAACATGAAGTTGGACATTGCCATCAATAATGTTTGCAGCTGTTTTGTTTTTTTATGTCAGTACATTTAAGCAAGTCTTAAAATAATGTAAAACCTATGATTTCACAGTTTTTGCAGCCATATCATTAGCTGTTGCATTTCAAAGAAGGAAAGTGGACTATAGGTAGAATAGGATAACCAGCAGTTCTATATTATGCTCTTTTGAAGATTTATACAGAGTAAACAAGTTGATAAAGTGCCTCATTTCATGATCCATTGAAAACACTGAAATTGAAAACACTTGCTTCTGACTGTGTAATCAAAAAGGATGTCATGACAATGCCCTTGCTCATTTATTATGACGAGTTATATATGTTACGTCCTTTAATAAGCGCTCTAATCTTAGAAACTTAGTGAATCATTGAATTGAAAGGGTCTAATTTGCGCTCTGTTCATCCTGCATTTCATTGCTTTACCTGCTGTGATACATCTAGTTCGTTTATCTGAAGGGAAAGAGTTACCTCGGTTTCAGCACTTCAGAAGTACTAAGGCTTCAAATAAGTTTTTGAATGCTTGGGAAAAGATAATAAGTGCAGAGACATTATTAGATGAAAAAAAATGTTTGTTGCATGTATGGAAAGGCTACATTTATAAAAGTTAACCAGCTAAGATATGATTCTTTATCACAGAAATACCAAGGTACAACAGTCCATGTACTCTTGCTTTTAATGGCATAGTTTTCCTCCTTGTTCTCCTACTTGCAGAGTATCACTTGAAATACATACTCAAAGAGCCAACTATTAGGAATTTATATCAGTTTCCAAATGTTCCAAGCCATGAATGGCAAAATTGGAAAGTTGATAATGGGTCATCAATTTCAAGTGGACTGGTGGTAAAATTGTATAACAGTAAATGATTGAAATATTGTGTGATGATTCTACTAGTTGCAAGGAGGCATGTGATAATAATGATTACCACAGAAGCAGACAACGACAAACGTTTAACATGAGTGTTAAATCGATGAGAAATAGTTTGGACCATTTATTGTATTTTCTTGTACAAATGTAAAACTATCTTTTCTATTTGGGGCTCTATATTTAGCATTATATGCACAGTATTATAGAAATGTGTCCAAAAGGTCATAGATAACATCTGTAACAACAGTCCATGGGCTTGATAATCAGAAATGAATATAATTTCTAGTGTTTTGGCACCAAAGACTTATAAGTACACATTAAGTGTCCTTATCTTAAACTTAATGACATCTTGCAGATATATGAGCAAGACAGACTAAGAAAATTTAAAAAATCCACACGCTGTAATCGCTTGCATGTGTTTACTTAAACGGTAATAACACACTTCGCTTCTCTGTAAAACTGGGAGTAGGGCTGTGTATTACCTCCTATAAGACAATATATTTAAGATAGAAAAGCAAACTTGTTTTTCCTATTTATCAATTGAGTATATGTTTGTAAAATCTAATAAAACAGTTTGAATTCAAGTCATAGTAGTTGTTTAACTAAACGACGATAACCACAATTATAGCTTTTAAATTATAATTAGGTTCATGTAAGGCACATAACATGACAGTTAGCTGTATTAATGTTTAGCAGCTTCCATATGAAGTAAAGACATCCAGTAAAAAGACCATAAGAATGTCAATTTATTAGATAATTTTAATGTCTTGTTTCGGTAGCTCAAACATTCAAATTTCTTATTCTCAAATTGATATAGTAACATATGTAACAAGCTGTTACAGGCTTATGCCCTGACTTACAGAGTGCAAACATTTCTTATTAAATGCACCTTGAATGGTTACATAAGATGTAATATGTCTGCAGAATTCCAAAGGGGATTGAGATGGAGCAGGCCCTTACTCAGCTTGATGTCAAAATACTGTTTGATGATTTTACTTATCACGCTAACATATGTAACACTCTCTGATCTTTAAACTTGGTGCCAACTAGCAGATCTATAAGTCTTTATCATAAGAGCCAGCTTAAAATCCCTAAACAATGTAAAATATCCAACAGCTGCGGGTTTTTTTTTCACAATTTTAGCTCAAACTTTCAAACTACATTTCCTTTATTTGATATAGTAACGCATGTAACACGCTGTTTCAGACTAACGCCCCAACGTAGAGAGTGCAAAAATCCCTTATTATATGCAGCTTGAGTTGTATAATAAGAAGGAATATGTCTGCAAAATTCCCTCTAGGAGATTAAAACATTTTTAGGCATATCTTACGTAAAGACAATGAGCTTGCCCATTTATTACATCAGGTAACATATGTTACAGCCTCAGATATTAAAAATTTTGCAACAAACTTGCAGATTTATGAGTCTTTTAATATAAGCAAATAAATCCCAAACAATGAAACACATTCATCAACTGCAAATATTTTTTTAACTATTTTTACTTTAGTTTTAATACCAAACTTTTCACCTTAAAACTGGGTAGGGGTTGGGTTGTTTAATTGCTTATTCCAGAAAAAATATTTAAGCTAGGGAAACAAACTTTAATTTTTCTGTTAGCCAATTGCATAAGCTAGTCAGACATGGTTAAAAACATTTTGCAAAACACACAGAGAGATTGTGAATGTAAATGATGTTAGCCACACTTGCAAATTTTAATGGGTTATCTGATTTATGTAACGCATATGACACCTTAAGAAGCCGCAATTTTGTTCAAATGGCTGTCATACGTAGTTAAGCTATCCAGTATGCAGACTATATGAATGATTTTAAAAAATGAATATTTTAATGTCTTTAATTTGTAGCTCAAACTTTCAATTTACTTTTTCTTAATTTGATAAAGTAACGTATGTTACAGGCTCTTACAGACTAACGCCCCGGAGCACAGAGTGCAAACATGTCTTAAAAGACTCGGCTTTCAATTCTCTACAAGATAGGATATGTCTGCAAAATTCCCTAGGGGGGGGGAGCAAACCCATTCTCAGCCATCCGTCTAATATGCATGAAGGAGTTTGGTTCAGAAAAAAAAAATTGACAACATGACAGCTGTGAGAACTTAGACAATTTTTCCCTAATAGGGCTTTTGTATATGCATAGATGGTGCCTTCATGGGCCGATCAACTCCTAAACTCCTACCACAGCTTTTGATGGAGCTATTTGATACTTTGCCTATACAATGTAGACACATTGAACATATGCATGCAGCAGTTTGGTTCAGAAAAAATAATTTTTGACAAAATGACAGATGTGAGAACTTAGACAATTTTTCCCTAATAAGGCCTTTGTATCTGCATAGATGGTGCCCTCATGGGCCGATCAACTCCTACTACAGCTTATGATGGAGCAATTTGATACTTTGCCTATACTATGTAGACACATTGAACATATGCATGAAGGAGTTTGGTTCAGAAAAAATAATTTTTGACAAAATGACGGCAGTGAGAACTTAGACAATTTTTCCCTAATGAGGTGTTTATATATGCATAGATGGTGCCTTTATAGGCCGATCAACTCCTACCACAGCTTTTAATGGTGCAATTTGATACTTTGCATATACAATATAGACACATTGAACATATGCATGAAGGAGTTTGGTTGAAAAAAAAAATTGACAAAATAACAGCTGTGAGAACTTAGACAATTATTCCCTTATATGGCTTTTGTATATGCATGGATAGTGCCTTTATGGGCCGATCAACTCCTACCACAGCTTTTGATGGAGCAATTTGATACTTTGCCCATATAATGTAGACACATTGAACATTATATCCCCTGAAACTTTGTTTGTGGTGGGTATACTGTTTTCACATTGTCTGTGCGTGCGTGCGTGTGTGTGTTCGTCCGTGCGTGCATCCGTCCGTCCGTAACGTTTTGTTTCCTTAACATCTTGAAGAGTCATTGCTGGATTTTCACCAAACCTTGCAAACATGTTCATATATGCAAGACAAATACTTTAGACAAGAAAGTAAGGGCAAGGGGCCAATTCTTTTAGAGTTATTTCCCTTTGTAGTTCTAAATGGCATTTGATATAGGGTTTTATGCTTATGCTATTATAGGGCATGCATGGGCCGATCAACTCCTGCCACAGCCTTTGATGGAACAATTTGATACTTTTCCTATACAATGTAGACACATTGAACATATGCATGAAAGAGTTTGGTTCAGAAAAAAAAAATGACAAAATGACAGCTGTGAGAACTTTGGACAATTTTTCCCTAATAGGGCTTTTGTATATGCATAGATGGTGCCTTCATGGGCCGATCAACTCCTAAACTCCTACCACAGCTTTTGATGGAGCTATTTGATACTTTGCCTATACAATGTAGACACATTGAACATATGCATGCAGCAGTTTGGTTCAGAAAAAATAATTTTTGACAAAATGACAGATGTGAGAACTTAGACAATTTTTCCCTAATAAGGCCTTTGTATCTGCATAGATGGTGCCCTCATGGGCCGATCAATTCCTACTACAGCTTATGATGGAGCAATTTGATACTTTGCCTATACAATGTAGACATATTGAACATATGCATGAAGGAGTTTGGTTCAGAAAAAATAATTTTTGACAAAATGACGGCAGTGAGAACTTAGACAATTTTTCCCTAATGAGGTGTTTGTATATGCATAGATGGTGCCTTTATGGGCTGATCAACTCCTACCACAGCTTTTAATGGAGCAATTTGATACTTTGCATATACAATATAGACACATTGAACATATGCATGAAGGAGTTTGGTTGAAAAAGAAAAATTGACAATATAACAGCTGTGAGAACTTAGACAATTATTCCCTTATATGGCTTTTGTATATGCATGGATAGTGCCTTTATGGGCCGATCAACTCCTACCACAGCTTTTGATGGAGCAATTTGATACTTTGCCAATATAATGTAGACACATTGAACATATGCATGAAGTAGTTTATAATTTTTGTTTGCACAGATTCTACTGAAACCTTTTCAAACTAAGGTCTGCTGGTTTGAACTATAACTTGCATTTTTTTTTACTGACTCTTACTGTGCGGGGGTTATCTAATAAGCACTGCTTATTGACTTTTTTTCATTCTTAGTAAGAAAAAAATGATAAATATACACCTATTGTATAAATCTTAGAAGTTTTCCTTTCTTTTTACATGGCTTTGCATTTTCTGCAATTTGATATTTTAAATATGGAGTAAAATACTCATTAAATTAAAAAGTAGGGGGTGAAATACCCTTTGGTCCAAATCCTTATCTGGACCAATGCTCTTTATCTTTCAGGCGTTTATTTAAGAAGCTTGTTCACCCTAACTTCTGTACTATTGCCCACCTTCATGAGGGTGATGCCTATGCTGTACAGTCAGTCAGTAAGACAGACAGACTCGGGATCTTGCTCTCTGGAACGTGAGTATAGCATATGTTCAGTTAACCCATTTATGCCAAATGGAATTTCCCACTCCTACCAATTGGACCAGTCCATTTCCAATTTTAGGGGTGTTGGGTGGTATTTTCTTTATTTTTTTTTCCAAATTTCAGTTGAAGATTCTGTAAGCAAACAGTGAAGATCCTGATAAGACACCGCATTATGCGGTGTCTGATCTTGATCTGCACTGTTTGCCTATGTCCCATAAAAAGGATGCTAGGCATAATTATATGGGTTAAGCAATGTTTGAGCGTAAATTGAGATTATTTTCTTATCCATCAGTTTAAACATTGAGTTGGTTCTTTTGAGTACCAACAACATATGTTTTGGTTGAGAAATATGAAAAATAATTTTCACCCTTATCTGGAGGCCTGTATAGGCTCTTCTTCAGTATTTGAATGTAGACTTTCACCTGCTAAGTGGTCACATTAACAACGTTGTACAAGACCTCCTTTACAACCAAGCAACATAACTTGTATAACCTAGTCCAGGTTAGGATAGCATAAATAAGATTAGAGTTTCTTTCACACCAGATAGAAAATGCCATTTTTATAACTTGGGATAGAAATTCTTACCTCACCCAGGTGTTCTTACTGAGGCGTGACTGGCAGGTGGCCTTGTCTGAAGTTTCTTGTGATGTCATTATTAAAGTGACATACGAGGGATGATCCTAAAGTTCTGATCCTGGCGTGATATCTCTGTAACCAGCAATGCAACATGCCTGAAAATTGTACCAAATTCAAAAACATTCTTTGTCTATACACCGTTCTGACCAGTTTTGTGTAACTTGGAGGAGCGACCGGAAATATTACCCGAAACAGCCATACTCTCAATGCACTGATATATCAAGCAGACTGTGTATATTAGAGACCTCATAATTCAGACAAGAGCAGTCGTTTTCATGGCTGCTCAATGTTCATCCGTTAGCCAACATGTCCTGTAAATATGGCGAACTTTCTATATGATCTTGGTTTTCTAGGCCCTTGAATGTATGACTATGCAAATGTCAGCTATAAGCAAATTTTGGACCCCTTGAAGTTTTGACCAGCCCATTCTGCCGTAACAACAGCTGTATTAAAGGTAAAAATATTTTTAGACAAATTTAGATAAACTGTCTTTTGTCTGAAGCAATTAAAAATAGTCGGCATCGTCGGAGACTGATAGTAACCCACATAAGAAAATTGAAACGAGTCCACAAATTAGGTCATTATTGGGTGGTGCACAAATTTGCATGTGTATATCTAAAGATAATTCCAAATCAATTGTCCAAAGGTTCACTATATCGTAAAATGATGCATTATGGGTTTAAATTGAGCACAAAGCATCCGCCTGAGACCAATAACCATTTGAAAAATTCTTATTTAAAATCAGTTAGTATTTTGGCAAAAAATGAAACTTTTTACAATATACCAATTAAGATTAAGATATTTTGTATTAAAAATAATATTGGTCTTAAATATTTTGCAGATATTAAGTTAGTCATGTTTTTAGTCAAAATTAATAGACAAAAATAGAAAATTCTCCGAAATGAAAAGTCTGCTATGTATTCAAAATGACGAAGTTTTCAATTTCCATGACGTCATAATAATTGCGCGTTGTGCTTTGAATATTGAATCGACACAATATGTCGCCATTCTTAAACTTTAATGGATATTATAAGTAGCAAAAAGTAAAATCACAATGCAATTTTATTTTGTGGTTTTAAAGATATCGGGCTTGAAAGATCGAGATTCAAATATTATCATAATTCTACAACATGAAAACAGGCCAGTGGTATGGAGTGAGCCATATATAATGTGCTGTAATTATTAAACAAAACAGTACAGCGAGAGAATATTAACATCATTCTAAAGGTAAAATCTCGTTCTTTTGAATGGTGCATAGTATGCCCCTCAAAAATATCTCTGTACAAAGCTACAAGGTAAAGATCAGAACTTTTGGATCATCCCTCGTAATTATGTTATGTAGCCACCAGCATATTCAGGAACATTTGTGAGCCATCTTTAAAAAAGTGCAAAATTAAATGGTTGGCACGAAAAAGAATCAATTATTTGTGTGAGGATGGGATAGAAAAATCCGTCCCTCAGGATCACCTTTTGTCATCACTCGGCAATTTTTGTGATGCCAAATGATGATCCTTTGAATGGATTTTTCTTTCCAACCCTCATACTAAATTCTTATGTTCTAACCAATGATAAAATCTTTAGATTTTAAGAATCTGTCATGGCTATGAGGGGCCCATAGAAAATTCTCTGATTTCTAAGGATGGGTCAATTAACCCTTTTCAGACAAATGGAGTATTCCATAAAGCTACTTACCGTACAATAAAGGCAGGATGGTGCATTGTATATATTAAGGGTCAATGGTCCAGATAAGGATGGTTTGCGCACCTAAAATTGCATTTATTTCCTTACCTATCAATTTAAACATGTGTTTTGGGTGTTCAAAAGAACCGTCTCAATGAGACGGTTCTTTTGAGTACCCACAACATATGTTTTGCTTGAGCACTAAGAAAAACAATTTTTCAGTACGCACTCTTATCTAGAGTCCTGGGGGTCACAGTCTATAATTTTGCAAAAAAAATGTGTTTCTTTCTCTGAAGATCGAATTTGTCTGGCAAACAGTGTAGGTTGGATGAAATGCCGCATCATGAGGCATTTCATCTGCATTTCATCTGGGTTTACTCTACGCAGTGTGCCAAAGACGAAAGTACCTGTTAATGGGTTTGCGGCCACAAAGGATTAAATTCACAAAAAAAAATTCCTTCCTTCAGAGATCAATAATTAAGATGGTTTGTTCTGTCCAGTTCTCATGACTATGAAAGATTCTTACAGCCTAATCCAACAGATGTATAAGAAAATAGCTAAAGTTCATGAAATTTCAATACTTATTGCATATATGTAATGCCACCTTTTAAAACAGACATGTAGAGGCCTAGTGTTGGCCATAGCCTTCAACCGGTTCCGACTTTGCATATGCGAGCAGTGAAGGCTCTGGTGAGACTGTACAGATCAGGCCCCGGGGTTATGAAACTTTTTTCATGCTCAACTTAACTGAGCATGAAATTTCAACTGCTCATAAAAACGAAAATATCGACAAATGAAGAAGTTTATTGCTTTAAGCCTCTCAGATGTTGTATTTATCATGCTAATCAATGTTAATAGTTGGCATTTTAACATTTATGAGCAGGATAAATTTTGTGCTCAGCTGAGTTGAGCATGGAAAAAGTTTCTTAACCCCGGGGGACTGTGTATCAAAAAATTACTTTTCTGATTTCTCAACCAAAATGCATCCAAAACAGATGTTTAGGTTGATAGATAAGAAAATCATGATTTTCCCTGTCTCTGGAGCTATGAATAAATCACTCTTTTCAAATGGACGTGTCTGAATTTTTTATTAAATATGGCCAGAGGTTTAGGTGACCTAATATTTGGAGCAAATTTTTTAATGTTTGTCAGGATGAAGATCTACAGTCACCAGAACCTTCTTCACCATGTGTATGAGAAGGAGTTCATTGATTCTCCAGAATTTGAGTCCAGTGTGTCAGGAGATGAAAAATACCAGGTAATAGTTTGTGCATGTATTATGTGCCTTTGATTTAATTTTATTGCAATCTATTTTAGCCTGGATGACTTGGAAACTTAGGGCTATTCCAGAAAAAAAACACCTGGGGGTGGAAGACATCACCTTTTTTTTTACCTAACCACCCATGGAATTCAATTTCCTCAGACACCAACCACCCATGTAATTAGAAAGCTTTGTACACCAACTACCCATAGAATTCAATTTTCCTACGGCCCGGTGGTGTAAAATTCCCCATTCGCTCCCTCGCATTGGTGAAACTTCGGGTTAGTCATGTAAAATGCATTTTATCCTTTAGAGAAGACAGAACAAAGGTAAAACCGGATGTTTATATCAGACAGTTGCAAGTCCGCATGCGCATCTCTGCGGTTAACTCCCCAGCGGCTTGTTGGCGGAGCCTCCTCTGGACTCAGGGGGTGCAGACGACGGAGATCGTCCAAATCGGCGGGTGAATTCATAAATTGAACACCACATTTTTGCTTACATCAATGCCGGTCTTCGGTTCAACATTTGCTGTCCAAATTAAATGTCACAGCAAAACATTGGATCGTTTAAAGGAAAGAAAATAGGGGGGAGGGGGTTCATGAGAGGCCGAGTGTGCCATAAAGCAAATTGAAATAATACAGCCTCAGCAGTGAGGATAATATGAACTTACACGCTGCCTTAACTGTGCAAAGCAATCAAACAGATCAATTCACAATTATTATGAGTGTAATCAACTGCACATCTTTCTTCATTAAAAGAAATGGTAAAACGCATTATTTCAATGTCCAGTTTCAGTCTTTATTGGTACAGGTTTTTACAGGTATTGGCTTTTACCAGTAGCCCAACTACCCTATAGCGTTGTTTCCTTGAGTAAATTCTTCTGAAAATACATGTTTCCCAAGATAAGTAATGACCGCTACAGAAACCACTATTGGGTAGTTTATTTTGGTACCGTTTTTTACCAATATTCGACGGAAACATCCGAGTTTTGACGATTGTGTATAAACAAAAATTGCCGTTTCCGATGTGGTTTGCTAAGCTCTACGCTTTCTTTTGGCTAGATTTGATAAAACTTCTCTCCTTTTTTGGCAGATAATATTCTTTCTTCCCCTTCCACGCAGTGAAATACCAACCATCCATGTAATTAGATTTGGTCGGACACCAATGACCCATATAATTTAAAAACTTTAAGCACCAACCACCCATAGAAAAATATATTGCCTGCAGTCTTCCCCTCCCAGGTCTTTTTTCTGGAATAGCCCTTAAGACAAACATTTTGACATAAATTAGATTGATAATTTTTTAAATAAGAAAATGAAAGGTATTGTTGGGAAAAATGTGGGCACCTCTATTATTTTGATTGAAGAATGTCTTACAGCTCTAATTACATATGCATAACCTAAATTGTGCATATTACTGAATTATGAATTGAATTTTTTATCTAATTCTTTGTGGTTTATAATAGCAATAATTTTAGTTCAAAAATGCACAATATATAGACCAACTTAAGATTAACTCTTTCCTTGCTAGAGGGGACTTTTGTCATCTCAAAGAGTTTGGACCCAGATCAGGATGAACATAATGTCCATCTATATCTGTCGGTCTATATCCAAACCATTTGACACTCTGATACTGTTCCTGAAAGAATTTGTAAAAGTTGATTTTAAAAAAAAGTCAACAGAGGACAACAAAGCATGGACAATTACCTAGCATACAAAGAGTTAAGGAAAGCTCTTTAAAGATTCAGTATGGCAGGAACCATCAAAAGAGAAGCACCCATGAAAATATTCAACATCTACTTTTGAAGACTTCAGATGAATGTTATTTTTTATCCTACGATGCACAAAACGGGGGTAATAGCGACCAGCTTGGTGTCCATCAGACTGTGTGTCATTCTGTCCGACCAGAATTGATTTGGGAATAGTTAACTGTGTCCGCTTAACCTATAAATGTCTTTTTGTGGGCAATAGGCAAATGGTGCAGACCCAGATCAGACACCGCAAAATGCAGCGTCTGATCAGGGTCTCAACTGTTTGCTTACAGAATTGAAAATGAAAATGAAAAAAAATACCCAACAACCCATAAAATGGACTGGCCCAATTGATAAGAGTGTGAAATTCCATCAGGCATATAAATGGGTTAAAATTGATAATTTACTCTCTGATAAAATAGAATTTGTATAGACTTGAATATTCCATTGGCATGGACGAGTCAAAACCATATTGTTCAAAACCATGTTTCTTTTGATATTAATTTTACTATTTTTAATGAAGCTTTGTTGAGTAACTGTATTCAGTAGACCCTCAGAATTTTCAAGAAGCAGTCTGATCAGGGTCTTCCCTGTTTGCTATTCTGACCAGCATTTTGTAAATTCCAGCCCTGATAATTTAATGTTTTATTTTTGAAAAGAATGAGGAAAGTGTTCGAAATTTTTGAACAGTTACTGTATTGATATTTAACCCTTTACCTTAAAAAGGCACTTTTTAACACTTTTGCAAACAGAGCAGACCCAGATCAGGCAGCTCTTGTGAGAGCTGCCTGATTAGGGTCTTCTCTGTTTGCTTATGGAAATATGATTAGTTAAGATCCTACACTAGTGGACCTGACAAGTAATTTCTTTGTTCTATGTACAAACGTGAAAGTTTATTTATATGATTATTCATGGGTGGAGCCATAGTGGGTGGAGCCTAACATGACTATTCATGAAGGAAAGGGTTAATTGTAGGTGTCTATCATTGCTGACTCTCTTTGTACGTATGTGTACTGGTCGAGACAGAGCCTGGAGTATCTACTGATGAAAGAACCATTCTTAGCCACGGTGTTGAACACCATAATGGGCCGAGATATTACCAACAAGTTGTATGCTCTAAATGATAGAGTTAAGGTATGTCATTGCATGCAGGGTTCAATCCCCCTGGTTCAATGCCTATTTAACTTTTTGCATGCTGGGTAATTTTGCATGTTTTTTAGCTTACGGTAAATGTTCTAAAATTTCGAACACTCTAAAATTACGAACACCTAAAATTATCGCCGAAAATAATTTTAAAAACATCCTTTAAAATCGAACACTGCCCTTTTTTGGAAAAGTGAATTTCTAAAATTACGAACACAAGTTATTTTCGGCCGAAAATCGATGTCCGTTTATCTGTTTGTCGCATCTGTGTTCGGTATACTTCTACCGTACAGCATGTGAGCGGTAGCGAGATTTCGAAGGTTCCATTATACTTAGATGGGTAATCTGGCACATGACGTTCTGCGCGCGACGTTATACTTTTTGTCTGCTAATTGTGCGATTAGATCAAAAGCAAGAGCGCATAAAAAGCACGGACTTTTCTCTGTGTACGCATGTACGTGACAAAGGCCATACATGTTATTGGTATCGGCTGTCTATGTATCTACTCGGTCCGAGGTATCCGAGGATACAGTGCAGGTTCCCTGCAGCGTGTTTAAATAAAACCCTTCATTGTCGAAACTTTTACCTATAACAGTGACCTATATAAGTCACTGCCTATAAGAAGCATTTGATTTGATTAACATGGATTTCCTTTGTGACAGACACTAAACAGACATGCCTCGGGCAAGGATTAGGAGTTACAGTTACCGCGAGCAAACGCCTACTAAGCTTATATGTTTACCATGAAGGACTAAGGTCATACGTTGCCTGGTCATCTTCTTGTCTGTTAAAATCAAACATTTGCAAACAGTAGATGTTATTGCTTTAAAAAACCATATAAAAACCTTATAAACCACAGCGTTAATAAACAACCGAGTAAATTTGCTAAGTAAGTTTGCTTATATACAAAAGGGCCTTCTCCAACGATATGGCCTGAGTCGTTCATCCATTCAACAAAAAAGCGGTGATGCTTGACATATTTGATCTACTCCCCAACTTAATGTATGTCACGGTGAGTAGTGAATGCACATTAGCGCAGACTCGTCTGAGTCTTTGTCGCATGATGTAATGAAATTATGTCCGTCGGCGCAGTTTTTCAATCGAGCAGGTTCACAAACTTTGATAGCAGGTCGTAAAAGTAGAGAGAGAGAGAGAGAG
Organism: Loripinus fragilis; assembly: GCA_964019695.1. NCBI lineage: Eukaryota > Metazoa > Mollusca > Bivalvia > Lucinida > Lucinidae > Loripinus > Loripinus fragilis. Next base: position 79,183,303 of record OZ026517.1, read on the forward strand.
AGAGAGAGAGAGAGGGAGAGAAAGAGACTGCATGGTGCTTGCACACGGCTTGTTTTCTTAGAATCTCGAACCCAATGTTTGGGTCAAGTTACAACTGCTTCCGATGAGGACCCATGCGCGGATCCAGAAAGTTTTGTCAGAGTGGGTCCAACTCTGCAACTCTGACAATGTTTTTTTCTTTTCATTTTTTTTTAGAGGAGAGAGGATCCAAATATCACAAAATCGGGCCATCATCGGCCCGCCAGCGAAACGCCATTTAAATGGAGTTTCGCTGGGGTGCCGATGATGGCCCAACGTTGAATGCTGGCTTGGTAGCTTTGAGAATTTCAGGGGATCCGGTCCAGTATTGCTAAGATATTCTATATTTTTGTGATTTTCGGGGGAGGAGGTCCGGACCCCTTGACCCCTGTCCCGCATGGGACCGACCAATGTATATACTGAAAACCCATCTTATCGTGCGCATCGGCTTTTGTACGACACTTTACGTACTTTCAATAGAATGCACATTTTTTTAATTTGCGAAACATTCTTTCCTACGTTCCATTCGGGTCTGATCTGGATCCAAACCATTTTTGCAATTGTAAATAGAGAAAGAGAGAGAGAGAGAGGGACTGGTGCATGCACATCCTTTCGGGAAAATCAAAGTGCATCGGCGGATCGGCAAGTAGAGAGAGAGAGAGAGAGAGAGAGAGAGAGAGAGAGAGAGAGATGCGTGTGTGTGTTCTTTTTGAATTTCGTCATTTAATTTTAACTCTGAGAACTTGCCTACGTATTTCAAAGTTTCGCGTAGATCTTTGCATAAAATTCTGATCGTACGAGATGTCCTTGAGTAACTGTATTACAATATAAACTGGAGGTCGGCATTTGCGCAGATGGCAAGGAAGAACCGTAAAGTGGAGCGATTCATCGGTAGTCCGAGACGAGTGAACATAGAAGACCTGGCTTATCGGATAGTTAATTAAGTGGACTTTTACGACTTGTATGTAAATTGAGTGTCATAACATGCACATGCCAGGCAATTACCGCACGCGCTGGACATTTTACTGGCTCAGTCCGCAAGAATTTAGTGGCGGTTTTAATAAGATTTTAACAAGATAAGAGAAAAAAAAATGAGTAGATAGCGCAGAATCATATTGCCGTGTTTTCAACGTTTCTACCGCATTTTTACATGCAAATATACCATTTTTGCTCGTGATAAAGACCACATTCTAAAATTACGAACACTAGCACTTTTTCTGAAACGTAATTTCTAAAATTACGAACAGCGGAAAAAATTATTATTTTTTAGTGTTCGTAATTTTAGAACATTTACCGTACCTGAGCTAAAGGCTCAAGGTGAGATTTTGCGATCGGTTTTCTTCTGTCATATGTAAACTTGTTCTTTAAACATCTCCCAAACCACTAGTCCAAATTCAAAGCAATTTTACATAAATGAGGTCCTGGATAAAGTGTATAGGTTGATAGAGATTTTAGGCCATATTTTATATTGATTAGCGTTTTTTAGCCCCCCTCACCCCAAAATAATGTTTAGCAATTTTTTTGTCTAAAATTTAACGAGACTTCCTGCCTGAAATATATGAGCATAGAAAAAGTTGTGATTGCTGATTAAACACAGTTCTTAAATTTGACAAGTAGAGCAAAAATTGCGTTATAGGTGATTTGTACAAAAGTCATGTAAAACTCACGAGTTGATCTTGTTATCTGGATCAAGTTAGCTGTAGAAACCATTCAGCTCCAGGTAATTTTACTCGCAAATGCAAGTGGGCGAGTGGAATTTTACACCCCTGCTCTACCAAAATTGCACGCACAAATAGTTCTGCTCCACCAGAGCAAAAAATAGAAAAAAATCTTCAAACCACAACTGCTTGACCACTGGTTCAAATTTAAAATAATTTTACATGTATTGAATGTTCCCCATTATGCCCTCTACTAAAATTGCACAAATGGTTCCCCTCCACTGAACAAACTGGCCACCAGAGCTAAAATATTTTTAATAAAATTTCCTGAACCACTGGTCAGGGGTGTCCATCTGTAGCATTTTCGCATTTTTTTGCAAACTGATTTCTATTTGAAAATGCGAATTACAATTTTGTGAATTGAACGTGAATTATCCAAAATATATCATCAATTTTACGAATTTGTAGTCTGATCTCTTGATTCTTGTATTTCGGGTGTTGAAGAGTTGTGAAAGCTCATTGGAACTTGTAATACTCTCTCTAAACTTTACTCAATATATTTAATACTGTAGTGAGTTTGAACATTCATAGGTAAGCAGCAGGTTCGATCATTTGAGGCTTGACGAACTTGGATGTCCCGAAGTTATCAGTAATGGTCACGCATAGTTAATCAATTGATTCTGGCAATTAACCACAAATACATGTACGTTAATTATTTTATTAAAAACTCTCATGACAGTGGCAGTCCAAATTTCGTTTCCCAAACAGATCTAAAGACGCTCGAGGGCATATTAAGTTTACCTGTCTTAAATTGTGTAAGCAGAAGGCGTGACTTATTGTGCTTCGGCCAATCAGAACGTTGCAAAGAGACTGTTCTTGCAGGATATGCAAATTAAATCAGTGCATGCGCTTATATTGATTGACAAATTAGGTGTAAGGGGCAATGTTTCAAGCTTTGAAATTACTTGAGTGACTTGTTGGGGAAAAATCAGTACATCGGATAACATCCAAAATGCAATCATTCTGAATGAAGTTTCCTTCACAACAAGTACCAGTGGAAATAAAGTTTTTTTTTAAAAAGAAGGCTTTCCCTGTTTTGAAGGTGAAATCTTGACTTCAACTCATTTGCACATCATTTTGGCAAGCATTTTGGTCTGGCTAGGGCTGTGGATCGTTAGGTAAGTGGCGATCCGATCTGATTCACGATTCATGAGTTACGATTCACAGATCGGACTGGGAGGCACTGGTTAATAAAACAAGTAAGGATGAAACATCTATTGTTGGGTCTATTTACTTAGTAAATCAGCCCTTTCTGTTAAACCAGAAGTACCACATGTATACAGCTAGATATCAAAGAAGATAAGACTACATTTCCACTCACAACTGTCAAGGCATGCAACACACTTTGTAAATTTGATTTTATACCTTCCTGAACTTGGATAGCCATATCTGAGTGACAGAAGTGTGCTGATTTCAGTATAAGGCCCTTTTCCTTTGTCCTGAGGTTCACACATAGACAACATGACCTGGGTCACGTGGGCCTAATCAGCTGTCGCCTTGTCGGCAAGAAAAAAAGTTCAAAGAAAAATAGAACCCTTTGAAATTTATTTGATAATTGACATTTGATGATATTTTTGGCTCTGTTTATTAATACGATAATGTACCGATGAAGTGTGTTTAAACAAAATAGATTGGATTATATTATCAGCGGATTTTGGAATATTTTGAGGATTTTAATTACCGATAAAGGATGTCACTTACCTGCAAGAAACAAAGGTATTTGAATAAGAGATATTATCAATTAGAACCGTAGTTCAATGGACCATTTTGTGAAAATCTTCTTGTTTCAGTTAAAAAAAGGTGGAAAAAAAAAGATCGCGATCCAACGATCTTTGCAGTGACGAATATTCATACTCGATTTTATATTCAGATCCACGAATATCCGAGTACTCGGATACTCGATGCAGCCCTAGGTCTGGCTATCATAGTTTAGAACGGTCTTTATTTGGGTGTGGGGGGATGGTGTTGTCAAAAAGTTTTCCTTTTATAGATTGAAACAAACACATTGGCTAAACATTAACCTTTTACCTAAAGAGCCTGCAAAAAATATGAAAATATTGTCTGCTTCAGTCATCTGCTACACATATTTGCTAACCTAATTGACTAATATAAGCATAGAAGCAATCAGTGTGGACCCAGATCAGACTGCTCTTGTAGGATGCTCCTGTAGGAACAGTCTGACCTGGGTCTATGTACACTGGTTGTTTCTAAAACAATTTAGCAAACAATTTATTGTGATTGGGGCTTAAAGGGCCCCTGGACAGCAGGTACTAGCTTTTTAAGAAAGGATTGCCCATTTGCCCCTGTACAACAAGCACAGTTTTTCAAAAACGATCGTGTACAAACACTCCCGGAGCCTAACTGATTTGTGCCAGATTTTATACAAGTACTGCCAGCCAAGGGATTCTATCAAAGACATTACTTGTCTTTTGATAATAAAAACAACCTGATCGCCTGCAAGCAAATGTTGTTTTCTCTCTCATTTGGCAGTTGCCTGAGCTTGGCCTTAACACAGCAGTGAGTCGACATGGTTATCTAGATTTTGCATCTTACTAAATGTGTGCACTGAAAATTACGGTAGAAAGAAAGACATTAATATTGCTAATACCCTGTTCTTAACATCCTCAATAGTCAATACCACTCTCTAATAATCTAAAGATTGGATAGGGGTATAGCAAGTTGATATGGGACTCTAGGAATAGAGAAATTTATGATGGCTCTGCGCGCCAAAGATGCTCTATTCTGTTTTGCTACAAGAGGTTTTAATTTTGCTACAAGGAAAACTTATTTGGACACCCCTGCTGGTCCAAATTCAAAATAAGTTCAGGGAAATGTTTCTCATAAGGCCATCAACCAAAATTGCACAAAATATTGAACAAAATGGCTGCTGCCAGAACTAAGATTAGACATATCTTAAAAAACCTCCTGGACCACTTATCCAAATAATTTTACAGAAATGTTGCTTATAATGCCCTCTACCTGGCTCTCTCCCTCTATCTCCCAACATGTCTGAATAATTGTTGACTGAGACTATAAGCCTTAGCTAAAAATACAAACAAATAACAAACAAAATTTAATGTTTCCTTAATGCCATTTTCGAAAATTGAACAAACAAATAGACATGGTAGGACTCAGGTGAGCCATATAGTGCCTCGTGACTCTTTTTTGTTGTCTGTGGATTTTTCTACAAAATTTGTTTTTCAAAAAACGCTTTCAGGATCACTTTGAGAGTTCCAAACAGTTTAGATCTAGATCAAGCCAGATGATCTGTCGGTCCTGATCTGGGTTCAGACCTTTTGCAAAGTTCATCAACAGATGACAAAAGCCACCACTAGCAGGAAATACTGTAATTAATACAGTAAGCAAAATTTCATGAAAATAAAATCCTCGCTAAATGGTGAAATCACTCTGTCATTTATTGATATAGATCTAGTTGAATGATGCCCTAGTTGCGAATTTTTAATGTCGCAAATATGTCTTTTAACGCTACTCACAAAAATAAAAATCTCACGAAAATTCTAGATTTACAGTAGTAAAAGTTCTTGAGAGTGGAGGGCTGTCTTCAGAAGACCATGGAAATATTACTTGTCTTGTCAGTTGACTTATTTGATCATAGCTGACATTGAGGTTTCAAAGATTTAGCCCTTAACCTCATAGAGATGCCATTTAACACTTTTGCAAGCTGAGCAGATCCAGATCAGGCAGCTCTTTAAAGAGCTGCCTGATCAGGTTCTACTCTGTTTGCTAATGTAAATATGATTAGATATGATCCTACACTAGTGGATCTGACAAGTTATTTCTTTGTTCTATGTACAAATGTGAAGGTTAATTAGATAATTATTCATAGTGGGTGGAGCTTAGCATGAATATTCATAAAGTAAAGGACTACTGTTTGCCCATCACTGCTGCCTGAATGTGATAAGTAGTAGTTCGAAAGGAGATCTAGCGATAAGGCGTATATTTTCCCTAGATGACATGTTTACAAAACCTTAATTTTCAAATTGCCCTAATGTTTTTAAAATTGGTCTGTGCCGGTAGTAAAATTTACATAGAAAGCATCAATATAGGTTTCAAAGGGATTCATCATTTACAAAACCTTTAAAACTTGCGCCTTCTACTCCCACCCCTCATTTTACGTCTTTAGACTGGGTGCCGCTTAGACGAGAGTTTTAGTAAATCCTTTGCAGGTTTTCCAAAAGTAAAAGTGCTAAAATATTAAGGATATAAGTGCCCATCATTTTCGAAACTTTGCGGTATTCCTTCTGCGCATGCGTACGAAATATACTTAAAATTGTGACGTTTGTCATTGAAAAGACAAAACTGGCGTCTTTCAGTTTGTTTTTAGATGCTTTGCCCCCCTAGACCCAAGATGCCCTTTGGACAATTAAATGTCGCTATACAAATATATAACATATGTAAAGGGCGTCTTGGGTCTAGGGGGGCAAAGGGGTTGTATAAGCGAAAGAAGACATCAAATATCTGACAAAAAATAGACCACTTTGCAAGATGGTTGTTTTTATTGTACATCAACTGTATAAATAGTTTAACTGTACATAGCGTGATAGGACGATTGGTACCCTTGTTTAACGGTCTAGTTCCCATATATGTTACTGAATAACAAGTACAGTTGATCGAAATAAATTCTCATTTAATAAGAAGTATATTTATTACATGCATTAAGGAAATCCCGTTTTAAATATACAAATTCGGGGGCAATGGTGCATCGACGGCCCGTCTATATATATTTGTTGAATGTGCCTAGTTTCTCCAGTCGTTATTTCAACAAAATAAAACGAACGTCTCGTTTAGGGAGATTGCTCGCCTTATCGCTAGAAATCCTTAGTCAGAAGGTATATTTTAAAAGTGTCATCAGGAAGGTTAGAACAGCTCTATATTCGATAAATGGCCAATATTTCTGTTTATGAGGGTTCATAAGTCGATTATCTGATAAAGGACAGATTAAAGCTATTTCAATATCTCATTGGACTTAAGGTCTCCAAGAGGGGACTTACCTGTATACAACAAGATTTCTTTCCCCTTGTTCACTAAGTATTTTATCAGAAAGTACCTAAACCATTAATGGAATCTCTTTATTGGCCCCTGCAACGAGTTCGTAACCACCCCATTATGATTGACCTTTGATCTTTTGGCTTAGCCCCTAGCTAGTATTACCACTTTTATAGTGTAAAAATTGAGGTCTATAAAAGAAATTTCTGAATTGATTGTTGAACCAAAATCTTTGGGTATCCATGAATGACATTGTACATGAATGACGGGGACTGCCAGTTTATTACATTATTCTTATTTACCTCAAAGGCACTATTAACCATCTGTAAACTGAAAAACTCTAAACAGGTATTTCAAACGGCAAACAGTGAATGCACAGATGAACACGGAATTTCATCAGGGTCAGGCAGTTTGCTAAGACTAAAATGATATTCAGAGAAAGAAATTTAACCTTAGTTGGAAATTATAACATGTGAAGCCTAAATGTTTACAATGAACCATCCAAAGTTTATCATATCATGTATGGTAGAAGAGCCCATCAGAATGCAAAGGGTTAACTGCAAAGGGTTAATTTGCTGGGATTTGGTCCTTAAAGGTAACCTACATTCATATAGTTGTATGTTGGAGTTAGATGTTTGAAGTTTATCTCAAACAACATATACTCAGAAAAACAATTGAAGGATATTAAAATTATTTTGACTATCGATATTACAGTTGAGAAAATAATTTCTAAGCAGAGTAGTTTTGTATAAATTGTTAGAACTACCAATCTGCAATTCAGCAAAATGCAAAGTGAAATGGTTACGATACAGTATCTGCCCAAATGTATCAACATTCATTACCAAAAATCAAGCAATAGAATTTGTGTTTATATTTTTTGCTTCAAACTTGACCTGGTCATTGCTTGTTTTCTTACTCCGACCACAGAAAAGTTTATCACCCATTTATCAGGTATTCCACCTGCAAACGTGACAATTTCTTCGCCAAAAATGAGCAGATGTGGCATACCAGATCCAATATGGCAACAGATTGGGAGTAAAACATTGACAACGACTACAAAATTAGGTGTCATACTTTTGACTGAGAGTTAGCGATGATTTTGGGACCAATCACTATGGAATAAAACAATAAAAATGGGTATTAATCATTTCAAGGTGTGTGATTTTTCAGTATAGAGGGTTAAACAGCGTGGAACTGCACTGTATTTGAACCATTGAAGCCTGGCTTAATCTAAACGTAAATTTTGATTGCAGATATCTGAAACTATGAACCCCATGTATATTTAATTTAATTTTTAGCTCATCTGAGCCAAAGGCTTATGGGTGAGCTAATAGTATACCAGTCACTCTCAGACTAGCGTCCGTCATCTGTCGTCATTTGTCCGTCTGTCCACTATTTTAAACATCTTCTTCTTTGAAACCACTGGGCCAATTAAATTCAAATTTCATATGGAGACTCCATAGGATGCAAGAACGAAAGTTTGTTCACATGGTCATGGTCACATGACCAAGATGGCTGCCACGCTATATATGGTAAAAACCCTTTAAAAATCTTCTTCTCTAGAACCAGAAGGCTGATGACCTTGGGACTTGATATGTATTATTGGGGTTGTTGGGCCTACCAAGTTTGTTCAAATGATGATCCTAGGTTGACCTTGACCTACTAAACGTCAAGGTCAAATTTGCTTCCTAATGCATTTAAATGGGAATTTTTTTGAAAAGTTGACTTTTTGAATACTGTTGAAGCCAAAGTCATTATTCTCACTTGATATGTTAAACCTAAAGAGAAAATGGCAATAAATAAGTTTCAAAGTTTAAGGCCTTCACACCCATATATGGTAAAAACCCTTTAAATATCTTATTTCTCTGGAACAAAAGGCCAATGGCCTTGGGACTTGGTATGTAGCATTGGGGATGTGGTCTCTACCAGGTTTCAACAAATGAAAAATCTTGCCAGACCTTGACCTACTTAATGGCAAGGTCAAATTTGATTCCTTATGCATTTATATGGGAAAAATCTTGAAATGTTCATTATTCTATAAGGGAGCGCAGTGGCTCAGTGGTAGAGTGCTTGACTCGAGACCGAAGGGCCGCGGGTTCGAGCCTCACCGGCGTCACTGCGTTGTGGTCCTTGAGCAAGACACATTTATCCTAGCTTAGTACTGGTTCAACCCAGGAAGACCGTCCCGCATAACTGAAAGATTGTTGAGTGGACGTAAAGAATCAAATCAAACAAAATCATTATTCTATAAGTGTTTAAGCAAAAATCATAATACTTTCCAGAAATGTTTAACTTTATGAGACAATAGTTTTATATAAGTACCAAATGTCAAGCTGACCTGTGACCTTTTATCTAATGCCACTCATTTGGACTGCCACATACCTACATGTATCTAAACATTTGTTTCTCAGAAATCACTGGGCTGTTTGAGTATTCATTATTAGATTGTTTTAGATCACTTGACCAAAATGGCTGCAACCCCCGTTATGGTAAAACAAAATATGTTTTATTATATGTTGTAGTTGACATTGACCTATTTTAACATTATTAAAGAGATCAGGTGAGCGCCTCAGGACCTTCAGGTCCTCTAGTTATTGTATTGAATGTTAGAAATGAAATTGAATGTAAATATCCTTCAATTGTTTTTCTGAGTATAGTATAATAAATCTAGATGGGGCCGTACAACATTGTAAGGATACCAAAGTAGCTAGTGTAAGGAGGGAAAATCTTGCATTCTTATTGGCAGCTTGTGGTGTCAGTGACTGACAGCAGCTGCTCCCTTGAATTGAATCCTCTTAAGAATTGATTGTCATTGAGTTTGGCGCTTCAAGAGGCTAGTTAAGTAGTGTCCAGCTCTCGACGAGTCATCATTTAGGCCTTGACGCAAGATAACCTGTCTTCAGGGTTATGAGTCTAATGCCTCAAATAGTTGGAAACTAAATATTTTTAAGATTATTGATGGTAGAATTTCATTTTTGTTGCAGCAATTTAGATCTTCTACCACCTAAACCTAAATTCAATTTTAGACATTTGAAGGAAGGGATCTAGGGATTCCATTGGAGGTTTGTTTTGGCACCTGCAGATAAAGCTGCTAACAATGTTGTGGTCATTTGAAAAAGGTACTATATTAACACCCTAAAGCAAGAATTTAGCACTGCAAAAACATATGAGCACAACAGGCTTGATAAGACGTCTATTATTGATAGGCATCAATGCCATATGGCAGCTAATGTTGGGGTGTTTGTTGATGAGGACCATAGCAAGCTTCCTACGTTATACTGGTTATCTAAACTTCATAAACGGCCATATAAGTCACGTTTTCTTGCTAATTCTAGTTCATGTACAACTACTGAGTTGTCTATTCTTTGACTTTTTACCTCACTGTGATTAAAAACCATGTCATTAAATATTGCACAACAGTTTATGAAAGAAATGGAAAACAATTATTTTGGTTTATTAAAAATTCAGGTGAAATTCTTAATAAATTGATGTCTAGAGGTTTTCTAGCATTTGGTTTGTCTACATATGATTTCTCTACTCTCTATGCTCTTATATTATAATCAAAGAAAAACTAACAGAATTAATTGAACAAACATTTAAGAGAGAGGACTCACTTTATTTGGCTTGTAGTGATAAAAATGCCTTTTCTACTTTTGAACAACCTAAACGATATAAATTGTGATCATGTCAGAAAATGTGTGATGCTCACCATTATCTTTTGGACAATATATACTTTTGCCATAAAGTTAAGCATATTCGATTTGATAACACCGCTTAGGTTTTAGAAACGGTTAGAACGTAAACTCTTGAGATATACCAAAAATTTATTGTGGTAGACAACAAAAGCAGAATACCAGCCATTTCATAAAGAAAACCCGTGGAATCTTTGACTTGTTTATAGGCTGCAAACACCTTACAAAAATTACCCATACATTTTACACAATTCAATGAAAACAGCAAGGAGGCCAAGGGTCAGCAAAACTTTTACAATAAGTCCACGATAGTAGTAATTTCTTCAAAACTTTCTCTTTGGAGCATTCACTTTAAGGATCTGGAGCAAAAAGTCACAAAATGGCTCATAATAATCAACTACTTCCGGTTTATGTTGTGTATAGCCTTCACACTGTCAAATAACAACTTTGCACGTTTTCATCATTAAATTCACTGGGTACATGCGTAGAAGACATGAAATCCTGTCCCACTCATACAGTAGAGTCTAGCAAAATTCACAATGGTTTTGATACGGGTGGTTCCCGGTTTAAAACACGTCAGTCTAGCTTGTCCCACACGTGTTCGATAGGGCTTAAGTCCTGCAACAAGCTGGGCCTTGGAAGACTAGCGATGTTCTGTTGATTTTTGTATTCCTCGATGATGCGAGTCCAAGGGTGACCTAACACCAGATTCCAGGATTTCGTCCTGGTTTTTTTTGAGCGTTCAAAGTCCCAGTAAACACCTTTAACTGTATCAGGTGGTCGTCAGATAAATCACCACGTACCCTAATGCTTCAGTAACAATTCCTTGCACTCAAGAATCAATGTAGACCGTTTCACTTTTGCAATACTGCCACTCTCTCTATGTTCTTTCAAAGGTCTGCTTACAACACTCTGAGACACGTTTAACACCCTTGCAATGTCATCTCATTGCATACCAGCGTTCCTAATGGCACTTTTACTCATTCTTGCCTCTTTCTTCTTTAAGGCTATTTCATGACTTAACAGCAAAAGAAATTCGTTCTTGCATATCAGCTCCCAGACAGTACTGTGTCGTAAGCTTCCCGTTCATGGACAGTAGTGAATGTTACTAATCGAACTTATCCAAATTTGGTAGTCAAAATACAAGTGTACATGTCGAATAAAACCCAAAACTCAAATTATTTTTCATTACTTCAAAAATCGATATCGTATAAAAATATGCTTAACTTTATGGCAATAGTATATATATAATATTTGGCTTGAAATTATATAGACAAATTGAAGGTATTCCAATGGGTACTAATTGTGCTCCTCTTGATGCAGATTTTTTTTTTGTTTTGTTATGAGAGAGACTTTATGTTATCTCTGTCAGACAATAATGAAACTGATACTATTGAAGCTTTTAACTCCACCTCCAGATATTTAGGTGACTTACTTAATATTGATTATTCTTATTTTGAACAAATGGTAGGTCAGATATATCCTACTGAACTTCAGTTAAATAAGGCGAATTCCTCTGATACTGAAGCTCCGTTTTTGGACTTGAACTTGTCAATAACAAATGTCATAGTTTCTTCTAAAATTTGTGATAAATGGGATGATTTTAATTTTGAAATAGTAAATTTCCAATTTCTTGATGGAGATGTTATTCGCTTCCCATTCTATTGTGTATATATTTCTCAGCTTATTCGTTTTGCAAGAGTATGTTCTAGTGTTGATGACTTCAACAACTTATTTTTAACTGCTGAGTTATTAAAAAGGGTTATAGATATCATAAAATTTGGCCAGCCTCGCGATGTCAACAGGGCTCTCAAAGCCCTGCCTGGTAAACTTGATATCAAAAGACACTCACCTAGTGTTCTCTCTATATAAAAAATCGAATGCCTTGTAGAGCCCCTTTTGAACTTTTATAGATTAAGTCTCGTTTTCGTGGTTGGTGTCGTCGTTCCTGCTACTTTTTTTCTAGTCTATGGGAGGGAACCAGACAATTGGCCTAGTTGTGTGTCAAGTTACCTTCTAAACTTTTGAAAGTAGGGACAGACCTATGAGTTTGATAGATAGAGGATCTTACATGAGTGCTCATGTTTTGTTGAATTTATTAAAAACGAGTTAGGGAAAAGAGATAAAATGTGAGGCTTGCCGAGCTTTTTTTACCTCTTTCGCAACAAGTTTAATAAATTCAATAATACAGGAGCACGAACATTAGATTCTATTTATCATATGACATTAATATGATTTTGAAATCAAAATTTTTAGCCTGAAAACGTTAGGGTTTTGCCATATGCGTGACGTTAAAAGTGTCATTTCATAACGTTTCCCGAAAATCTGTAAATGCACTAGTGGTTAACGATATTTATTGCATGGCGTCATTTCACTCCCAGACGCGACGTCATATGATAAGATACGGTTAGGGGAAAGAATGATTCAATTTTCTAAAAAAGAGGTTAGAGATTAATCTGAGCTTTTGGATATAGCCATCATTTCTCAGTCAGTAGTTTGGAAATTGAACAAGGGTATAAATGACAATCAATGACATTTATACTCAACCTTTTCCTGCCAGTCACTATCTCGAAGCAATAAGTGTTCAGGGTTGATAATCGGCTTGCTATATTTTTTTTACAATTCCAGCTTACCAGATTACTCAAGTTGTCTGATTTTGTCGTCTGCCGAAATGTTTTAGCTTTTCAAGAAACAGTATGGATCTAGACCAGACTGCTCCTGTAGGAGGAGCAGTTTGTTCTACGATCGCACTGTTTGCCCCATACTTGATATGGCAAAGAATATCAGCAAAAATGCTGCAGATGACTTAAGCAGACAGCAATTTAGATGAATGTTTGCTGGGGCTTAAAGGATTAGAGCGTTTCAAACATTTGCTGCAGGCGACAATTTCAAACTGTGTTGTTTTCCGCCCCCCTTATCGGAAATTTTCACGAAAGGCATTAACTCTGTTGCTATAGTCATGATTGGCGCTTTATCGGTCAAGTATTTAACTCTTCTCATACTGGTGGCGACTTTTGTTGTCTGCTGATAACCTTTGCAAACAGTTTAGACCCAGATCAGGACCGACAGAACGTCGGTCCTGATCCAGTTCAAAACTGTTTGACATTCTGATAGTGTTCCTGAAAGACATTGTTGAAAATCTTAATTTTGACAAAAAGTCAGCAGACGACAACAAAAAAAACAAGACAAATTACACAGCATGCAAAGAGTTAATGTAATCATACCCGGGATATTTACATTTCTAGGTCAAAGACATGTAATTTAACCCTTAATGCGCAAATCGCAACAAAAGTCGTCTGCTTTTCTCGTCTGCTGAAATGTTTAAGAAGACTCTATGGCAAACAGTGTGGACCCAGATCAGACTGCTCCTATCTGGTCTGGGTCCACGCTGTTTGCTTCTATACTTAATTCGTCAGTAATGCTAGGCAATTATTTGCAGCAAATGACTTCAGCAGACGACATTTTCAGATGCATTTTTTTCTCGGCGCTTTAAGGGTTAAACATACTCTTACATGCCCGGGATACTTAACATTGAATTATGATTTCAATTTATTTTAATATCCTTTCATACAAGTATTAACCTAGATTAAACTGCTTGTACAAAAACAGAAAATACAGTTGAGGCGTTCGTTAACTCGAAGTCCAGGGGACCAGAGTTTTCACTTAGCTTTATCTGTAGTTGGAGTCCATGTTGTTTGGATAGTTCTTAAAAAAGAAAACAATACTCTAATATTCTCGTTTTTGAAATTTTAATATTTTTTCTCATTCATAAAGTATCTCTAAATATGTCATTTAAATTAAGAAATCGCTTAAAAGAATATCATCTCTGAAATGAATCCGACAAAACACCGATTTTTGCACTGGTATGCATTTTTGGACATTTTACACATATTGACAAATATATATATATAATCTGACTGGTCAATTTCATAAACTTATAGGAAACGAAATTTGCATATCACTCAGAAGAGATCATATAAATACTGTTTTCAGTTTAACTGGTCTGCTGCCTATGCACTGTGTGCATTCAAACATCGAAACAATAAAAATTGTCCTTTCCTGATCCAAACCCAAAGTTATGACGTCAATGTAAGAGGGTGTAACGCACGAGAAAGCGGTACTGGTCAAAAGCTGACAGCGTTTTAGCAGGTCAAAGGGAATTGAGTCTCAAAAGGATGGATATGCGCTTCATGCTTGTCAAATGCTTGTTTTAGAAAATACAGTATACGTACCTACCTACCTTTGTAAAAATGTTTCTTTGCAACCTGGAGGAAAATATATACAGTGTAAATGAGGGTGTGTTTTAAAAGTCTGTAACTAAATAAGTTAGAAAGATAAAAAAGGTTGATGCACCATTTAAAAGGCCAGGCTTTGAGCTTTTGTTTGGCATAAATATATACATATATATACTGACGTCAAGAAAAAACGCCTCATCTAAAAATAGACATAAATATCTCATAGACCGATCAGACTAAAGTTATGAATTTTAGTGCATAATAACATCTTATCAGTTAAGCGTATCTCATGAAAACAAAATTGCTGAAAGAATATTTTAGGCTGAGGAAACGACCTCGGTTTGAGACAGGGGTCACCATTTCGTGCGACACAAGATTTTAGCCACATTTGCTTTGTTTCCAGACACAATCCATTGACAGGAAAAACATGTTTTACCATTGTAAACAGTCTCTATTTTACCAAAAATGCGTTTATAATGTTCAGACAATGTTTGTATGCGTCTGCTGAAGTAAACAACTTACCCCACCCACCTTTTCGCAATGCATTTAAGTAAAACTTAAATGTCATGACTCTGCAAAGTGGGAGAATAGATTGTTACGAATCCTTTGCAAAAGTGTTTAGTCCTTATCCAGCGACGATTGCCGAGGAAACGCAAACTGGCACGTGTTCCAGACGTGTTGGATGACGTTAACGTAGACTAACGACTGGCCATTGGGCGTCACAACTCATCTTAAATAACGTAATTTTGTGTAGGCATATTCTGTGTGCATTACCTAATGTACCCCCTTATCATTTTTTTCCATTACTTAAAGCAAAACGAGAATGTTGGCAAGTTTCGGTAAACTGACCTTACATTTTGTCTTTGACGTCATAATTTCATAAAGTTATTTCTCGCAAGCACAAGCGTTTGAAAAAATGATCCATAATTTGTTCATTGATTAGCAAAACATTAACAGCACAAACTGGATGCAACTTTAAATTGAAATCATAAGAGAATGGTGCACTATGCCGTCATGTGTACGGTGAGCCTGTATGACGTCATCAGAATAATGTCTCACCTGCATATCAAATTAAAGTCGTTTTCCAACATCACCCAACCTCTACATAAAGAAGCAGTGCGTGGCTGCTCATTTTTATATATCATCGCTAAGAAATCAGTGATAATGAGTGAGGCGGTTTAGTTGACGTCAGTATAGTCAATAATTCTAACTCGTTTGTGGATAGAGTTATGAATGCGTTTTCATTATATATTGAACGCCCCTCATATTTACTTGATCAGTCACTACCATATATGTACAAAACCATAAAAGAAAGATCTGACAGTAAGCTGAGATGAGCTTGTGCAGCCTTCTTTTAAGATTTGAAACTCCCAATGATATTCGGTCAGTAGCTTAACAGTCATATAATATTCAAGTGACTAGCAAAGGCTCTAATCAGACTGCACGTATGTGCAGACTGATCTTAGACTTTGCTGGTCGCACATACCACGTTGTTGGAAATCGCTCTATTAGTAAACATTTTTGAAGCATACAATTTTAGTCTTTCAGCTGTGGTAGCGTTCACTGGGCATTAATATATAATTTAAGTTGTTACATTAGGATTTATAATAAGAATAGGCAAGGATTGAATGAAAGAAAAGTCACATTTTATACGAAACGGGGGCGTAACAGATCGTTTCTATCTTTTATGTATATATGACATAAAATCCAAGTTAGGTCAAACTTAAATTTGATGAGAAAATGGCTGAGCATTCAAACGTACCATTGGGCGTAAGGGATTCAGATACTGTAGCTGATGATACAGTTGTAGGTCAGACCTCAGATCGTTCGAGTTCTGGAACTGCTGGAAACCAGTGTGAGTCTTTGCAACAACAGATTCTTGTAAAACAAAGGAGCGATATAGATAAACTCACGAAAGCATTTGAGTCATTACAAGATGCATACATGGAAAGAATGGAGAAGATGGAAAATGAGTTAAAGAAGAATAAAGGGGAAATTGAATCATTGAACAAGCGATTACTGGAGCAGGATAGTGTCATTTCAAAGCTTCAAAAGCAAGTTGAATCTTCTAAAGGAGATATGGTGAAAATGACTGACGTCGTCGAAAAAGGAATACAAAAGTTTAATCAAAATCAGATGGTCTGCTTTCATGCGAAGGTTTCCCCTTCATACCAAGACATAGTTCCTTGGGCTACTATAATATTTAAAGGCATCGAAACGAATGTTGGGAATGCTTACAATAGTTCGAATGGAGAGTTTTGTGCACCACGTGGCGGGCTTTATGTTTTCTATAGCAATATTCTCTCTCAAGTAGGCAAATGTATCGAAACTGTCATTCAAGTAAATGGTGTGAGCAAGCAGTGCATTTATTCAGGAGGTACGCCCTCATTCCAAGGTCCTGGAGGAAACATGTTAGTGGCGCACCTGAAGCCTGGCGATAAAGTGCGAGTGGTGAAACATGGTCCTTGGGGAGCAAAACCCTTTTATATTCATCATAACTGGAGTTCTTTCTCAGGATTTCTTTTGAGATCAGATTCGTAGTTCTTCAAGAATTGTTTTGTTTTATTTGACAGAGCTCTAAATATGATAAATTGAGCCGCTGAATGAGATTTCCAACAATGTGGTATGTGTGACCAGCAAAGGCTCAGACCAGCCTGCGCATACGCGCAGTCTGATCAGAGCCTTTGCTAGTCGCTTGAATAATCTTTGACTGTTAAGCTACTGTTCGAACAGCATTTGGCGTTCTAAGCTTAATAGGAGGCTGCACAGGCTCGCCTGAGTCTTCACTTGTCAAAATGTCACATTGTTGGAAATCTCATGCAGCGGCTCATATTATACACGTTATAAGAAAACTATCCTCTTTACTGTTACTCCATTTTAACACAATTAATATAAGATCTCTTAAAGATTAACATTGTGAACTTATCCTTTCTAACAGAGAAACAAATATATTTTAGCACACCTGAGCAGGTGCGCTTATATTATACTAGGCATGGTCCGGCGTCCACACTTCCAAATGTAAATAACTATTAAACCACTTATGGTCGATCTAAATTAAATTTTATTTGTAGCATTGGTCGGTTGGGGATTGACTGCATGTAGCATATAAATGGTGCCAGAGGCATAACCAGTTTCCATCATAGACATACAAGTATTTAACAAAGCTCAGGTTAGCGATGCAGGGCCGTTTGTTCATATTGTTTGATTGTTCGACTCAAATGTTTAATGAAATTTGCACAAATCCTTACGCTTAGCTGAGGAGAATAGCAAAATGACAAAAAGTCTACAAACGACATCTCATGAACCATTGGTCCGAATTAAAAGGAATTTCTCGCACATATGCCCCATATTGGCCTGAACGAAAAACTGCACAAAACATTCTATTCTGATGAAAAAAATGGTCACTAAAGCTGAAACCTCTATATTCATACAGCTTGCCAGTGTCACGTGTGTTCGCCCTAACTAAACACGTTTCATTAGTACATATTTCTGTTTTTATTAACGCCATTGGTCATCACCAAGCCATTTCTCGCCCTGTATATTCATACAACCTGCCCGAATTCCGTTCATCAAGTGAACCCAAGACTTTCAGCATGCCGAGTACACTCTCCGATGTAGTAATCTGCGCATCAGGGCCAGTCATATCTGTCTTGACCCATCCAGGATGTAGAGCCACAACAAGAATTCTGGAGGACTTCAGTTCCATACTCATCATCTTTGTCAGCATATTTAATGCTGCCTGAAATATTGAGAATACTAGGTGAGCGTCTTTTGATATCAAGTTTACCAGGCAAGGCTTTGAGAACGCTTGTTGACATCGCGAGGCTTGCCGAGTGATTCAACCTGCGTTCTCAAAGCCGAGCCTGCTAAACTTGATATCAAAAGACGCTAACCTGGTATTCTATCATTGTTGAACACTATTCAAACTAGCAATTTGACGTAATTATTAATTTTTGTGTTGCTGGTAACTGATAAATAGAGAATACTAGGTGAGTGTCTTTTGATATCAAGCAGGCCCCCTAGTGGAACCTTTAAAACCTTTAGAAACCTTTAATTTGGTTGCAATCCTTTAAAACCTTTAATTTGGCTGAAAAACCTTTAATCACCTTTATTTTGATTAATAAACCTTTAAATTTTTGAAGATCAGTTTGAGCATAACAGATAAGACCATGCATATGTTGATAAGTTATGTCTGTGACATCTTCACATGTATTCACCCTCAGACCATTGTGTCTATACCTACCTCTTGCACCAGGGTGACTCTTATAGTCATCTTTTCTGAGGCTTCAGATAAGGCAGCAATAAACAAAATGTGAGGTAAAGTAAATATATACACTTTTGGGATGATTTCTTGCTTTACATCCATGCTAAACAGCAGAGGTAATGTCTGAATGACTAGTTGATCCTAACCACCTTTTTCCTAGGCTGACTTAACTCAAATCCATTCACTAGTACTAAGTGCTCATCTTTTACTCGTAACTGACAACTAGCTATATAGTGAAAGAATGTGCCCAATCTGCAGGGTTCCCACGGTCAGGGAAAAGTCAGTGAAAAATGAAAAAAATTCAAGGTCAGGGAAACGTCAGGGAATTTTGATTTGAGTCAGGGAAATTTGAAATTTTGGAAAAAGTCAGGGAAAAGTCAGGGAATTTCATGATAACAACTTGTCATTTTTGAATGTTAATAATTACTCTTCAAATTAGTAGATCAATGTGTCTAAATTCTTGGGGATGTCCAAACTTTTAGACAAAATATGATATAGACCACTCAATCACTTGACTGATATTAGGAATAATGCTGCTTAGAGTACGAAAATGTAAAATCAACAAAATAGTATAATTGTAATCTAGGAAAATATATTTTCTCATCAGAAGATGGTAAGCATGACTGATAGGGACTGAAAACTGCATCTATTGGGAAACAATGTTTCTCATTTTCTGTCCCCCCATTTGTCTGTGACATTTTGTTTCTAAAGAATTAATGTCATTATCTTTTAGAGCTTATTAAAAAATTTCTTCAAATGTCACAAATATATTCATATGCTTAAGACACTTGTAATACAACAGTAAGGGGTCTGGCCCAATTGTTTTAAGAGCTATTTATCTTTGTAAATCCTGATAGAGTAAGCTTATGCAGAGAGACAGTGCCGATCAACTCAGTAATACCACATATTTTACTTTTAAAAATAAGTATGTATTGGCAAAATGAATGCTTTGTGAAATTATCTTTTAATAAGGGTTATACTGAAAGGGGCTAAGCTTTTATTTGCATGTTGATCAGTGTTCTGATGGAGTAATATGGCACATTTGTCTTCACTCTATGGTCAGTTAACATTTGTATGAAGAAGTTTGCTGAAAAAATATAATTGACAGATTGGCAGCTTTGAATACTTGGGAAAAGTTTTCCTGTGTTTGTTTTAATAGGTGAATGGCTTCTCTTATTACACTGAAAGACATTTTGATACTTACTCTACTCACCCAGCAGTACACACCAATGAAACAACTAGCATTTTCATGAAGAAGTTTGGTTGTTGAAAATCCTTGTCTTTATGAAATGGCAGCTGTTTTCTCAGCTTGCTTTTTGATATAAAATGTTATGTTATGTTCTATAATGATGGTTCATTTATGGATTGAGGCAAATGATGAAACTGCTTGAATCTTGGTCATTATTTGTTACTCTAGGTTGTTTATATGTAGTTTGCTTTTCCTCCTGGTGCATGGGATATGCTGCATCATTTGATTTTGGCAATCCCTGAGCTTGCCATATAACTATTTGGGTACAAAATTATATAACTATTGACAAATTGACAGCTTCATTTAGTTACCCTTTCACAATATGGTGGGGTTATGCCTCTGGTAACAGGCAAAAATCTGCTACCACACCTTTGAAACTTTGTTTTAGCAATATAGACACATGATGCTTCTAAATGTATGAAGAAGCCTGGTGCTAAAATATCAGTCAGTGGCAAAATGACAATTTTAAATTACAATATATAGCTAGCCAGTTTCGTTCTGTTTGCTTTTAAGTTGTGGTTACAGGGCATTTTTAATAAGTTATATAATGCACTTTACTTATAGGCCAATCCATCTACATCTCAGTACATGTATTATGTTGAAAATTAACAATATTACAATTTGACAATTGCAGAACAGATTGCTCTCTGGTAGTAAAGTTAGGCATTTTAGAACTGAGTGTAAGTCAAAGATCACCAGAGGACAAAAAATCAGCTGAAGAGTTTTGATAAAAGGATCATAAATTGTATCACTATACAGTAATATTTGCTTAAAACTGATGTTTGTTCACTAACCGTCCTCATAGAATACCCACAAAACTGGACAAATGCCGATATTTTGGGTCAGGGAAATTTGAATTTGGTCAGTGAAAAGTCAGGGAAAAGTCAGGGAATTTTACTTTCTATAATTTGTGGGAACCCTGATCTGGGAATAGAACCTGCAAACCCCCTAGACATTAGGTTTGACATGCTAACAACTGCAATAACTGCACTAGCAGATATTAATGGATAAGCAACTAGTGGGTTTTTTGACTTTTGAATAATGTCCTGATTTTCTAAAATGTCATTGTTGAAGGTTGTCAATTCTAAACATTGTTATCTACACTCCAAGGCTAATACAGACAATATGCATATCTAAATTAAAAAAAAAGAGCATACAATAAATGGGAGCAATATCCTCAGACCTCTGAAATTGTTCATTTACTGAAGATAAGATTGTCCATACAAAATGACCAGATATCCTTACAAAATGACCAGAGATGGCTTCTCCTACTTTCTTGGTTTTCAAAATTTTTCGGGAGATGAGATTTATTTTTTCAATCCATCGCTGCTAGTAAAAAAATGAGGCTTTCATCTAGATGGAGTAAACAACAAAAGTAATTTTCTATTGATTTGTGATAAATGGGCTATAATTTTATTGGCTAAGGATTTGCTGCACCCCTTTCATACCAACATGAATATGATAAAAAATACTAGAAATTTTTATGTTAATTTGCTCTTTATTTTTGTTAGAATTTCAAAAAAACAACCTTTATTTTGCCTAAAATAGCCTTTATAAAAACCTTTAATTTCATGAGAGTCTCCTAGGGGCCCTGTAGGCAAGGCTTTGAGAACGCTTGTTGACATCGTGAGGCTTGCCGAGCGATTCAATATGCGTTCTCAAAGCCGAGCCTGGTAAAATTTGATATCAAAAGACGCGAACCTGGTATTCTATTTATCAGTTTACCCATTGTTGAACACTATTTAAACTAGCAATTTGACGTAATTTTTGATTTTTGTGTTGATTCAGCGTCATTAGCGACGTCATTCAAAAAGTGCAACGTCATCATGACCAGATAAAGGTAACTTGCCGTGAGATAGGAAACGTTTATTAGGTTTTGTTGAAATAATTCAGTTTATATTAGGGGTGACTGATAAATAGAGAATACTAGGTGAGTGTCTTTTGATATCAAGTTTACCAGGCAAGGCTTTGAGAATGCATGTTGAATCGCTCGGCAAGCCTCGCGATGTCAACATTCATTCTCAAAGCCGAGCCTGGTAAACTTGACATCAAAAGACGCGAATCTAGTATTCTATTTATCAGTTTATCCATTGTTGAACACTCTTCAAACTAGCAATTATGACGTAATTTTTTATTTTTGTGTTGATTCAGCGTCATTAGCGACGTCATTCAAAAAGCGCAACGTCATCATGACCTGATGACGTTTAACAGGCAACGCGCAACAATGCAGTTGATATGAGAGGTAACTGATAAATTACCGTAGATGATTTAATAAGTGCACTTTATACATAACCTTTTACTCAATATACATGATATAAGGAACCTTCTTTGAAAACAGTGTAACTCCAGATCAGCTGGCTTCAAATGAAGCCAGCTGATCAGGATTTACAGTTTTTATCAATATGATGATTCTTTATCTATAATGGATTTAACTGGATCGACTTGGAACCAGAAGTGATAACATGCGATTACTCGGAACCTGTGCGAAATGGTACTTAGATAAGATTGACTGGGAACCAGAAGTGATTACATGCGATAACTCAACCTGTGCGAAATCGTAGAGTGTTTCAATTAAATTTTGGAACTACAAAAGGAGGTTGATATCAAATGAGCTTATAGCCTGCGTATGCAAGTGTTCATAGTCACTGTGCATAGCTGCTCATATAAAATTTTAAACACAAGTGATTGTTTTCCCACCCTTTTATATTCCTTTTGGGATACTTATTGAAATAATCAGAAAGAAAAACTTTGAAGCTGAGTAGACTAAAACCCTTCGACATAAAAATGATTCAATTAAACAATGGTTGTCTAAAATATATACAATACATATAGTTTACATTCTTGGCACGTCTTAAAATTATCTCTGTATTAAAATCAAGCATACGTTCTAAGCATGTTTTACCTCTGCATTTAAATCTAGCATACGTTCTGAGCGCGCTTTTCTATGCATTAATATTTAGCATACGTTATGAGCAAGTTTTATCTCTGCATTAAAATCTAGCATAGGCATACGTTCTGAGCACGTTTTATCTCTGCATTTAAATATAGCCTACGTTCTGATCAAGTTTTATTTTTAAAAAACTTTTAAAATGTGATGTGAAATTTGTTAGTATCAAACGATTAAAGAGCAGCATAAATTTTGAGCTCGAATTCCATTTGATGTGGGATTTGATAAAGCAGCGAGTGATTCAAATCTAGTCTACGTGGCGTTCTAGGCCTGTGATTGTTATTTTAAACTTTGATTTCGGCAATACTATTACTGTTATTTTTGGACATAATGAAGAGAGAATTTGAGCGGCGGCATTAGATTTCCAACAATGTGGTGTGTGCGACCAGCAAAGCCTCAGATCAGCCTGCGCATACGCGCAGTCTGATCAGAGCCTTTGCTAGTCTCTTGAAGTTAGGCTACTGACTCAACATCATTTGGAGTTTCTTTGCTTAAAAGGAAGTTCCACAGGCTCGTCTGAGTCTACACTTGTCAAAATGCCAGATTGTTGGAAATCACATATCACGGCTCATTTACCTTTGACGGTCCATAATTGTACATTTCATGATCCATGTCATTTGTTTCAGCAATTGATCCAGAATCAGATGATATATTAATAATGGCGGCCTTCTTCCACGTCATTTGTGTGCTTGAATTATCGTTGATTGAAGCTCGCTGAAGCAGTGGCAGAAATTCCTATTGAAATAGAAATAGCCACAACTCAGTGGTTAGCATTGACCAATGAGTTTGGCCCTTGTACTGACACAAAGTTGAAGATCAAGGTTAAATTTTAGAATCAGTGATTTGGCATTTGTCACCTGATTTTATAGACGTACGTGTCGACCCAAATTGGGTCTCCAGAGAAATAAATAATCTTCGGGCTAGCATATGAGATTTTGGTACTTTTTGTTTGTTTTGATTCTTGACGTCCCAGTCAACAATTTTCAGTCATGTCGGGACTGGTCTTCTTGGGTTGAACCAGTACTAACCAGAGGATATTTTGGTACTTATCACATATCGTATATGCACGAAAGCCCCCACCCCATGCTGATGTATCCAATGGAAGTACAGGTCTAAATTGTGATCCGTGTCTTCATACAACAAACCAGACTTTGTGTATTCGGATTGCGAAGGCTCAGGCAAGTCTGTGCATTTGCGCAGACTCCACTGAGCTTTCGTTGCTCGATGGTGCGATGAGCATCAAATCTCTTTATTTTAAACAAGATCCACCGCCAAGGTCTCAAACATGACAGTGGAGTAACTGCCCAAATATTAGTACACTTGTTTCAAACTCAGCCCCAGTGTATACTGGGTCCGAGTTTCAAACTAGCTTTTGACCGTTTTGCTGGCATTTCAGACTCATAATCGTGAGCCTAATCGAAGCGTTTCAGAAATTCAGACACAACACGAAATAAAAAAAACTAAAAATGAGGGCTGGCACGCAAGATTTTGGTACTTATCGCGTCGGCGGGCAGTGAAGGTTCAGATGAGCCTGCGCATATGCGCAGTCTTGCCAGAGCCTTCCCCTCTCCAATAACTACATAGTATGGAAGTAGATGAAGACTAGGAAATAAATAGAACTATAGCCATGTGTGATACGTCAGAATGGATGTTTGAAGGGGGTTTTTGCGCATATTCGATAGGTACCAAAATCTGGTATGCCGGCCCATTATAATAAATGAGCCAGAGCATGAGATTTCCAAAAACGTGGTATGTACGACCAGCAAAGGCTCAGATCAGCCTGCGCATACGCGCAGTCTGATCAGAGCCTTAGCTAGTCGCTTGAGTATTCTATGATTGTTAAGCTACTGACTAAACACCATTTGGAGTTTCTAGGCTTAAAAGGAGGCTGCAGAGGCTCGTCCGAGTCTGCAGATGTCAAAATGCCACATTGTTGGAAATCCAATGATACGGCTTAAATGCTTACTCTACTCATGATTGCTGGTCCTATAACATTGCAGAGGTACGCTGATGCCATTTCTTCAACACTGACTGTTTGTATAGATGGGTTCTTGGTATATACTGCAGCATTATTAATGAGTACATTCAGTCCATTGTCACCCAGAATTTCCTCTGTTTGTTCTCTAGCCTTCTTCACTGATGCTTCATCACGCACATCTGTGGAATTAAACCTTTTCATTCTGATGGACTATCCCATACATATTGTAACATTAAGTAAGTATGGAATTGTCCATTTTGAGGGGTTGCTGGTCAAGACTTCTAAAGCATGATTTATTTATGTCCCTCAGGGTAGTGTTATGTCTAAGCAAATAGTTTATCCCTGATGAAATGCCACCTTATGCGTTTTTTGTTTTGAAAAGGACCAAACATAAGAAATAATAGCCTCGGTGCAACGTATTGTGTTTTAGTGGTCAGCTTTTTTTCGACGTTTTTTTTAAAAAAAATAATTTTAGACATTGTCTTTATCTGGATAGGTGTTGTGAACATATAGCCATTTATTTTGTCTTTTGTAAACATTTAGCAACATTAAACAATTGATGCATTCTTTTTTGGTTAACATCAGGATTTGTCAACCCGAGAACACTGATGTCATCACTTTCGAGGCTTGACTAATCCTGATGTTAACCTAAAATGATAGCATCAATTGTTTTGTTATAAGACACTGTCTCTCTTTTCCTAGTTTCATTTAATGTATTTTCATATTTTCAATTACTCAAGTCAGATGTTCCTAGTGCACTTTCACTAGGAAGATTATTTCAACAATCTACTTCCCAAATTTCTGGAATTCTTATGAAATAGCAAAATAATTGCATTTTAACCCATATATGCCTAGCGTCCTTTTTGTAGACATAGGCAAACAGCGCAGACCCAGATCAGACGGCACAGAATGCGGTGTCTGATCAGGGTCTCCACTGTTTGCTTGCATAATTTTCTATTAAAACTTGAATAAAAATGAAAAATACCTCCTAACATCCCTTAAAACAGAAATGGACTGTTCCAATTGATAACGGTGGGAAATCTCATTCGGCATAAATTGGTTAAATGCTGTTCTCGTAAAATAAACAAACATTTTACCTGTGAAATATAAATAAGAAACCATTCAGTGGTTCAATGTCTATTTTTAGCTGTCAGGTAGCAGTGAAAAAAGTAATGTCACCTGGGCTAGATTTAGGACAATCTATTTTTAGCTGCCTGTCAGCACTGACATAAAGTCCTGAGCTCAACACTGCTTGGAATCATGATTTGTCACAACCAGTGCAAGCTAGTTTCAGCCAATCAGAGGAGGTCTTTTATAGGAGTCTTATAACAATTGATTTTAATGTCTGAATTACGAGCGATGCCCCGGGAGTGATGCCCGGAGAACTACATGTTGTTTTGTGTTGATGCTTGACGTCCCAGTCAACAAATCATTCACAGCCTTTTGATGACCAGTTTGTTAACACGTTAATCCGCAAAGGTAAGTACGCACAAAGTATGGATGTAGATGGCGTCTCAGGCTAAAATGTAGCCCTTTAGTCTCGCTTGAAACGTCTGCATGGGTGTTTAAAGAAAGCTTTAGCGCATTTTGTAAAATGAACCCAAATCTCATGAACTCATAGATATTCACTAATAGATGTTTTAAGGGCTTACTTTAGGAGATACTATTAATGAAAATACTTATATCTATTGAGCTATATGAGATAATTACCTAGCTGGACCACCTTCACTACTGTTTCTGCAGAGGCAATTGATTGCAGCTCCTGGAAATACAATTATATGACTGTCATCCATTTCTTGACGTATAAAATATTCCATAAAGGTATATAATGTTCCGATGTGGAGGAGCACAGTTGGGTCGTTAGCCGGTTTTATCTTTACTGCTTTGTAGTGGTACCACCCAAGAAAATGGTTTGACATGACTGAAACTTGTTGACTGGGACGGAACTTCAGAAACCGGGAAACTTATTGTTAACCCATATAAACAACATCAACAAAGAATAGCTTTTATAGCCAATATGTGGAATAATATTTCCAAAAGCAGCATTTGGTTTGAACCGAAGCAGTTGTTGGATTGGACTGAAACTTAGTAAGAAACCATGGTGTACAAAGGAGCTTCCGAAGTGCTGCTATGGCGGCCATTTTGAAATTATCAAAGCAATACTTCCTCCATAGACTGGCTCCAGTCCTTAAAAAAATCATCAATGTGTCACATCATATACTTGTAGCCAGTCTTACTCTGATGACTCTGTTTTAAGGTCCTTAAAATGGGGCCATCAGAGTAAGACTGGCTACAAGTATATGATATGACACATTGATGAAAAATTGTTTTTAAGGACTGGAGCCAGTCTACCTCCTCCCATAATATACGATGTATTTGCTGGGCTAAACCGAAATAGTTGTTTGATTAAATCGAAACATGATGAGAACACAAGTTCAAAAAAACTTGCTCTCCTTCAGCACTCAACTAAAGTGGACGGTTGTCTACCGACTGAAAGTACAGAAGTAATTTAAAAGCTGTTTCACGAAATGACACATCCAGCTCATCGCCATCTCCGCATGCTCACACTGGTAAATGTGTACGTCGATTTGGTGGTATTTACGCGTATTGCCGGTACTTCATAGACCGGAAGTGGTACTCCATTATCTCAGTCTAGCATTTCTGAAGTAGAACTTGAACACTTAGATCAGTATTTTTCATTAACTTCAAGTCCTTGAAAACTGTTGGCGAGGCTTTTAGAAGTCCTTGAAACGTCCTTGAATTTTACTCAAACTTGCCTGTATGAAGTTAAATTGCGTTTCGCTGGCGGGCTGATGATGGCCCGCTAATCGTTATTTTTGGATCATTCCTCCCCCCATCAAACTAAAAAAAGGTTGTCAAAGTTGAACCCCCGCTGACAAAACTTTCTGGATCACGAATGTCCTATCTGTTCTGTTCTTACCAATCGTCCTTTATGTAACAATCAACATTGTCTATTTAATATATGCAGAATTTTATTATCTGCTGCATTTAATTAGCGTTAAAGTTCAAAATCTAGGTTTATTCAGGGATAATCCTAGATGTGATACTTTTAACCGCAGAGTAGAAAATAAATTCGAATACGACATGATTTGCATGAAGTTGGTTTTCTTACATTTACTGTGAAGCTTGGCATACTTAATATTCAGCCTATAATCATGATTAGAGCACCATAACATATGATAAGAAAATAATAGCATTTTCCAGATCAGCTAACTTTTATGGATAAACTTGAGATGATTTTCTAAACCACCAGTGTAAACATTGTTTTGGGACTGTTATTTTGAGTACCCACACCATATATTTTGGTTTCAAAATTAGTAAAACATTCTTTAGTAACTCATCCCTGTATATTACACATGACGTCGAAACAACTTCGTATCGACGTCGATGCGTCGCATCGGCGTTGATATAACGATGTTTTAAGGTTCTGTGCCTGCTGGAATTCTTATCACAATGTAGGAACTCAGAAAAACTATCTCAATGAAACGGAGGAATACTGTGTTAGATAAGAAAATGATAGCGTTTTCGCACTACTTACATGTATACCATTTTACCGCTAATCTGGACTTACACTATGATTATCCTTGACTTTGCTACATGTACTGATAAAAATATTCGTACCTTTGCTTGCTCCGGGTTTCTAGCTGTTGCTATGATGTTCTGGGGTGAAAACTTGAGTAACTGTTTAACAAATTCCAATCCTATTCCTCTATTTGCTCCAGTTACAAGAATGTTTTTCGGATACATATTCAGTTATTTCTTTTCTTTTTAAACGAAAACAGGCACTATACACTGGCCTGCTTCATGTAGAAAAAAAGCGGTCAATATCTGCAATCCAGGTCACGACAGTAAATTTGTAAAACATACACTATTCTGATATGTGCAGCGCAAAAATACCAATACATTTTAGACTCATTTCTCCTTTATCCTTGTTTACGAATGCATTGATCGTCACAACAGCAACCTCATAAATTTTAGATTTTTATTCAAGGCAGCAGAAGAGATAACATTTTTGCGATTCTACGACGCTTTAACTCTTTGCATGCTGGTAATTTTATCATACATATACATTGTAATACTTGTTGTTTGTAATTTACTTTTTCAAAATATTCTTTCATGAATACCATCATATACCAAGATGTCATACGGTTTGGATCAAGACCAGTCCCTACGTTTTGTTGATCCTGGTCTGGATCCAAACAGTTCGCAACTACAAGCAGCCGACACTACAGCCAATAAGTTAATAGTTGAATTCAGAGAAGACAATCGATTATATCATCTCTGTTAGGGACGACCTTTGTTGTCATCTGATAACATTTACAAACATATTGAACCCAGATCAGGCGCTAATCTGGATCCAAACTGTTTGACACTATGATAGTATTTCTGAAAGTTAAAATTAAGTCAGGGGACGACACAACAAGAATATGAAAAATTACACAGCATGCAAAGAGTTAATACATGTATCATGGTGCGAGATCTCGACTGTAGCGGCAAAGAATAATGTATAAGGGCATGAGCATCTTCGCAAGCCAAGGGTACTAACTCCACTTCGTTCCTTACGCACGCGTAAGGAAGGAAGTGGAGTTAGTACCTTTGGCTTGCGAAGATGGGGCATGAGCTGACAGTATACCAATGACTCCATGCAGCGTTCGTCCATCCGTCAACATTTTACTGAAACCACTGGGCCATTTAAAGTCAACATTTTACTGAAACCATTGGGACATTTAAGGACATATGCTACTAAATACTTCCCACATTGAAATATTTTAAATACTTTGCATACAGTTTGTTTTAAGCATGGGCTATCCATTTATGAAATAAAAAGGATATGTCACCGTGCTTATTTTTTCAGAATCTCATATTGAAGTTTATAGCATTTGACCAATTTTCTAGAAATATAAAATAATAATACTAGTCCTAATTATCGAGCTAAAACGGTTGTAATCTTCACCCAGCTTCTTTCTTTTAACTTAAATTACTGCCCATGACCTCAAACTTTTAAGAAAATGTGCATGTTTACTTGTTACCCCATGCTGTGACAAGATACTGCATGATATATTTTGGCAATTCGTCGAAAAATGGAATTTGTTTTTAGAATAAATCATGTATTAAAAAATCTGACATTGAAAATCTTGAAAATTTATTTTTAATTCATTGACTATTATAATTCCTTTCAGAAAAAAGAATAAAAATCTGGGGTCACCGAACTAATTCTCTTTCTAGAGGGCCAAATTTAACCCCACCCCCATAGGTTTCATGCGTAATTCAATATAAAAAGTTCGGGGATGACCATTTCGGTCGTTTTGATGATGCCATTTTACTAGTATATGAAAGGGAGCGCAGTGGCTCAGTGGTAGAGTGCTTGACTCGAGACCGAAGGGCCGCGGGTTCGAGCCTCACCGGCGCCACTGCGTTGTGGTCCTTGAGCAAGACACATTTATCCTAGCTTAGTACTGGTTCAACCCAGGAAGACCCGTCCCACATAACTGAAAGATTGTTGAGTGGACGTAAAGAATCAAATCAAACAAAAAACAAAAACTAGTATATGAAGTAATTTAGCATTAAAATGTTAAAAAAGAAAGAAAAAAACACACTGAAAATATGTGCGCATCTGGGAATCGATCCTGGTTCTCTGGCTTTGTAGCCAGGCGCGCTAACCACTAGGCCACGAGGTCAGGTCGTGCGCCGCTCTAAATATCCATACAAATAGTATAGACTCGGCCACTATCGTATTCGTAACCAGGGTTATTGTGTACGTCGTTTGATTTCGACTGAGCTACATTTATCTGTCTTTAGTGCTGAGACGATCAGTTCTGAAAAGATGTCAATAGATATTTCGAACACACTTTAATTAGTTATTTTGTGAAGAAAATGTCGGAACACCGATATGACATAAGAATATCGGAAGCTGTATTGATCCGAATCCGTTAAGGGTCGAAAGACAGGACCCAGACAACTTTCCCCGTTTGCAGACGCGGAAAAGGTGCGCATTGGAAATAGCCGCATATGTCTTTAAAGGTATATTGGTTTAAATGGATTTCGGATAGGTTCATTATCAAGGACGATACGGACAAAAGCCTCATTTAAGTAGCCTCTAGAGCGTCGCATCTCGGCATAATAAGGACATTCTGTAATTCAATTATAAAATAAAAATTCGGAACACGAATTATAAGCGTAAAATGTTCGTTCTTGTTGGGGTGGATATCGTCATTCAGAATCTTCATCTTTGGAAGCCTGATCTCGAGTTATACGCTTTATTAATGCTCAACCTAACTGAGCATGAACTGTATTTTGCTCATAAATGTTAAAATGCCATTACATTTATTAGCAGGCCAAAAACATCTGAGCGTTTTAACGCAAGAAAAAAAATACTTTTTATCCTGTATTTTAGTTTTATGAGCAGTTGAAATTTCAGGCTCAGTTGAGTTATGCATGAAAAATCGACGTTTTTTAACCCAGGGCCTGATATTTCAAAACAGTGATTGGCATCGTGAGAGAATTTTCCATCGGCTTCTCACACTCATGATAGATCCTGAAATGGTGTGACTTATTTTACGCTATATATATATATTGCAGGCTTCCACGTTGTTCGCACCAAGACAGGATATTCGGCTACCCAGTGTTGCTGCCCATAGGAAGACAAATAATGATCTGAGGAAGGCTCTTGCCCACGTCACATCAGATAGTGTGAAATCAGCCGCCAAGGGCCAGCATATAAATACAGTGATGTTTGAAGAAGATGAGAAGGATGATTCAGGTTTGTTAATATTGTAAGAATCTATCATGATAGCAAAATCCGTCCCGAGGATCACCGTTTGGCATCACGAGGCTTGCCGAGTGATGACAAACGGTGATCGCGAAGGGCGGATTTTTCTATCCCATCCTCACACAAATAATATATTATTTTACTTGCTCACTATTAAATACCGCATTTTGAGACTTCGAGAAGTTCCTGATTACGTTGAGATGCAGCATAACATGATGACGTCACTTTAACATAACAATGACGTCGCTTGTTTATCAACCTGCGGCTGAATGTTTTAGCCAACCTGTGTCAAAGGCTCAATGGCAATGGTCCGTCGTCCGTCGTGGTACGTCCACAATTTCAAAGTAGTATACCAAGTTAGTTGGCCAATTTTGATCAAATCATCAGGTAGGGGGAAAGGCTGCATAAGGTATTGGGGCTGATTGGATTGGAACTCCGGTAGCCATGGCAACATATAGCTCCCATAGACTTATGATGGGATAAACTTTAACAATCTTCTCTGAAACCATGATATTTCGTATGTAGCAATGTCCAGTATACCCCTACAT
The DNA here is from genome assembly GCA_964019695.1 of Loripinus fragilis. Classification (NCBI taxonomy): domain Eukaryota; kingdom Metazoa; phylum Mollusca; class Bivalvia; order Lucinida; family Lucinidae; genus Loripinus; species Loripinus fragilis. The sequence goes on from OZ026517.1 coordinate 79,215,749, forward strand.
AAAGGCTGCCAATCAAGCCCCTGGATTCAACCTGGCCTCATCGCAGGGGTCAAGAGTTTCCATACACTTATAATAATGGGAAAAACTTTAACAAAATCTTCTCTGAAACATGAGGCACACAGGTGGTCTCCCTTGACCCCTACATAAAGGCTGCCAATCAAGCCCCTGGATTCAATCTGGCCTCACCGCAGGGTCAAGAGTTTCCATAGACTTATAATGGGAAAAACTTTAAAAAAAATCTTCTCTGAAACCTTGCGGCACACAGGTGGTCTCCCTTGAAAGTAGACAAATGAAAATGTGCACGTTATTACATGTATGTAATGTCAAGACTTAATCATAGTTTGAAATCTCATTGAAGTGATCTGCCTTTTCCATATCATTCAAGTATAATTCCTTTTCAGAGCCCTACACAGCACATGAAGAGCAGATCGACCTCTTGAATGGTCACGTGATCCAGAAATCGAAGGGACGTTCCTCTAGATTTTCATCTACGTCCAACTCTTCTCCTGCCAGATCAGAACAATCAGAGATGTCTGGCATTCACTTTAATATCTGACAAAGCCATAGGCGAACTCAACACTATCTTGGCATTGAAGCAGCGTTTGTACTTTTTTTAGATAACAACCAAAATGCTGGCATCATTAATGTAATTGCTTTACCGGTGGAAAACTTTTTTTATAGTTTATCTGAGTTAATCATCTTTGAGCTAATAATGTACCAAGACTGCGCTGTCTATTTCAATCATGCGATCACTTTTTTTTTTTCAAAAATTATAGTATACGACTGTGACCTGAGAAAGACTGTCTTCGAGGGCTGTGTGGTGGGGGGGGGTATGAACATCAAAGACGCAGATCAGCCTGCGCATCTGCGCTGTCTTATCAGTGCATTTGTTATTCACTTATTGGAAAGTGTCAAATCTAAACTTGCTACAAGCGAATTTTCTAGCTAATCTCTGCAGCTTAAAATTGTGAATAATTTCTAACCTGTCAGTAGGTTGCGGGTGCTCAAAAGAACCATCTCATTGAGAAATCAGAAAATAAACTGTACAATAAATACTCTCTCTTATCTAGGGGCCCGACATTTAAACATTAATGCGCCAATCACAACAAAAGTTGCCTGCTTTTCTCGTCTGCTGAAATGTTTAAGAAGCCTCTATGGCAAACAGTGTGGACCCAGATCAGACTGCTCCTATAGGAGCAGTCTGTTCTGGGTCCACGCTGTTTGCTTCTATACTTAATTCGTCGGTAATGTTAGGCAATTATTTGCAGCAGACGACTTCAGCAGACGACATTTTCAGATGTTTTTTTCTTGGCGCTTTAAGGGTTAGCTGCCAAGATGAGTTGTTCCGTTTCGCTTGACTTGTACAGCTGACTGATCAGTTTCTGACATCCATATACTCATACCAACTTTAGCATGGAAATATCTCGTAATATGCAAGGTCTACGCTAATGTAGGTGTTATAAAATAGTTAAAGCTCGTGGATTATCTCCATGTACAAGTGGATAAACCATGGTATAACTATTGCTCAATTCCTGGACTGTTTGGTTTTATGATCAGCTACCCAGATGCAGTCAAAGTCAGCCCATAACACAAGACAGAACAAGAGTCTCATACATACACAGGCCTCCAGATGAAAGTTTGCACATATAATGCGCAGGCTTGTCTGAGCTGTTGGTCCTCACTGATACGATATAAGAACCAAAATATCTTGATCTGACGCGTATTTTAAAAGAAGCTCTAGCGATAAGGCGTATATTTCCCCTAGTTGACATGATTACAAAAGCTAAATTTTCAAATAGCCATTGATAATGATTTTAAAATTCGTCCGTTTGGGTAGTATAATATGTATAGTTAGCATTAAAATACGTTTCAAAGCAATTCATCATTTACAAAGCCTTGCAAATTGCGCTTTCTACTCCAACCCCTCATTTTACGTCTTTTTATTGGATGTCGATTAGACCAGAATATTAGTAAATCCATTACAGGTTTTCAAAAAGTAAAAGAACTAAATTATTAAGGTTATAAATGCCCTTCATTTACCAAAAATTGCAGTATTCCTTCTGCGCATGCGTACGAAATATACTTAAAATTGTGACGTTTGTCATTGAAAAGATGAAACTGGTGTCTTTCAGTTTGTTTTTATATGCTCCCCCCCCCCCCCTAGACCCAGGATGCCATTTGGACAATTGAACGTCATTATATAAATAAACAACATGTGTCTTGGGTCTAGGGGGGGGTTGTATAAGCGTAAGAAGACATTAAACATCTGACAAAATAGATCACTTTGCAAAATGGTCGTTTTTATTGTACATCAACTGTATAAATACTCTATCGTGATAAATACAGGACGATTGTTTACCTTAGTTTAACGGTCTACTTCCCACATGTTACTGAATAGCGAGCACAGTTGATGATCAAAATAAATTCTCATTCAAAACGAAGTAGATATATTACATGCATTTAGGAAAACCCGTTTTAAATATACGAACTAGCGGGCAATGGTATACAGACGACTCGTCTAGATGTATTTGTTGAGTGTGCCTAGTGTCTCCAGCCGTTATTTCAACAACATAAAACGAACAACTAATTTAGGGAAATACCCCGCCTTATCGCTAGAAATTCTTTATTTTATTTACCACATGATTCTCCGTATCAGTATCAGTTGTGATAATTATTAAAGCTGCATACTCTGTAACTATGAACATTTTTCGAAAAAAAATATTTTCTTTTTAAATCATTTGCAAAAGTATAATAAAGTTATGTTGTCACAATAAATCTAATTTCTACAGCTGAAAACTGCATGAAAAAGTGAATTATCTTTTAAAAACAGGTGTATTTTCTCTTGTTTGTAATTATTTGCGTCCCTCCAATAATTCTGGACACTTGATTTTAAAATAATTGCTGTTGTTTTGGCACTAATAATTTGTTAATTATTTCGAAAAAGGTAAAATGTATACCTGAATTTTAGTTTTTTTACTGTGTTCTTGAAAAATAGAAACATTATTTTTAAAATGAAAATATCAAAAGTTACAGATTATGCAGCTTTAAAGTATTGCATTATTTTATTGTCATTTTTTGTGACTAGTACGAGATTGTTTATGGCTTTTGACGTTGTTGTTGTTATTATTATATGGCATTTATTGTGCTTCTAGTTAAAAAATAAATATTGTTGATGTTCACCTTATGTATTGATTGGTTTATCTCTTCTTACAAGGAGTATAGTATTATAATAATACATGTATACTCATGCTAATATAATGAAGGCCACCCCAATTTCCGGCTTTGTTGAAAACAAATACAGACATTATAAATGTATATATTGTAAGTAATATCTTGTATGACCGCCACCTTCATGAATGCATTCTATGAGGCTTTTGCGCATGCTCAAAAGAAGCATGGGGTTGTACCCCACACCCTCATGGAATACATTGTCATAGTTCAACCAGATAGTGTTCGAAATCGGGATATGTGGCAGCTGGGAAGGGATACGATCATATATCCGCCGGCCTAGAATATCCAAGGGGTGGCCGATTGGATATTGATCAGGACCCGGAAGTCCAGTCAAGTGGGTATGACATGACCAGCCTGCAAACAGTTCCTTGCCATATTGCAGGTATGCTGTAATTGTCTTGCTGAAAGAGAAAAATTGTTTCCAATCACCTGGTAAATTTGCAGGACCTGTGGGTAAAGGACTTCATCTACATAGCGTTGGTCTGTAAGTGACCCCCGAATTACTATGCAAATTAAACGAACCTTTTACAAAGCTATGGGAGGCCTTCTTTTTTAAGCATGGGTATATAAGATTTAGAGTTGGGGTCCAGGAATTCCATATACACATGCACATGTAGTTTGCCAAATGGACTTGTTCAATATTTAGGAGAAATACTATGATAGAGTGTTTCGGGTAAATGCGATATTGTAACACAACACCAATATGGGGATCAAACATGTTTTTATATGCATTGACATCTGCTGGACCCGGAGGGTGACGCTGAAACCCGAGCCTGGAAGGTGAGGGTTTTAACGACCCCCGAGGAGTCTAGCAGGTGTTAGTGTATCAGAAAAAACATGTTTGATCAAGTTATTTTTTCACTTGAAAACTTTGGAAAAACGTTTCGAAAAGTTCATACTATAAGGACGCGCAAAGGCATGAAGGATTCGTAGATTTTGAAAACGCCTGTTCCAGAGCAAAGACTTATCCTAACGTCAATAAATTACGTTCATTTCTATGCACGTTTCTATTGATGACGTCAATTATTGTAACCGCCTAGAGTGCGTATATGTAAAGAACAAAAGCCGTGCACCTACAGCACGTGAATAGCCTGATTAATGCATGTTTTGTCGGTTAAAACATGGCTGTTTATAGCGTGCAACACATTTTTTTATGCAATTATACTGCATGTATCTACTAAGCACGGCCACCAATCCAGCTTCTTCATCATAAATGCAATGATAATAAATTCATGAGAGGGATTTCCTACAATGCAGAAGCGGAACTTGATTCATGTAGGTAGCAGCGTGCTCTCTTATTTTGTTATCAAATACTCGCATTTTAAGTGATGTTTCGAAAATCGGAGAATGCTATTCGATGGACGATTATTCTAGCTTTGCTGTCGTACCAATCGATCGTTTGTAGCCAGATTCGGTTCAAGGCGGATGCAACAACGTGTGCTTTGATGTCAACATTGAAATTATGACACAAAACTTTTTGCAATCTCGCCACTATCAAGAGTTCTTTTTGAAACACTGGGCTTGGGCATCTTTAAAGCTGCATAGTCTGTAACTTTTGATCTTCTAATTTCAAAAATAATGTTTTTATTTTTCAAGAACACAGTAAAATACTCAAATTCAGGTAAACATTTTACCATTTTCGTAAATCTTACCAAGTTATCACTATCAAAACAACTGCATTTATATTAAAATTCAACGGTCTAGAATTATTGGAGGGACGCAAGTAATTACCAACAAGAGAAATAAACACCTATTTGATAAGATAATTCACTTTTCCATGCAGTTTTCAGATGTACTGAACATTTTTATTGTGAAAACATAGCTTAATTCTACTTTTAAAAATGATTTAAAAAGAAAATAAAAATTTTCGAAAAATGTTCATAGTTACAGAGTATGCAGCTTTAAATTTTGATGTATCAACATATATCACAAAAATATCAGGGTTAATTTACTCTGTGTCAAAAATAAAGATATACTTAAAATGAGATGGGTCTACGATACAGAAGATGGACTAATTATGCAGGAGATGGACCAGCTATGAAGGAGTGGGATCATTAATGAAGTCGATTGTTTTAGATATTTATCATCCCCGATCTTTGCCGTTCGTTTATACCATCTCCCTTTGTAAAATCCGTTATCAGATGTGATACATACCATACCCAGTAATCATTTTAATTGTTTTACTGGGTGCGTATACTAAAATCCCATATGCTGGTTCCAACATGCTCAGAGCCAGTGTATTACAAACCCAAAAGACATGAATCCAGTCAGATCTGATTCTACATGTATAATCTGCGCTCGGTGTGGAGCTACACATGTAAGGTTTCTTGTTTTTTTTTTCAATGCGCGCACAGCACAGACTTTGATCAGATTTTATGGATGCCAAGGCTGATATGATGTCAGTTTGCTAGTTTGGCCATGAACTTGCTCATGTTTCAATGTTCTATACTGAACAAAAGTGAAAACGCTGCACTACAATTATCTATATTTTGTGAGAAAGTATGGGACAAAAAGTATTCACTAAAGCTTAATTATGTTTCCCAGACATCCAACAAACCATACGTCGAAACTCCACCAATTTGTCTTGTTTGATGTCTGAGTTATGCTCCTTTAAGTGTTTAAAGCTTTATTCACTGAATTTTGCTATTGCGCATATGCATATTAGAATTGTTATGCTTATCAAAATTTGTCATAATTGTGTTGCATAAAAACACAAGAAAACTGCTTAATCACTTGAAACAAGCTCAGAAATCAATTTCGAATTTATCAAAATTGTAAAAAAAATGAAATTGTCTCCCTTTGAAAAAAAAACAAAACAAATAGGGAATATTAAATGTTTGGTAAATTTCAATTTTTCACGATATTCGATAATTTTCTTTTGCCAAATCCGGTAGACCTCTCAGCACATTGTTACCACCATTTCTCGACTAGTTATGTCCTCATACTAAGATGCAACAACACATTGATTTTCCTATGGAGATTTCAGTGTTAAAATTTCAAACTTGGCAATTTGATGGAAAATCCGCTTTTTAAGCTTGCTTTTCTAAACGATCAAACACACTTGAGATAAGTCCTTCATATTTCTGGTTGTCACCTGTCTAGACTACCATTTCATGCTGTCTGATCTCGTTGGTAGTGGATTTCTGAAGGCCTAAACTGTGTTGAATTTCTGTTCAAATTTGCAACCTGAAAAATCGGACCCCTGTCACATTTAAATGGCTTTCGTGTGTTTCCTCGTGACAACATCCGTAAAACTTTTACTGTTATGCATTACCCAGTATTTGAACATTAAGATACACTTTCATTTGCATTCTTGGTTTGCATTATTTTGTATATAGATGGCAGACAATTCAGGTGTAGCGTTTTCACTTTTGTTCAGTATATCTTGATTTCCTAGAATATATACGGACGTTGGAACAATACTTGGATCGAGATAATTTATTGGCCACGACGCGAAAACCTGTCATGGTTGGGGGGGGGGGGGGGGATGTTGCGAGCAAAACAGCCACCGACCAGCTTGCTCATCCGCCTTTGTTCTCCGCTTATTGGAAAGTATCATATTTAAACTCGCTACAAGCGAATATTCAATTTTCTAGTTAATCTATGTAGCTGAGGAGACTTATTTGAGTCTCATTTTGTCGGAAACCCCGGCGACAGGTTTTGTCGTACCAAGGCCCAATATTTTGTAGTCTTACCAATGAATGTGCCAGCACACAAGATTTTCCTACTTATTGCATCGTTGAGCAGCGAAGGCTCCAATACGCAGGCTCGCCAGAACATTCGCTGCTCGCATAGAAAGAGAAAAAAACTGAAGAGGATGAAGCCTCTCAAACCAAATTGTAGACCCGTGTATCTGCGCACACTTGTTAGAACAGTGAATCTATGAATGCGTGATAAGAGCCAAAATCTCATGTTCTGGCTAAAATATGTTAGTCCCACATGTACCTATATGTCGACCATGAGCTGCTTAAAGACCCCACCCCCCCAGGGGAATTTTATACACTATGATTTTCTAAAACAACGTTATATAAGAAGCAAAATGACACCTGTTGCCCATCTGGCAGTGGGGGCGTTGCCGAGTAACAGCCATGTTAACTATGTTACCCTGAAACCTCTCCAAATCCTATTGTCCAAATACAAAGCTATACATAAGTTTTATTTATTCACATGCTGATTGTCTTAAAAGCACCTAATGAAATGTAACCAATAGCCAGTATGCGTTTAAACAACATATGCATACTATATTGCAGTTATATACGTTACTTTATTTCAAATAAACTATTATTTAGCCATGGGCAATCACTAGACAATGTGCTGCCAAAATAACTCCTAGGAGGAGTTTTGTACACTATGCTTTTCTAAAACCACGTTTGATAAGCCACAAAATAATGCATGTTAGCTCTGTATGGGTTCGGACGTTACTGTGCAATTGCAGAGTTTACTATGTTACCCTAAAATAATAAGAACTCCTTTAATGTAAAAATCAAAATTATTCCTTATTTTACAAAATAATATTATCTTGTAATTGAAAGTGAATGACTAACAGTACAATTTTAACTCATTTAGTTAACCTTTTATTACTGTTACATACGTTACTTGCTTTTGAATACATTAATGTAATGGGAGCATAGTGGCTCAGTGGTAGAGTGCTTGACTCGAGACCAAAGGGCCGCGGGTTCGAACCTCACCAGCGTCACTGCGTTGTGGTCCTTGAGCAAGACACATTTATCCTAGCTTATTACTGGTTCAACCCGGGAGACCCGTCCCTGAAAGATTGTTGATGGAACGCAAAGAATCAAATCAAACAAACAAACAAAACATTAATGTAACGCAAAAATAGCATTATATGAGCTTAAACCCCTAATGCTTGTAGACTCCTGCCATTTTAGGGCTCATCAATGGGAGAAATAATGAAAAGTGTCTTTTTTATTTTTAAATATAATTGAAAATAAACACAGGTGATGAAAAGGAAGAAACTTGAACTCAAAGCACACAAAATGCCTTTTCTAAGAGTTTTTTTTATCGAATATGTAAACATCACTTATAGAAATTACTTATTTAAATAATCAAATCATATTTCTTAAATGCTTGAACTATATCATTTATCTCTGACACTTTTATGTGTCACTTAATTTAATACATGAAATGATATATACAGGACAATTTTCCATACTGCCTTCAGTTCAGTTGAGACAACACAGGATTTTAAACATATAATAGCTTAGTAAGATATATTACCAAAAGTGTGAGCCAACCTTATAAATATACAGCTAATCAGCTATTGATTATAACAACTATAATAAAAAAAACTAAGGACAAGAGCTAGCTCACAATTTGTAATATTTTAAGTCATTTCAGGCATGATTAACATTGAGAAATGAAGAATGTATATAGGTTTTATCCCTGGTCCTTTCAATGAAAACTGAAGTTTCTTTTTAATCATAACAATTTCTATCCCAAATATGGTGCCCAACATGCCTGTCCCTATGGTTATAATACCTATGGTAGTAATCAGCATGTTTAGTATGGCGAAGAAAGCAAACAATGATCTTGGTAACAAGCATAACAAGTAAATTTAAGGAGATTATTACACTTATCATCTGTTTTGCATGTTGCTACAATTTTGTGAAGCATTTAATCAGCTAGCTAAGGCATTTGTTCAAAATGTTCAATTTAGTCATATATTGAAAAGAGATAAGTTAATTCTTAGAAGAGTTCCCTTGCATTGTTAGTATTGTATTATAGACATGTTTAAATGAAAGGACTTCAACATTTCATTGGGATTTTTTATTTGAATTATTTCTGTTCATAGGCTTAGTTTAACTGTGTATTTTTTATATTAAATTTGGTAAACTTACTAAGCATGACACATGGAAACATGATCATTGTTATGAAGTTATATCCGATTAATCCTTTGGATATTTCAAATAAAGCTGAATAGATTATTACTAGTAACAAAGAATAAATTAAATGAGCCAGCACATTTGATTTGGTACTGATACTCACTGTAGTGTCAGGAAATGAGGGCTCAGACAAGCCTTATATATGTGCAGACTCACCAGAGCCTTTTCTGTCTGCATCAAAACATTATATGGATATATAGATGCAGACTCAGGCCAGAATTGATATGGCTAGCTCGACTGCATCAGCACGAGCAATCAATGGATCCGAGATATTTGCTAATATGTGATAAGTTCCAAAATCTCACGTGCTGGTCAAATCTTCATTTGAGCGCTTTATGGATAACGATAAATGAGAATAACAGGGATTTTTTCATCTAAAGGCAATACTGTCAAAAATAAATCATATATAAGGTTTCAATATTTGGTATGCTATATCATACACACATGTAACATAAATGACAATAGCGTCGTTAAAGTTACACTGCTGTCAATATTTGAACTTTATCGTATCCTTTTCAATGTAAAACAAATATGATTTATTTTGAAAATTTTTAAATTAAAATACCCATGGCAATTAGAAATCAATATATACTTACCACCAAATTCATGTACATGTATACTTTGTTAACATCGCATGTAAGTCAATCATGGATAACAATGTTTATAAAGAGTAGAAAGTTCTCATAATATTTTTTTGTCAGAACAGTTGACTTTTTGCATATTTCTTGAATCCATACCCTGTTTTTTTGCAACTCATCCTTATTGTTAATATCCATATAACGCTTTGTTATAATTTGGTCATGTCACATTCTGTATAATGGAGATAAGCATCGGCTATTTTAGCATTGATTGCTAAAACTACCAATACATGTAAGTAAGATTTCATGACTGCACATTCTTACTTTAAATATCTTACTTTTCCATCCAACATTCTAAACGAACATTGTGAAATCTTTTTTTACATCAACTTAAATGTCAAATTCGGTCTGGCCTTATTCTGGCAAATAAGGTCCTAAAAATTTAAATTGGTATCGTAAGTAGCAATTGACTTGTTTTCTTGGATATGATCATATCACTTGTGATTATTTTAATGCAAACTCCACCATTATCACTTATTTTTGCCATTTCAAAGAAATATTTGTTCTAAATAAACCATATACTGATAAAATTTACATTGCTTAAGCAAATGATCAGAAGAACTATGTTGATTTAATTATCAGTTTCATCTATTCAACAATGAAAGCTATGCTGAAGATAAACTAAAGTCTATTTAAAAGCCAAAAGTAAAGTAATGCATCAACATATGTACACGCAAATAAAACAAGGACAGTATAAAATTTGATTTGGATATGATTACGTAGTATTTATTCACGTTTAATGTATAGTAATGAGTATCTATGTAACATATATCAATTTTTGCTCTGCCAACTTACAAATACTTGATTCGATATGGGTTGTAATAGCACAAATGTTTTGTATGCTACAACCTACCATATAACATATAGTGAAAAAGTTCTTGTTATAGTGGATGAACCAAAATATACAAGGAATACCAGCGTGTATTGATTTACTGACTATGTTTGTATAACTTGAGCAACAGTTAACTGGATATTCTAAAAATATTTTGGTTGCTGTTTAATAAGTGACTAGAATAAACTTCAACTTCTTCAGATAAATAAAACAAAAATCTAAATCTACCATACATAAACATTTCAGACTCTAATACTGTCTTTCATAGCATTATAGACATACATGTACATAGTACCTTTGATATATTTTATATGGTTATATATGTTACTTTAACAATTTTGACACACATGAACATGGAAACTTATCCTTATTCAGCTGGTACTTGAAAGCAAAATTGTCTTTGTTAATGACTTTTAAACCTATTACTTTGGCCAAATCGACAGTTTTATAAAGAAGTTCTAAATAAACTATTTCACAAAAGTAAGTATGCTTTGACAATTTACATAGTTTCTTAATAAGATCCAATAAATTATAGTGTGGACAAACTACTATATATCTATTTAACACTAAAAATCAGTTCTAAAATGATATAAAATACCCTATGATGTATAAATTAGGGAATAAGCAATATATAGAAAGCCTTAAAGTTTGTAACATACGTTAAATATTGCCAAACAAACAAAAACTGTTACTTTACAACAGAAATAATGTTTAATATCCCCTTTCTCTCTTGTTTATCAATAAAATGCTCATATATGGTGTTTAAAAGGGGGACGAAAAAATATAAATATAAAGTTGACTGGTCAGTTTCAAAGCTGTTTTTATCTCCAGAAAAAAAAAACAGTAAAAAAAAATACTAGTTTTAGTAAACCAGCTGTCTGCATTAAATTATTATCCTAAAAATCTGGGCTGGTCAATCGCTTTTAACAGAGTCACTCTCAAAAATACACAGACAGAACCTCAAAATATTTGTTTTCAACGAAACAAATAATATTTAGAGTCGGCGGATAAAATATAAAAATAATTTTAGAAAATATTTATTTTTAATTTACGGAAAAATACAGTAAGAGGGTTTGTTAATCATCTAATAAAAAAAATCTGGCCTAAATCACGATCTTTGCCTCAATTCTCATGCGTTTTGGGCGGCTGCTGACACCCCTTCACCACGCGCAAAAGTGATTCAAAGCATGTGGTCTGAAAACTCAGCAAACGTAGCTCTATCAATGGGCGGTTGCATGACATTCTCCGACTTTTCAATAAGTGTCTCAAAAAATTACTTCAATCCAAACTGGAAGAAGGTACGAATTTTGTTTATCTTTATACGACTTCCAATGCCGAACCGGACGTCGATCCAATTGTTTTCGCTATTGAACCGGCGGCTAAGAATTCGATCGTTTGGTAGGTGTGTCATAGATCGTGAACATATCATGCATTGTAAGTGTGTGTCTTTCGAGTGCCCTGTACTTTGCACATTCTACATAACGAAGTCGGCATGAGGCAACTTAGACAGTGCAGGAAGAACATACTAAAAAGAGCCTTCGTTAGGTTTTAAACGTTTACAGAAAGACATGTCTACACAGTCCTTGCGGTTGGATGGTCCTATTCCAAGAAATATCTGACAACGGTCGCCAACATTGCAAGCATTGGAGCTTACCTCTGGATCTGCAAACGTACTGTATTATATGACTTTTTGGGTACTGTAAAGGCGGCACCTCATGAATGCGTAATTAGAACTGGTCATCCTTAGACAAAGTGAGACGTGGTTTTATTCAAAAGTAACTGTATCATCTTGCGCCATTACCTCAGTATAGACGCAAAACACATTATACTTTAGTCCTTAAATCGCCAGCAAAACAACTGCATCTGAAAGTGTCTAATTAACATAAGCATAGAGGCAAACAATATGGACCCAGATCAGACTGCTCCTACAGGAGCAGTCTGATCTGGGTACACACTGTTTGTCTGTGTGGCTTCAAATATTTTAGTGGGCGACAAACACATACATGTACATTTTGTGATTATGCATTTTAAGGGTTACATGTAATAGGATTTTCATGAAATGCACGCACGTTTGCACGGCCCAAACTATACTCGGCAAAAAAAAAGTTCTGCACAACTGGGGTTTATGGCAATTTATTTCAAACACAGGTAACACCCGACTACATGATTTATATCAGCATTTAGTTCCATCTCTAAGGAACATTTTGTTTGATACGGAATCAAAATCACACGAGAAATGTCTGAGAAACATTTGTATAATGGTACCAGGGGTCGGCAGTCAAAAATGACAAAATGATCGATTTTCAATGTTGTACTCGGTCAGTGACTCTGCACGGGATTATTTGGTGAATTCAATTTAAAAATGACATCACGATTCTTGTGCAAAAATTTGCACGAATTTAATAAATGTTTAAACAATTACATAACCAACTGCATCCGTTGCTTGATTTTTTTTGTTAAAAAATACGCTTCCTGATTTAACCAAAATCGCATTTGAATTGTCAATGTTAAGGCATTTTAGAGCTTTGAGAAAACTTTCTGATGAAGAAAGAGCCCGTGCTCTGGGTCGTATGGAGGCGGGCATTCACCCACAGGATGTTGCTAACCAATTCAACCTTCATCGCAGCAACATTATTCGACTTCGTGATCGTCATCGAGCAACAGGGACTGTTTCTGACCGACCCAGATCTGGACGACCGAAAGTTACAACCCAGCATGAAGACCGATACATTGCTGTGACTGTAGCAAGGCGACGCTTTGTGGATGGTCCCAGTCTGGAGAGAATGTTGAGACAACAACGAGGACCAGGTGCACGTCGCATTTCGGTGCAGACTGTCAGGAATAGAGTTCGAGCTTCTGGGTTCAGTTCCAGAAAACCTGCTAAAAAGCCTCAGCTATCCCACCGTCACAGGGCTCTACGGCGCCAGTTTTATGCACGGTATGGCAGATGGAATAGACAGCAATGGTCACGAGTCCTCTTCTCTGATGAATCCAGGTTTTGTCTGCGAAAGGTGGATGGACGCATCCGAGTATGGCGTCGCAACGGGGAGAGACACTTAGAACCTACTGTCCAACCAACAACGGCATACAACGGTGGAAGTGTTATGATATGGGCAGGTATTAGTTTAAATGGAAGAACTGCCCTTGTCGTTGTGCCTGGGAACTTGAATGGCCGACGGTACATTGACGAAATTCTCCGACCTTATGTTGTACCATATCTCCGCCAGATGGGCCAGAATGCCATCTTTCAGGACGACAATGCGAGGCCCCATCGTGCCAGGATTGTGGACAACTTCTTACAACTGAATGGTGTTCAGCGACTTGAGTGGCCTCCAATGTCTCCGGACTTGTCATGCATTGAGCACTTGTGGGATATTCTTGGCCGGGCAGTAAATAAACACATTAATCAACACACACGACTTGCAGACTTACAGAGACTTCTTCTTCAAGAATGGGCTGCAATTCCTCAAAGGCAAATACAGCGACTGGTGAACTAGATGAGGAGGAGACTCAATGAGTGTCGTGTGAGTCTTAGTGGCTATACGCATTATTGAGAGAAGAAACTGTGATTTTGTCATTTTTGGCACCCAACCCCGTATTGCTTCAGCGGACGATTACTCATGCATTTATTATGAAATTCTTGATTTGACTTCAGTTTATTGTCTAGATTGAATTAAGTTTTCTGATGATATATTTATTATTTCTGTCCTTTTTTGAAAGGTGAAATATGCCGAAAAAACCACAGTTGAGCAGAACTTTTTTTGCCGGGTATACTTATTTATTCTTCACTAAATTATAAATAGAACCTGATTTCCCTTGTTTAGCAGATGAAATAGCCAAACCACGCCCAGACATGAATATTAAAGTTGACGCCTTTACAGTAAGCGAAAAGTCTATCAATATCCACCAAATCAAAGTTTTTTTTTCGCACTAAGGGCTCTATTTCTCAACAGCAACAGGAAGTTTAATCAGAATGATAAGCAGGTCCGCGTCACGAGAAGCTCTCTCGCCGTTATGTCATGTGTATTGTTCACTATGTATTGTTGCTATTTAATTTACAGATTATATGTTATTACCGGAACTAGCGACATGCATTATTGTGAAATAATCCTTCAATAATGCGAATACAGGCAATATTCACGACCCTAAAACGTAGGTTGCGTATACGTACATGTAATATTTTTGACTGGTTCGGCTAAATCCGGTTGAACTTATGTCAACTTATAATTCATATATGGATTATCCAACGATCGAGGTATTTAGAAAATATTTTCCGCTCTGCTCTCTTTTTCTCTCTCTCTCTCTCTCTCTCTCTCTCTTATTCAAGAACAGTCCACACGACGATAGTCTGCGTGTTTAGCTATCAGTGTCCTTAATTTTTGCTACCGGTTGTTTCAATCGATCCAAAATGTTGCGACTGTTAGAATCATGAACATTTTTTGTGTTTCTGCCTTTGATAACTTGTCTTCAATGAACATTCAAACAACTCTATCCCGTGATTTGGATACATCAAACATGTATAAAAACAAGTATGACCAGGAAATGCCACATTCATAGACCACAGACCAACTCATTGTTATTTATCTTAACCCAGGCTTGTTTCTGATTATTAAGCATGTAATTATACGTGGTTACCTGACATAGCAAATAGTCCTCTAAGTATCTTCCTCATGATGCCTTGGGTTGGTGTGTAGTATGTGATTATGTAATTTCCTACTTAAATGGATGACGAAATTGTTGAACTATTTAATTTCAAAACAACATGATAATGTATTTAAGTATTCATGATAGCTACTCCTGATGGTCCTGTTGAAGATGGCAATATCACCTAAGCAACCCTTATTAAATAAAAGTGTTGCTTACATTAAAAACTATTACTTGTTACTAAGCAGAAATATGGGCCGTTTTTATAAACAGCTGTAGCGAGATGGACTTAGTTTTTTCTGTCTTCAAAATATGACCAGGTCAAGAGATATCATATCATATAATGGATGTCAAGTAGATGGTTTTAATTGCTTTATATAGTTCAACAAATGTTCATTAACAACAAATACACTGTTTTATATTTTGATTTAATTTAACCATAAATGATTATTAATAAATTACCCATGCAAAATCCTTGTGTGATACCGTGATGCGTGTAAACAACATTCACAACGACTATTAAAAGTAAACATAAAAACAATTCTCTTAGCAAACCAGATCTTTAGCATAAATAATCATTTTGTTTGTGACTACCTTAAACAATAACACGCATTCATGTATTCAAACTGTTCCTCATTGGAATTCAAACACTTCAGCCATCTCATTCTATTTTCTGTTACATGTATAAACAGCATAGCCTTGCAAGCAACACTTTCTATCCTCCAAGTATTGCCGTTCTTTCTTAAGGCATGCCCATGATATGGATGCAGACATTGATGCTGATGAAACAGAGACAACTGAGCCGTGGCATGTGATTTCCAACAATGTGGCATTTTAACAAGTGTAGACTCGGACGAGCCTCTGCAGCCTCCTTTTAAGCCTAAAAACTCCAAAAGGTGTTCAGTCAGTAGTTTAACAATCATAGAATACTCAAACGACTAGCAAAGGCTCTGATCAGACTGCGCGTATGCGCAGGCTGATCTGAGGCTTTGCTGGTCGAACAAACCACATTGTTGGAAATCTCATGCACTGGCTCAATTTTTATATTATTGTTTAGCAAAAGTCAGATATGTTCATAACTCTTCCTGTGTTACATTATTTTGCAAACTATAATACATTTATACCGGCAGCGATTCTGTTTTAACGCCCCAATAAACACGGACACGGCTTAGAGTCTCAACTTACTTACTTTCCATGAGTATTATGTTAACTATATTTGATGTCTCTATAAAGTAAAAGAGGGTTTATGGTAGTTTATGTTTTGAGTTACTTCCTCAGCAAATGAGCCAGAGTAAAAAGAAGTACATGGACCTGTGCCAGCATGCAAATAACTACAAGCAGGTCGTGTTGGAGATCATATCTTGAATGTTTAATGGTATTCAGAGAGTAACGTATGTAAACTGGGCTGTAAAATAGTGTAAGACACCATAATAAGGAACTTTAATTCATTTGAATTGCAGCCTTATAGATATACTATATTCACAGACGGATGTAATACATGCATAGTTAATAACTGCCATACTGATACTTGGAAATAACATATAAAACACTAAGTAACATACACAACTGCAAAAACTCAAGACATTTATAAAATAGATGCTAAAACTATGTAACTGTGCTATAAGAAGTTTTTAAACCTGTGCCAGACTTCAAAAGAAGTGTGAATATATCATGTTGGAAACATTATCAGGAAAATTTAATGTTATTTTGCGGGTAACGTACGTAACATAATGTTACCCGCTAACGCTGCCACTCTCAGAGAGCTAACATATTTCATTTTGTGGCTTACATAATGTAGTATTTGGAAATTATAGTGTACGAAATTCCCCCTGGGGGAAGTGGGGTCTATAGCCAGCGCGAGGCCTGGAGAATTACATTTTACTTTTTTCTGTGATATGGGGGTATCATGTTCATCATCTAATAACTCAAAAAGTATATAAGATAGAAACGTAATTCTGGCAGTTTTGAAAAGATAAATAAAACATCTTTAATGTAAGGCCAAATTTATGAACATAAACTGGTTTCAATAAAATGTAAAGCAAACTATATTAGATGCATTTATCATTTAAAAGGGGGTTCAATCAAAAAATGTAACATACGCTACATCGGGGGTGACTATATTTGTTTTCAAATGTCATTATCTGTGGCCAGTAATATTTTATTTAGAAAATATAACCAATTTGGAAATCTTACCTTATCTTTTGCACTTTTCTGAAGTCTTAAAAAGAATTTTAATTATCAAATATTTTGTAGAGTAACGTATGTATCAGGTTTTTACAGCTTAACGCTGCCATTGTCAAAGGGCTAACATGTTGCAAAATCCTTGCAAGACATTGGGCTTCAAGAAAATTATGGTCTACAAAATTCCCGGGGGGGGGGGGGTAAACCATATCCAGCCAGTGGCCTATTTAGGCAGTTCTTTGATATTTACCAGTACTGAGCCGCTGTTTTTTTGTTTTTTGTTTTGTTTCTTTTTTGCTTTGTCTTAAGTGGAAACAGGAAACAGGAAAAGCGTCGAGAAACAGGAAAAGTTGCCTGGGTCCCGTTTTTTTTGACCATTTACGATTTCGGATAAATACAGATTTCAGACACTCTTATGTCAGATGGATATTTCCACATTTTCTTGAAAGACGAAAGTAACTAAAATTTGTCCGAAATATCTATTAACCCTTCATCAGAACTGATCGTCGTAGTACCAAATACAGATAAATAGAACATGCGACATCAACAATGTAAAGTATTTTGAAGTTTTTACCCTGTATGCGAATACGAATATGGCCCATACCCGGATTGTCTGTCCAACATGTACTGTTACTTTGAGCCGTGCACGACTTGATATCGTGGCCAAGTGGTTCGCGTGTCAGACTTTGGAACCAGAGGACTGGGTGGGCACTTATTACAAATTTTTTGTTTTGTTTTCTATTTTCGCCTTATAATGCAAAATTACTTCATAAAAGTAATATGGAATTATACAAATGACAAAAATTACACTCCTTAACGTTTTATATTGAATTGTCCTCGAAATATGTGGGGGTGGGGTTAAATTTGGCCCTCCTGAAAGAAAATTAGTCTGGTGACCCCCGATGTTTTTTTTCTTTTTTCTAAAATGTCAAATGGTAGACCATTAAATAAAAACAAAAATTAAGGTTTAAATGTCAGATTTGTATGTATAATTTACTCTAAAAATCGAAATCGGTTTTTGGGAGAATCACCAGAATATATCACGCAGCATCTTGACACGGCTTTGGTAAAACAAATAAATTTTCACATTTTCTTGAAAGATGGAGGTCACGAGCAATAATTAAAATTAAAATTAAGAAGCTGGATGGCGATTACAAATATTTTAGCTTAAAATTAAGGACTTGGTTTTTTTCAGAAAATTTGTAAAATGCTGAAAACTTCCATGTGAGATTATGAATAATTGAGCGTGGTAACATATTCTTTTTATTTCATAAACTGACGGTCCATACATAAAACAGACTGTATGCAAAAAATAAAATAGATTTTAATGTGGGAAGTATTAACCGCAAATGCCCTTAAAATAACAGCTTTGATATGTACTACATACCTCGTAGAATAAACAGGCACATTATATTTACAGTAAAACCTGTGTAAAACGGCCACTCTCAAAAAGACAAAACATTGGCATTCAAGACTGATTATCGCTTAATGCAGGTCAAAAGTATTGCAGAATGCTCCAAAGTGGCCATTTTACACATGTTTTACTGTACAAGTCTTTGTATGTTTTTCAGAATTGTGGATAACAGAGAAGATAAAATAATGGGGTATACTTCGTGCTTGCTTGTTGTTGCAGTGTTTGCGCAGTTTTATATGAACGGAGATACAAAAGAACTGCATACAGTTGTGAGCAGAAAAAGTGCCTTGATAGAAGGGTGTACAATATCTCGAGCTGGTGGATTTATAGATGCTGATTGTTCCTCTATGGAGCTTACATTCGTACCAAGTCTCCCAAAATTCTGCACATCTGTAAATCTGTCAAACAATCTGATACGAAGCATATATTTTCCACCGTTTCTTGGGATGAACTCATTGCTTAAGATTGATCTATCAAACAACCCTCTTCAATACATACCATCAAATATGTTTACGGGATTAACAAAACTAACAAACCTCAAAATCAAAAACTCTCTTTTATATAAGCAGCGGGACTTAGTATTGGATTCATTACTTTCTGGGTTAGAAAACTTGAAGCAATTTAGTTTTACATTTCAGTTACCAGACAATCGACAGTTAAGCCCTAGACCATGTAGCTTCTCGTATCAAAGGCAGCCATTTGGAAAAGTGGACTCACTGAAAACGGTTGAAACTTTGGAGATAGATTCAGCACTTTTAAAATGGAAAACTAATACAACGTCATCTAAGTATGATGCTTTTAATACCAAATCATTGTACTTAGTAAATGGATTTGTGTGCTTTTATGGGCAAATGACAGCGGATCAGTTTAGATACATGCCACTACTTGAAATTATTGAAATTGAAAATCCTTTCTTGACGTGCGCTGTAACTAGCGACTTTCTGGAAGCAGCCAAACATTTGAAGGAGCTGTCGATCTATGGTCCGAATACTCCATACGGAAACGTGCTTGATTTAATTTTAAATGTAACTCAATCCATATCAGATAAATTTAATTTAGCATCTCTTAGACTGGAAAATGTGTCAGATAGCTTAAGGTATAATTTACACTGTGACCTAGGCATATATAATATGACCCAGTTAAATGACTTACGAGAATTTAGTCTTGCTGGTAACAGTTTATCATTAAATACTGTGGAGGAATGTGATCAGTTCCCAAAGTCGTTGGAGTATGTGAATCTAGAGCGCAATTGTATCTCAAGTTCCGATATTAATTTTAATGTAATCTTATTTAATAAGCATATCAAAGTCATCGAAGCTAGCGATCAAAGTCATTGTGAGTTTAAATCTTCACTACTAAGTTCATTTCAAGCTTATAGATACAAAATCTACCACAGATACTTTGAGTTAGAAAGACTAGTGTTTACAAATTCAACAGAGCATTTAGACTTTGGTTTCAAAACTGACCATTACAATCAACTTAAATACTTAGACCTTTCTCTCAACAATAAGGTTATAGGCACAACAATTCCAGATTTCTTCTCCAGCAGTAGGCCAAATCTCGAATATTTAAAGTTGTCTGACTGTAGAATTAAAGAGTTACAAGAATATTCGTTCAGTAATTTCAGCAAATTGGAGTATCTTGATCTGTCATTAAACAACCTAGGACATATGAGCTGTCATCTAAATGAAAGGGTTTCTAAACTCCCGCGTTTGAAAGAGCTGAATATATCATACAATGCAATACAATGTGTGCTGACACATATATTTGACCAAATGGCATACCTTGAAATGGTAAATCTAAGCAATAATGAAATACATGATTTCGATGCATCACTTCTACATACAAAGAATCTGGTTTATCTCGATCTTTCAGTAAACCGATTACAAAAGTTATCTTACTCCACTACGAAAGACTTAGATAGACTTGCATCTTTAAAACAGATAAGAGTGGATCTTTCAGGAAATTCACTCTTATGCACATGTGAAACGCTTGACTTCTTAAAATGGTTAAAATTTACAAAAGTCATTTTGGTACAGAGGGACAGTTATGTATGCACTTTTAATAACGGAAGTTCAAATAACTTTAGTAACTTATCGTATATAATTTCTAGTCTCAATTCACAGTGCACATCATATATTGGTGTTGTTATTGGTGTTAGTGTCACTTTCTCAGTTTGTCTAGTGTCTCTTGGTAGCATTGTTATCTATGGCTTCCGATGGCGACTTCGTTATTTTTATTACAAAGCAAAAATCAAGATACCACAGAGAAAGTTGGCACATGGTTATGAAGAAATATTAGATTATGATGCTTTCATTTCATACGCAGCTGAAGATCATGAAATAGTTCGTCAAGGAGTACTGGATGAACTAGAGGAGAAACGGGGGCTACATACCTGTATCCATGAGAGAGATTTTAAACCTGGTGAATCAATAGCTCTAAATATCTCACGGGGTATTCATAGTAGTAGGCGAACTATAATTTTTCTATCTAAGAACTTTCTAATAAGTGAATGGTGTATGTACGAGTTCAATATTGTTCAAATGAAAGCATTGCGTACTGAACGAAGAATTATCTTAATCGTCATACTAGAAGATATTGTAAATAATACATTGCCTATAGATGTGCTAGATATGATAAGCACTTACACCTATTTAGAATATCCTAAAGATCAATCTAAAAATGACCTGGATGTATTTTGGAGCAAATGTGCAGATTTTATTTCAGAGATTTGAAATGAATGCCATGGTTCTACATATGGGACATTGCATGTAATAGTGCTACTTATTGCATGTGCGCAAAAGCCTCTAATGAACGCCCATGCTTACTATCAAATCGCGCAAACCGGAAAATCTCGGCCCAATTCGAGAATCAAGCATCGGGTGTATGTAAAGTGTAGTATTATGTATGAAAAGATGCATTTTGTTAGCCGGAACTAGCGTAAGGAAAATCAGTTCTGTGGCATGTGGGTCCAGCTCTATTAAAATCCATTATTCTGTCAACAGGATAAAATGAAGTTTATTTTTTTTTTCAATAAAATATCGCTATAGCGATATTTAATTGAAAAACCTTAACTTTATAATAGCATCTTGTGGAATTTTGAAACCGATCGAACTTGTTAAAAATGTTTGGCGTGGTTTCTGTGATGTTAGCGTCATGTTATCAAAGTAGACCCTCGATGTACATCTAAGGTCTGATTCCACGGTTTTGGCCTGGGGAGTTCCGATTGAAATGGTGCTAGATGTCTCGATTTAGGTTTGAACCTGTATCGACAACCATACTGTGAGTATGCAAGCAGCTAATGCTGAGTCGTCATTGCTCGACAATGTGATACGCAACAAAATGTCGACGAGTGGTAAATAATGCTTAGTATGCATGTATTACCAAATAGCTAGTTACGCTAACAGAGTTCTATCATAGTCGATGCTTTATATTCGATTTCAAGCATTTCGAGTCATGTCGACTGATTCCTGATTTGAATCAGTACTAAGCTGAGGATAAAGTGTCTTGATCAAGGACACAGCACAGAGCCTCCCGAAGGACTCGACCCAGCACCCCCGCGAAGTCGGGCTTATTGCCACTGAGCTACTGTGCTCTTAATCATACTATTATATAATATATAAGAAATAAAATTAATGGGTATGTAATCTTGGCTCTGTAACTGTTTTTTTTAAAAAAAAAAAAAAAAAAAAAAAAAAAAAAAAAAAAACAACCTTTCATGCTTTTGCGCGCCATTATTATGCTACAGAAATTCAACTTTTCGAAGGATTTTCTCCAAAGTTTACAAGCAACAAAATGAATTTATGAAATAATAGCGATATTGGTAAAAACATGTTTTCCTGATACATTAACATCTGCTAGAGTAATTACATATCACACTCGGGGGCCAGCAGATGTAAATGGATAGCAAATCATGTTTGATCGCTTTATTTAAAATAAAGAACATGATTGAATTCAGTTGAGACACTCGGGTCACATGTCACGAAAAAATGTGAAATTGTATGAATTATGTGAAATTGTTTTTGCTTGTTTTTTTCTTAAACACCTTCCGAATTTTCAACTTTTAATTAAAATCAGACATATTTTAGAAAAGGTCCGTAAGGTGATATTTTTGGGCCTAAATATTACTTATATCTTATTTACAAAAACATAGTAGCTTTTTGAACATCTGTAGGCTGAGCCTTAAGCAAATGAGGACCAGGTTGGCTAGGATCAAACTGGCCAAATGTAGCCTGTTTAAATTGTTCTGGTTTCGTGTCCTGAGTCGATAGCTCGACAACATCTGACAGTTTGGTCCGCTGACAAATGTTATCGCATAACATTGACTGTTTGGTAAACAATAAAGGCTTTCAAAATCATGTTTTTCCATAAGCGTTTACAAATCTTTACTAATCAATCCTAGCCCTAAGCATTCATGTCTCTATACTTTGAAAGAAAACATTTCGCCCATATAGTTAAGACCAAAGCGGACCAAACTGTCAAATGTTGTCGAGCTATCGACATAGGACACGGAACAGATATGTGCACCATTGGCGTAGCACCCATTACACAGTTACGCACGTGCGTAATAAAAATAGTAACATTCAAGGAAGGTCACCGAAGGGTAAAAGTGAATTTCCATACCAAAAGGAACAGCTCTTAAAGGAAAGAATTCGCTCTCTCCAGTAGCACAGTCTTTCCTCTAAGGGAAGATCCCATTTTGAAAAGGGACGCAAATGAAGAGAACCACTGCTTGATTCAGTAGTCTCCCTTTTATGGGCGAACCTATAAGCGTTCTAGCTACGCCATTGGACATGTGCCATTTTACTTGCGGTTACACACGAACAATATTACACACATTTCTCTCCCCGCCTGCATGTACTGACATGGTAATCTCGAAGGAACTAGAGCGTGACGTTACAACTACCTCGATGGCGAAGGCGATACTGCGCCTGAAAACTTTGACATAATTCCTTTATAGAACATGATCGGTTCGATTTTTTACGTCCGAAATACGAATAAGTGCTGTTATGAACATGCCATGTGTACATGTAGAATGCTCTTGTTCTGAGCTAAAATTGGGAAAACAATCTGCATACTTTCTTCGTTTTGACAAAAAAAAACTGAAGAAATCCCGTTCTGTGTTCGATTTGGTTACGGTTCTCATCTCAAAGTAAAGCTTTTTTTCAACATTGCATTTGGCCTGTTTAGCAAGGTAAATCAAATCTACATGGAATAGCGTTGCCGGATTTTTACATAGTTAGCTCATTTTTTTTACAAAAAAGTCAAAACAAGCGAGAGTACCTACCTTTGTTTGTGTTTTCCGTGACGATGCCACTACCGTGAATGGTCCCGGATGTTACGAAGGAACAAATTTACGTTAACGCGATTTCGCGGTAGTTCCGCTGATGCCCACCCGTGTACCTGCAACAGCAGTAAGACGACCAGACTTCATTAATTAACGTTAACTAGTCTACAGCATTCTCTTGCGTTTTCATTGGCTTCAAGACAGCACGTGACTCAATCAGAACACTGTGAATTATTCGATATGATCTAGTCATTCGTCCAGTTTGGAGGCGAGTCAGAAAATATTTAGTTGTATCGTACATAGATTGTTTTATAGACTCGACAATGCTTGCCTAATTATTCATGTCACAATAATTGCTTTAAAGCAAAATAAAATTTTCACCAAAGATTTTTGCTTACTAGGTATTGGCAAATGTAATTCTATGCGAATATTATATTTATGGTACTTTTATGTAGTAATTCAGCAAGTACATGCAACATGATTGTTTACCCGTAAATCATCAAATGATTTTGTGAATTATCCTCATGGAATACCGATTTGTCGCTTTCGCATGGTTTTCATTTTTACATCTACAATAAAAAAATTGATTATTCTCTTCATTTAGTAGTCTTAGGCAATATAAAAGTTTGTTCGTATAACATCTAACTAATTCTATGTTCTAAATTAAGCATATTTTTACGAAATCATGTTTGGTCATATAAATAAATGTTTCGTATTGATTTTTGTTTACGATATATATATATATATATATATGTGTGTGTGTGTGTGTGTGTGTGTGTGTGTGTGTGTGTGTGTGTGTGTGTGTGTGATTTCCACGTGTTTTACAAATAAGTATAAAGTAGGTCATCAGAATTGGAATGCAGAGTATATAGATTATGGTCAATGTATTTCAGAATTATCAACTTCAAGTTAGTTCTTAATAACTATAAAGAACTAAAACTTGTTGACCATTGCAATTTATCGCTCTATTCCATTCAATTGAGTCTCTTGATATGACACTCTCTGTGTCATATCTTTCTTGTTTCTGTTTATATGGCAGTCTATACATGAAGCTCAAAGTCATTTAGTCCATGGGCCCGGAGGAGTCACCATGCACCCATAAGGACTCTCTGGGAGTGATATATATAATATAGTTCATTGGAGCTCTCTGATTAAAGCTGCATAGTCTCTAACTTTTGATCTTTTAATTTTAGATCCGATGTTTCTATTTTTCAAGAACACAGTAAAAAAAACTAAAATTCAGGTATACATTTTACCAATTTCGTAAATCTTAACAAATTATCAGTATCAAAACAACAGCATTTATGTTAAAATAACTGTCTATAATTATTGGAGGGACGCAAATAATTACCAACAAGAGAAAAAACACACCTGTTTTTATAAGATAACTCACTTTTTTCGTGCAGTTTTCAGCTATAGTGAACAGATTTATTGTGAAAACATAACTTAATTCTACTATTGCAAATAAATTTAAAAGAAAAAAAAAATCGAAAAATGTTCATAGTCGCAGACTTAGTCTCTTTAAGAATCAAGATGTTAACACTCGATATTTTGGATCTCACCCGCCATTGGCCACAAAGGCAAAAGGCAAATTGCCTATATGATGTAATATCAGCCTCCTACCATCTGTTATGCTTACTTTTATGAGCAGCCCGTCTATATTTAAGACCCTCAGATCTATTCCTGATACTTAAAGCTAAACGCAAGGTTTTAACGTACTATATTTAAGATGGCTACCAATTTGAACTACATCTTTGCATATTTTCGTTAATCATAAAAAGGTTTCCTTGATTTGTTTACAATACAGTTTATAGTTACATGTTTGAGTCATAAAAGTATTAATTCTGGAGATATATTTTCAGTCCCCATTATCAGATTTGTAAAATTCATTTATCGCAAAGTAATCATCTTTATAATAAACGATAGGCTGCATAGAAGGTTATACAACCCATTTTAATAAGTAGGCAATTTTTGTCCTTTAAAAATATAAATACATTATACAAAGGCCACTTTAAACATAAAATTCAGCTGTAAAATGTAATAGCAATGGTGAATATTTGTACTTTCTTCAGACCTAGAACATTCCCAATACAAAAAACACAATCAGCTGAGCTATGGCTCAATAAAAGCATTGTGTACGTAACATTAGTGACATAGATAACACCAACACACTTTTAGATTCAACAGCTTTACTTATCAGTATGATATTCTTCATCAATCTTTAGGGTTTGGAATATCTTTAACTGTAGCCTCGTCAAATTAATGCTTAACCAAACTTTGAATGCAGATTTTTTCTAGATATTAAAATATAGTTATCATTTAAACGTTTGAACCTTTAATATGTATTTAGGTAAAAACTAGCGAGAAGTAACTGGTAAACAATTTTATGTAGCAGATTTGGGTAGCTAGTAGTAACCAGATATCCCCTAGAAACTGTAGCTTCACTCTATTTTCTTTGAAAAGTAGAGACAAGTTGCGGAAAGATATTTACTTGATTCAAAATGTTTAAGTTCTGAGTTGATTTGCCCTTCTCCATTCTACACTACCCAACTCTAACTTCTCCTAGCTTACCCAATCGTACACTACCCTAGGCTTAACAACCCTACCACATGACTGTCATACTCTTTATCCCATTACTCATTTAATATCATTGCACTACCCTATCTATCCTACGCTACCCCACTTGGCGGTGCCACGGGTTGGTCTGTAGTATGTGATTGTGGCATTTCCTGGTCATAATCAATTACTTTTGTACCCTCAGCTGCCATATCATACGCATAGTCATCAGCCATTTGATAAGTGCATGGTATGTACGGGTGAGGGATTAGTATGGTAGAGTTGGGATATCTACTCAAATCCTTATATTCTCTAACTAATACCCTACTGTAAATTAGGGTATGGGTATGTAAGAAGATTGTTGTGGATGTTACTTGCACTGGTGTGGACACACAAATATCAGTGAAATTCACAAATGCCTATCTGCTGCCACCAATATGAGGATGTAAATGGTGTACAATAATGTTCTGAACAATATTAAAACCATATGCATAGTTAATGATGAATAAAAGAATGAATTAGACACTTAGATATAAAGGTGGTATTGATGACTTTAGGGATACGTTTTTTTATACCATTTCGTCTTTTATTGCTTTTTTCGGTAATAAAAAGAGCACACGAAATAGATTTATCTTCAAATTCAGATGATTTTAGGGTTAACTATACATAACATTTGCATATTCTGAGTCACCTTTACCTGTTTCAGCTTTATCCATTGTATAAGGAAATACATTTGAGGAGGACACTCCTTTTCTATTAATAAAAATATCTAAAGTGTATTTACTTTTGGGATTTGGATTAAGTATACTGAATTTCTATTAGATGTACAACAACTCTCAATAGTTAAATGCGTAACATGAGTATTTGGAGGAGTACAGATATCCCTGATAATAGATGTAAGGCTGACAGATAGCAACAGCAAGATAGTGGCCCTTCGGTTTGACAGAGACTACATGCCAAAGGTGGTAATTGACGATGATGACCTATCCTATTCACTGGGGTCTGACAATGATCATGGAGATGACTTTGCAATTAATGAAAACAATCATTACAGTTTGTGAAAGTTAAATCGGTTTTCTATTAGGTAAATACAAAGTATGGAGCCATTTGGAAAACAAATATTTTCTACATATTCTGAAGTGCCTATTTTGGACTCAGGTGCCCATTTATGTTGGTACTATGTAAAAATGTAACGTATGTTACACCTTCTAAGGTCCAAATAACATTTGAAAAATGTCTGCTTCAATAAAAAATGATTATTAAGAGAACCAAACAACTTCAATGAGATAGATGTATGCAGAAGTGTACCAATGTCTATTTAATAGTATATTTGTCTACTCATTTAAAACGGGTGGATAACCTTGTATGTAGCCTATCCATTATTATGAAGATGACGAATTTCTGATAAATGAAATTGACCATTCTGATGATGAGGACTGAAAATATATCTCCAAAATTAATAATGATTCAAACATGTTTCTATGAACTGTACTGTAAAAAAATCATTGAAACTTTTTTAAGATTAACAGAAAAATGCAAAAATTGTAGTTCAATGTGTTGGCCATCTTCAATATAGTATGTTAAGACCTTAGGGTTAGCTTTTTATATCAGAAATGGAGTTAAGGATCTTAAATGTAGATGGTTGCTCATAAAAGTAATCATAAAGATGGTAGGAACCATAAAGGCATTTTGTCTTTCTTCCTGGCGGCCATCTTGAAAACCATCCAAAATGGCGGGTGGGACCCAAGATATCGAGTGTTAACATCTTGATTTTTAACCAGGAGGGGGGGGGGGGGTTCCAATGAATAATATTATACAACTTCAAGAGAGCACCTAGGGGCGCATGATGGCCCCTCCGGGCCCATGGACTATTTTTTCAATAAGCCATGATAATGTCGCGGCGTTGGTACGCTATGCAGTTCGACAATTTCAATTGTTTTACGCATTTGTACAAATCGGTTTATGTATAAATCGGTAGATCAAACCGCTATATCTCATGAACAAGGTTTATGCATGTATAGGAGCGCGGATCTGAGAAAAGGGGTCTTAAGGCATTTCAGCAATTATTACACAAGAGACATTTGAAAAACAACTAAAATTACAAAATTTCACATGCTTTTAAACGAAAATGTTTCTATAGTTTGATGTCACCAAATTAGCAAACGTTTCTAATGATATTTAAAGTTTGTATGAGTGATATTGCTATGGCAACAATAAGGTCATATCACCTACGTGGGTCATCCAGTTAGTCCTGACAATGGTCTCATATCTCAAAAACTGTTATTGAATTCAGAATATTTTTACCCATTACATGTGACCATGAGTGTTGCCTACTCATGCATGAAATATGGAGTTCTTATCATAAACTGTTCTGATGCTATACAAATTTGTAAACAACACTGTGAGAGCCCATGGCCGCAACAATTCACGTTTTTCACTACTTTTTGCTGGGGGTAGAGTTAGTTAAATATGAAGTATGTTTTTCTGGGAAGTTTTATGAGTGGTTGGTGATGTTGTCTGAATACACATTTTACCCATAAAAGCAAAACCGCAATGACATTAACGTAGTTGCTTTGATCATCCATAGTTGCTAGGCAACAACAGAAAATTAAATTTTTGCCTCACTTTAAGCGTTTATTAGAAATTGGTATATTTTGAACACTTATATAAGTCATTATGATCAATTTGCATATTAATAAACACATATTTTGATAAATCTGTTCTTAATTCTTCTTAACACATAGAAAATAATAACTTTAAATAAATGTCTTTACCAGAGATAATACATCATTAGAACAACCCATTTTCAAGGGAAATTTATCTTGCAAAGTATGTGATATATCATAATCAAAATTCTGCTAACACCACAGTCGCAACCTAAACCATTATCTAAACTGTTCAAAACCACATACATAATGTCTTTATTTATCTATATAAAAAGTTTTAAAAAGGAGTTTGTAATTTCTTAGAAATTTGGACATGTATATTGCATATAGTGTCCCGTCCATGGCCATTTACCCTCTGTTCTTTGGTTGCCTAGCAACCATCGCAATGGCACCATGGTAAATATTTGAAACTGTGATCCTATTCCTTATTCTGAATAACATGTGAAGATTATTGAAACACACCCTAGAGAAAAATATTTTGTATTATGGGGTCATTGTTAGAACATATTGGAGGACCCTCGTACAAAGGCGCATTATGAAGGGTGGGTCACTTTAAATGCCTATAAAATGACTTAATACCCCTATTCCACACAGGCCCCGAATCCCACGAATTGACACGTATTTGGATTCGTGGCTGAATCGTACTCAGTTCGTGAAGATCTTAACTGATTCGCACAGTCCGTAGTGAGTTCTTGCAATTCGTAGATCTATCGGGAATTCGGCTCAAAAGTTTTGAACTGTTCAAAACTTTGGCCACGAATTCCCCGATTCGAAAAATCGTGCGTGATTCGTACCAAATTCCTAAGGCATTCTTGGACATCGTAAGTAAATCGTAATCGATTCTGATGCGTTTTTTGGCATTCGTAGCTGCTCTTAGCTCATTCGTGGGGAATCGGGAGATTAAGCCAAGCAATAAAACCATGGAAGAGATAATAGAAGGATTCTCCCCAAGATTAATTACCCCGTCACGCGCATGTGAGCAGTCATAGAAGCTGAAACAGATTTGGCAGATTCTGAAGCACAGTCAGGATCTGTCAGTAGCTCCTGGCTGGTGATTTGCCAATGGCGAACTGCCATATTTTTCCAAGTCAAAGAGCCTGGGTCAGAGCCTCTCAACTTTAACGTAGTTGTTTTAATCTAGCTTTATAAAAAGCCGTTTTCAACACTCAAGTTGCAGGATCAATTCTACTGCTGCTGTCCGAGGAACATTCATTTTGGAACTGATGCCCCGAAGCATGTATGGGCCTTTTTTATAACTATCGTGAGAGCAAAATCTCGCGAATCGTTGCGAATCCCATTCAACTCCATGTAAAAAGGCAGAATTCGAGCATCTGCAAATTTTCCCACGACATTGCTTGGACTTTTTTCTGCCTGTGAGTGGCCAGATATGTCATTCACCTATCCAAAAAGTGAAAAGACAACCTACATTGATAATCTCGTTTTTCAGCATTCTCCGTTCTTTGAGGAACAGTCAAAAAATCCGGGCTGAAATCCGACCGGCGTCATACGTTACCTGGGGAGTGCGTCGGGGAGTCTGTGACAAACTAGTCCACACAAAGATGCATTTTTCTGCATCAGCCTGACAAACATAGACCAATGTTGAATCACATGTACATTTAAATTCGAATAAAGCACCCATTTACGCCATAAAGGCCCAGAAACGGCAAGTGCTAAATTTCTAAAGGTACTATTTTCGTGGGCTACCAAACCGGAAGACTGTAATTGTGTACTAACAACATTCGGCATATTCTTAACTGATTCGTAATTGATTCCTTAACTTTCGTGCAGCATGTTTTAATGTCATTTTGCTAATCGTAATGAATTCTTGCGCGATTCCAGCCGAATTGAGCCGATTCCCCCGAATATTCGTAAGACATCGTATCTGAATCGGGACTGACTCGTAGAACATAACGATTGGAGAAAAAAATATTGAAACCTCACGAATCCCCCCGAATAAGAAAAAAATCAATTCGTGGCGATTCGGGCGATTCGTCGCCTGTGTAGAATAGGGGTATAAGAGACTATATTTTCATAAAATTCCATTTCATTCGCATTTACAATATAACATAGATCATGCTTGACTGTAAAAACATCATATTTGTAAGATGTTTATACTGAGCCAAAAATAACCAACTAGCAACTGGAGACCAGCACTCTGACGTCAAAATAGGATTAATGTCCTTCTTGACGTCACATTCCAAACCTGATTACATATGTCGCCTTTTACCTTCATATATTCGTCACTATTACATGTAAAGATAATTACTTCAAAATTGCAGGAAATGCTCTTAAGAGGTAGTACTTTACAGTCTTAACATCAGCTAGTTTTGATTATCACAACAATTAGGTACCTTTGTTCCTATCCTGGCCCATATGTATATGCATGTGTGTCTGAAAGATCAGATGGCTACAAACCTTATTAAAAGCCGGATAAATATGGCACTGTCAATGGGTGCGTTTCTTTGGCTTCGCCGGGCGTAAGCCGGTTGTTGTCCATAAACGGCGGGGCACTCGATTGATTTGGATCACGTGGCGGCTCACACGACAGACGCACTACCGGCGTACGCAGATCTCGCCAAATTTCAACCAAGGTGTGGAAGCGGCGATGCCTGTTTCGCCTCTCACCGGTTCGTACCACAAAGTAAGTACTGTTGCGCTCGATTGCAGCGGCTTACTACCCATCCCCGGTCATGTGATCGGCGTAAGCCACAGGCGCAGGCGAGGCAGCGGCGTACGCCGCTTTGGTGCCAAAGAAACTCAGCCAATTATCTCACTACGAGTGTGACTTTTTGTAGTTAATTAGGCCTCACCTTGCGTAAAAGGGATGATATGATATCTGATGCGAAGACACTTTCAGCTATGAAAACTCACAGGAGCTACGTTTACATGTATATATATACAAAGGCTGTTACGAACACTACGTTACATCAGAAACATTTGATAGAAGTAATATATTGAAAGTAATCCATTTTAAATGTGTTGGTAGTTTATCTACGGAGTTGGTGTACATCATTTGGACGATTTTGTTTTTTCATTATGATACATTGAATGACATTTTGATCTGGCGCAAACAATATATATATATATATATATATATATATATATATATATATATATATATATATATATATATATATATATATATATATATATATATATATATATATATATATATATATATATATATATATATATAAAAGAATCATTTGATATCATGGAAAGTGTGATTATTAAATAGGATAGTATTTGAATAAGAGAATTATTTATCGCCGACAAAAACAAACATTTGGTCGTGTTTTGGTAGAAAAAAACATAGTGCTTCGCAACACAATACGAGTGACTGTCTTTTCATTTCGGCGATAAACGTTTTTCTATTTCTAACAATGCTCTGATTAATGTTATGAAATATGTGTTGGATAAAAATGCCCATTTCTGATGGACAAAATGCCTTTAACATATAAATGCATAAGCCTAGCGGGCTTTTTATGGGAAAATAGGCAAAGAGTGCAGACCGTGATCAGACGCCGCAAAAGGCGGTGTCTGATCAGAGTTTCCACTATTTGCTTTGAATTGAATGAAAACAAAATTAAAAAAAAAAAACACACCTAGCAACCCAAAAAATATAATAATTGGAAAGTCCACTCGGCTTATGCTACTCTAACGCATCTAAGAATCGACTTGCGAGAGTACGGCGTACCTGGAATTGCTCAGAAAGCCGCAGTAACGCCACAGCATCGAAAGGTAACGTAGCTGTTACGCTGAAAGATCGCCAATGAGGCGGTCTTGCAGCGTAATAGCTACGTAAGCTTTCGATGTTGTGACAATGTCGTGGCGTTCTAAATCATACATTGTACCAGATACGCCAAACGTTCTCAAGTCAATTCGTACATGTGTAAGAGCAGTATAAAACATAGGGTAAATTAATTAACACAGAGATGGATTACAACGAGACTTACATAGACCACTTACAATCGGTGCAGAATTACATGAATATGGTCATGGTACCCATATTGTTGCTGTGTGGAACAGCTGGCAACATTGTATCTTTTATCATTTATGTGAGAAAATGGTCAGCTTTCACCATACCATTGCTGTTTTTATCCTGCATGGACTTGCTATTTCTCTGGTCGGAAAGCATCTTCAGCGGATATTGGGTGTATATTAAAGAATCGTTGGAAACCACGACGTTTGGTTGCAAGTATTCCTACTACATACTCCAGGCCACGTTTTACGCATCAACCTACATCGTGGCAACATTCACGGTAATGCGAGCGTACTCTGTGCTAAAGCCCCTAGATTATGCCTCGGTTTTCACAACAAAGAGAACCTTGATTATCATAAGCGCACTCGTCGTTTTCGGCTTTGCATTGGAGAGCCATATCCCTATTGGTCTTGTTATCATCGAAGGCATTAATGGTACCATAACGTATAGATCCATGGTGTGTGACTACTCTGTCTCATACTTTGACTTTTATCTGGAAGTCTGGACAATCGTGGAAGAAGTTGTTGCCGTGGCCGGTCTTGCGATAATCTTCATTGGCAACGGAATCATCGCTATCAACCTGATTCAACATACGCGTGGCAATCCACAAAGTAGCGTGAAAGCTCCAGAGATCAGTCGTCGGCTGATGGCTGTCAGCGCCATGTATTTTCTATCCTGGGGACCCAGTATAATATACACGCTGTTAACTTACGGCGATTTTCGAGAGCCTGGTACAATCGAACGGAGGTGGATGATGTTGATGTTTGATTTCGCTGTCATACCGATCATGGTTCAGTCCGCGTTCGGATTTCTCGTCTACATCTTGATTGGAGCAGCGTTTCGGGCCGAGGTAAAGCAGTTGATTTTCCGCTGCAAGCCATTGCAAAACTTGGTAGAATCCAGAACGTAAATGGAATCATCACCACAAAGACAGGGTTACTAACACTCAATATTTCAACCCTGCATCATTTATCGCGGCTACTTTGCAAATATTTAGACCCAGATCTGGACTGACAGAACCTCGATCCTGATCAGGATTCAAACCGTTTGACACCCTGATTGTTTTCCTGAATGACTTTTTGAAGACAAAAATGGACGACAACAAAAGCATGATCAATCACCAAGCATGCAAAAAGATGAAGAAATAGTGTATTTAATATGTAACTCTAACCATGCAAAAAGCCATATACGTACTGTTTTCACAAATGGGACGATCCAGATAAGAGGATGGAGCAATCTGATCAGGAAACACACTGATTTGATACTCACCGGGGCTGTACAAGACACTTTATTCGCTGCTTAGTGCTGGTTCAACCCATGAAGACAAATCGTTCTGGCATGACTGAACTTTGGAAAGAATTGACTGGGAGGCAAAACGTCAACATAAACAAACTTACAAATACGCCGCGACATGTGATTTCCAACAATGTGGCATTTTGACCAGTGTAGACTCGGACGAGCCTGTGAAGCCTCCTTTTAAGCTTAGAAGCTCCAAATGATGTTCGGTCTTTAGCTTAACACTCATAGACTATTCACGCGACTAGCAAAGGCTCTGATCAGACTGCGCGTATGCGCAGGCTGGTCTGAGCCTTTGATGGTTGCACATGCCACATTGTTGGAAATCCCATGCATGAAACTGAAATTCTGCAAATTGATGGAGGATTGTAAAGCATACAATATTGAGCATGTTTAGGCCTGTCTGTGCATCTCGTCCTGCTGTATACAGTAATACCTGTGTAAGACGGCCAGTCAAAAAAAGACAAAACAGAGATCTTTATGACAAATGGTAGCTTAATGAAGGCCAGAAGTATAGCAGAATTCTGCAATACTTTTGACCTGCATTAAGCGATAATTAGTATTGAAAACCAATTTTTGGTCTTTTTGAGAGTGGCCGCTTTACACAGGTTTTACCTTACATATTTATACTGCATGAAGCTCGAATTCAAAGCATGTATTGCTATGGATTCATTCGCTGATCGGAAAACCGTGTATATCCTGAATAATTAGCTTGTTCAGAAGCCAGATAATCTGGATCTATACTGTTTTCTATAGGTGTTATACTTGGATTCAGCAGGACGGGAGTTAAAGGGGACAGCAACCCTGCTGACAAGTACATGTATGTTTTACTAGAAAGAGCTCTATTAACCATGAATTTTGATACAAATATCATCATAATCGGTTTTTAAAATATGGGGAAAATATGGGAATTTAAAGAATTCAATATGGCCAACATTTAGCCGCCATTTTGAATATTTTATTAGTTTTCAGATTTTTTTAACTGCTTAATTTTTAGTTATCAATACTATCACAGCATCTGTGTTTCAGCAGATATGCAGCTTTATACTTTAGGAAAATGTTTTAGTAAAGATAATTGCAAGTAATCTTATGTTTGTCTTAAATTTTGATTACGCATATTTAATTAGGCTGTGTGACGTCACTAAGCCTACAATATGGCCGCTTCTATTACAGTCCATTTGCAAATATTCAAACACCCACAATTTCTACATTTTCAACCGATTTAGATGAAACAGGTATCAAGATACATGGTTTATTAAGATCTTTCATATAAAACATTGTAATCATCAGGGTTGCCGAGCCCTTTAATCTTTAAACAAAATGATATTGTTGTTGTATATGCCATTTTTTGTTTTGTCTTTGCAGTTAAATGTGAACAATGTTTGTATGTTGTGAGAAAATAGTTCATGCTTCAATATTAACGCTGTCCTTGCAAACGGTGACTTTTGTCGTCCTCTGATACTTTTTACGAACTATTTGGACCCAGATCAGGAACGACAGAAAGTCGGTTCTGCTCTTGATCTAAACCTTTTGGGCATTATGATGGTGTTCGTGAAAGATTTTGAAAAAAAGTCAGCAGGCGACAATACAAACACGAAAAATGAACACTTATGTAGATCCTCCATTTTAATCATATGCTAATAAGTATGGTCGCGAAAGTTTTGTATTGACCAAATGGGTGTAAGAAAGTATAAAATTCCCATAAGTACTCTACTCTTAAAGACAATTGCGGTTAATTCCCATGTGCACCATTCCTGCTTCGGTAAAACAGGGAAAGTTATCTGGGTCCTGTCGTTAGACCATTTACGAATTCAGATCAATTCAATTTTCAGATACTCTTATGACAGATGAATATTTCCACGTCTTGATAAAATAAAGTAACTAAATGTGTCCGAAATATTTTTTTACCATTTATCAGAACTGATCGTCTCAGTACCGAATACAGATAAATAGATCAGCCGAAATAAAAAGCAAAGTACAAAATTTCCAAGTTTTTACCCTGTTATGGCCGATGCTTGCATTTTCTGTCCAATACGTACGGTTATTTCGAGCTGAAATTGAAGTCAATAACTGTTTTGTTATATGACTTTTCATTTAAGAATGAAAATTTAGCTACTTCCATTTTTGTTGTTAAACAATCTAAGACATCTAAGGACTTTTTCAAAAATTTAAGCATCTGTTATCAAAATATTTTTTATGTAGTATTTTGCTTTTTCAAATGTATATTAATTCTCTTAATGGGGAATGTAAAAAGTTTGTCATTAAACTGTTTTCACAGTTTGTTTATTCACACAAAGATAAATAAGCAAACAAAACAAAACAAAACTGTTGTAAAAGTTCATGAAAGTCTTTTATTTACCTGTTGGGAGGTGAAAAAGCAAATCATGTCAATTTCACGCAGCACATGCTAGTTTCATACTCATCATGCTATTTTTAGCT
Organism: Loripinus fragilis; assembly: GCA_964019695.1. Taxonomy (NCBI): domain Eukaryota; kingdom Metazoa; phylum Mollusca; class Bivalvia; order Lucinida; family Lucinidae; genus Loripinus; species Loripinus fragilis. Next base: position 79,252,818 of record OZ026517.1, read on the forward strand.
CTCTAGAGGGTAATATTGCAGAGGTGTCAAAAATATTAACTTCTGAAAACTAGTTCGAGCTGATTTTCATGCAATATTAACTTGTGATTCGGTTTAGACCAGTTTCCAGGTAGACATAGAGATTTATGAAGACAAATTGGGCCAATCAGGAGACAGGATTCTCTCCAGTCATATAACGATATACAATTAATGACTTCAATGAGGTAGACATAAGGATTTATCTACCCGGAAAAGTGATAAATAACTGAGGCCGCTAGGCCGAGGTGAATATCACTTTTAAGGGTAGATAAATCCTTATCTCTACCGAAATTGAAGTCAATAACTGTTTTGTTATATGACTTTATATGACTTTTCATTTCAAAATGAAAATTTTGCTACTTTCACTTTTGATGTAAAATACATATTCAATCTTCAATCTAAGACATCTAAGGACTTTCTCACAAGTTTTAGCAACTGTTATTAAAATGTTTTAATGTAGTATTTTGCATTTTTAAATGTATATTAATTCTCGTAATAGGGAATATTAGATGTTATCATAAAACTGTTTTTACAATTTGTTTATTCAAACAAAGATAGATAAGCAAACAAAACAAAACAAAACTGTTGTAAAATTCATGAAAGTCTTTAAGAATTTATAGCGATAAGGCGAGCAATCTCCCTAAACGAGACGTTCGTTTTATTTTGTTGAAATCACGACTTGAGAAACTAGGCACATTCAACAAATATATATAGACGAGCCGCCAATGCACCATTGCCCCCGAATTAGTATATGTAAAACGGTGTTTCTTTAATGCATGTAATAACTCTACTTCTTATTGAATGAGAATTTATTTCGATCATCAACTGTGCTTGTTATTCAGTAACCTACATGGGAACCAGACCGTTAAACAAGGGTAAACAGTCGTCCTATTGAGCGATGTACAGTAAAACTATTTATACAGTTGATGTACAATAAAAACGACCATCTTGTAAAGTGGTCTATGTTTGTCAGATATGTGATGTCTTCTTTCGCTTATACAACCCCTTTCCCCCCCTAGACCCAAGACGCCCTTTACATATGTTATATATGTGTATAGCGACATTTAATTGTCCAAAGGGCATCTTGGGTCTAGGGGGGGGGAAGCATCTTAAAACAAACTGAAAGACGCCATTTTCATTTTTTCAATGACAAACGTCACAATTTAAAGTATATTTCGTACGCATGCGCAGAAGGAATACCGCAGAGTTTTGGAAATAAAGGGCACTTATATCCTTAATATTTTAGCACTTTTACTTTTTGAAAACCTGCAAAGGATTTACTAAAACTCTCGTCTAAGCGGCACCCAGTCTAAAGACGTAAAATGGGGGGTGGGAGTAGAAAGCGCAAGTTTTCACGGCTTTGTAAATGATGAATCGCTTTGAAACCTAATTTGATACTTTCTATGCATGTTTTACTACCGAAACAGACCAATTTTAAAAACATTAGGGCAATTTGAAAATTTAGGTTTTGTAATCATGTCAACTAGGGAAAATATACGCCTTATCGCTAGATCTCCTTTACCTGTTGAGAGGTGAAACAGTAAATCATGTCAATTTCATGCAGCACATGCTTGTTTCACACTCATCATGCTATTTTTAGCTCTCTAGAGGTAAATATTGCAGAAGTGTCAAAAATATTAACTTCTGGAAACTAGTTCCAGCTGGTTTTCATGCAATATTAACTTGTGGACCGGTTTAGACCAGTTTCAAGGTAGACGTACGTAGAGATTTATGAAGACAAATTGGGCCAATCAGGAGACAGGATTCTCTCCAGTCATATAACAAATGTCCTTATAGAACGCAGTGGATGTTTAATTTTATGTTACCTGTGTACCGGTAGACGCACACAAGATATGAAGATAGGTGAACTGGGTCAGGTTGCACAGCGTAATGATCTAATTACATGTAGCGTGCTTTTACCTGCGCATTCCTTTTGTATTTAATTCACGTTACACCCATGTCACGAGAAACCTTTTAAAACGCAAAGTAACATACACTTGCAATATTCACAAAGACAAACTGCTACTTTTTTAAGGTGGTACCGGACTTATCAGCATATGTCCAAAAAGTTACCATCTTTGATATGTTAAAAATAGCTCAAAACTCATCTATTTTGACAAAAAAACGTGCCTTTTAAAAAGGTTATTTAACTTTAAAAATTGAAAAAATATGAGTTTTTCAAAATATCAATTTACAGGTATCATATTTAATGAAAAAAGGAACGTGAGAAATGCCATATTTTTTTCTGGGAATACGCTACATGCTATTGGCTAATAAAAGAAAACAAAAACCAGTGAAAAATTGGCATGCAGCTTATTTTTAAGCTAAAATCTATTTTGTAACAAAACATTACGGCCAAAAATCGTTTAAATCTAGAACAAAAAATGTCATACAATAAAACTACAGAAATAAAAAACTTATTTCTTTGAAGGGAATTTTGCATAGAAACATAAAATTGATTAAAACCATATAAATGTCATCATGCTCGTTTTTCTTTTTTGTGCTATTTGCTTTTTTTACTTCTGAAATAAAAAAAAAGGCATGTAGTGCCATACCTATTTTATTGTTTAATTTTGGTCCGTGTGCGTAGACAATCATGATATAGAGTGTATATAGAAAGCAGCATTGTTTGAGGTGATGTTGTATGTCCCATAAAGGCAAAATCAGCCGTATCTGGATGTACTGTGTGCTAGCAAGTACTGAGTACCTGGCGTGGGAACACAGAACGGCAACTGCGTGCTCAAAAATCGATATCCTAGACTTCACTAGTGTTTCTAAGGTTAAAGTGACCCCCGTTTTTGGGGATCATTTTTAATGCTGATTTCAATTGAAAAAATAAATTACAGAAATGAATTTAGATATAACATATCATAACATAACATAACATAATTTTATTAGGCATTAAACATAATACATATGATTATAGCCTCCTTGGAATACAATACACAATACATGATCTCCCTGTATGGGAACAATCTGATTAAAACCCGATCTACGCTTACTATGTCCCTGTGATGATTTCTCAATAAATTGGACTTTTTTTTTACCTCGTTTCTGAAATAAACAAATATTCCGCCGCTATAACGGACCCTCTTTGTATTTTTTCTGATTTAGTACCAAAAATAAGCTCTGATCGATACCCAGGGATTTCTAGGTTGCAAGTGTCATTTTTCATATCCATGTTTCACATAGGAACACAATATGATATTGGTTGATCAGGTCCAAAAAGTCAGTATCACTAACTTTCTTTTTAGACCAAATACGTTCCAGGAAATTCCCTTTTCTGACCTTAACTGTGGGTTTATACTCTACACCATTGACAAATAGTTTATCTTTTACAAATTTAACATCTTTCCCTAGGTCCTTCTCGTTCTTGAAACCTGAGAATGGCTTGCGTTTGTCCACGATTTCTTTGGGCCACTGAGCTCTGACAGAGAGTTTCCTGGTTTTTAGAATGTCCCTCTTCTTATACCCCCTTATTCATACCTTCTCATCATCGCTGTACCTATGAAATTTAACTGCTTGCCGCGTTTTCTCCCCATTTTATGTGCTCTATCCAATTCTATATCTCTGGCTTCCCCTTCGCCAAAATCTAGAATTTCTTTGTGAAATGTCTTTATCTTATTGAAACAATCTTTTGCGTTATCATCGTCTCCATCCATTTCATCTACACCAAAAAACATCAGATTATCTCTCATCGACCTACTTACCAGGTCCAATATTTTACTGTCTATCTTATTGAGGCTTTCAGTTTGTGCTTTCATCTCTTTCTGTCTATTCTCTAACTGTTTACACTAATCCTGTACGGCTTTAATATTAGCTTTAGTGCTTTGAATCTCTGCTTTTTGTGTATGATACTTCTCATTGACAAAACTGCAACTGTTTTCTACATCTGTCACTAGAGTATCAATTTGTGACAGTTTCTCTTCTAGGTTGTTAACTTTCATACTAATGATATTCAATGTTTTGTCTATTTTGTTCATACCAACTTTGATTGTTTTGATATCCTCAGAAATTTCATTCACCCAGTCTGGTCTGGGGCTTGGTGACGTGTGAAATGATAACTGCTGTGGCAGAATGGGTGGGGGGCCCATGGCGGCCCCCATTACTTGACCATAACTTTGACTGCTGGATGGGGCTGGCGATGGGTACATGTACATAGCCCCCTGTCCCGGCATGGGCGTCGACCCTGACATTGTCCCTGTATTATTCATATTTAAGTTCATATAGCTTATAGAGTCACTTCTAGTAACTATTTGAACCACTGGGGGCTGTTCAATGTCGTATTTAGTCTTTACTTTTCTACAGCTAGAAATATTTGCTTCTCCACCCACCGTTGTTGTACCTGCCTCGTCATTCAGAGGAGATACCGCCTTTCACTTCTGCTTCTTTGTTTTCTTTGTTGAGACCTCTTGCGGTTGTTTGCTGCTTTGGGAGGCATGTGGCTGTCATAATTACACAACTAATGTTCAGCTCAATGTCCAGGAACCTCCCAGTTCCTCAAAAATATGAAAATTTGCTACTCGTTATCAAAATCCATGTCTACCTCCCAAGGGAGACTTTATATAAAACGCGTATTTGATTTTTTCACTTAAATATGGTGATTTATATCGACTGGGATTAGATGGAATTTTGGCATGTTTCTGTTGACCCTCTTTGAATTAGTCCCCAAGTGAACCTAACATATAAACAAACTATGGTTTGTACAGATTAGTGGTGCTTATTCGTGCATTAAGCTATGATTGCCGCTTATACTAACTAAATTTTCTGCACATCTCAATGGCATGTATTCAATAGCAATTCAAGATGCAGCGTTGGCGGAACGTTATGTGCTGGGTAGTTTTATGTCTTTCTTTTTTTCTTTCTTTCTTTCTCTATATACTGCCAGGCCCTCTTTCGAGTATTATCCGCAGGTGTACTTTGTACATTCCGATGTCGTTGTTACCCTCTGCTGAATTTTCTTTCGAGAAAAAATGTTTTAATAAATATATCTTTCAGGAGTACGAATAGAGTGTCAAACAGTATGGATCCAGATAATGCCTGGCATTTTTAGCCTGATCTGGGTTCAGGCTGTTGACAAAGTTTAGCAGGCAAATATTCGATGTAGTTGGATCAAACTATGGCGTCTTTTTGCATTCAAGAAGAATTCAACAACATTTAAGTTAAGAATAGGCGTATTCTCCTAATTTGTTATCTTTAAGTTTAATGTGGATCAACGATTCGCTCTATCTAATCAACTCCCCATTCTCTAAAATCTTACCCTGCTAGTGTCATCTGCTGATAACCTTTTAGCAAACACTTTTGACTCAGATCAGACCCGACAAAACATCGGACCTGATCTGGATAATATATGTTTGACACTCTGGTGATATTCCTGAATGATTTTTTTTTGAAAAACCCTAATTTTGAAAAAAAAATCAGCAGACGACAAAACATTATAAACATGATAAATTACTCATTAGGCAAAGAGTCAATGAATTCATAGAAAAGCAACACATTTTGTTTCATTTCGCGAATAAAAATCACGTTTGATTCCAATATTAGAGTTATTGAACGATCTGTAAAAAAGATGAAATGCGAGGCTTGTCAAGAATTTTGTCACTTTTTCATGACTTAGCTTAATAAATTTAATAATAACAAGGGGCAAAACTGTAAGGGTCTTTTTATTGTATGACCCTAAAGCTACTTTTAAATCACGTTTAAAAATTGTGTGGAACTACGCTTTGATGTTGCCATATAAGTATATGTGGTAGTATTACCGACGTAATTACATAGCGTTACCAAAATATTTAAACCACAAGTGATATATCGAATTTAATGCATGTCGTTATATCACTCCCATGATAAAAACAAACACACAAACAAACAAACAAACAAACAAGCAAACAAACAAACAAATGAATTAGTAAACAAACAAACAAGCAATAGGGCTCAAACCAGGGACTTCTTGGTCTCAAGTTGAACATTCTACCACTGAGGCAATGGGTAAAGAAGTTATGATACACGAGTTTCGTCCTTTTCATATAGGCAATTAGTTAATGCTAAGACTAGCATACATATGTGAACGGCCATATTAGATTATTCAAAGCTCGTATATATATACAATATAAGCCTCAGTTAAAAAAACTCCCCACTGGCTAACTAAAAATAGCGCAAAGACACGCCCCAGCATTCGGCGAGCACTCTCACAGTGTCCAATATGTTGCTCTTGGGTTTCATCCAAGCTAAAAACGGAGCCCACGCACCCACGACGTCATATTTACAAAATTAATGGACGTAAGATGCACAGAGGCGCAGTTAGTATAGTGTTAAACTAGGGATCGAAGGATTGCTAATTTGTGAATCAACTGAGTCATAGTTTTGTGTTTGTTTGTTTGATTTAATTCTTTATGTCCACTCAACAATCTTTCAGTTATGCGGGACGGTCATAGTTTTGTGTCACAGGACAAGACTCTTCATCAGCTTATAGTATTGGCTGAAGACAGGAATTCGTCCAAACATTACTAAAATTGTTGATTGGGAGGTAAAGGATCAACACAAACAAACAAAACAAATGGGCGTAAATCAGAGCATTCCCTGACTAGCCGTCGCAAAAACTGAAAGACATACACCAGAGACGACACACATATGCCTCCACTGACTCCCTTAAAATGGTAACATTAGCAGCAACTTCTTATCTTGAGAAGTTGAGACATGAAAAAATAGCCTTTGAAGCAACGCTGTTTCCGTGCATATCTTATAGGTACTAGAACCGCATCTATGGCGACCAGGATATGTTTCAACCCTTCTTGTTCGCTGGGGCTTACTCTGGGTAGTTCGTCCTCAGATTCAGTTTCCTGTGGGTTTTTTCTCTTTTTTTTGCCCATCGTTAAATATTTTTATACTGACATATTGATTTGTTAAATTAAAACCGGAAGGCATTGACAGATAAAGCAAAACACCCCATACTAGAACGACGAATACTTTGAAAACAGATGTGAAAGCAGGTGCTTTGATCAGCCTGTGCGCGTTTGCAGGCACATCAAAGTGTTTACTTACCCATAGTTACATCATATAAATAGTTCATTTTTCAAACTCTCCGCGTGCACAGCTTAACTCGAGACGTGAGTGACAGATATCTAACTTCAATAGAGCGTGGATGACGTAACATACATTCATTGCGCATGAATATTATCTTTTCTGACCAGAATTGTCTGACCAAGTATAACTCGGAACGTATTGAGGGGTGAAAATGGACCCAACGGTCAACATATATTTGGTCATACAGTGTGTTGATAAATTATAAGTATTTTTTGTGAACGCCAATACTTGTACGTTTTGACACAATAAATAAAGATAACTCTTACTTTTATAAAAACACTCGGTTATCTTTTAACATGGGTCCAGTATCACTTTACAGCCAAAACGAGTTAAGTTCACCAATTGCAGCCAATTTTTGTCCCACATTTTTTTTGGCTTAGATTTTCATTATTATGTTATTTTTTTTACTTATTGGTATAGGTCAATTAGATAATGATGTCTAAAAAAGTGCTCCTCCAAACATTTCAATTCATTCAGCATCACAAAGAGCACCACTGAATTTGAATGTGAACTACGTTACTGTGATAAAGTATACTTGTACATACCGAATTTCTAACAAGACTGAAATATTTAAGAGCTTTAATAGTATGCACTTCTACTTGGACCTCTTGTTGATCAAATAAGCCTATTATTTAGAATCTTTATCATGTTTTTGCTTCTCAGCATGGTGTAAGCAGGTTTGTTATGAATTGACAGTGGAATTCAGCTGTAGTTCTATGAGTACAATTATTGTTTTAATTGTATCCATCAAATTTGAAGAGTTGTCCAGAAAAAAAAAATATTGGTTTTGAAACAGTAGATAAAGAATATTAAAAATTACATTTTTCTAAGGTGTTGGAAAGAATAAATCGTATTCTTGTATAACGAACATTGTGCCAATAGGTCGGTAACGTAATTCACATACCTTACACGCTGGTCTTATTTCCTGTATAAAAACATATATTTTCTGCAAAATATCAGGTTCTAGTGTGTTGCTTAACACTTTTTACAGCATCCTTTCACATTGGAAGTAAGCTGTTGCATATAGTTTCATTAATCGTATTGGAATATAACACTTGAAAATATGATTATAGAATAATGATTTTAAATATTCCATATATTTGAAAACTTGTTGTGGCTCACTACAAAGTAAGACAATGCAGAATAAATAATCTAACTGCCTTTATATGTACATATATTACAAAAAAGCTAAGTTTGCATTATTCACAAAGATACGCCCTTCTCAGAAAAAATGGCTAAACGTTCGTGGTAACGTAATTCACAAAGCTAATTTGCTCACTTCAATTTTAGATAAGAAGTTATACATTCAGGTTAACTATTTTATCTATCATATAAACCTTAAAAGTTATCGACATAGTAAGTCATGAGAACATTTGGGGTCACTGTGATCACATGGAATGGACCAGGATGCAAAAGCGAGAGTGCCAATTTCAAAGCATACACATAAATTCACCAATAAACCTCCAATGGTAGCCGCAACGAGAAAAAAATGGTTTTAAAAAGAGAAAATAACAATTGAACAACAAGTCAGAAACTTATAATCACCGTCGATTTGTTGCCTTTGGCCCTTTGATTGGACTAATCTGGTTTTTTGAAGAATGTGAATTACGTTACCTACTTGTGAATTACGTTACCTATGTTTAATCCAGCTCATTTCAAAAACCAGACGAACAATCCCTTAGATATTTACACTATTCAATTTTGTTTTTCAAACAGATTACTTTGCATATGGTGTGTTGATATATTGAGTATCTTTGTAAGTTACATGAAAAGGGGAGTTGATGTACCCAAATCATATAGGTAAATTCTTGTTAAAATAAAATTACAACTGCAATATGGTTTAAATTAATCTTTATTAACTGGGACAGGTTTGCTTTGCTTAAAAACAAACATTTTTTCAGCTAGTGTATGCATTTAGAGAGGTATTTGGATTTTAGTAAAATTGTAGTAACGTAATTCACAGTAACGTAATTCACAAATTTATGTTTCCACTTATTTTTTTCTGTGCAAACAACTTCTTGTAAAGTTCTTGTATGGTTTGTTATATAGTTAGGTTATAGTTCTTACATTGGCTTCAATTAAAATATTTGTACCTCTTCTTATAAAAATAATACACATAGGGTAACGTAATTCAGAAAACTGCAGATTTTTTAGACAACCTCAGATATCTTTTCACCTGCGAAAGATAAAAAATTGTTTCCCCAAATTCGTTTCTTTTGTCCATGCACATAATAACCCTCTTGACATAGAGATGTTTGATGTGAGCTTATGATGCATGGTGTGTAAATTGTGAGATGGTTAAATTGGTAACGTAATTCACATTAGATTATGGGACATTAATCATCAATGCAACAAAAAAAAATGTTTTTCACTTTTCAATCAAATGAGGCACATCAAACGAACGGTATATATGTGTGTTAATAAAATAAAGTTGAAACTGCTCATAAAAACAACCATTTGAGCATAATACATTCTTAGAACTACATACCATCACGATGGGACAGCTTTTTTTTTTGCCATTTTGGGGGCACTTGCTGTTGATAAGCGTCGTAAGGAATGACTATTGACCATTTCCATTGCTTTTCTTTTGCTTGATTGTCAAGACATAAGCCTAAACTAAACTTGAAAACCTTAAAGCGTTAGAAAATACACTGTTTACATGCTAAAATGGGGATGGGACACAAAAATGACCGAATTGGTGAACTTAACTTGTTTTGGCTGCTTAAGCGGTTTTGCACAAAACGGCGTACATGTTTAGTCATTACCAATTATTATTTGTATACTAGCATTGTATTGTATATTTTCTTTATGTGTTTGTTCTATGTAGTATACAAATAAAATATGTATAAACCAAATTATTTTAACACCCTAACACGCAGGCTGACATCAGTGACGCCTTTATAAATAAATAGTATCTGTAAAAGTAAGTAACGGTGCAAAGATCAGGAATCGATACAATCAAGTACCACACCTGACCCAGTATACCAATGGGAAAGTGACAAACTCACAATTAGACACCACAAACGAGAGCCAAGAGGTCAGCCCTTTCCCAGCAAGTGACCACAAAACACATATAAACAGACGCGCACAAAGACATAGCAAACACAAAAAAGAACAAAAACATAAAAAGATCCACAAAAGAAGTACCGCCTTGGAACAGTCAGTAAAATATTTTACTGGTTTAACGGCGCCAACCTTGATTAAGATGTGGATCAAGACACATAGATATTTGGTTTGCATGAAACAACCATTGGCTCGGTGGTAGAGTGCTCAACTTGAGATAGAAGAATCACTTGCTTGAGTCTCGCTAGAGGCACAGTGTTGTGTCTTTGTCCTTGTTTTTATTGTTTTTATTGATTACAAACTGTTAATGTTATGTCAAATAAACAATATGTTATGTTGTGTTTTTATATCAGTTGACAATGCTTGTCGAGCGTCGCCATTCGACAAGCCCTATGGGTGAAACTAGGGAGCACTTTGTATTACAAGTTTTTGCTTTTCCAAAAGGCTTGCCATCTTTAAGCCTTTATTTTATTGAAGAGTATTATAAACATTTGATCAATGGTCTGGACACTCACTGAGCACACAACTGTTTGTCTCTTTCCACCAGATGGGATGTACATACCTTGGGGAGGGGAATACTAGTCTGAGGCATAACTTAGCTTCCACTGGAGTATTTGTTGTTTATTGTGTTTTGTTTTAACAACCATTTGTCATATGTCTTAGTCCTTTAGAGCATAGTCATTATTTCTAATACACCATAGTCAATTTACCAGGATATAAGTCCATTTCTTTCAGCATTATTATTTACTGGTAAAAGGCCTTCTTCAAATCAGCAGAAGCTAGGGAACGAGAGAATGACTGTAGAAATATTTTCCTTGATTATCCTTTGCAGTCAGACACACTATGGACTAGACTAGCCATACTTCACCACGAAAATGAGGGTCATTCTTATACTAGACAATGAGGTGATTCATATATATATATATATATATATATATATATATATACACATATGCCATGGTTTTTTGGATCTTCGTCACCAAACCGGTATCTTGGAACTACCACTTCTGGGCCCCGTAGAAAAGTTTGGACTTCATTATTTTTCATCTCACATGCCATAGGTAATAAATATAGAAAGAAAAAAAAAATAAACATATATATATATAAAATTATCGTGGACATTGTCGTTCCCATACTTGCTAGGAAATATATTGGAACATATATGTTCCAGTGCCCCAGTCTATTTGGTACTCTGGTATTTTGGAACTTCTGTGTTCCACGAGACATATTTACCGAGTGATATATAGGAACACAATGGTTCCAATATTAGTTTAAAGTCGGTAGCTTGGTATACAGGAACATTTGCGTCTCACGAGATATATGTATATATGGGCCGTTTTATGAGAAAAGGTCCCTTATCGCATTTCCGATAAGTGTAGATCCAGATCAGCCTGCACATACAAATGATCAGTTTTTGGTCTTAAATGTTTTCTGATTTGTTAAACAAGCATTGACGATGCTTCTAGCGAACAGTGTAAATCAGATTTATCAGACTGCGCGGATGCGCAGGCTGATCTGGGACTACACTGGTCGAAAATGCGATAAGGGCCCTTTTTTTTATAAACTGGCGCATATATAAATATATTTTAAGATATACAGGAACACAATGGTTCCAATATTCTGTTAAAAGTCGGTAGCTTGGTGTCTGGGAACATTTGCGTCTCACGAGATATATGTATATATGGGCCGTTTTATGAGAAAAAGTCCCTTATCGCATTTCTGATAAGTGTAGATCCAGATCAGCCTGCACATACAAATGATCAGTTTTTGGTCTTAAATGTTTTCTGATTTGTTAAACAAGCATTGACGATGCTTCAAGCGAACAGTGTAAATCAGATTTATCAGACTGCGCGGATGCGCAGGCTGATCTGGGACTACACTGGTCGAAAATGCGATAAGGGCCCTTTTTTTATAAACTGGCGCATATATAAATATATTTTAAGATATACAGGAACACAATGGTTCCAATATTCTGTTAAAAGTCGGTAGCTTGGTGTCTGGGAACATCTGCGTCTCACGAGAGATATATAATTATATAAAGATATTTAATCAATTGTTCCTATACCCACTTATATTTGGTACTCTCGTATGTGGGAATTTTTATGTTCCCAGAGACAAATTAATACAGAAATATGTATACATTGTACATGTTATTATACTTTTTTGTACAGTAAGTTTGGTGTCAAGACATTTTGATATGGATCTAGCTAAAACGTGGTCTCGATAAGCGTAGATTGAAAATACCCCTTTGAATGTAAAATAAATCAGACTACAGGGAGCTGTTTAAGAATGGATGCTAATGTGTGGCCTTTGACATAAAATCATGACCTTGATCTTGAACTGACATGACTAGATGTTACCTTTTTTGCACTTTCTCCATACGACGATCATTTCTGCACAAAATTAAAGATTAAATAGTCTGCTACCGAGTAAGTTAGAATTATGGTTATTGTGCATTCACTCTCTCCTCATCACTCTTCATCTATCGGCTGTTTCATGGTGCTACTACAAATAGTTTTCTAGTTATTGCGAGAGCTAAGTTAGAGGCTGACAAATTCGAATTTAAAGTGAGGATATTTCTGCTTAAAAATTTGCTAGAGTAAGGGTTTTGTAATGCATAATCTAGTAATGGTCCTTCACCTGTAAACTTTCATGAGGCTACTGCAGGATCCGGATTCTTCAAATTCTAAATTAAAAGGGAGATCATTCTCTGTTCTCATTTACTGTTCTTGTTTGTGCATTATCTCCTCATCACCCTTCATGTGTCTGTGAAGTTTCATGAAGCTACTACAAATAGATTCTGAGTTAAAGGGGAGATAATTGTACTACTAGTTAGAGTTATGGGTTCTTATATGTGCACATTCCATCTACCGGTGAAGTGTCATGAATCGACTATCTACATCACAGACCCAGAAACGGACAAAGGGCAAACCTATAGTGCCCAATGAGAGCAGATATCGTGGGGTTATCGCAATAAAAAAGGTACAAAGTGCCTTTATAGAATAAAGGCAGTTGGTACCTTCTTTCTTTATCCCATCGATATACTAATCTGTTCAATAGTTTTGTGACATAAACACGCCTGTCCAAGCCCAACTTGCACCTAGGGTCGTCACAACTGCTGTCTACAGTTTCGTGATGGTAAGCAGATTAATGTTTCGTCCTTCAACTACCATTTGATACTTTCCATACAAAACTAGACAAGATCAGTAAGAAATTCATGTTGAATAGACTTATGGAACATGGAAAATAATCACAACAGCTCTCTATGGGAACGACTTTTGTAACTTTCTGTAATTCAAATATATAGCGGCTTAGTATATCACAACAACAATTGTTTTGATTAATTCATTTATTTTCAAAGTCAATGTCAAATTCAAACAAGCATAAGAAAAGTGAAATGTACTTCTTCCGGCAAATATGTTGAAAACAAACTTTTTTAAGGTATTTTCACAATATTTTTGTTATCATGTACCACACAATTGAAGTGAGTAGCATCAAAGATAATATCTTTTGCAAACCGCGTGGAATAAGATTAGTCCATGCATGCATCTGCACACTCTGATAGGATTCTACAATGTAAACAAGAGGCCCAAATAGCCCCGAGACCGCTCTGCTGAAATTGTTGCAGGTTAAGGGAAAATAACTCTCCTCATACTTATGCAATGCAAAACAAAATCCAATGTGATCGAGCCTTTATGGCTTAACATGTTTTCTCCAGGTTTGGTTAAGAATTTGCTCTGGAAATGTTGCTTTTACAGGGTTAACAAGTCAAAAACTTGAAATTTTAGTTTAAGGGAAAAATAACAGTGGTCATACAAAGCCGATGCAATTCATAATCAAACTTCATGCAGACCTTATGGACATACAAATGTTATCAAAAGTTCGGTTAGGATTGCTCGGAAAATGAGGGTTCTAGGGTGTGAACAAGTCGAAACCGAGCATTTTATTTCAGTTAAAAAAGGGCAATAAGTGTCATCATAAAGGTTTAATCAACATCATGATGGTGTTCACATGATTGTCTCATTGAAACAATTCACATGACTACCCACAACATAGGATTTGGAAAGAAAAATAAGGAAGTTAGCGTCAGAAACACAGGTCTTATCTGGAGCTCTTAAAAGTTTGTGGATCCTCATTAGGCCCCTGATCGAGATGAGCCAATGGAAATCAGTATCTAAAAAGAGCACCACCAAAGAATAGTTCTTTTCACAGATCTTTGAAATTTTTCGCATGGTAATTCTATGTAAAACGGTGTGCATCCTCATTAGGCCCCTGATTGAGATGAGTTGATAAAAAACACTATTCTGAGAGGGCATCACCCAAAGATCCTTTACATCAAATTTCATTGAAAGCGAACCAGTAGCTTGATTTTTTCCCATTGTTACTCTATGTAAAATAGTGTGGATCATCATCAGTCCTCTGATCGAGATGAGCCAATTAAAAAAAAAAACAGTGTTCTATAGGGCACCATCCAAGAATCATCCACATCAAATTTCATTCAAATCAGACCAGCAGCTTCAGAGAAGAAGATTTTTGAATATTTTTCCATAGTAACTCTATGGGAAACAGTACGGATCCTCATAAGGCCCCTACTTGAGATGGATCAATAAAAACAGTTTCTAAAAGGGCACAACCCAAGGATTATTTACTATTGGTTTTTTAGTTATTGAGAAGATCTTTGAAAATGTTGACCGACGACAACGGACATATTGCTAACACCATAACTCTGCTGAAGATTCAGCAGAGCTAACAATCATTAACATTTTAAGTGACTGCAGAAAAAACCGTGTAGACCCTAAGCAGATTGAGCAGATAAACAGGCTAATCTGTGTTTAGGCTGGTGCAAATGCTGCAAGAGCTAATTATGTTTGGAATGACTCATATAAACCAAAAATTTAAGCATTTTCAATTGTTACTGAAGGTTAGGGCACCCCTAGATATAAAGAGTGGTCCGAAATTTTAAAACATTCATAATTTAAAAAGTACTAGTCTCACATATCGAGGGTTGAGTGTGAAACTAGTGTAACTATATTGAAAGAATGAATTAGTTACACTAGTTTCGCACTCAACCCTCGATATATGAAAGTATAAACTTTCTGAAAGGTCTCTTCCAGTACTATCCACTTAAATCAACAGAAATGCAGTTACAGGTATTAGTATAATTTTATAAAAATGGAATTATTTTTCATTTCACCAGTCATGGCCATTTTTTTAAATAAGCTGGACAAGTTGCATAGCCCCCTTCTCCTATTACTGTTTGTGTGTTTATTCTTTAGAGTATGCAGAAGGAACTGCATCCAAGATATTTGAAAAAAGAGTCTAGTTTTAATTTTATGACCAGTTTGGTCTGAAAAGTAAACCATATGCCCTCCCGATGCAGAAAAGGTGCTAAAAATCACTTAAAAGATAGTTTATTAAAAATCTGAGGTCTGATTGACTGATCTGGGTTTAACGTACCACCAACACATTATATGTTAAATGGGGACTGACAGGAAAGAACATTTTAATTCATCAATCACCTCTCATTAACACCGAAATAAAAATATGAGAAATGAAACTAAAACCTTCCCACCTGCCGAAATATGGTTGCTAGAATTATTGTTCTTGTACAGGACACTGCACTTCCTCTCACTGCCTTCTAACTATATTTCAAGTTTCATTAAAATCTCTTGATAGTTTTTGAATTATGGTCTGTACAAATAGAATTCAACGGTTTCTGTGAAAATAAAGTGAAAAGGGGAATAACTTCAAAAATTTGCAAATCTCAACATGCTGGTAATATGCGCATCTCCTCTTGGTAGTAAAGCTTCTCATAAAGTTTCATGCAATTCTAAGCTGTGGTTGTTGAGAAACAGCAGGGACAAGAATTGCTGTTTTAATACACAATGTACAAGAAAATTCAAGGGCCGTAACTTCTAGGTAAATTTGCTAATCTCAACACACTAGAAATATGCACATCTCCTCTTGGTAGTGAAGCTTCCCATAAAGTTTGGTGTAATTCCAAGCAGTGGTTGCTGAGGAATAGCAAGGACAAGAATTACGGAACAGAATAACAGACGGATGAATGGACAAAGCGTTGATTATATGCTTCCTCGGAATAAAAATTGAGGAGCATAACAAAAAAATCATTCTATTACTGATAAAACGATACTGACAGCTCCAAATGCATTTCTGCTGCTGTAAATAGATAGCTCTTGAAAATATCTTTCAGGAAATGTACACTTTTACATATGTAAGACTTATGCATTTCTGAAGTTATGATTACCAACATTTCATGAAGAGCCCTTGACATTCTGGTGTACGCAATACCAAAAATAACCCATTTCCGAATTAATGTCAAGAAACAAAAGGTTCAGGGCACCAAATTCCATCTGGACCTAATGCAGTCATCACAGGTTTTACCTGTTTTTTACTTGAGACTTGAGCTAAAATCATTGCAGCTTAGTTCTTGTGCACTTGTATGTACAATGTAGTCTACAGAAGTTGTAACAAGACATTTTACCACTGTGTTAAAGAGGCCTTCCCCTAATATAATGTTGGTTTTACATCAAGTTAGATTATTGAATAGTTGGATGAGATATATAATATTAGCTGAGATTTTAATAGACACATAGCTGTATTCCCCTCGAATGAATTATTATGTATGAATTTGTTTGTCGCATAACCTAATTTGCATATTTGATTGCTTTCTTTATTTCATTTATAATAATTCATTTTGGGCATTTAAATGCTTGTAGATGGCCATTTTATGTTCTATTCGTAAAACGATATGATTTTCAGACGCTTTTAATAAATGTTAACAGTGTATGTGTGTAAATATTTGATATTTTGATGGTTAATAATTGCTGAATTTGTCTGGTTAGACAATAGGTATTACCAATTGAAAAATCATATATAATAATTCATTCATATGAAATACAGCTATGTGTCTATTAAAGTTGCTTATTATATCATATATCACAACCAAATATTAAATAATCTAACTTTTTTGATTCAACATTATATTCGGAGCAGGCCCCTTTAAAACACACTCGTTTTTAATATTTTGGTAAGAGATGTTAACACAGAAAATAGCACTACACTGTGTCAATATGTTTTTAAGCAAGGAATCTTGCCGAAATATTGAAAACGAGTGTTTGTAACAATAGTGTATTATATTTACTCCCTTTGGAATAACAACAAGAGGCCAAAGTTGGCCTGATATCCCTCAGCTGATTAAGACTTGTTCAAATCGATTCAGTTGTTATTAATAGACGCAGGGGGAGGAAACTGCAGTCTCTAAACCAAAACACTTTAGATGTTTTGTTAGTTTTTCTTGACTTTCTCTGTTTATTTGATACAAATGAATATCACCATAAAATGCTAAAATACATATAAATTTAGCCTGCATAGGCAAAATTACATTTTCCATCCCTATAAAAGCGCCACAGGTCGCCCCGTTTTTCAAAACGGGGCAACCTATGGCGCTTTTATGTGAATAGAAAATATAATTTTGCAAATGCAGGCTGAATCTGCATGTAATTTAGCATTTTATGATGATATTCATTTGATTAAAGTAAACAGAGAACGGCAAGAAGAACGAACAAAATTACTAAAGTGTTTTGGTTTAGAGACTGCAGTTTCCTCCCCCTGAGACCTACATGTTACAATTCATAACAGGGAAAACAAACAGGTAACCCCGAGGTGGGGGCAACTTTTAACCAAGGGGCCCTATCTATACATACTTGGTAGAGGTAAATGCATACAAAATATCCAAGTTATGAAACTTGCAGTCTAGGAGGAAAAGATTTTCAAAGATTTCCCTTCATATGTTAGTCTATGTAAAACAAGTGACAAAAGGGCAGGGAAAATATTGACCCCAGGGTCATGATTTGAACAAATTTGGTACAGGACCACCAGATAATATTACATATCAAATATCTAAGCTCTGGGCCTTGCGATTTAGGAGAAAACAGAATTGCTAAGATTTTTCTCTATATAAATCTATGTAAAACAAGTGACCACAGGGGCATAATTTAATAAAGCTTGGTAGAAGAACACTAGAAAATGCTACACATTAATTATCTAAGCTCTGAGCCTTTTGGTTCAGGAGAAG
Source organism: Loripinus fragilis (assembly GCA_964019695.1). Classification (NCBI taxonomy): domain Eukaryota; kingdom Metazoa; phylum Mollusca; class Bivalvia; order Lucinida; family Lucinidae; genus Loripinus; species Loripinus fragilis. The sequence continues at coordinate 79,271,074 of OZ026517.1, forward strand.
ATTTTCTATGATTTTCTCAATATAAATCAATGTAAAACAAGTGAACCTTGGAGCAGGGCCAATTTTGACCCCAGGGGCCTGATTTAAAGCAACTTGTTAGAGAACCACCAGACAATACTAAAAGCCAAATATCTATGCTCTAGCCCTTGTGGTTTTAGAGAAAATAATTTTCAAATATTTTCCTTTCGGTTGCCATGGCAGCAAGAGTTTTGGGTTGATCCACTTTTTTTTTAAGCAAATTTTGTAGAGTGATGCAAGGATCATTCCTGGCAAGTTTTTATCAAACTTGACCCAGTGGTTTCAAAGATGTCATTTTAAGTTATTGTTGACAGGTTTATCAAATTTGCCATGCCCTTGACCCCGGGGCAGGGCATTATAGTAGGGGATCATTCGAACAAACTCTTTAGTACTACAGTTGCTAATGCTACATGTCACTTAATTCATTTCAGCAGTTTTGGAGAAGAAGATTTTTTTAAGTATTTTTTTTTCTATTTTAAGTAACAGTGGCCATTTTGAATTTCCTATTGACCTTATTTGAACAAACTTTAAACTACTTGAGGTCAGGACTGGACATATAAAATTTGGTTGAAATTGGCCAGCCCTTTTCAGAGATTTTTTTTTTAATCTTCACTGAAGACAGACGACAGAGGGACAACAGATCTCTGGGTATACTCATAGTTCATGCTGACCTAAAGGTCAGCTGAGCTAAAACATTGGATTCATTTTTACATTATTTTTCTGTTTCCAAAGCTGTTTTGAAGATTTGACATTTTCTTCTTGAATTTTTATTTCACAACTTTTTTTTTTTCAAGTGGAGCACCTGTGCTCACCAATAAACATTTCTTTACATTTGGTGTTTGCATGCAAGACAGTTATACTGGTTAACACCAATTCTTGGAAGGACAGCACGCTCAACTATTCAAAAAATAGAAGGAAGAATATTAATATCTCGATCCTTCTCTTCAACTCACTTTCTAAGTCCCAAAACAAGGTGATTAACACTTTCAAAATGCAAATAAGAACTGTAATATTTAGGACAACTGACTATTTCACAGAATCAAACGATGTAAAGCTTGAGGACATTTAGTTATTTTCAATAGGTCAAACATGGGGACGACTATTTCAAAATACAAAAAAAAAATAGTCCAAAATGGGGGATAAGCATTTCAAAATGCAAAAATGATATATGCACAATATATTGTTTCCTGAATGTTTGTATGAAATCTGAAGTAAATCAGTCAAGAGATAATGGCATTATGCAAAAATTGCATGTTAAGTTAACCAAAAGTTCAACAAGGGGAACAACGTGTCCTAAATGTGAGTAAGAACTATGGAACTTGTTGAAACAGATTTTAAGATATATGAAGCTTGCCACAAAATTTTAACCAAAAAGTTATGCCAATACCAACACCAGGTTGAGAACAATAGACCTTATTCTTCAAATAGTCCAACTAACAAAGCTGACAGAGGACAGATCACTCTACTATCCGATGACTAACAAAGAATAGTACCAAATATACAGTTGTTAACAAAAAATTTAAATTCAGAAAGGGAGATAATTCTGTAAAAATGCAAGGCACAGTCGTGCAACATGGCTAAAGTAGTCAAGCATTTCATGAAAAACAACTACTGAAGTTTGACTGTTTTTTCTAGCTCCTTTCCAAAACACATGCAAATATGCACTTTTTTCACCATATTTCTAAGACAAAAAGGGGCAATAACTGAGCAAAACTGCTTGACACTGTCCCACTGTTTGAAGATACAGCAAAATACCTACAGCAGTACTGAAGATATAGAGTTGCACACAAAACTTTAACCAACAGTTTTTAAATCCAAAAAAGAGAATAAACGAGGAAAATTCCTTGACGGTATGACATTGTCCCTTGAAACAACATACATGTGTGAAGTTTCAACAAAATACCTTCAGTAGTATTTGTGTTACAAAGTTGCACACAAAACTTTAACCAAAGCATTACGGCAACACTGACATTCTGATGAGTAGAATACCTCTCCTTATACTTCGAATAGTTGAGATAAAAATTATCAATGTTGTTTTTAATGTATCCACTATCATTGACAACACTTTCAAAATAAAGACACACTTTCAAAATAAAGAATCTAAAGACCAAGTACAACCTTGTGGTAGATCAAACGAATAAACCAAAACAGAAAAATAACTCTATTTCTCTTGAACAAATAGCAAAAAAGAAAAAGAACTCTAAATCACAATCTATTTCTCTTAAACAAACATCAAAATCATTAAAAGGCTGAAGCAGAAGAGAGGTTGCTCATCTGAGACTTACTTGGGCCCAAACAGAACAAAAGTATCTCCCAGATCAATTCTTGTATCTGTCCAGTGTTCAAATATAACCTTTGTAGCCACCTGTGTCTGCTCTTTTCTCAGTCCACGACCTTTAGCTTTTTTGCAGCTGCTACTAACAATCGGACTGAGGACCGACACATATGAACAAATGGGTCAAAATTGGCCTTTCAGTCATTTGTGGCCAGCATAAAACAAGCTCAACCTACACATCTGTTATGTTTGATTAGGCTGAACTGTTCGCTTGTTAATCTAGGAAGCCTTGAATATATACACACAGAACAAATCTCTTGATGTGCACATGCACAGTCTTATCAGGATCAACTCTACCCTGAACGGTTCCTGAGAACAAAAAAGTTTTAAATTGACAGCTTTGACTCCTTATTGAAACCCTCATAGCCTTTTATGTTTTCTTCAGTCCCTTTTAGACATGTAGCAAGACAACATTTTGCTACAACATTTACTAGAACAAGAGGATTTGACTTTATTTGATTAGGTTTAACGTCAAACCAACACAAAAAGGTTATATGGCAACTCACAGGAAAAAACATTTCAGTTTCGCCTCTCATTTACATTGAGATAACAAAAATATCTGTAAAGCTGATGGATGCTCTCTGAATCGGGCCTTATTGAATGAAGATATACATTGAGGAGCAGAGATCCAGAAGATTCAATGTTTTGGTAACCGAGAAAACTCACAGTCCACTCAATACAAGGAAAATATAAAACGACTATAACTTAAAAAATACTTGCTGCTAGAGTTGTGATTCTTAAGCATTGCACTTTGTCTCATTACCGTCAATCTTCATGTAAGGTTTCTGGATGTGCAGACGGACAAAGTGGCGACTACATGCTCCCCCATTTTTTTTTCAGGAAGCATAACAATATGAGAAATGACACTAAAACCTTCCTATCTGCTGAATTACATGATGTTCCATTTGTTTGGGCCTTTAAGTTGTCTCTTACGGCATGCACAGGCCAAGCAGTGGTGACATTCTAGAGCCCAGCACCACATGGAGCACAAGAGGAACAAGTGGGCCAGATATTGCTCCTCTAACTTCTTGTCCCATGTGGTGCTGGGGGTTAGAATGTCACCAGTTTGGCCATGTGCATGTCCTTTATGAAACTAAAAGGTCTCACAATAATGGAATATCATATACCTTAATATTTCAGCAGGTTGGAAGGTTTTAGTTCCATTTCTAATATTTTTATCTTGATGTAAATGAGTGGTGATTGGTGAACTGAAACTTTCTCTCCTGTCAGTCCCCATATAACCTATGTGTTCAATGGGACTTTAAGCCCAATTCAATTCAATTCAATTCTTAACTAAACTCAATTAAATTTTGATAAAAAACACTTCAAGGGTCATTCATTAACAAAGGTCATCAAGTATAACTTAACAAGTTGATGGCTGCTTGGAACATGAAGCAGGTTTAACCTTACAACTCTATATCATATTGTTAATATCTAATTTTACATGGAATAATGAACGATTATTGACTTTTGATGAGGTGGATATAAGGATTTATGAACTCCAGAAAAGTGATAGTCACCTTGGCCTGTCGGCCTCAGTGACTATCACCTTTCTGGGGTTCATAAATCCTTATATCCACCAAAATCAAAAGTCAACAATTGTTTTATTATATGACTTTCTGACAAAATTTCCATATGGACGGTCTGAATATGGTAATCACTGTTTGCCAACTATTGCAATGCTAGCTTTCAGAAGTAAAATCAAATGTTTGTGTCAAGCTCCTTTGCATTATTTAATGCTATTATTCTTCATAGAGCACCAAAAAAGTATTCAGGATAAAGCAAGGAACATTGACATCCAATTTCATTAAAATCGGACCAGTAATTTCTGAGATGTTTGAAAATGTGAATGGACAACAGACAAATTGCTATCCCAATAGATAACTGAAGATTCAGCAGAGCTAACATTCAAGAAATATAAAATGATTCACCAGATGTGTTTCATTCGATTTTCCATATCATTTACCATGCCTATCTGCCTAAAATCGTGTCAGTAGCGTGTATGTCCATGTCACTCCTAATGCAAGCAACAATTTTCCTCCTCATTGAGTTTATGTAACATAAACATGGTGTCATTAGGGATGCCGTGCAATTCCTGTAATAGAGCCCATCTTGAATCGTTGACATTGTTTATCAACCACTAAATAAACAATGTCAGCAGGGCATCCCTGATAAATTCCATGAGGAGAATTGTTACCTGCATTAGGAATGATGGTGGACATACACGATACTCAAGTTTTTAGGCAGATAGGCATTCTGAATGATACCAAAATAGAGTGAAACACATCTGGCAAATCACTTTACAATTTTCAGATTTTTTAAACTGACCCCTGTGCACTATGACTGCAAATTATAACTTGATTTTTGGAATTTGTCAACGTGATTATCGAAAACTCGCAGATATTGCTCCAAACATCAAATAACACTAAAGTTGTTTTTTTTGCTAAGTGTACTAATGACCTTGGAATATGCAGTTTCCAGAGAGAAAATGACCGTGTGAATGGCAGTGTAAAGACTGAATCGATTAGAATCTACTGTCTTTTCATCAAGTGCTGAAGTTTAGATTTAATCTGCATTACTGTCCTTCCTTTTTGAATTGATCCATTTCTTATTAGAGCACTTATTTCGATGCCAGATGGATATGAATTCTTCCTCATGATATGACCAAATTGTTGTTTCAAAACAGCAACTTCTTCAGCAGTCCATTTCACATGAGCTGAAAAGAAACAAAGGAGAATTATGTTCAAAGTTACTAAAGGACTTTCAAAACAGGTTTGAAGTATTCCTTTGGTGGGTAAAACAATGCACTTCAATAATTAAAGCCAACCTATGAAAAGTCATTCAAAAACATTACATATTGATTTTACAAATGATGCAACAAAACTTTAAACAAGAACTATACAAACCTGTAGTATGATGGCTTGCACTAGCTGTTCGTAGGCGCTTACAGGCAGTCTCATCTTCCGAACAGGAACTGTCTGCAAGTATAACAAGAACAGGCCCACATGGGCCCGATATCACTCTGCTGACTAAGATTGGTTCAAATTTTCTAAACAACATTGAGAGAAGCTGATGCAAGGTTGCTACAGGTGAGATATATATTGCGCAAGTTTGAGTAAAACTGCTCAAGAAATGTTGCTTCTACAGTGTTAACAAACTAAAAAACGGCATATATCACTGAATAAGGGGCCGTAACTCTGGTCATGCATGTGCAATCCAACCCAAAATCAAACATGAGCAAGACCTTATGGTCATACACATTTTGGCAAGTTTGGTTGAAATTGCTCCAGAAATGTACATTCTAGAGTGTTTACAAACTAATTGTTGACGACAGACAGACGTGCCTACAGATGGGCATTTGTTAGGCATTTGCTATAAAAACTAACACTAAAAATACCCAATAACAAAAAAATACTCAATAAGTCCTCTGTTTTATTGGGTATCTATTACGAAATGAAGGATATCATACCCAACAAATGCCCTTCGTAGGCCCGGACGGAAAACAGATGTAAGTAGGTCATAATAAAAATTTATTTATAGCAAAGTATATACCCCTATACATCAATCGATGAAGTATAGTAACTGTATGAGGTAGAACTGTATTTTTTTTAAAAATTGCCAAATTAAAATGCGTTGGTGTAAGGGCCAATGTTAAGGTCAAGGTCATTTCAGATATATTTATAGTACAAGGCCATCGTAAACGCATGTATTGTGCAGTATGTAGCATGCTTCATCATCTGTCTTACTCATTTAAATTTACAACAAAATGAACAAGAATGGTGGTATAATTCACCATGTGCAGCATAATCAAGGGGCCATAACTCTTAGAAAAATAATCAAACCACAAAATGCGGAAGACATGCACATCTCCTCTTAGTAATAAAGCTTCACATAAAGTTTGGTGGAATTCCAAGAAGTATATGCACATATGTAGCTAAGGTACTAAATTGCTTTAAGTTTAAATAAGAATGACTTGGTTAGTAACAATCTGTATTAGGGCAGTAGGCGAGTATTAGAAAAACATCTAAAGCCGAGCTTCATTTTTTTCGGCTACAAGCCTACTGTCCCAATACAGATGGCTACCAACCATGTAAGTTTTTATGATGTCACAAACGTACCAATTTAACTGTATTTTTCTGCAAATTTACGCCTTTGCCGATCGTTTTAGTGAAGCTGCTTAGCCCGACGTCATGCCAGCATGACGCTGACGTCAATTCCTGTTGTTTTGTTTTTAAGCGTCTTGATCGGCCATTTTTTAAATTTAACAGTCCTGATTGGTCAAATCTAATTACCTAATAAAGCTTGGAATTTATAAGGCTAGTAGATCGGGTGATATTTAGTCAGTAGACCACATAGTGACATAATAAAAGTTGATATTAAGTAACAAACAGGAATACAATACAAACCTTCCACACCTGTATGACTTTTTGGACCACCGTTATGGATACGCTTCAATCTGGAATAACTGATGCTTTTCTCATCATCCAAGGACTTGGCTCTTTCTGTCAACAAAAACAGAAAAGTCACAATAACAGCATACATTTGGTTTTAGATTAAGGCTAACAGCAAAAAAACAGATTTAACTAGAAGGTTGTTTTTCATGAAAAAACATTATACATCTCCCCCTTTCCCCTTTGTCATTGTGAATAGAGCAAATAACTAATTGTCATAATTGACCCTTGACCTCCATCTGTGACCTTGACCTTGGTCTGACACGGCTGGGAGTTGCATTTGTCTCCATATGACCATCACCCTTGTAAAGTGAATATCAAAATCCGATCAAGTTGAAAAATGACATAACAGTTGACCTCAATCTGTGACCTTGACCTTGACCTGACACGGCTGGATGTTGCGCTCTGCACACCCTTGACTTTAGGCGAATACTCCTGTCAAGTTATTTCAAAATCCCATCATGCGTTCCAAAGTTACAGACCAGACACGATTTTTGACGTGTTGACCTCTAACCCGTAAGCGTGACCTTGACCTCAAATCACCGTAGTCTACTTTCATTGGGGCGTTGTGGGAACCATTTCTACCAAGTTATTTCAAAATCTGTCCAAGTAATTTTTTTGTCATAATTGACCTCCGACCTCAATCTGTGACCTTGACCTTGACCCGACACGGCCGGGAGTTGCATTCTGCGCAACGTCTTCATATGGCAATCATTTCTGTCAAGTTATATCAAAATCGAATGAAGTTGAAAAATCACATAACCATTGACCTCAATCTGTGACCTTGACCCGACACGGCTGGATGTTGCGCTCTGCACACCCTTGACTTTAGGCGAATACTCCTGTCAAGTTTTTTCAAAATCCCATCATGCGTTCCAAAGTTACAGACCGGACACGGTTTTTGACGCGTTGACCTCTAACCCGTAAGTGTGACCTTGACCTCAAATCACCATAGTCTACTTTCATCGGGGCGTTGTGGGAACCATTTCTACCAAGTTATTTCAAAATCCGTCCAAGCATCGCAAAATTACAGAGGAGACAAAAAAGTCACAGACAGACAGACACACACACAGACAGACAACTGTGATAAAAACAATACATCTCCTCCCTTTCAGGGGAGATGTAATACCAGAATGGCAAGTGGGCCTGAGGTTGCTCTGCTGACTTTCCAAGTGCTCAAATATACACTGGTATTTAATTTACATAAAAGTTTCCACATTTCTGGCTCCTTTTGGGGCAGCTATTAATTCCACAATTTTTTTTCTTCTACTTTTAGCACCGTGACCGTGACCCTAGAACCCTGGAGACTAACTTGTCTCAGATTTCATTGTTATACAAGTACTGTTCAAGTTTCATCGACATCAGACAAACAAGAAATATGTCTTAAGGACATAAATGCCCCCACTATGGATGTATCTGTCATATGATGTTCATCAAATAGAACAATTTGTTAGGTTAAGTTATTTCATGGAAACCATATTCTTATCATTAGAAACACAAGCCCTGCCCTCCATTTAATCACTCCAAAAATCATTAGGGACATTTGTCTCAATAAGGACTCACTCACAGTCCACATATAAAATTGTATCCTACTCTGTCAAGTCATTCTCAATATTCTCAGAAAAAAAAACACATTTCTATTTTTAGAAACACAAGCCACACCCACAGCCGACCACACCAAAAATACATAGGGACCTTCCTCTAAATATAGTCGGTCAACATATCAAATTTCATCTACACAAAAACCATATTTCTATTTTTAGAAGCACAAGCTCCGCCCACAATCTGATTTCGCGGAAAATTGATAGGGACCTTCATCTATTTCATATCTATCCGAGTTATTGCGCGGAAAATATTTTTCTATTTTTAGAATCTTAAGCTCCGCCCACAATCCAATCTCGCCGAAAATCAATAGGGACCTTCCTCTATATCAAATCAGTCCACATATAAAATTTCATCCTTCTCCGTCTATTCGTTCTTAAATTATTGCGCAGAAACCATTTTTCTATTTTTAGAATCATTAGCCTCGCCCACAATCCAATCTCGCCGAAAATCGATAGGGACCTTCCTCTATATCAGATCTGTCCACATATAAACTTTCATCCTTCTCTGTCAAGTCGTTCTCGAATTATTGCGCTGGAACCATTTTTCTTTTTTTAGAAACACAAGCTCCGCCCACCATCCGATCTCGCTCAAATCGATAGGGAGCTTCCTTGATATATGGTCTATCCACATATAAAATTTCATCCTTCTCCGTCATGTCGTTCTTGAGATATCTTGTGGAAACCACTTACCCGCCCGCCCGCCGTACAGGGTGAATACATAATGCTCCACACTTTTTTAAAGTGGGAGCATAAAAATGGGGCAGTTATCGCATTCACGAGCCCTTTTTTTACTTTAAGTACTGTGGCATTGACCTTGACTCCAGAACCCCAGATTTTATTGATATAAAACTACTGGTCAAGTTTCATTGACATAGCACAACTGGTGTGGCAGTTATCACGTTCATAAGCCAAATGTTAACAATGTTGACAACTGAGGCTTGTCATATGAATAGCTCAGGTTGACCGATCACCTGAGCTAACAAGACCTCGGGCTGAGGTTGTCTCCCCCACTTTAGAAGTTGTTACAACAATGAATGATTGCAACGTTTAAGAATAGCCACATCTGGATATTCACTGTTATGTAGTGTGTGAGACAAAGAAGCAGTCAATAATGGCAACATCAAGCATAAAGGACTATATTATCCCTTTAAACACCAAAACAATCAGTCATAAACAGTATGTCAAACAGTGTAGATCCTGATCAGGAGGCTCTTTCAAGAGCCGCCTGACCTGGAGCTACACTGTTTGCAAAAACAACAAAAGTTGTGATTGGGGGTTTAAGGGTTATGGTTATAGCAATGTAGACTTAATTCAGCCTAAAATACAACAAATTATTTGTGAACAGTGTAGACCCTGGCAAGAAATTACATAATTTATATGGTGGCTGTTCTGGGTTTATACAAATTGCAAAGGTATATAATCCCTTTTGTTAGGATAATTGCCTATTCAGAAAGCAATCAATTAAATCTCGCAACTTTCATTATTGTAAGGATTAAGGCCAATTATATTCTCTGCACCTTTCCCAAGCTGTTAATTTGGGATTACCTGGTCATTCAGGTTAAGTTTTTCGGTTAACCTAACATTAAAGTTCTGAAAATGGAACACGGATGACCTTGACCTTAATCATTTCGTTGTTCCCAGGTGTACATTGTTATTACAAATTATTTGAACCAAGTTTGAACAAAATTGGACCAGGGACTGCTGAGATATAAGCGGCCACCATTGCCGTCAGCGGAAAAGTGACTGCTATGTCTCCATCCCACTGGAGTGGGGGAGACAAAAACTACAATATTCAACATAAACAAGATAGCAGTAAGAATTAACTGTAAGAGTGCTATTCGGAGCACTTGTCTCACCTGTGGAAACGATAATGACTGACAAAAAGGAATCTCACATCAATGCTGTACATATTGTCGGTATTACTTTGAACATTGACATATTAAAGCTGAAAAAACAAAATTCCTTTAAAAACACCAATAATCATCTACACATTATAATAAAGTTCCAGCAAAGTTTGAGGATGATAGGTCCAAATTAATCAGACACCATTTTACATGTAGAAGTCAGCATCACCTTTATCTCTGACCCACTGGCATCACAATTAAAACCAGTTATCTACTGACGAAGACCAATGTTCCCACAAAGTTTCAGTAACATGGGCCAGTAGTTCAAAAGCTATTTACCATCACTATGACTGACCTCTGACCCAAAATTAATAGGGGTCATAGAGGTCATCTACTGACCAAGACCAATATCTCTACCAAGTTTCAGACAGATTGTCCCATTTATTTAAAGAAGTTAATGATCAGAAACCATTTTCCTGTACATGACCTTTGACCAACTCATCCCAAAATCAATACCTATTTAAGTCATCTACTGACCATGAACAATAGCCTCATAAGGTTCCAAGACTTCGGCCCCATATATTCAGAAGTTATCAATCAAAAACCATTTCTAGACTTTTTTCCTGAACAATAGGTCACAATACTGTAACCTTGACCTTTGACCCACAAAGTTTCAGGGCCCTGGCCTCATTCTTTCAGAAGTTATCAATCAGAAACCATTTTCCCGGTGACAATGCGGACCACACCTAACAAAGCAATCTCTATGTGTCTGCCATGTTACACTGGCCATAAAATAAGAGAGATGGCGCGCCTTTCCTTTCTCGTTTGTCTGTATTCTTGTATGCTCTGTACTGTTTGATGTATGTTTATGTATTTTGAAAAATAAAAGTTAAATCTTGAAAAATAATCAGGCTGAAAATAATTACAGCTTTCTGCATACGACACGACACACAAATACAAATGTCTTGTCTGAAGTTGTTAACAGGGTTCCCACAAAACAGAAAAAATAAAATTCCCTGACATTTCCCTGACTTTTCCCTGACCAAATTCCAATTTTCCCTGACCATAACTTTCCACGTTCACAGAAGTTTAATTGGTCATCTATGAGCATGATCAAGAAATGTTGACATCTGTCCTCCCCATTAGCCAACCCTTACCACCTTTCTTGTTATGACAACAGTAGTAGTGTTTTTATCAAGTTTTTCTTTTCTTTTTCTTTCAAGTTTTTCTATGAAACAGCTCAGGAGGCAAGGGACACTTAATCCCTTCTTAGTTTCTTCTAATTCCAATTTTAATGCAAGGCAAGTCTTTCTTGCCAACTCTGTACGTGTTCATTATAATGCCAAAAATGGTTAAATACATTTCACTAAATACCAAATACACAGTCTTTATATTTCTCAAAATTCTCCAATGATTTTATTAAACATACTTCATGACAGATAAACTAATTTTTTGGATGCAAATTGTGAAACATACAATGATAATTAAAAATCTGCAAAGATGCTTGGTTCAGTCAAAATTGAAGAAACTGCCTTAGCTTTTGATTTTCATTCTTTCTCCTTTTTGACATATTTCCTCAGCCCTCAACCTTTGGTTTCAAATTTCCCTGACTTTTCCCTGACTTTTGCCTAATTTCAAATTTCCCTGACCAATTAAACAATTCCCTGACTTTTCCCTGACCTTGAAAAAATACAGTTTTTCCCTGACTTTTCCCTGACCGTGGGAACCCTGGTTAATCTACGCAGATTTTTCTATAATGCTTTACCCTATTTGCAAAGATTGAGACATTTGGTTTAAGCCAGTAGGGTATCTGCTGATATAACAACTCATTTGGTATAAGACTTAACACACCGTCCCAGACAGATGAAAATTGTGGTCTACCACAACACAAGACTTTGTAGATACAAAATACAAACCTTTCGCAGTTTTGCTATCAATTTCCTCATCTGAAGAACTTTCAATCACTGAAAATAGATGATAACGCAAAACTGAGTGTAATTATTAGTATAGTTATGGTGATCAATCAATCAGAATAGGCTCCAAACTACCTAGCAATTCCCCCTTTTTACTTCACAGTAAATATAAAGTTAATATATCTTAAATCAGTTTTTGAATTATGATCAGTAAAACAAACATATAAAGACATAGGGGGATAATTGTTTTCTGTTAAAAGGGAGTTATGGTTCCTGTGTACTACAGTTCTCTGACCTACACTCTTTCATTTTAGGATGCTCCATCTGAATATCCATTACGGAGTTATGCTCCAGACAAACTAAACTATTACTGAACTATATAATACCCCTGAAAATAACAACAAAATCAGTGGAGAGGAGCATGAAAAGGTCACAATGACACAATTAAAAACTAGAAATGTGTCCAGGGGTTTCATTAAGGGTCAAAACCAGGAATTATTGAAAATTCCAAGTGCTAATTTCAGGATTTTTTTTTTGAAGTTTGAGAACTTTATGTCTTAAAATTTATTGGATTCTTTTTAAAGAATCCAACTTGTCACTGGCCTTGCCTACAATTTTTAGTTGTATGTAGGGCACACTACACCAAATAAACAAGCTTAAAGTACATAGTGTCATCGAAAATAGTGTGAAGAAATAATCGGAGAATTGTTTTTGTTTCAGTTGCCATTTTAAAGTTTGTTTCTGGTTGTTTTTTCTTTCTTTAACGGTTAATTGCAGTCTTATCTTGATACTGTAATGTAACAGTTTTGATTAAAAACCGTTTTTAATTTTTTTTGTTTTTTTAATTTTGTCAGTGTGTTATTATGTACACTGTAGCACTGTTGTTATTGTGCATTTTAAAGGTGGGTCAATAAAACAATTTTTTTTCCCAGTATGCTGATATGAAGCAATTGCATGGGGCCGGAATCAAGAGAAAAATAATTACAGCAATTTGAACTTTGTCATTTTACAATGAAAAACATAAGGAAATTGTTTGGCATAGTCTGCCCTGTAACAAAACAAATTTTCTTTAAATACTTGAAGAGGAACAATACAGGAAACTATGATTTAAACTTATCAAAACATATTGAATTTAATTCATTACATGCAAATATGATTGAATAAATGCAATAAAAACTAGCAAAACCAAAACAAAGCTATCTGATCGCTTACTTTTGTCTGAAAATCCAACACATGTGATCACTAGATAGTAACTGAAATGTGCGGAAATAGATTTTAGTTTATATAATCAATGCACTAAACGTTAACAGCCACAAAAAATCAGCATTTACTTTATAACTGCAGTAAACTATGATTTTGAATGAGGTCGTAACAACTTTCTTATCTTAATGGCAGATGTACCGTGAAAGTAAGTTATAACCGCACGACCAAATGCTGCATTTCATACAAGACTGGTGTATCTCAGTCAACTTCATCAAGAAATTAAACCATTATTTCGTCAAACGTCAACTCCAGTAATTAATACGCCATTAAAAGTTAATTGGTTGACTTTGTTTTCCTGGTTGAATAATCAAGACCTTGCTGAAATATACGAACTATTCAAGACGCCAGAGCTATCAGATATCAACTGTTTTGACACATTTAAGGCGACACACGTCTGTGTATTGAAGATTACCTTTATCAAGAGCATGCTAAGATAGATCACTGATTTGCAAATTCCGTGCAAATGGACACACATACTAAACACCCAGGTAAAAAATGATGTTTGTCAGTTATTTATGGAATTTTGTTGTACGCCGGCTATCAAATTTCGGGACATACATTTGGAAATCTCTGACGTATAAAGCGCTTACATCCGCTTAATTAAACCCCATAGGACATGGGTTCCCCCACCCTAACTTTGTCAGAAAAATGAAATTTTTTCACTAATTCAAGGGCCATAACTCTGCTATCTTGATTTCAAGCACAGTAACACATCAGGTGCAGAATGAAGGATCAACGGATGGAGAAGGGCAAATCTTTATGTCCCCCACAAAGTTTGCGGGGGCACAAAAAGCATTTGTTGCAAATTTTAATTCTGTACCGGATTAGCAGGTATGGCCTAAATTGGCAGAGTAGTGTAGCAGATACAAGCCAAAAACCACTGGAGTATGAAGAGTAGGTCAGATTGACCAATAACAAAAAACACTTACGGAGAATGCGATTCTGCACCATAGCAGTACAGTAGTACACATGTGATGCATTGACTACACTACATAAAATTACCTTTACCCAAAACATTTTATTGTGAACTAGCGCACAAGCCATGTAACATGTTCTACAAGTCACACACCTCGTCTCTTTCTTGCTCTGAATCTCTGTTTTCCCTGTTGGACCTCTGGAAGCTCATCTGGCTCATGCATGGCTGCATTTTTGTTAGATTGTTTTTGCTGTTGGACCTCTGGAAGCTCCTCCGGCTCATGCATGGTTGCATCTTTGTTAGATTCTTCAACTAAATGGTTCAGAACAAACAGAGCCGTGTCACGCAAAAACAACCCTTCGGACCTTTGCGACCAGCGTCAACCCAGATTAGCCTGCACATCCGTCTGATTTGGGCCTTCGTTGTATGCAAAAAATGTCTAAACTGCTTCTTTGAAGCATCCAGAATGCTATCCAAACTTATTAGCGCATACCCTGATCAGAGTGGGAGATGCGCAGGCTGATCTGTATCTATGCTGGTCGCAAAGTTCCAAATGGATTTTTTGCATGACTCTGCTCAACTCTCTTTAGGTCTAAACCTCACAATCCAAGAGGAAGTATTACAAAGTTGAAAAGGATAAGTTTCATTTTACTGCTTAAAACGGCTATTTTTTAAGTATACGTAACTGAATAACGCCTGCATGGATTTCCAGTCATTCACAGAGGCCTGCCCTTGTTTAAATGTAAAATCCAAGTGTGTCAATAACCTTATTTCAATACATCGACCTTAGCCCTGGTGATGCAAAAAATCAAACCTAAGCTTTCCCTCAATGAGAGCAATGTATATAGACTTTTTTTTTATCTCAATAGACTGAAAAGAACTGAAGGTACTGTACAGGTACTAGTATTTCGGGTACATGCAGTTTTAGAGACCACGTTACAGCCAATCTCTGCATACCATTCTTTAACAGCCATGTATACACAGTTTTAACCTAGCAGTTGAATAGAACTGAAGCAACTGAGCAGAAATATTTTTTTCTATCTTTTTAAGTCACACTGACCTTGGCCTTAGCCCAAGAGATATGACAGCCAATCCCAGTCTTTTTCCCTATAGGCGCAATGTATCTACAAAGTTCCATTCCGACAGGCTGACTAAGACTGGTGTTACTGAGCTGAAACTGTTTTTCCATCAGCAACGACAATGACCGTGACCTCAGCCACAGTGAATAGTCTGAACACCACCAAACCCAATTTCAAATGATTTTACTGAAAAATTTCCTTGAATTGATACACAGACAGAAAGTTGAGAGCCAACATTCAAACAGCACGTCTTGGAAAGACATAAGTGTTGCTCAACAGACTCTAAATTTACACAACAAAACTCTGTTACCATAAGTGTCGGATCAGATGCAGTATCGTTAATAAGGGTTTTGCTTAAAATAGCTATATTGTACTACACTGCTGTCTCTTTAGCAGATGCAAACTGCACTATCTGTATGCAAAGTTTTCATCTATTAAGAAAGCTATTTAAAATACTATCAATTTCTAATGATAAATTCTAGGATGACACAATGCTGAAATCAAAGCATTGAAGGTACTACGGAAGGCAAAGAAGGGTGTCTATGCACAACCGTCGTCAGTTTAATGAAGCAATACATGATATCCCCTACCTATGGACCCGATATGTTCGGTATGGTACAGTATGGCTAATGTTGAGAACCGCTCTACATTCTAAGAAATACCAATGTGGGTTATTTAAAAGTTTGAGATTACTGTATAAATAGTAACAGGTACCGTACTACTAGCCACTGATAGGCGAAGAAATGTGCGTAGTAATATGAATTAGTGAATAAAACATGAAAATGAATAATAATGAATAATTACCATGAGCTAGAGCGTTATCCAAACTGACTTCATCTGAGTTTTCCTCATCTTCTTCCAGTTTCTTCTCCACTTGTTTCACTGTAAGCTCTGTGCAAAAAAAGGTATCATGCAACCACATGTATTTCTTATTTAAACACAAGTGACTGGAGTACTGCAAAATTTGATACTCACTGATGCTCAACAAGCTAAACTTTCACTTCAGAAAGTTTGAATGCTCAACAAGCTAAACTTTCACTTCAGAAAGTTTGAAAAAGACAAAGTCACAAACTGAGAAGTGAAAAAGATAAGATCACAAACACTAAGAGTTCAGATAGGATAACAAACAGTGGAGTTAAAGTAAAGCATCTGAAAGTTAACCTGAAGATGAACAGTGCAAATCCTGTCAAAAGTGATTGTGATCTTGGAAATTTTGATAGTCTTTGATGCAGAATAAGATTAACACTCAGTTCATGAACTTTTATGGAGAATTGATGGTTGGTGTCTTGGATGGGGAAAGTTTATCGGGCGAGGCGTAGGAATTTATCCGGTGAGCTGAAAGTGAACCGGATAAATTCCGAAGCCAAGCCCGATAAACTTTCCCAATACAAGACACTTACCATCTATTCTCTTTATCCTGTTACTAGCTTTCGTATGGTCCTTTCAGTAATTTTGTGTTCACCACAGCATTAACCGTAGAAGTGTCTGTAACTCACATTCGATCAGAAGATGTGCCTTTAGTACCCTCACCCAGAATACCATTGCTTCACAACGCGAAAAAAAATTGTTCTATGAAATATTTTCAATGACATATTACTATGTTTATGTTAACCTTAACTGGCTTTCTTACATCTATATTAAATAAAAGCATTTCTTTTTATCAATATTTTATGAAATCAAGTGACAAATTGGCAGTTTCAATCAGTGAAAATTGTTTCGGCTAGTCAAATGATAGCTACTTCCGGACAGTCATTTGACAACTGTCATAATAAACATTGTCACTTGTCACTTGACTGTATATCACATTTGTTATACGGCACCCTGTTATTTGGCAGCATTTATTGCTAATGACAGGATAAAAAAAGATCTAAACACACACTGCAGATTTATAGTAAAACACCCAAAGATTATCATGCCAGTTAACCTGAAGTTGAACAATGCTAATCCTCTTGGTAGTCATTGCTGCAGAACACGGTAACAGTCATTTCATGAAGACTGAAAGAGTCAATTTACTACAGCAGAGTTGTAAGTAAAAACCTGAAATTTAACTTGCAGGTTAACCTTAAGATCAAAGTTGGTATGTCACAGAAAATGACTTTGAAGTTGGAAACTTGAGTGTTTCCACCTGCACAATCATTGATAGTATTATCTAAATAGTTCAATTTTTACTTTAATCAATTCGATGAGAGATATCCACATGTAAATAAGCATAATCTGACTGAAGAACTGCAGTGGGTTAATTTGAATCTATAAATTAAATGATTCACTTACCATTGACCGAAATATCATCCAAGCTTTTTCCATGAAAATCTGCAACCTGTCCGTTGTCCACAGCCATTAACAGACGGGATACTTTGGCCATTTCTATAATGGAATCATGGAGTCGGTAGAAGTTTCTGTGGATGTTTAAACTATGACCCATATGATTCGCCAGCCATTCCATTTCCTGTGGGCCAAGGTCGACCAACTACAAAACAGAAAGATAATTCAAACAATGGTCCGAAGTGGGCCTAATATTGCTCTGCCGCACATCCAGTTGCATTACTTTGTACAACAATGTGAAGCCAAATTGAAAGTTTCCTGCTGTATTTCTGTGATAAACAGATCCGGTCCCTTAACAACCCCCTACTGTATTTGGCCCCATAAAACCCAAAACCTTAAAAGAGAACTACCTAAGGATCATAAAAAATTAATTTGAAAGAAATAAGCCCAGTTAACTTACAAAAGATAATTGAAAACATTCAACCTGTATTTCTATGAAAAAAAGGCTTTGGCCCCTCTGGCCTTCTGAAAAATTGAAATAGCACAACCCAAATATCATTTCTACAAAATCTGGTTGAAATTAACCCTGTACTTACAAAAAAGAAGATATTTGAAAATTTTACTTCTGTATTTGCATGTTAAAGGGTTTGGCCTCCTTATATGTTCAATTTAGTCCCATAAAAAACACAAACTTGAATCCAAGGATCATGCACACAAAATTTGGTTGAAATTCACCCAGTAGTTTCAGAGAAGATATTTGAAAATGCAGACAAACATGTTCTATGAAAAAAGGGTTTTGCCGCTTAGCAAGCCCCTATTACATCTGGCCTCACAAAAAAAACTTGAAAGGATATCATCTTACAGTCATACATATTTAATTTTAATGAAATTGGAACAGTTGTTTGAGAGAAGAATAAGTTTGGAAATATTCGCACTATGTTTCTATGAAAAAAGGGTTTGGCCACTTAACCTGCCCCTATTTTACCTTGCCTTTGAAAAGCATAAAATTCAAAGGGCTCCATCCAAAGATTTTTACCAAAAATGGTTGAAATCAACCAAGTATACTGCAGAAAAGAACACATTTGAAAATAATCCTACTGTTTTTGCACGTAAAATGGTTTGGCCCCTAACCTGGCCCCCGAATGAGATGACCAAATAAAAAACAATATTTTAAGAGGGCATCACTCAAGGAAAATTAACTTCAAATTTCATTGAAATCCGACCGGCAGTTTCAGAGAAAATGTTTGAAAATATGAAGACGACGACGGACAATGACGACGACGGATGGAGTTATAGACAAATCTGCTGCCAAAGTATTTCTATGTAAAACAATGTGGATCCTCATCAGGCCCCTGTCATGTTCCAATAACATCAGTATTTTGTGAGGGCACCATCCAAAGATCATTGACACTAAATTTCATTGAAATTGCACTAAGTGTCAGAAAAGAAAGTGCTTGATTTTTTCCATATAGTATTTCTATGTAAAACAGTGTGGATCCTTGGTAGCCTCCTGATTGACATAAACAGTATTATAAAAGGGCACTACAAAAAGATCATTGATACCAAATTTCATCGAAATTGGACACATAATCTTAAAGATGATGTTTAAATTTTTTCCTAAGGTATTTCTATGTGAAATAGTGTGGATCCTCATTAGACCACTGATTGACATAAACCCATAACCCATAAACAGTATTATGAAAGGACACCACCATAAGATCACTGTCACCAAATTTCTCTGAAATTAAACAAGTAGTTTTAAAAAAGATGTTTGAAATATTCCTTATAGTATTTCTTTTTACAACAGTGCGGGTCCTCATTAGAGCACTGATCGACATAAACTGGTAAAAAACAGTATTTGGAACGTGCACCACCAAAAGATCATTGACACTAAATGTTTTTAAATCGGACCAATAGTTTTTGAGAAGAAGATGTTTGATTTTTTCCTCCTGTGTTTTTATGTAAAACAGCATGGAGCCTCATTAGGCCAATGACTGAGTGAGTGAGTGATTGCGTTTTACGCACTTTTTTGCAATTTTTCAGTTATATGAGCTGTCAGTTAACCTACTCACAGTTCCTGGGCAGGCATAATCCACTTACGTGGCTAACCAGTACTTAATGCACTTTAGTCTGCAAGTAACTGACAACTCTTTTAACTTGCATGCAGTGGTAGAGGGCGATGGCCGTAGAAAATATTTCATGATCAATCACCACAATGTGGCCGAGCTGGGCATCCTGCGACCTCCCGATTCATAGTCAAATCTGCTACTGACTGCGCTAACTGGGCTCGGCCACTGATTAAGATGAGCCAATAAAAAACAATGTTTTGAGAGGGAACCACCCAAGGAACATTGACATCAAATCAAATTTCATTGAAATCCTCCCCCCCCCCCCCCCCCCACCCCGCCGGCCAGTAGTTTCGGAGACGTTTGAATTTTTCCCTATAGTATTTCTATATAAAACAAAGCCGAGTCTTGAGAGCACTGAGCGATATACAGTATAATGGAATGGCACTACCAAAAGATCACTGACATCAAATTTCATTAAAATCGGACAAGTAGTTTTGGAGATGTTGGAATTTTTCCCTATAGTATTTCTATGTAAAACAGTGCAGGTCCCCATTAGAGCACTGTTTGACATAAACCCATTAAAAACAGTATTATGAAAGGGTACTACCTAAAGATCACTGACACCAAATTTTCAAAAAAATCAGACCCTTGATTTCCGAGAATATTTTTGAAAATGTTAACGGAGGGACACCAGACAACGGACAAATGGCTGTCACAACTGCTCTGATGAAGATTCAGTAGACCTAATGAGCCAGTTTATGAGAAAAAGGCCATTATAACATTTCTAATTAGTGTAGAACCAGATCAGCATACCCATCAAAATTATCCATTTTGGGTGTTACTTGTTTCCTGATTTGTTAAAGAGGTGTTGAAGAAACTTCTAACGATCACTGTAGCCCTTGATGATACTACGCAGATGTGATGGCTAATCTGGCAATACGGGCCCGTTTAGCACAAACTTGCTCAATTAAGGTATAGGACCAAGCAACACGTCACATGCTGGCTCCCTGTGGTAGTTTGCACTAGACCCTTTAGCATCCTTGTGCACATGAGGCATAAGAATACTGTATGTGGGTTTAAATTCAGTATATTCAATAAAATGTGCTTTCATATCTTTATAAGGAACAAAGCTCACTACAAAAGCATACAACAATGTTTTTGTTTTGAGTACAAAATTCCTGAATTCTTAAACTGCAGATAAATTTTAAACTTTTTCCTTTGCTCTTAAACAAGTTCAGGTTGTGCTTCACCTTCCTAAAAGTGATCAAAGTTTCACCCCATTCTGTAAAACACAATATAAATGAACAGAAACAACAAACCTGGCACACTGTCGCATTATATTTCCTAAGTCTTGTAGATGTTATCAACTGTGGGTTTTTCACATCTGTTTTATTGACTACAGTTGACATAGATTGCCAGGATTCAAGATAGCCAGTTTTTGTCTTGCTAGCAAAGAAGTATGGATTCTCCTCTGGAATACCGCACTGTCCCCTCATGCTCACAAGAACTTCCATTCCCCTTTTAGTGTCTTCTGTTACCAACAGTGGAACCTTTCTGTCACGTTTTCCTGGTATCTGGAGTAGGTCCATCCTAGATCAAATGCACCAATATAATAAGCATTTACACATTGTCTTGTTATGATGACCATTTCAAGGCGTGAGAGCGAAACAGTGTTATCTGCTTCAATGAAGTAGATAACACAGTTTTGCTCTCACCCCTTGATTTAAGCTTATTAATTTCAAAATCGCTACATGCACACCAAAGTTACAGGCAAGACAAAACTATTGATACTATTTTGTGGGTGTGAGCAAGACTGTTACTTTCTTCATTTTTATGAAAGTAGAACAGTTCCAATCCCACAAAAATTTGAAACCATTTACATGGTGTTTGTATGCGACCATGCACAAGAAAGTTATGGGCATTTTTATGAAACAGATAGAACAGTTTCACTCATACCCTTGATTTGGAAAGGCAAAAAATGAAGATACGAATTTCTGCGCTGACCATGAAATGAATCTGTATGTTTCTAGCACATGATACACCGTTAAGACTGTAGTGAGCATTTGTTTAATTTTTTTTCGAAATCCCATCATGCTTCGCAAAGTTACAGACACAAAAATGTTTAAATACAGCATTTCTACAGATTGCATGCAACACATAGTCTTGTCAGGTCAATCAATTTTGCCAAGTTATATTGAAATCCAACCATGCACAAGGCGTTTTGGGCCAGACATGATCAAGACGGACATACATTCATACAGACAGCAGATCAATATATGCACCCCCCCTCCCCGGCATAAAAAAAAAAAGAATATCGGTAAAGCCTATGGATGCTCCCCGAAGAGGGCCTTGCCGAATGATGATAAACACTGAGGATATGGAACCTTAAGATTTAAAGTTTGGGAAAGGAAGATAATTCACAGTTCACTCAACAGAAGGACTATATAAAGGAGAATAATTAAAATAACATGAAAAAGGGGAATAACTCCAAAAGTACTGATGCTAAAGTTATGATTCTTGTACACTGCGCTGTCTCTCATCACTAGGCCTCTAACTATATCTCAAATTTCATTGAAATCCCTTCAGCACTTTTTTTATTTATAGTTCGGACAAAGACATCTGAAGGTTTCAGTCAAAATAAGGCAAAATAGAGGAATAACTCTAAAAGTACTTATGTTAGAGTTATGGTTCCTGCACACTGCACTTCCACTCATTGCCCTTAAACTATGTTTTAAGTTTCATTGAAATCCCTTCAGTAGTTTTTAACTAATAGTTGGGACAAAGATATTTAATGGTTTCAGTCAAAATAACACAAAACAAAGAGGGCCTTAATGGCCCTATATTGCTCATCCAAGTACCATGTGCTTCAAAGACAAAAAATTTCAAAGAGTTTCCCTCTGTAAGTCTATGTAAAAAATGTGACCCCTGGTGCACGGCTCATTTTGACCCAAGGAGCATTACTTTAACACTGTTGGTACAGGACCACTACATGATGCTACATATCAAATACCAAAGCTCTAGGCCATGCAGTTACAGAGAAGATTTTTAAAGATTTTCCATAAATAAGACAATGTAAAACAAGTGACCCCCGGGGCGGGGCCAATTCTGACCTAAGGGGAATAATTTGTACATAATTGGTAAAGACCACCGCATGATGCTTCAGCTACATACCAAATATCAAAGCTCTAGGCCCAGCGGTCATGGAGAAGAAGACTTTTAAAGACTTTCCCTATGTAAGTCTACGTGAATCAGGTGACCTCCGGGGCAAGGCCAATTTTGACCCCAGGGGCATAACTTGAATAAACTTGGAAGAGCTTGATGCTACATATCAAATACCAAAGCTCTAGGCCATGCAGTTAAAGAGAAGATTTTTAAAGATTTTCCATAAATAAGAAAATGTAAAACAAGTGACCCCCGGGGCGGAGCCAATTCTGAATTTAGGGGAATAATTTGTACAAAATTGGTAAAGACCACCGCATGATGCTTCAGCTACATACCAAATATCAAAGCTCTAGGCCCAGCCGTTATGGAGAAGAAGACTTTTAAAGACTTTCCCTATGTAAGTCTACGTAAATCAGGTGACCTCCGGGGCGGGGCCAATTTTGACCCCAGGGGCATAATTTGAACAAACTTGGTAGAGCACCACTACATGATGCTATATACCAAATACCAAAGCTCTAGGCCTGGCAGTTATAGAGAAGAAGATTTTTTAAAGATTTGCCATAAATAAGACAATGTAAAACAAATAACCCCCAAGGCGGGGTCAATTTTGACCCAAGGGGAATAATTTGAACAAACTTGGTAGAGGACCACAACATGATGCTACAAACCAAATACAAAAGCTCTACGCCTTGCGGTTATGGAGAAGAAAATTTGCAAAAATTTTCCTTTCGGTTGCCATGCAATTCTATTCATTCAATCTCTTACATGGCTAAAAAAGTCTCTTACGTGGCTAAAACTAGCCACATAAGTACCTATTTTGCTGAGATTAGCCACATAAGTATCCATTCATTAGAATGGACAAAGCAGCGACTATATGCTCTCCCTTTGGGGAGCATAAAAAGAGGCACAACAGTCACCTAAGCATTGTATCTGCCAAATTTGGTTGAAATTGACTGGCAGATTTCAGAGAAGATTTTTTAAATTGCTTACAGATACATGGAGAGACGGACGGACAGACATACTAATAGAAGCCAAAAAGCAGGAGACAACGGAACTTTTGAAAACATACCTTTGCAACAATTCTTTTTCAAGAGGTTTCAAAGAAGCAACAACTTCAGAATTAGCTGACAGCTTCCAGTTTGGCCGTTCTGTGTATGTCTTTAACAGCAACCTCGATACCTCTCCCCCACGACGTTTGTTGAACAAAATTAATCTCGTCATTATCAATTGAGACAGCTTCCTCCAAGATGTATACTTGTGGTCTGTCATAACAAATGGCACAAGTGAGCTGATTTCTTCCATTATATACTTCCGGACCATCACTAGATCTTCGGTTAATGGAAGAAGACACACTTCATGATCTTTTCTTCGCTTCAAACTGTTCAAAGCGTTGGACGATATGGAGTCTGTCCATTCTGCTTTATGCAATGCTCTAAAATCTTCACTTTCCTGCTTTGCAATATCATCTGTCTTTCTAATGGCCATTCCCAACTTGACATCACATATTTTATGCAATAAATGCCCTAATCGCAATGCCAGAGAAGGTTTATCAAAGATTCTCCTTCCTTCTTTGGATATATATAACCCACATAGTTCCTCAGTGGCTTTCACAACATCATCAAAATGAGCAGCAGTTACATAGTCATTTAGAGACAGTGTTCCATCTACTTGCCTGGTATTCAACATTATCAGCAACCGGCTCAACTGACGCATTCTTTGTGTAATGTCCCGTCCCCTTCCAGGTCCAAGCTTTTTCAACAACACACATCCAAAACTTAGAATCAGATCATCTGCAACCACTGTTAGATATACACTATCTGTTCTTGCATGTGCCAAAACTGTTTTCTTTATATGCACATATTTGCCAGAAACTCCTGCCTGCTCAAGCACAGCACCTTCAAGCAAAACACGACTAGATGCTAGAATAGTTAAGCGATGTCTGTTCTGAGCTTGTGTTTCAATTTCTTCACACGCAAAAGGGCATTTTTGTACATGCCTCCAAAGTTCTTCTTGAACATAAAAGCCAAAGCAGTGTGGGCAGGGTACAAAGTCCTTTGGCGGTCTAACCTTACTTGGTCTTTTTGCAACAATAATATTTGAATGGCCCTTTGCCAGTACCTCCACATTATGGTTGAAGTTACCTAAGCACTTAATTTTGTCCAACTCCTTTAAATAATTTG
This sequence comes from Loripinus fragilis, assembly GCA_964019695.1. Taxonomy (NCBI): domain Eukaryota; kingdom Metazoa; phylum Mollusca; class Bivalvia; order Lucinida; family Lucinidae; genus Loripinus; species Loripinus fragilis. The sequence goes on from OZ026517.1 coordinate 79,296,170, forward strand.
CATTTTTCATTTCTTTTAATGCTGTGATTTTTTGTACTGCAGTTTCAGTTTTGTGTGTGTTGAGCAGATGGCGTCCAATTTTCAAAACTTCTTTCTTACAATAATAGCAGGCCTGTACCTTATCAAGTTTATGGTTTCCATTAGCATTTTTACTTGATCTCTGAACTGAAATAGAAAAAAAGCAACAGTGTGATAATTTCATACCTTTTTACACATAATCAGGTCTACGAAATCCACAAAATGACCCAATCCTTTGTGAAACAGTTTCTGTCATTGACAGACACACAAATCTGTCTGGTTGACAGATATACTCATAAATGTGTGCCTCCATGTACAACAAGAGCTGTTGAAATGACAGTGCGCTCGACTATCCTAAGAATAATAGGAAGATTACCACTTGTTGTTGAAGTCCAACAAGGCCCATAACTCTGTCAAATGCAAATTAATGTTGTGTTTCTTGTTTGAAATGGGTGAGTGATTGGTAAGAAAGGCTTTTGTGAAGTTTCATTCAATTCCTCAAATGAGTTTCTGAAAAAGCCAGCTTGCCCTAAAACTTTAATGTAATTTCTAAGTCCAAAAAGGCCCATAACTATGTCAAAATGTAAAGTACAGTTATGCAACTTGTTTGAAACAGGTCAGTGTTTGCTAATAAACACTTGTGTGAAGTTTCATTCAATTCCTCAAAGTAGCACTACATCATACTACACATCAAATACCAGAGCTCTAGGCCTAGCGGTTATGGAGAAGATTTTTAAAGATTTTTCCTACAAGTCTATGCAAAACAGGTGACCCCCGCCCCCACTGGAGGGGGCGGGGGGGGGGGGGGGGGGGGGGGCAATTTTGACCCCAGGAGGGAAATTTGAACAAACTTGGTAGAAGACAACTAGATGCTTCAGCTACAGACCAAATACCAAAGCTCTAGGCCCAGCAGTTATGGAGAAGCAGATTTTTAAAGATTGTCCCACTATCAGTCCATGTAAAACAAATGAACCCCAGAGCGGGGCCAATTTTGACCCCAGGGGAATAATTTGAACAAACTTGGTAGAGGACCACTACATGATGCTACAAACCAAATACCAAAGCGCTACGCCTTGCGGTTATGGAGAAGAAAATTTTTTAAGATTTTCCTTTTATAAGTCTATGTTAAACAAGTGACCCCTGGGGCGGGGACAATTTTGACCCCAGGGGAATAATTTGAACAAACTTGGTAGAAGACCACTACATGATGCTACATACCAAATATCGAAGCTCTAGGCCTTGCAGTTTTAGAGAAGAAAATTTGCAAAGATTTGCAAAAATGTTCCTTTCGGTTGCCTTGGCAACCACAATTCTCTGAGGATTCAACTTCTTTGAACAACTTTGGTAGAGAACCATGCAAGGATCATTCCTGTAAAGTTTCATTAAAATTGGCCAAGTGGTTTCAGAGAAGAAGTCGTTTAAAGAAAATGTTGACAGACGACAACGGACCTCTGGGTATACTAATAGCTCTTGCTGACGTAAAAATACAGCTTGCCATAAAGCTTTAACATAATTTCTAAATCCAAAAAGGCCAATAACTCTGTCAAAATGCAAGGTAGAGTTAGGCAACTTGTTTGAAACAGATCAGTGTGTGATAATAAACACTTGTGTGAAGTTTCATTTAATTCCTTCGAGTAGTTATTGAAAAATGCCAGCTTGCCGAAAAACCTGAACCTAAAACCAACGCAGCAGACGCCAATGCTGACGCCAGGGTGAGTACAATAGCCCTCCTTATTCTTCGAAAAGTCGAGCTAAAAAGCAAGGAAAAGTTTATTTTCATTACTGCATTCCGAAACATTTGTGCATCAATTCATTAATTAGTTTGAAAGTTATCATTTTGAGGCTGCATATATGTTGGTGTGTTTCAGCTGAACTCCCAGTGATCGAAAGTTTGCAGTTACAGTTTTCTACTTTTCCGCAAGTACTGTGGTGGTGACCACTCACAGCCCAAAATAGAATTCCCTGACTTTTCCCTGACTGAATTGCATTTTTCCCAGACCCAAAGATGAAGAAATGAAAAGCACACATTGAATTTCTTTCAGACTTTTTGTCGAGAAGAAAATCTTTTTTTTTGTTTGCCTTTCCTTTGGTAACATTGGCTGTCTTGTATGCCCGCCTGACCTGTGTTGTACAAAATTGAACAGGTTTGAGGTTGGAACCCTACATATGATATTTGGTTGAAACTGGCCCACTGGTTTCAGAGAAAATGTTTCGAAAATGTTAGCAGATGACAGATTGAGAACTCACTGCTTGGTATACTAATAGCTTATGCTGACCAAAGAACCAGTGAGCTGAAAATATCCCTACCTTATAATCTACTCACTGAAAGAAGTCTGAGCCACAAGCAAACATTTTTTTAAAGAATGGCCTTATAAAGGTTTGCTTCAACATGACTACAGCTAGTACCTGAGTTTTCAGTGACCACAGCCTCAAGCTCACCGGTGGCGTCAGCTGTTTCATGTACAAAGTCAAGCTCGCTGGTGGAGTCAGCCTCTTCACTTACAACCTTGAGCGCCCTGGTAATGTGACCTTTTTCATTTATTACCTGCATATATAAAAAAGAATGCTAAGAACTGCAGCAACAGCCTAGAATAACAAGAGGGCCCTTATATCGCTCACCCGAGTACCTTGTGTTAAATGTAAAGCAAGTGATACAATAGAAGGGGTTAATTATAAACTCAGGTCAAGGGGAATACTATAAACAATCTTTGTTGAAAAACACTAGCAAATGCCACATACCAACTGCCCATATCACTGAAGATGATTAGTACCCCCAATTGCCACTTGGACACAGCAAAGTAGCATTGTTGGCAATCATGAATTAAGGACCATTGTGATACAATTTTAATGAATTCTGGTTAGTAGTTTTGAAGAAGATTTTTGAACATCTAAGAAAGTTTCCCCATCTGGGGCCCCATTGCTGGCCCTTCATGAAAAAGAAGCCTTGTTAAACACACACACCCAGTGACCGGGAAAGAATTTTTTTCTATAGGACAATGGCCCTTCATAAACCATTATTGTTCAGGTTACCTTATTTAAGTTTCGGGAGTTTCACAATAAATTTCCCCCTGATAAAATGCCTCTGTTATGCAGGAAATTCTGTGTTATTAACAAGCCATTTACAGAGACTATAGTTTACTTTTGCTTGTAAGACATATGTTCACCCGAAAAAATGATATATGGCATGCATATACACATGAAATTTTTTTGCTAAGCAAATATTGCACCAAAAAGTAGCCAAAAATTCGCGTTATGGTGTAACATTTAAAAAATACCCTTTTTTATTGATAGGCAGCTGCAAAAATACAGATAAGATTTTAATTTCAAAATCTGCCTTTGAAGCATATTTTCCTAATCTTTTGAATACTTTTTACCGCATGTGATTTGATCGATAAATAACAATTTTACGCCATTTTAATCAAACATCGTGCTTCGTTATGCGTTATAAAATCTTTAGCATATCCCATATAAAAAGATTAGTATATATACATTGGTATCATTAAAATGCACTCAAATTTCTGTAAAAAACACCCAAAATATACATCATGGTAAATAAACAACAGTTAAGACAAATTGACATGCTATTATCATTTTTCAACCTTTTCAATTTCGGGTTGACTTTTCTACGAAAATTGGCGTAGAGTCCGCAACGCTCGCAAAAGTCTGCCTGATTCTGGCATCCATGTATTGAAGAAGCCTATGGTTTTGTTGTGGAAACAGACCCCTATCACAAAACTTCAGCCAAAATATTGGACATGTATGTCTACAAATAATACAATAGGGACAGAAAGTGTCCCAATGTAGGGTCCGCAACGGACTGTAGTGTCCGCAACGATAGTCTAAAGGAATTGAAAAGCAGCTATAAAATTCATTTTAAGCATATCTTAATATGTTTCAGCATTTGTTAAGTGCAATTGCTTTTTGCCAGCTAATTTCAAAAAGTAAGAAAAATAGAGGGAGAACAGGAATACCTTTAAAGAGATACATAACCGAATGTTAGGATTATGTACCTGGTGTGATTTGGTCAACTGCAAAATGACACTTTATATGCATTTTTAGTATAGTTTAAAACATGTATCATAAAACTATAAAACATACATCTTTTTCTTGTCTTTTGTTACTCATTTTATTATAGTATCAATGATTTCAAAAAACGTTGCGGACACTACATTTTTTTTAGAAAGTAAAGTATCACTTCTTTAGCTGTATTTTTTTGACACCAATACCCAGGTACTACTTGCATATCTTTGCAAAGAGAGTCAAAGTAATGGATCAAAAAAGTTTTTGACAAAACAATCGTTGCTCAAGTTCATGGCTCAAATTTTGTAAGTTTTAATTTTCTTGAAAATGACGATTTTTTCTGTAACTCTGTAGAATCTTCTGAAATTTTTAATAGCCTAACCTAATGATTGCTACAACATTAAAAGGCTATTGAGCGCACAAAAATGATTGTGCTGTGGTGTTTGATTGAAAAAAAATGTCTTTAAATATGTTTTTGAAAAGTTTTAATATATTGATAACAAAATGTAAATATAAGCAATAAATTCAATTTTTGGTTTTAAGGTATTTATTCATATTTCCATTTACAGTAATATACAAATATACATTTTACAATATAATCATGATGGAATTCAGAAAAAAGTTATGCATCTTATACGAATCTATTTCCCTTTGAACATAATGGTGCACAGTTTGAAATTATATCCGGTGAAAATAAAAAAAAACATGAGTTGTATTCAAACCATATAACTTTTCTACTCTAAATGTATTGCGTGCGTGTGCGTGCGTGTGTGAGAGAGATTCAATCCTCAACGCTCAAACCGTTTACTATCCCATAGGTATTTTTGAACTGTAACAGTAATTCTATAGTTAGTATGAAATCAGATTCAGGTATACCAAATAACACAACCCAGTGAACCATACGTTTTGGTGACGAAGATGTCTTTTGTAAGTTTTAGTGACCAAGATGTCTGAGACACGTATTTCAGACGTTTATCAGCAAAACTGACATCTGCAGGATATCTCAAAAACGTTTTGAAAACTAAATGCAAACGTGTTTGACCTCTTCAATTTGTAACACTTTTGGAGTGACGCATACCTCTTGTGTAAAGAACGTCTTGGTCACTTTCAGGAATCACTAGCACACGTTTTTAAAACAAGTTCACTGCAGATTTATATTTTTTTATATATTTGTAAACACAGTTTGAACACCAAACAAAGACGTCATTGTTTTGGGATTACCATCACGTCTTAAACACAAATTAAAACGTTACGAAAACATCACTATGCAAGGGTTTCGTTAGGTCTTCATCACGATTTGTTCTAAAAATTTTGTTCCACGAATTTTGAATATTGATTGTTTTAATTGAGCCACGTCTTGTAAATCCGATGTGATATTCTTTTACCAGATACAACACAAACAGCCCAGGCTGTTGATTGCTAGACGCTTGAAATTGTATCTTAAGAATATGAGTGATTATACTCTTAATATATAGGGCAAAACATTTTAGACACTGATCAGCTACGGGGTTACTCCGTAGCTCACCTATGCCTATGTTTTCCATGACATGGCTCATATCTTTGTTATGTTATAAAAGTTCAATAAATTCATTCATTCAGTTAACCAGTATTGCTTACTTTATTAACCTTGTTAGAATTTTTCCATGCTTCTGACATTTAGCAAGTCAGGGTATATAAAAAAATGATCTGGTAGTGTCCGCAACTTTTAGACTAAATAAAGCAAATGATATTTAAATGAGTAATACTATAGACAGATGTAGTGAATTGAATACAAACAATGTTTTTCATTAATAGCTCATCATTTCTGCTCAAAGGGTAAAGTACGACAGAGTATATTCTAAATAACACGAGAAGTTAGCACTGTGGCATATTTTTTCTGTTATCATCGTTAGTTATATAAAACAGTTTAAATAGTCAAGACCTCCTTTCTGTCTATTTTATGACAAAGATGTAATCACCATCTTTTATATTCAGCTTCATATTTTGCAGAGAGATCTTGCTTTCATTCAGGATCATTTCAATAAACATGTAGAATTTATGTAGTGTCCGCAACGATTTTTAACCGTGGTGTAATTCAATTTTGAAAGGTACAACACAGCAAGTAACATTGATATCGATATTATTCCTAGATACTGTCTGGTCACTAACTATGGCTGGTCCAAATACTCATACACCACTTAATATTTATGTTGGATATTTCCATATTCAGAGTCTATATGTTATTACCACATATATGACATATTTTTACTCGGACTCATTCAAGAAATATTTCAAATTGAAATTACATATAAATGTCTGTCTGTATGAAAGAAAGAGATGTAAAATATACCCAACTCTGGTAAAAGCAAACAAAATAATATAAGTGATAAACTTTAATTTCTGTAGTGTCCGCGACGAAATAAATAGAAAATTAAAAGCTGTATTACAGGGTTAAGAACATAAATATCAGCAAACAAGAAATGTTTGGTCGTTTCCCCTTTGCACATTGTCATTTTAAAATAGAAAACAATCTACTGCTTGGTGAAATCACATTTTCAGAGAAAACCAAAGTAAGTAGGATGTTAAATAAACAACCAAAATGTGAAGGATTTTTTTTTTTTTTTTTTTTTTTTTTTTTTTGCAAAATACAGGAAAATTTCTTACTGGAGAATGTTTGCCATCATAATAGCTAGTATTTGGGCTCATATTTTCATGACAGAAGGATAATGTGCTATGACACTGGCCAAATAACATATTTTTTATACAATTCTAAAGTTTGAACACATGGCTATACATTCTGGTCTATAATTTTGAAAAGACAAAATGATACTGGAAGATTTTTTAGGATTAGGTGCATCAAACACCATTCTTTAAGGAAATCATAATGATTAACCATTAAAACTAGTTTGAAAATTTGCCTATTTTGTTACACTTGGGGGAACTTTATTGTGAAACTCCCGTTTATAGACTAGTTTTAAACAAACAAACAATAAAATTAAGACAACTATCAACTTGTCAAGTAATCAAGATAGAACTACATGTAAATTAACCAGTCATAGTTCTGTATCAGTATGTTCGCTTATCATACTTAATATTATAACTATAACACTTCTAATCAAGCATGATAAGAGGACATACTGACACAGAACTATGACTGGTTAACAGTTACAGTTCTGTATGTCCACCCTATCATTGACATAATTTTAACACTTAAAATTAAGCATATAGTTTTCTGTTCTTGGATGCTTCCACATGACCAACACCCTCTCAATGCCGACTTCAGATCCACTCTTGGTAAACAGTCTAACTGGAATCAGTTTATCAAGATGTTTGGAGCTTCGGTTGGCATGGCTTTCTGTGAGGAACTTATTCTGTTTGCTCGAGATACATGCTACATTAATACAGAGATCTGGTGTCGTACTCGTAGCAGTTCTTTTTTTTTTATTTGTTCATTGTTTTCCTTACTTTCGGTTTCTATCGCTTTGGCCAGAATCAATCATCGTATCAAATTTCAGCAGTTAAAGGAATTACCACAGTAGCATAGGTCCACAGATAAATATTTTAGTTTTTCAAACTGATAAACAAACCTATTATCATCTCATGTAGATCGGATTACGCGATGTTACTCCTAAATCATTTCCCAACATAAACAATGTCAAGGTCGAACTTGTCAACCACATGTTTCCGGTAACGTTTAGGCACTTACTAAAATGGTGATCGCTAATTGGCTAATTCTGCAAAATAGACTTTTGCAGCATTCGCACAGACCAATGACATCATTAAAACGTGTGTAGTTACTCGAGCGCTCGATTATAAATGAAAAGCGTGAATTACAGGGAACACACCACTAAATAGCCAAAAGTACCCTGTGTCATAGTCGAAAATAGTTCTACAAAAAAATAGTTCCGTCTTTTTCCTCCCAATGCGCAAATTTACTAAATCCCCCGGCCGTTTTTCGTCCGGAATCTTGAAATACAGTCTTGTACTGGTATTCTAATCGATTGGTATGACTTAGATCTACCTCGTAGTGCACCAATGGCATATCTAACCACGTGCATTTCCTACGCGACTTAACAATGCATATAAAACGTTAAAATTGGGGTAGGTAAATTAATCGAAAATTATTTTTTTCCCATATCACCAAACTTATGTTCAAACCCGAATTTTTCGATAGCCAAAGGGTTGACCTTCATGCCGATATATACTTTTATAGGGACTGAATGAACAGGTAAACGGATTTTGAGCACTCGAAAATCGTGAATTTACATTAAAACATATAGGGAGCTTATTTAGTGGTGTCTTCCCTACAGCGTCTGTATTTATTCGTACTCAAATATTTCGTACCAATATTGATTGTAAAAATCGGAGAGAGACCTGGGCGCATCCATTGCAAAAAACGATGTAACATTTCCGTTTTAATGGGACTATTGCGCATGGCGCATGCCTTTCCCAGTCACTGCACACCTGCTTTGCTGCAATGAAATACTGTATTTGTCCCATTAACTGGCCCTGGCGCTTAAATAAAACATCAAAAGGGGGCACTTATTAGAGATCCGAATACAACTTCACCAGGGTCCGACAAATAAAAAATTTGGCACTAGTCCACTGAACTAGTAAGAAATATTTTTACTAGTCCTAAAGTGCGTGAAAGAAACAAAAATACTGAATATGTCGTCTTTATAAAAAAAAAAAATCAGCAAGTAGAAAGAAAATAGTTGATTTAGTAATCGGTATTTGCATACAGTCTGTCTTTTAATTCTGTAGCCTAGTAAACAATTTGATAATAATTTTCAAATTGTTTACCAGGCTATAGAATTACAAAAAAAAATTAATTAGAAGTTTTGATTTCAGGACTAGTAGTTCTTCTAAGTTCGACTAGCCCACCGGACTAGTTGGAAAAAATTCTACTAGTCTTGCATAAAAAATCATTAGTTCCGGACTAGCAGATTATGGATTTGTCAGACCCGAACTTCACTAACTTTATTTTGGCAAGTAAATTCCCAACGCTGTCTCCCTTTATACCCTCACGCTTTCTTACGGCTAAAATTCATTTATACCCAATTGCAGCTGCTATGCTTACGTCCAACTACGGCATGTATATATGATTTTGCAGATATTGTGGAGTTAATCCGAATAAAACTATGTAAAGCATCGAAAGGATTAATCCATTAATGTTTTCAGTATAGGTGTGTGACTCTTCAATTTTTTTTGTTTTTATTACCCGATTAAACTGACTGCATCATAAATTAATAAGAATCAGTGTTTTTTTTAAATGAAGGTTTTTTTCAGAAGCCAGATGCACCAGTTGCTAACTTGATACACCTTTCAAAATGTGTACATTTGTCCCATGGTTGCTAAAACAACGGAGGAATTCGAAATCACATTCAGTATGCAGTTAATATCTGTGTATAATTACAAATATTTTAAAAGTAAATGATGTTTTATTTTTTTAAGGAAAATGTGTCAGCTCTATCAGGCCTATACTTACCCTCTTACTAAGTATTAAAGCAGGATATTCATCATGTACATCAGACAGTTCCTCGTCTTGTGAATCTGATACAAGCATAATCCCAGTCTCTTCATTACTAACATTCTCTGTAGTTTTGTCAGACAGTTCCTTATCTTGTGAATCTGATACAACCATAATCCCAGTCTCTTCGTTACTAACATTCTCTGTAGTTTTGTCAGACAGATCCTCGTCTTGTGAATCTGATGCAACCATAATCCCAGTCTCTTCATTACTAACATTCTCCAGAGTTTTGTCAGACAGATCCTTGTCTTGTGAATCTGATGCAACCATAATCCCAGTCTCTTCATTACTAACATTCTCTAGAGTTTTGTCAGACAGTTCCTCATCTTGTGAATCTGATGCAACCATAATCCCAGTCTCTTCATTACTAACATTCTCCAGAGTTTTGTCAGACAGTTCCTCGTCTTGTGAATCTGATGCAACCATATTTCCAGTTTCTTCATTACTAACATTCTCTAGAGTTTTGTCAGACAGATCTGTAGCCTGCTTTTTCTTGAGGTGTGCTGACTGTAAAATGAAGAGAATTGGCAAGTGTTAATAATGACTATCTATAGAAACAAGAGGCTCAAATGGGCCTGATAACACTCCCCTGAGACAAGTCTGAAGTGAAAATGCAAAGCCCCTTTATGGGCTATCTACATGTTATGTAGCCTTTTCATTTGTTCAAGCTTAAAGGTCCGCCTCCTGCCAATATTACACACAAGTATGGATGCTTCTGGCAGTTAATTCTTGAGAAGAAGATTTAAAAAAATATATATATTTTCTTGATTACCGTATTCATCCCATTTACCGCCCCGGGAGCTTAAAAATACATAAAAGGGGGCACTTATAAAAGATCTGCGTAAAATGTCATGATTCATCCTTGTGACGCATCAACACAACTGTCTCTCACTTGTTGACTGGTGTTTTTAAGGGGCTTTAATTAAATTTCAGTTGGGAAGTGGGGGTAGCGTGGGGGGGGGGGGGGGGGGCAGGGGCAGTAAGTGGGGTGAATACGGTACTAGTACATGATTAAACCGAAAGAGTAAGTCCGGCATCATCAAACAAGAGGCCAAAGTTGGCATAGGTCTACACTGGTCGCAGATGGTGTTAAGACTGGTTTTCATGCGACAACAATAAACACCAAACAATACTCCCATTATGAACAAAAACAGTGTAGACCTAGATGACACTGCAGATATGCAGCATGTTATAGGTCT